>JAKFHU010001369.1:2570000-3770000 GCA_023783475.1 Daubentonia madagascariensis | reverse complement strand
CAGCTCCTGGGGACCTCAGGGTGCCGTGGGGACTTCGCGGGGACTTCAGGGTGCCGTGGGGACTGGGGTGTGGTCAGTGGAGGCTTATGCTGCCTCCAGGCCTGGCTCATGCAAGCTCCCTCTTGAGCTTCAGTGTGCTCTCCCCACAGCTGGCTGGACGCACAGCTCCCGTGGAGGGTGCTGGTGACCTTGGGGATGGGGCTGCCACAAGAGGAAAAGACCTCAGGTCCCTGTAACCCTGTGGGAAGGTCACCTTCTTAACCAAATCCGCTCTGATGGTTTTCAGGGACAACACCTTCTCCTTTGGCCAAAGGGGCAGCGTGTGTGGGGTCAGCGTCCTCGGGGGGTGCTCCTGTGGAGCGAGGACATGGGCTCCCCACCCTGCGGGGGCAGGGTGCTCCTCTGCGCAGTGAAGGGGTGTCCCTCGCCTACCCTGGCACTCGCAGCACAGCCCACCTGCCGCGACGCTGCCTGCCCTCCTGGCCGGCCCACCGCAGCCGGCGCCTGGCTGTCTCCTGCCAGCCCGGGGGCTCTGCTGGGGGCGTGCGGTCCCGTCCTCTGCCTGTGCTCTTCCTTGCTATGGATTCATCCCTGTGCCTTGCTCATCCGCAGCCTTTCCTTTCCTTTTCTTGGAAGTCAGGAAGCTGCCCGTTTCTGTCTGTTTGCACTACCATTAGGATGACACAGTCCTTCCAAGAGAAGGGCAGAGTCAGTATAAAGGTGTTCTGGCTGCTTCCGGGTAAAACTGTGAACGGGAGCTGGGCTGGCGCTCTCTGAAAAGCGCACTGGAGCTGTAGAAAAGGTACTGAGCTTCCTCTTCATGACGCGACCCTGAATTCCTTATTTTGGAAGCCACTGTCGTTCTCCTCCTGCCGCCGCGGCCAGCCCCAGGCTGCACCGATGCGGACATTGTGAGGATGGTGGCTGCGCAGGGCAGCAGCTGGAGGGACAAGGGAGGACGGAGCCTCAGAGCACAGGCTGCAACGCCGGGCGCAGGCGGCGTTCCCACGGAGAGGTGGGAAGTAAAGCCAGAGCGCCCGGCAGGCGCTGAGCTGTGCGACCAGCTGGCAGGGGAGCCTCGTCCTGGACCCAGGAAGGGCTGTAAAGGGGTTTAATAAGACCCTCAGTCCACGCTGTCGTTTCAGCCTTTCATCTAGAGGGGCCACTCTGCTTTCACAGGGAGAATGCACTGTGCGTATGAGTGTGCACATGGGCAAATGAGTGCGTGTTTCTGGGTGGGGGTGTGTGTGTGTATGTGTGTGTGCAAGTCTGGGCAGGTGTGGTGGCAGCTTTTGAAACAGAACATCCAGTTAGGAAGTAACTGTGGAGTAAAGAAGAGAAATTATGAACAGCCAAACTAAGACAAGTGTGAATCGTCAGACCATGGGGGGACACACATTGTGGAGAGCAAGAGGGAGTTAAACAATCAGAGCTTGGCTACTCATTGGATGGGGGGACCATACCGTTGGCTGGGCCTGTTACAGCACCTGTTACATGATGGGCAATTGGTATGCAGGTACTGAGCACATGAAAGAGGAAATTAAGTTTAATTCATATCAACGATTTTATTAATAATTTACACTTTCAATTTTCTAACATCTGGGGGGGATAATAAAATTTATTATAATAATATGTTCATTTTTAAGGAGTCTATTTGTCTTGTATAGTGCAGTCCCTTGAACCAGCAGAACAGTTTGTGAAGCAAGTATGACTACTTGAAATGCAGTGTATACTATTTTAAGAAAATCTATGTTTGTCTACTTTTTAATTATTTCACATCTGTAAGATCACACATCTGTGCCCGGCGTGAGCTCTGGGGCCTTGTTGTCTCTGTAAAAATTGCAAAACACTCATTTGTTCCTTGGCTTGTTACTTGCTGGGGAGACAATTTGCCTCGAAGGTCTGCTATTGCATAACTAAAATTAAAAAGTAGTTGTCCCCTGGTAATTGGTTTACTATGAGAAGAACTATGTTCACATCCAATAGGATGTTTACTGTGACACTTCCACAATTTAAAAAATCACTAACATTTTCTCCATAAGTGCCTACATTGGGGCTGTACTTTGAGCTCTCCTCACTATATATTTCTTAATTTCTCCTGCCAGTGAAATAAATTGAGATCAGGACCAAAGTGCTCGTGGAGGGTGCTCCAAACCATGCCCTTCTTCTTCATATTTACATTTTGGAAAATATTTAAGCCAAGTTGTCCTCAGGTTCTATGGGGAAAATACAAAATATCTCAACCAAAAGCTATCGCAAGTGTCTCTCTTCCCTCCCCCAGTGAAGAAAGAAAATGCATTTTCCCACTTGTTCTAATGCAGTCCGGTTCTGTGCAGACAGCAAGGCCGCACTGCTTTTAGCATGTGTTTGAAATTCATGCTAAAAGGCTCAAGAATCTTCCACAACCTACCACCTGTGCACTGCCTTGTCACTGTCCAATAATTACCCAATCAGGGTCCGCATCTTCCCATCCCCAGCATGTCTACCGGGATCATGCTTGATTCCAGAACAAGCTTCCTGCTTTGTGTAGTCCCAGCCACTGTACCGTTCAGTAAGAAAGAGCAATTCATAAATTCATGGGGTTTGCTCCAGAGGACTCAGGAGGGTAAACCCCAGATGTGAGCTAGCCGTCGACATTTGCAAATGCAAATCTGGTGACATAAATGTCCTAAAGCAAGGCAGCGGGCCTTGTGGGTCTGGATGGGATGTGTTTATCATGCTGATGTGAACTGGGAATCCCACGAAGGGGAGAGTGGTTCCCCTCTGCTGTGAGGGGATTGCATGCTGGCTGTGCCAGGTGGAACGATTAAGGTCTGTACTGTAGAATTACAAGGGACTATATGTACAGAGACAGGAAATTGAGAAGCCTACGAGAGCAGACCCCAAGTGGGGAGCCCAAACAGCCTGGAAGGAGATGTAGAACTGGAGTAGAACTCAGCATGTAGAAAAATAATAACCAATGTTTGGGAGATGGTCCCAGAGGTGCCGGCCAAGTGCTTGAAGCAGTGTGGAAACTGACCTCAGTGAACGTGTGCTGTCCGCAATTGTCAACTCTGTGGATAAACAAAGCCTCTAGCACTTAGAATTCAGTAGGGGGGTATATCTCCTCTTCTCCCCACAGCCTTGCTACCAGGTTACGATATAAGAAAAGAAAGTCTCACTATTAAGTTTGCAAATCGTACAGTCCCTTTTTGGCATGTGTGCACAAATTCACTTACTCAACCTGCCCTAATAGCTGACGAAAGGTTCCTATCTCTGTCTCTGGGATCTCCAGCCACCACCTCACGTGCAAGCTTGTCCTGGGGATGGACCCAGGGATGCTTTGACAGCAGGACCAGCTGCGCTACTCTTGCAGTTGAAAGAGAGGACAGCGTCCTGGAGAGGTGGGGGACGCAGGACCAGCCTGGGTTCAGGCCTCGGAGAACATTGGCAGTGATATGAGGTGATGGGCCTGCCAAATCCACATATGAGAGATGTCATCAAGATGCGGGGAGTGAACAAGGATGAAGGCAAAAGTGAGTCTTGCCAGAGACCAAGGACAAGGCATTAAATAAAAATCCAAGAAGAGCAAAAGCTGATCATTTAGGAGAACAAGCAGGTACTCTGTTACATTCCTGAGCCGTGGGGGGCCTGAGAGCCACAAGAAAGAGTAGAGGCCACAGGAGTTAGAGTATGCAGACCAAGGAAGGGAGTCAGGCCAGACTATCTACAGCCTTGCAACTCAGGAGTCAGGGCACAAGTAGCAGGAGGGCTGGGGAAAGCCCCGTGTTTAGGGTTGGCACCCAAGCGGGGAGCTGCAGGCAGCCTCCTTTCTCACTCAGCTAAACATGGTACAAGTAAACTATTTGTTTTGAATGAAAAAATAAATCACAACAAATTATAATTTAAGTGGAAATACACACACATAAATAATGAACTGCTAGCCATCTGCTATCATATTTCCTATAATTTGGGAGTGCATATTCTCTGATTGTCTTCTTAAATGACAGTGATTTCCTGGTATATTTTTCTGTAGTAAAACCGGAAAGATAGTTTAGTCTTTAACTTGCTCATTTAGAATTTATTTATTTTATCATTGAACATGGAAATACATAGGACACATGGAAGCTCTTGCCATTTGTAATATTGGTATGGATTTGTGCCCTGCAAACACAGAGGTCTTGATAAATTTTATTTGCAGAGATTTCCATCAAAAGTAAAAAAAAAAAACCATAACAACTATCGATCCATTTCTAAGTATCAATGTTGCCTTACTGGTATGTTTCTGGCAGGACAGAGCATCCATCTTGATGAGGAAATCTCAATTTTACACATCTGCGCGCTGGAAGACATTCCCACAGATTAGTCTCTAGTGCCTCCGTCTCCCACAGGCTTTGGTGCCAGCACTTACAGGATGTATTCCCATCACAGGGCCGCTGGCTTATCCCTTTGCACGTGTCTTATGAGTCATGGCAGGGACAGCTCACAGTAACTTGATTGTACAAGGAGATGACTGGGAACCCATTAACTATTTCAGGTTAAATGCATCCCAAAGTAGCTCCACTTTCTGAGATCCCTAAATTTTCCATGGCCATTCAATACCCCCAGCCAGCAGGGGACGGTGGGCCAGGGTAGGCAGAATGTGAGTGACCCTAACTGCAGTTAAATTTTTACATTGGTCAATGTCATCAAAACATAGGACCACCTAAGCACATTGCAAGGCCACCATAGGGGTCCGTGGGCCACTGGGGGAGGGCACCATGCTGAAGCTCCCTGGACTTCACCATGCACTGATTCTGATTCCCAGGAACTGACTGGAGCCTTGCAAGCACTAGTCAGTCTCAAAAATGATTTCTTGGATGCATTGGCACAAGTACATTGACAGCATAGATGAAAAGGACTTTAGAGGAAGACAACGCCCACTTCAGGCAAAAGCCTTAGTGCATTTCCCGCTAGAACATCTCCGTGAGTTTCTAGAGCTGGAGGTCGTTCAGTGTGGCCACTTGTGGGGAAGGTCTGTGGCCAGGTGCTGACCTGCAGGTGACGGAGTGAGAAGGCCCAGGGGACAGATGGAGAAAACCGGACTCTTCCTTCGGCTGCTGGCCTGAACAGAGCGGGGTCCTGGGCACCCTATAAGAGTATTTTTAAAAGGTCACCTAGAGACTATATAATATATCATTCTTAAAAGTAGAATGTAGAAAGAGTCTTAAGTCAAAGAAATTATTTTTAACCAAAAGTGAACTGCAGAGGTAGGCTGTTAAGTCTACATATGCGTCGTGAAGACACACCAAGGGGTGCTGAACAGAATGAGCTGAATGGCCCTAAATTTAGATAAAATTCATGCACACACACAATCACACACACTCTCACACACACACTCACACACACTCACACTCATACACACACTCACACTCACACACACACTCACATTCATACACACACACTCACACACACACAAATTCTCTCACTCACACTCACACACAATCACACACACACTCACACACACACACACTATTACACACACACCCCCAACCTTTTTAAATCAACTTTTATTTTTATTTATTTACTTTATGTGAAAAGTGGGAAACCTGCATTTTGCTCCATTTTAACAGTATGAGTCTAGGTTTTATGATAGGACGTTGCTCTGTGCATGGGACCTGCACTGCTCTCTGATTCTGTTTAGATCATAGACTGTCTCTATTTCAATTTAATGCCTAGAGATGATATGACATATATTTTAACTTTTGTGTTGTGGTGGCTGAAAAATTCCAGCCACAAGAGGATGAAATTTTCTCCCACTAAAACCAGGTGCATCTATACAACCCAGAACATTTCCGTGGAGACTAAATGCGTAAGCTCTCACCAATAAACTTAACAGTAGGAGGCACCGACAAGAGACCCAGTTCACTAACAAGATAGGGCTTAACATGTGGGACAGGCAGGGTTTAATTGAAATAATCTGTGAAATTAACAGCCACCTTCATGAGGCTGCACATTGCAGCTCCAGTTCTGAAACAATAGACCTGGGACAGCCACACTCATTTGGGATGAACTAATCCCTTTCTGAGAAAGAAACTAAAAGAAATTATGTGTAAAAGATTTATAAGTGTCACGGGGATATACAGTACACCCCAGATGCACTAAATCACGTCTTCCAACCTACAAACCGCCCCACAGACACTGCAATATTCTGCTGAAACCCCTCCCCACAGGGGACTCGGGTGGAAGAGACCAACTTTTTAAAAGACGACAGCAGCAGTAAAAGTAGTGTAGAGTAGACGGTATTGAGTCAGTGGGAAAATAGTTTGTTTTTATTTCCCCGGGGTGACCTAATTTAAATGAGATAATTTGAAGGGGGGAAAATATACGTATATATATGAACTACTGGACTGACAATGGCAAATGCTGCCTTTAAACACATTACCACTGACAATATTCTTTAACAGCACGGAAATTTGACACTTTCAAAATGAGGGTAGTGAAAATAATTGCAAGATCAGAAAATAGGTCTAGTGAACAAAGACCAACTGAACTATGATGTTTCCCCAAGACGGGGAAACATCAAGCTGTGTTGATTGTCTGGAGGGGTAGGCCTGGCGAACTCTACACTGAGGGGCAATGAGGAAAGAAGGAACAATTACAATAAGGAACAAAAAATGGGTGTTAGAACAGCAAAGACCTCAAAATCACATTAGAATCCCTGGGGCTAAGGCCCAGAAATCTTGTTTTTATTTTTATTTATTTTTTAATGGTATTTACTTAAGAATGTTCTACATACAGTTGTATAAGTAAAATATTAGATATAATTCAACCAATGCTTTTACCTGGGTTGGAAATACTTCTATTTTTATTTATTTTTTCCTCCTAGTGTTTTTTCTTTTTGGAATATTACAGGGGTACAATGTTTTGGTTACGTGGATTGCTTTTGAATTGCTTAAGTCAAAGTTATAAGTGTCCCCAGATAGTGTACATTGTACCTGTTAGATGTGATTTAGCCCATCCCCTCCTGCCCCCCACCTGCACTATTTCCATTGAGTTTAACTTACATCTGTTCACATGAATATTGTTCGGTTAGTTCCAATTTAATAGTGAGTACATGTGGTGTTTGTTTTTCCATTCTTGCAATAATTCACTCAGGAGAATGGCCTCCAGTTCCATCCAGATTGTTGCAAAAGGTATTAATTCATTTTTTATGGCAGAGTAGTACTCCATGGTATACATATACCACATTTTATTAATCCACTCATGAATTGATGGGGACTTGGGTTGATTCTACCTCTTTGTGATTGTGAATTGTGCTGCAATAAACATGCTAGTGCAAGTGTCTTTTGTATAAAATAACTTTTTTTTCTTTGGGTAAATCCCCAGTAGTGGGATTGCTGGATCAAATGGCAGGTCTACTTCTAGCGCTTTGAGGAATCTCCATATTACTTTCCATAGAGGTTGTACTAGTTTGCAGTCCCACCAGCAGTGTATGAGTGTTCCTATCTCTCTGCATCCTCACCAGCATCTATTGTTTGGGGACTTTTTATAAAAGTACTTCTCACTCATGTTAGGTGATATCAATGAGAATTGTGGGTTTGATTTGCACTTCTCTGATGATTAGTGACTTTGAGCATTTTTTCATATGTTTATTGGCCATTATTCTTTCTTCTTTTGAAAAGCTTCTGTTCATGCCCTTTTGCTCACTTTTTAATGGTGTTATTTGATTTTTTTCTTGCTGATTTGCTTGAGTTCTTTGTAGATTCTGGTTATTAGCCCTTTATCGGATGACTAGCATGCAAATATTTTTCTCCCATTCTGTAGGTTGTCTATTTACTCTGCTGATTGTTTCCTTAGCTGTACAGAAACGTTTTAATTTAATCAAGTCCCATTTATTTATTTTGTTGTTGCTGTGATTGCCCTTGGGTTCTTCTTCATAAGTTGCTTGCCTAGGCCAATGCCTAGAAGAGTTTCCCCAAGATTTTCTGTTTTTAAAAATTCCTGGCGAGTTCAATTGATTCTCAAAATGGAAGGTCATGAATCAGTCCATCTCATCCTATTGTAAGAAGAGAGTTAAGGCAGCTAAAAAGAGATAAAAAGCATTCTGACTTCATGTTTAATTCAAAATTAGGAAATTCTGCTATGTTGACTCTGTAAATGCACTTCTAAACATCTCAAAGGTTTCCTTCCTTATCTTTTACGTGGTAAGGACCAGGGCACCATTTTAGGGTTCAAGCTTAATGTAAATCAGAGGATCTGTAAACCCCATTTAGTCAGGGAAGGTTAGCCCAGGAATGATGCTTTATTGCAATCACGAAGACCGTGTACTCTTTATTTCCCTCTGGACTTGGGTTTGTGCTTTTATTGTTCTCTTTAGATAAAACTCAGCTATCTAAAGAAAAGCCTTCGTTACATGGGACAGATTTGATTTGGCAAAATACGCCCCTGTTATCCTTATCAAACAGAGCACTTGGGAAGCACCTACTTTTGCATAATGGAGTGCTTGGCACTGAGATTCCACATGCAATCGCTGGAATGGTCAGTGTGTTTGTTACACTTCCCTGGACTCATGTCGTGTTTTGAAATTGCATTCTGAAGAATTATACAATCATCATTCTTGTCTTAATACATATTAGTTTCAATTGCTAACATTGTAAAGATGTTCTACATCTGCCTCTGTGGGTTTAAAAAGGTGGAAAGCTATGGGAAACACTTGGAACTCATCCCATTCACTCAAGTCAACAAAGACTGGATGAGAAACATGTACAGAATACTCTGTGCTCCCAAGAACTACAGACAAAACAAAGGGAGCAGAAGAAATTGGCTGCACTTTGCAAGTTGATGGTTCTATTAAAGTGAAGCATGATTGCGTTCTGAAATTTATCAGGAAATCACTTCCTACCTATTTGCTGTTCTCGCCTATTGGCCTAGGTAGCCATTAGTTAACACCAAATCTGGTTTGGACTTATTTCTATCTTTGACAAATGCTTAGAAATCTTGAGCAAGTCACTCACGTCTCTGACTCCTGGTTTTCTCAACATTAAAATGAGAATAGTAATACCTACACCAAAGAGTAGTTGTAGGAATAAAATGAGTCCAATGTATAACTCTTAACAAATGTTGGTTTCATCATTTTTCAAAGCATGGAATATTTGAACTCACTAGAGGACTACCCATCCGATGCAGTGATATGACTAATAGTCTTTTACATAGTGTGGGAGTCAATGCCCATCTAGCTCACATCAAGTATATCACATCAAAAAATATGAGAAGAATTAAGTCCAGAGCCCTATTACATGTTGGTGCTCAGGACGTGTACCTCCCTTACCTCTTTCTGCCATTTGATTGTTAAATCCTGAGAAAGAGTCAAGATGGAATGTAAAATGTGTTGGAAAGATGTTAAAAAGTGCTAGAGAGCAAATTCTTTTGCTATTGTGACTAAATTTTCGAAGAGTCACCAGCAAGCAGTGGCAGGCCCAGCTGCCCTTCCACCCGCAGCTCCTGCGGTGTTGCTGGAACCACTTGGGCACTGAGACTCAAGAGCGGCCTGGGAAGTAGGGCGGGTGCCCTACCTGTGGCTCATGGGTGCCTCAGGATGGATCCTGTCCCTATAGGTCTCTTCTTCTCTGGAATCTGTCTGGAATCTGGAGGCTGTCCCCTGGGACCACCTGCCCCCCTAGTTCCACCAGTTCTTCTAGGGGATTTTCCCCACTGAAGAAAGTGCTAGCTACAAAGTTTCTAAATCATCTTTTCAGTCCCTGGAATCAATATCAGCTTGCTTGAATTTACTGATCATTTAATGCTTACAGATATGAGGGAAAGAGATAGGGTCAAAATTAAAACAAGCAAAATGAAAAAATGGGGACAGTTATGAGAACTCTCCTAAACTTTATAAACTGTGTTGTTAACTAAGGTGTTCTTTGGAATAAAGGAGACTCAGGACTCATCTGCCTGGCTTTTTTATCAACAGAGTTGAACAAGAAAACTTCCTTTCTTAGAGAAACAAACCCTAGCCTCTGCCTCTGCATTCTGTTTACTTCTTTGAGCTGAGTGAGGAAGACTTTTTTTACTCTTCCCTCTCTCTTGTGGCAGGCAGGCTGATAAGACAAAGGTGAGGAGCCGTTTATTTATATCCCAAGTAAAATTCCATTAAGATATCTCTCTCAAAATCCCATATTTCATATAAGAAAATATCTCTGTAACATCCATAAAATATTTTCTAAGTCAAACAACTAAGTGCACAACTAAATCTATAATTATGCAGGTATATAAATCTTAGTTGATAAAAACTACGTTTCATGGAGAATTTGAGCTATATCAATGTAATTTCAGCTCTATCTTTAGAGGTCCAGGTGCAGGCCATTTGTATGGATTTTTAAAATTGTAATCTTTATCTAATCTTTTCTACAAATGCGCACACTATGTACCCGGCCAATTGAATGTCAAATAATACTTATATTGAGTTACTTTTAGTCTGAGTTTCTTCAGATTCCCACATTAATCTTTCAAATATATATTTTAATTATATCAAATTAAATTAGATTAAATTTTAAATCTTAAAGCCATAAGACAAAAAATGTACAATAAATCTTAATACAGTCAGACTCCTGTACTAGATACCAATTTATTAATCTTTAAAATCTTATCAAAATATTCCAAACTTTGATAAATAATTTGTGCCCCTTGTTCAAATGGAATGTCAACTACTCAAGGAAAAGTTAGAGCTGGGACATTCAGAGATGTTCCAGGTGAAGAGGAGAGAACTTTCCAAGCTGTTTGCTGGCCCAAGGGACCCCTAGATCCCCGGATTCCCGAGGGCACAGACTGCAAACCACTGGTCAGCAAAGTATGTGCTGTGAGATGGTTAAACTTGGCCGCCTGTCTGAGCTGGGACAGTTGGACTTCAGCAGGCAATGCCAGCACCACAGCGCTGCCCGGCGGGGAGCCGCTTCCTTCTGGATCCTAACAGGAAGGACCGCGCTCAACGTGGAGGCCTGGACTCGGTCCCCTCATCGGTGTCGTATGATAAGTGACAGGAGTCCTGCTCCTGCTTTTTCTCTGGACATCACGCGTGGTGCCCACATTGCCATACGCTGTGGCCGTTTCTCATGGCTTATCTTGATGGATGGCTCTGCAGCGTGTGATGTTCATTGCACTTTCTTGTCACTCACCCTCACTGGCTTTGGAGACATTCCTCTTTTCTGGTTCTTCTTGGACTTCACTATTTGTTTTGTCTCATTCAAGAGTTTTCTTCCTCTGATGTCTCTCTGTAGACAGTGGTCATACTGACAGCTCCCTTCTTGGGCCACTGCAGGCCACTGCTGTTCCCTAAGTAAAATCTTACCTGGAGGAGTCCATGCCTTCTGGAGGTTTCCTCTAGACCCATAACACACACACACACACACACACATGCACACACACGTGCATGCTTGCGCATGGTGCATACACACATACGTGCATCCTCCGTGCCATGGGCTCTCCCTGGAATAGCAGACGCATACTTGGAACTGCCTGCTGGATGCTGCACTTTCAGGCTCTAAGGGGCTGATGGCAGCAAGGGCTCATCCTGTCCTGGTTTCCAGGGGATGTGACACCCTTCACAGCACCACTGCTCACTTCCCTGTGCCTCCTCACTCACTCCTGATTGGGTTTGGGCGAAAAACATGGACAACGTTGGGCTTCAGCTCTTCAGAGTCCTCCCTTGGGGCTCGTGTGTGTGCAGAGATGCTGGGTTCTCATCTCCTCTCTGGGCCACACAAAGCGCAGCACACACATGAGCCCACTGATCATACCCCTAAGCCCCAGACACATCTCCCCGCGGAGCTCTTACCAATAATCAGTGTCACGCTTCTCCCGCGGGCTGCCTCCTCCGTTCATTCCTCAGTGATTGCAAGCTCAAGTAGGAAAGAAAGATTTTATTTAGTGGGATCCTAAATCCCCAACAATAATTCAAACTCCAAATAATAAAGACCAGCCATTTCCTGCTTCTCCCAAATCTGTCCCTCTGTCCATCACTCACCCACATCAGAAACCCCAGGTCAATTTCAGCATCCCTCCTCCCCTAAATCTCCACCTCGGCTGGTCTCTAACTTCTGTTCTTTTCTTTAGTATTCCTCTGGTCTTCTCGCCTCTGATTTCTATTACTGGCACCCTAGTTTGGGGCCCACTGCAGTCATCTGCACGCCCTGTCTCCAGCCTCCCCTTCCATCCCTGTTCCCCAAATGCATCCCCGGCAGCCACAGCATCTCCCAAAATGCGGGTGACACAAGCCCTTTCAAATGCTCTGGCGCTTCCCATTTGTGTCAGGCAGACTGTCTTAGTTGTTAGTCATAGAAGACGACTTAAAATAGCAGAAGTCAACAAAGGAAAAGGAAGATTCGTTGACCGAAATGCCCAGGGTTGAGCTCTTTTCTCCCTGGCCAGCTCTAAGCACCCCAGCCTCTCTCCCCCGCTCCCCTGCAGTGGACGGAAGCCCACTCCCCTGGCTGGTGGCTGTGGCAGGCCAGCTCCTCACTGTCCCCATGCGGCTTCATCCCCCTCCCTATGGTCTTTCCTTCCACGGTGGTGAATATTCAGCAAACATAAGCATTCTCTTTTGCTTCTTCCATATACCTCTGCTAAGATTCCTTCTTTGTCTAAAATATGACTTTTGTTTACTTCCTCTGGCTAAGATTACTTCTCCTCAAAAACTCAATCTCTCTTCTCCACTAGCCCTTCCTTAGTAGAAAACTGGATCCACGTCCCTCTTCACTCACTTCCTCAAACCCAGCTCTTGCCATCCCAGCCCGTGTGCTGAAACACTCCCCAGGACAGCGAGCCTGTGGGGGCTTTCCGCAGAGGACGGCCGCGGCCATGAGCAGAGAGGGGACCTTACGGTTATCCCGTCAGGTGCAATGTCTTCCTGGTGCCAGGGGAGGGTTACGAACCTCTTCAGGGGCTGTCCCTTGGCCCGGACCGAACTGACGAAGGACAGGCTGCTCAAGTGAAGAGGGAGTGGTGGGGACGAAGCAGCGCCCAGCAGCCACTCCCAGCTGAATCAGACAACAAGCACTTGCGATGTCTGTGAATTAGGGAAAAAAGAAGCCCTCCACAGCAATCAATAAATACTTAAATGCTATACGGAGAGTTTTTTGAAGAATTGAAAATGCATATGTGAAAAACTCTCACAGGGAAAAAAGAGTGTGACTCAAGGAAACAAGACAGCGCGACTCAGATATGGAGAAACAACGTGGGCGCAGAAGAGAGGATGCGCATCTGCAAGCCTGGGCGTCTAGACCACACTGAGAGTCCACTCCCGTCCGCAGAAGCGCGGGTGCCGGAACTCAGTGCGTGTCTGCAGGTTGCTGAATTATCTGTGCCTGAGTTTGCGTGTGATAAATGACGTGCAGTTTTCATGGCAGAGTGTGGGCTCAGTTATTCTCAAGAACCCTTTTCATATATTTAAAAAACCAAAAACACAAACAAAAAACAGTCCAGAAATTATTATCTGGAAACACCTGATGCACCTTGCCAGCAGTAAACCACGGCCTGGTACTCAGGAAGTTGACACCAGTTCTAAGGAACAGGATTCTACCCTGTCTGTCCTTTTTGCTGCTCCACATGTGACAGGGTCACCTAAGCCCTTATTTTCCTCTGATTCTTTCATATCCATCTGCTTAAGGATACAAATCTTTTGTGGTATCTTGTAAAATATTGTTCCTTATCCTGGCTGAGTTTCTGGTTTTGTTAGACTAGTAATCAACGATAAATTAATTTAAAAGTTACTCCTCCTGTTTGTTGTGTGCAATCCCCGATTAACCTTTAGACCCAACATTAATTTCTTTTCAACACTTTTTCTTAAATTTTGTTATTCTTTCTCAAAAAGAACTGGTGTCTCCCTTATCTTGCTTACTCTTGGGTAAAAGGGTTAATGCAAATTGCCCCAGGATGCCTACTTTAATAGTAAAATTGAGGAATTTTTATTTTAAAGTAATTTGTATATTTGCTTCCTGGTCCCCCCCACCCCCACCCCACTGCCCCGTGCTTGTCACCTTTCCTCGCTGCATGGAAATATCCCCAAGAACACCGATGATCGTGTTCGTAGTCTTGAGGATAAGTCGGGCCATGATGGCCAGGGTGACCTATGGAAATACCCAAGTTACTCATCCAGAAGGCTCCACGCACTCAGTGAACACAGCGCAGAGCGTTCCTGTGGACACTGGAGGGAGGAACCAGCTAGGGAACTGAACTTTCCAAGGGACAAGGGAGTGGGAGGCAGCAGCTGTGATATATCTGAGATGGCCCTTGACACATGGGCTTATTAAATTAAAATTATTGGCACAGCAACATGGGTGAATGTCATGCCTTGAATATGAATCAGGGATTCATATCCTGACTTATTCATGCATCAAGCCCTTCCTTTTTTGAGGTGACAGTTATATTATCCCATTGAACTCGGGCTCCTCTGTGATATTAGCAGGATGCCCTAAGCTTGCACACTGGAGATTTATCTTGTTCGCTGCACTGAATGCCTCGTGACATTGCTTTTCTTTGCTTGCATCTTCATTTGTTCTAAAAAATTTGCCAGAATGCAATTGCCTCACTCCCTTCAGAGTAGTTAATATTTCATATGAATTTTTAAAAGGTTACTTCTACAGCTCTGTCAAAAGTGGACATTGATGTACGAAAGAATTCCTAGTGCACATGATCAAAGGCCCTGGGAAGATACCGGGAAGTCAATGAATAACAGCAGCAATTTAAAGTGCCTACAGTCAAACATTACAGACGAGTCTCTGCCCCGCAGCATTTCATGACTGCAAATCAGCCGGACACCGGCAGCCAGGCAGATCGGCGCTCCTCAGCCAGGCTCCAGGAACTTCTTCAAACATCTTCTTGTACCTATAGTGACTCTACTGCAGCTGTGTCCAGAAGGTTCTCACACGATGTGGACTGCACAGATGCTGCTACAATTAGGATTCAGACACGTTCAAACTGCGGATTGCTAAGAAGCCCAGTGGCAGGGGCCCGAGCTGCCTCCTAGTTGTCACATTCATGCACATGTTGCCCCGTGACCCAAATGTCCTTCCAGCCTGGCCCTCCAGCCCTAGGTCTGCCCAGGGACCACCTCTTTTTGCCTCAATGTCTGTCTGAATGAGCATTTCTTCTCTAAGCTTTGCTCCAGAAAACACTGTCTCTTTCTTTGTCTGCATTTAGCACTGTCTCCCTGTCTCCTGTCTTCACATTGTGCTGCAGATGTTTATCCCCGGGGCTGTCTCCCCACAGATTGTGAGTTTTTGCAGGACCTGGTGCAGGGTGTTCTAACAGCCTCCTCTTCACCCCATTGGAGAGGGAGTGAGTCCTGGACCAGGGTTAGGGAGATGGTCAAACACACAACATCCAGCCTTGGACAGATACAATTTGCAGCAGTTTGCAAGTCACATATACTCACATCCACCAGGGTGGAAAACAGCGTGTTCCATGCAGAGCCACACACGCGGAGCTGTGCTCAGGAATCGAGTAAAGAAACAGGGGCTGTGGAAGGCTGGCTTTGTAGTAGCAGGAGGGTGGGGTGACCCTTGGTTTCTTAGGGAAGAATAATTTCATGGGCTGGCAGGGGATGGAAGCAGGCAGTGCACCTGGTCCCTTGATAAGGGGGAGCGTCTGGTGAGGAGACTGTGTCCGTGGGAGCAGACTGAGGAAGAGAACTTGTGGCTAGGCCATTCTAGACGCTCCCGATTTTACCAGATGTTAAGGCAGCACATAATATTGGGCCTGGATTTTCGGTCTTACACCACAGTAGGTACCCTCTTAAGTGCCTGTGAACAGGTGGTGGTTAATGTAGCTGTATTTGTCATGCTATTTGCATAATTAACATCCTTGTCAGGAAGTCTGTGAAGCTCAAAATGTTTGTATCATTGTTTTGCCCTCCCTTGTCAGGCTACTCCAAATTATAGCAGAAAGGTTAGGAAGATCTCATCTTTGGCATGCCGAGGAATCTAAGATCAGTGAGAACTCCCTCTGGTGCGTGACGGGCCAAGTGTTTTACAGAGTGGGGTGGACGTCTGGATGTCAACAGCTGCTTTTGTCCTTTTCCCATATTAGTTTTCTGGATATTTCAACACTTTTAAAGTAGTCACAAAAAGTAAAATTCCCATTAGCTCTAACCATGTGTCAGCTGTGTTAGGGCATTTCCGGGCAGAGTGGAGGGGAGTGGGCGTGTCACCCTGCATGGGGGCTATCTGGGCAGGTTCGGCTCTGCTGCAGGGGATCGGCTGGTCGTGTCCCTCTGGAGTCCAGCCCTGGCTCTGTCACCTTTCTCTTTCAGACCTTGGAAAAGAGGCATAACCTGTCTCAGTTTTTCTACCTGTAAAACGGGAGTGACAATTTCTCCCCTTATTTCCTATTTCCTAGGGTACCTCTGAGAATAAAATGTAAAGCACAAGTAAAGCACTTAACGTAGTGCCAGCATTGCCAAGTCAGCAGCCCACAGAGGCTGCTGTGTCAGTGTACGTAGCAGGTGAATGGTGTACTCCAAAGATTCATGTACAACAGGAACCTCGGAACGTTACCTTATTTAGAAATAGGGTCTTTGTAGACGGGATTAAGGTAAGGATCGAGGTAAAATCATACTGGATTAGGGCAGGCCTAAATCCAATGACAGCGTCCTTGTAAGAGACAGATTTGGACACACACAGACACAGGGAAGGAGAGAAGGCCCCCTAGAGACGGACAAAGAGACTGGAGAGATGTGGCCACAAGCCAAGGAACGCTGGAGCCACCAGACGCGGGAAGAGTCGAGAAAGGATCCTCCCCTGGAGCCACCGAGGGAGCACGGCCCCACCAACACTTTGACTTCAAACGTCTGCCCTCTGGAACGCTGAGGGAATACATTTCTGTTGTTTTAAGCTGTCAATTGTGTGGTGATTTCTTAGGAAATGAGCAGAGTATAATCGAATATGCTCAGGAAATAAATCAAAGGCCCAGCCGTCCTAGTCAAGTGTGCGGTGATGAACAATCATCCATCAAAGAGCCGTTAAGTGCCTACCTTGTGCCAGGCGCACCTGTGTTAAACAGCCAGCGAAACCAGTCCCAGCCTCTCGGGCTCACAGAGCGGCCGCCTGCTGCTGCCACTTCGCGCAGCTCGCTGACGCCAGGCAGCGCGGCCCGGACGCGGTGGGCTCCCCGGCAGCCCCTCCACGCCCCCTCCCAGCTCCCTCTGCCGGGGAGGGGCGCCTGCCCGGCAGGAGGGAGGACTATGCGCTGCGCACTCCGGACGCGCCCTGGAGGCTGCAGTCCCTGTCCCTGTTGTCACCTCCTGCTTACTGAGACACCCCTCCCCAGGTGGTGGAGGGGTTGACTGATGAGCCTCAAACCTCTCCGCTGGTGGCACGGTCTGGAGAAGACGTTTCAAGGCTCGCATTATTCTCCAAATACCTCATGAAAAGGTGTGGTGTTCTTTTTTATTTCTTCCAAAATCACAGTTGTCCTTTCTGTTAAACTACAAGAAGCCTTCATCTTCAAAATATAATAAAAACAAATAATTTTAAGGAAGACTTTACTCCAAAACATATCAGGAGACCAGACACTGCAGACACGTGCCCACCCGGGGACACACGGCGCGTTTTTTGGGCAGACGTCAGCCTTGCTCCCCTTCGCAGCCCCGGGCGTGGCCCCCGGCGTGGCCCCAGGCGTGGCGGGGCTGGGACGTCCCCGTCCCGCTTCGGTTTTCCAGCCGCGGTCCTCCGCTGCCCTCTGGCGGCCGGGCCTGGGGCGGCGTGGGCGCGACGCGCGGTGGCCGCGCAGAGGCCTCTGCAGGGCTGGGTGACGGCCCGTGTGCCCTGCGCGTGGGTGCATCTGAGGGTCGCCCTCCAGCGGGCCTCCCGGCCGCCTCCTTGGCGGCGCCGACCCCGCCCGTGGCTCGGAAGCCCGGCTGTGCCCTGTGCTCAGGAGCCGGGGAGCCTCACCCCACTCGCAAGGGGCCCAGCAAGACGCCCTCTCCCCCAGCCTGGCCTCCCGGGAACCCAGCGAGGCAGCTGCCAGGGTGGCCCAGGCCGTGCCGCTCCTGGAGATCTGAGGAGCGGCGCCTACTCAGCGCCAGCCACCGGCCTGTCCCACCAGGCCCCTTGCCTTCAGGGTCAGAGCCTGAGCCCCCACACCCGACCTGCTGTTTGCCATGGGCTACCTCCACCTGCCAGTCCTGGCACAGAAACAGGGCGGACCCGTGACCCTTTCTTTCAGCCCTTGCCAAAAAAACCCAGTTTACTCAATGAGAATGTTGAGAAATGAGACAGATAAACTGCTTTGACAGCAATTCCAATATTCTATCAGTAGAATGCTCGTGGTGCACCACTCCATTCATATTTCACCAGCTACCTGCCACCTTCCGTTTGGAATCAACTGAGGGACTGACAGATGACACTAAAATGTGACTCCCTGTTGGGGGCCAAGTTCCAGGAGAGGGGAACCTGGCACTTCCTCAGGAAAGGCGGAAAATGACGGGATACCATTCCCCCTCGAATGTGGGGTGGAGACACAATTCCTGCACCAGGAGGAGGGTTAACCTTTTCATCTCCTCCCTAAGTTTGTTGTGTGCACACTTCTAAGGGTGAAAGAAAATGAAGGCCCCCACGTTTCCTGCCATCGAGCATTTGTGAGAAAGAACTGGGGAAGCCCCAGGGCTAGGAAGGGCTGGCTGGACATTTCTTTGCACAAAGCAAGGTGCCAGGAATGCAGCCAACAGCTTTGTTAGCCTCTGGTCTGACCCCCCCATAGAAAACAGAAACCTCTTTAGCCAAGAATTCTTTATCTTGATACCATAACAACCCCAAAAGAAGGGCAGATTAATAGCATCAGTAATTGCAGCAGGGCAGCAGAGGCGGGGTGGTTGGGGCCATTTCTACTTAAGTAAAACAATAATTTCAAAGCTCCTTTTCCAAATAGAAACTTTTTTATTAGAAAAGGAAAAAGAGTAAGCAAATATTTACACATGTGAAGTTAAAGATAAAAAAAAAATGTGCTCTTGCCTGAATGTGAACTGCTGACCTTTTGTAAACAGGTCAAGGCTGTGGGCAGTTGCTGGGGAGACCGGCCTCCAGCATCAGCCGCGTTGGCTCCACGCAGCAGGTCCCTCTCCTCGCCTGCCCTGTGACCTCCACACGCACAGGTTTCCTAAAACAAAATGAGAGAAAAAGAGCAAAAATTTCAAGTCAGTTAATACAAACAGCAAACAACACACTTTGGCTAAGGGGAGGGGAACTGATACTTACAAATATTCCTGACACCCGGCAATGGCAATTTTTAAAAGCCCGCAGTTTCCTCACTCAAGTCCTAAACAAAATTATGGACAAATTGTCAATGTTTCTTTTTATGTCAAGGAAAACGATTTTTAAATATCATGTTACAAGTGGATGCTTGTGCACAAATGGGTCTATAATCCGTTGCATGTATGTTTGTGTGGGCAAATGGAGACACCCCTGAATGTATAATGTACGTGTCACATTATAGGAGACTGAGACATTCTGCATACACTAGCCTGGCACATAACTGAAGTTTATTTTTCTTTCAAGTCGATGACGTTTTAAGAACTTTAAGCATTTTTAGTATGTAAGGCATTACAGAAACTCCATTCAGATCCTTCCCAGTTTCCTCAAACCTCACATGCCAAGCCTAATTTGATATTATTTGAAGATTCAGAGCTCTGAGTATGGACCAGCGAGTGTTTCCTGCCCCGTGGGAGAGTGAAGGGTGCCCGAAGTGTGTGCAAGGTGGGGGCTTGAGCTGCCCACGTGGAATAGCTCCAGGTCACTAGCCTCTCTGACATGACCCTCCGCTGAGTGACAGTTTATTGCAGAGAAGCCATGAGCTTTGGATTCAGCAGACTTGGGTTTGAATCCCAGTAGGGATATTATTACTTCCTGCCCCACGGAGCTGGGATGAAGGATGGTGATGCCAGGTGAGGGCTGGCCTGTCATCATTAATGCCAATACTGTCCTTGGTAAAGTGCTCACTCTGTGCCAGCCCTAACTCATGATGGCCACTTGTCCCCATCACAAGTCCGTGAGGTTCTACTAACCAGGAGGCTGAGCCACAGAGCGCTCAAGTAACTTGTCCGAGGTCACCCACTGGCTCATATTAGAGCTGGTGGTCTGACTTCCACCCGAGGCCGTGGGTTCCACATTGCACTGCCTCTCACTTAATCTTAGCTGTCAGTACAATGATTAGTCTGTGATAGGAATGGGCTTGTTACCTTTATCAGCATCTTACTCAACACCTTTGAAAAGGAGGTAGCCCTCGTTCTGCACAGAGGCACCTCTGGGTCGAACACGGGTGGCTGCCTGTGGCTGTGAAGTGTCTCCCTGCAGCCATGGGTGGTCGGCCCTAATGCCTTTGCATGGCTCCATCTTCCTTTGCCTAACCCTCCAGCTGCTGAGAAGCCCACTTCAGAGCCTCAGAGCCGCTCACGGGGAAGCCCAGGTGCTGATGGAGCACACCGTTCTTCCTGTGCCTGCTCTCCTATGCCGCCCAGCCTGGGAGGACGCCTTTCCCATGGCAAGGCCCTACAGAGCTCCTGGCTCCTGACAAGTCCTGTGCTTGATGCTGAAGGTGCACAGCCCAGTAAGAGCTGGCTGGCCCACGGGGGACCATGCTGTGTCCTGGGAGAGAGGCCAGTGGCAGGTCATTTCAGCCCACTGTGGCACACAATAGGCTCAGGGGCTGGAGCTGGGGCCATGGCTCCGGCTCAACCGTGTCCACCACTAGCCTGGCACTGCCACTGGCTCATCCATCCTCCCAGGACCTGTGGAGGCAAGAATCGTGGGATCTGAGTGTGGCCCAGTATCTTTCTCTTTCAATATGACCGAGAGTAGAAGCTAGGGAGAAATAAATGTAATTTAGTTAAAGTGTCTTTAACCTCCTTTCAGAGCCTTGAGAATTACCGTGGCAGAAGCTCAGGAGAAACCCTTTGTTCTAACATGCGGTGACGTTACTGGTGGAGAGACCTCTCCCTGCAAGTCTGTGGTGTAGCCTGGTACTGACGCGGTTACACACGCTGGATGCACCAGGTTAAACAGGGAGACCCAGATGCCAGTGCCCTGAAGGATAAGCTCACTGATAAACTGTTAAAATTCCATGGGGTGGCTTTAATAATGGTTGCTGGTCTTTGGACAATTCTTGCATGGAGAGGTGGCGTCAATGTATCCTCTCCTTGAATCTGGGTGGGCTTTTGTCCCCTTCCAGCAAGAGAGTGTGGCGGAAATGATGCTGTGTGACTTCTGAGATGAGATCCTTAGAAGGACCCAGCTCCTGCCTGGCTCTGAGGACACTCACAGGACCCCAGAGAAGCCCTTGTCACAGGGAGAGGCCAGTGGAGGTTGAAAGCCCAGCTGAGCCCAGCACTGAGTCTGGCAGTCCAGGTATTAGATGTGTGGGGGAAACAGTCTGCAGAGGACCCCAGTCATTCGTGTCCTCCTAGCTGAGGCCCCAGACATCGGGGTCAGAGGTCAGCCAGCATATGCTTTGTCCAGATTCCTGGCCTATCATGAGCATAGTAACATGGTAGTTAATGCCACCAAGTATGTGGAAGCTTGTTATGCAGTGATAGACAACTGGAATATAAACTGAACGATGCGGCATCACGTGGCAATGCCCAGGTGTTACACTGAGTAAGGCTGGGACTTAATACACATGAACCAGACCTAGGCTACCTGGCAGCTCAGTCAGTAATCACTGGGGGTCCTTGCAGCCACATCTGCGTAAAAAGGAGATCGCATGACTTTTAACAATCTCATTTACGATGCGCTCATATGGTCCTCTCCTCTGATCTCCACCCAAACAAAGGAGGTCACACTGATGGGACAGGAGGAAGGGTCTGTGACACCACCTGGGAGATTTGCCTCAGGAGCATGTGCAGGACGCCAGGTGACAGGTCCAGAAAGGACCTCCAGGTTAGGTCTCCTGGACTGTCTGGAGAGCAGAGCCGTGGGGCCTGTGATGTGGTGTATGGAAGACCACGGGGTTTGACGTCTGTGCAGAAGGTCTGTTTGCATCATCCCGTCCACAGGGTGGGGAGAGAAGGAGGTTCACACTTGCATATTTACTTACTTTGGTTTAGCAGAAACGTACAGAGTCTGCTAACACCACTAATTTAATTGCCACAGCAGTCCTACCAGCAGAAGTCTCCTTGACATAGACAGCCCCTGTTTGTGTGAGCTCAAACATGTTTCACCTTTCACACCAGGGACTAAGGCTCAGTTAGCACTTTGCCAAGTTAACTCATCTACAAGGAGCGGTGAGCCATGACTTTGCCTTTCAGTAGAAATAAGCCTGTAACTTTAAACTTTGCATTTGCTAACTGTTCTTCTCCCTGTGACATGGTGATGATCATTTTAGCTACATTACACCTGAGACTGTGTGAATTGGAGACAGAGCCACGAAACTTCACCCCCAACTCCAGGGACACACGTACAGCAAGGAAGGCTCAGGTTTAGGACTGAAACCCTGCTGTGTAGGTGAGACTGGTCAGATACTAAAGGAAGGCCCATTTCATGCTTACAGATGATTTAAGTAATGATTCAGAGACAAATGTGGTTTTCCCCCACCCTCGAGCAGATGTGATGAGCTTTTGCCCTTTATTATTGGTCTGAATGGACTTGTTTATCCTCAGCTGAACCATTCACATTTAAGTTCTATTTCAGGGCAATTCTCCAAGCCAAGTAACTGGGCTCATGAAGCTGTGACTCCTGCAGGCGGGCGCTGTCTACAGCAGCAGACAGCTGATCTGGAGATCCTTTAAACACCAAGAGGGCAGCAGAAATACCTGAGTGTGCAGAGCCAGACTCACTCTGATATTACATTGGGCAAAGGGTTTTTAATATGTGTATTTATACAGGAAGCATTTGGGACATTTATTTTCATATTTCTTTTTTTTCTTAATCTCTTAATTCTCAAGACCTTTTTTCTAAATATATTCATAAACACTAATATTTATACTGAAGCAAATTGGAAAATTGGAAATTTTTCAGTATAACTCTACAATAACAAATTTCACATGGAATTTGTTTTAGGGAATTTTATATATTCATTCTCTATTCCTCAAATCCTTAATAAACATTTATTTTGCTTTTATTCTTCCTTTCTTAATGCTAGGCACTATTCTAGGTGCTCAAAAGGACACATACCTTGTCTTTAAAAAGACAACTACCTCCTGGGAAAGTCAAATCAGGTAAGCAAATGTTTATAAGGAGGCTTATTCCAGAACAAGGAGCCAGTAATTAAAGTATGTTTATTTTAGAACACTATACTCTAAACTTTAAGAAATGCACTCAGTAAATTTATTTCACTGAAAGGATAGTGACAGGATTCATTATCTTGGGCAAATCATGACTTAGATTCAAAAATCATGTCACAAGAAGAAATGATGAAGGCACCACCTCTAGTAACCCTGGTTCTTTCCCTTTCTGCAGGACACACCTTCCCATATTTGAAGACCTCCAAGCCTCCCTGAGGCTACCTCCAGATTTGGGTGTCATATACAGATAGGTGTGTTTTGTGGCCAGGACCTTGAATTTTTGCTGAAAATCCTCAGACAGTGTGATAGGCGGCATGGAGAATTCCCGCAGCTCACGGTGAGGTCACAGGGAAACCTGCCCAGCCTGTGGGACAGGGTGGAGGGGACATTGCTAGTGACAAAGGCTGGCCCCAGATGGAGCTGCATGTGAGGTCCACTGGAGACATTGTGGGGCCAGGCAAGCTCAGATCCTCTTGGATTATCCTCTGGGAAGAGGAGCAAGGCGAGGGCACACGAGCGAGCTCTGAGAGCTCCAGAGGCAGACTGTGAGCGCAGCAGTCACTGATGTCACTCTGAGACATCTGCTCACACACATGCAGCACAACCTGCTTCCCCATGTCCAAGGCATGTGTCTTAGTCTGTTTGTGCTGCTATAGTAAAATACCTTCGACTGGGTAAGTCATGAAGAATAGAAACTTATTTCTCACCTTTTTGGAGGCTGGGAAGTCCAAGGTTAAGGTGCTGATAGCTTCAGTGTCTGGTGAGGGCCCAGTTTCTTCTCCCAAGAGGGTGTCTTGTTGCTGAATGCTCCAGAGGAGATCAATGCTGTATCCTCACCAAGTGGAAGGGACAGAAGGGCAAAAAGGGGCCTAAGCTAGTTACCTCCAGCCCTTCAGTGAGGCATTAATCCATTCACCAGGGAGCCCTCAAGATTTGAGCACCTCCCAGAAGGCCCCACCTCTTAATACCACCACATGGGGATTAGGTTTCAATGCATGAGTTTTGGGGGACACATTCAGACCACCACAGCAGCATGAGAAGATTGGTTGGAGGAGGGAAGGGAAGGTTGGACCTGGCTGTCGGGTAGAGTGGGAGCAGCCCAGGAGGTGACTGGAAGCTCAAACAAAGGTGTTAGGTGTGACAGTGCAACTCCAGATTTGTGGGGTAAAAGGTGGCTAGAAACAGGACAGGAAATAGCAGGTGGAAGCTCCAAGAAAGCCTAGTTCTCTCTCATCTTTGGCAACATTGGTCACGTGTGTGTGTGACTGTGGGTGTGATTGGATGTGAATGTGACCCTGGTCCCTGAGGCAGCAGCCCCCTGGAAGCTTGTCAGACATACAGTATCTCAGACCTCGCCCCGGACGGGGACTCAGAATCCACAGGTGACTCACCTGCACATGACAGTCTGGGAAGCACTGAGCCCAGCAAACACTTACTGGGTGATATTTGGAGCCACCTTCTTCTTTCAGGATTTCAGCTTCCGAGTTGTAAACTGGGAGTAGGATTAGAGAATTTCAGACTCCTACATTTAAGTGAGTGCAGGATGCTACAGCGATTCCATGTACTTATGCCCTCAAGGGGACTTGAACCCCCGGGCGGGGGGGTGCCCGAGTGTTCTGGGAGGAAAGGAGGAATAACCCAACTGTGACTGCTGGGTGCTATGCCCTGCTGCTCTGTTTATGTTCACAAGGCACGATGCACGCTGATCCCCATGGCTGGGGAACACCTAGGTGCCTAAGTACCAAAGTGCTGTCAGTCAGCTGCTGGGTGGAGATGACAATCAAAGCCTCCTGATTTGCATTTCTGGGATCAAATTGTAAACCCCATCAGCCTCCAGGCTAAATCATTGGTCAACTGACTTCTGAACATGGATGAAGGATTCCTTTCCCCAACCAGAAACTAGCTGAGTTCAGGTTCATCAGAAAACGGGTTGTTCTTTGCTAGCATCTGGCATCGGGGACACGGGTCCTCCTGAACCTAGAAGCATGGGGCCGGGCTGGGGGTGGGGCTGTGGGTGAGCCTCCTGGGTGCTGCTGCCGTTGGGGCCACGGAGGGGTCACCTGTTCCCTCATATCTTTACCTACGTGGTCCTCTCCCCTGCTCTGACTTCTGTCTTCCTTTATCTCCGCTTTATCTATCCACTTTCTGTTAGGGGTCCCCTGTCACTGCTCCTTCATGATGTAGCCCTCTTCCTCAGTTTCCCTTTCTCCTGTGAAATCTTCCCTGCTCTCTTCTTAGCTAGTAGCAAAGACTAGTAGGGATAAGGAAGACACGCTCCAGGCTTTGGGCAACTCTGTTTTAAATTTGCCAAATTCATGAGTTATATTAGATTAAAATCAAACTAGCTAAAACTTAAATAAGTAGGAATTATTAATGATTCTATTCCATGTCCACATTAAAATTTTAAAATTTAAACAGTTAAAAAATTTATTTCTATTCCTTTTTCACTTTTTAAAAAAATTGTTGAAATTTTCTTTCTTGCTATATTGTGACTTTTTACTCTCCATGAACTCACATTTCTCCCCATTTCAGGCCACTCACAATTTGGAAACCCAAATCTACTGAATTTTTCTGAGGTATTAAAACATATGGCCCAGATGACATTCCTTTCAAAATTTTGTCACATTTGGTATTTCTATCTCCCTTCCCTCCTATAAATATATAGTTATATTTATACACAGTTGTTTACTGATTTGCAGAACTATTCACTCTCAAATAGAAAATCATGATCTTTCACTCCTGAATGTCTCAGCAGGTATTTCATAAAAATGAGAACCTTCTCTTAAGTTACCAAAATGCCTTTATCAGTCTCAGAAAATTTAACACTAATACAAAACTAATATCTAATATACAGTTTACATTCAAGTTTTTCCGGTATACCAATGGCATCTTTATGGCAATTTTTTTTACACATTGCATTTAATTGTTATATATTTTAGTTTCCTTCATTCTAGAACATTCTCCAGCCTTTTTTTGTTTTTCATGATATTGGTGTTTTTGAAGACTGCAGGCTTTTATAGACTATTGTTCAGTTTGGGGTAACCTGTACCATATAATTCTTCAAAAAGCCAAGTTCCTATTAGGCATGCCGTATAGAATTAAATTTATAAAACAGATTTTCATAGTATTTGTAACTGGCATCTCTTGGTACCAAAAAATGCATTTGTGTTTAAATGTGGTTTCCTCCCGCCAGTCCTGTGCTCTGTTCAGCATTCTTTGGCTTCTATCGTCTCCTAGCCGGGAGACGGGGCCATGCTCTCGAAGGCGAAGACACCAGCTGTAAAGAATCAGGGGGCGAAGCCATACTGGGCCCCCTCCCTGCCCCCATCTGAGTGAAGGAGAAGCTATTGACCTTCGAGGGAAGATACAGCTTGGCCCACAGGGGATTGTTGGCAGAAACAACCCCAGCGACCCGGCCTTTGTGGTCCTGAGAGCTCTTATGGAGTGACTGACTTTCTGTCTGGGTTTGTGGGACTCCAGTTGCTTCAACGCTCAGCCACTAATGGAGGCTTCAAAAGGAGACCCCGAAGCACAAGGGCAGAGTTTATGGTGCCTGGCATCCGTCCCTCCCCATCACATGCCCTGATGCCTTGGGCAGTTGTCCTTGTTGGCACTGGGTCTTGTTCTGCCATTGGAAGGAGAGAGGAGCTCAGGGGTGATATCATCCACGCGCCAGGAAGGAAAGTCTGGACAAGGAGTTTACAGTTCAAGATTCAATTGTTATGTTTCCTCCTCTGTGGCTTTTTCTGGGAACTTTTCTCCGCTCAGGAGGCCCCTCCTGTCTACACCTGGCATCAAATCCTTCTCATTCTTTACACTGCAACTTAAACAAGCCCTCTGCTATAGAGTATTTCCTCTCATCCCAACCCAAATAGATTTGTCTTCCTCTGTCATCTCTGTAGCTCTTTGCAATGGGCAGGTGACACATACCCTGACCTACATGCACTATATGCCATACAGAGCCCGGATTCAAACACAGATTTCAAGTGAAGCTGCGGGGAGCAGTGAGGTTAGAAGGCGGGTAGGAGGGAAGACAGAGGATCATTCACTTGAAGTTTGTGAAAACTTGAGTAATGAGCTATTTAATGTGAAAGTGATTTATTTCTACTTCCAGCTAATTGCTTTAGAAAGGAAACTTGTTTACTGAAGTGTAACATAGACCAATGTACCCACAGAAGGGTACACAAGCCATAAGCGCTCAGTGGTTGGGTTTGCATCGAGGAAAGACGCCACATAAGCAAAGACAATATCAAAACATAGAGCATCCCCACAGCCCCTGCCCTGCCCCCCACAAGGCCACCCTCTTCCCTGCAGGTAACCACTTTCCTGACTTCTAATGCCATGAATTACATTTACGTAGTTTTGACTTTTACAAAATAGAATCAAACTGTTCACTTTTGTGCCTGGCTTCCTTTGTCCAATACATTTATTTTCTTGAGAGCCATCCAGGTTGGATTGTGAAAAGTAAGTTTTTCATTTTCACTGTGGTGTGGTATCTTGCTGTATGACCACACAGCAATTTATTTATCCCTTCCACTGTTGATGAATATTTAGCTTATTTCAACTTTTTGCCCACTAAGAACAGTGCTGTTATAAACATTTTTGTGCACATTTTTTGGCATATACAGGCATGTGTTTTGGTTGGGTATATGAAGTGTTTATAAGTTTACTTTCATACATATTGGCAAACTGTTTCCCAGAATTACAGTCCTACATACGATATTGTTTCTCTACATCCTCACTGAAGCTTGGTATTGTCTGACATGTTTAAAATTGTAGCCATCTTGTTAGTTATGTTGTTGTATTCCATTGTAGTTTTAATTTTTGTTTCCTTAATGACTATTGAGATTTAGTGCTGCTTTCAATTTTCATTTTCCCCACATAATATTATCATAAAAATTATCCAATAAATATTTCTTAAGTAGCTAGAAAGTAAGATAGTGAAGAAAACCAGATAGGTCTCAACACTAACAGATTATAGTTTGGATGGAAATGCAGACTTTAAACATAATTACACATAGAATATTAAATAGCAAATATGGTAATTGATACAAAAAACAGTTTATGGTAAAGGGATAGAAACTACTACAGACTTTTAATTAAGTAAGAGAATTGCAGGGAGGCTTCTTTAGAAAAAGTTAAACTAAACTAAGATCTGAGAAATGAATCTGAGTTAACTTGCCACAGAAAGGATTACCAAGACTTTCAGAAAGAGGAAACACCATATGCAAAGGTCCTGTGGCCAGCAGAGCTCAGTGATTGTAAGACACTGGAGGCAGAAAGGTCAGCATTCAACAGAGGCAAACCAGTGAGCCCTTCTTCCTTTTCCAGAAACTGTACTGTCAGTACTGGTGTGCCTGTCAGTTAGCCTTGGTGAGGGCCTGAGAGCCTCTTCCGCACAAGCTTGCTCCCAGAAGAAATGGTACTAGGAGGCAAGCCTTAGACCCAATTCTGCTGAGCACTCACCCATTTATTGTCAGGAAGGCACAACATTTCCCTACATCTGTCCTGAGGCTCAGAGAAAGCCCCCTCCTTTATGTTCAGGCAGTCTGACCAGTACCTTGCAGGATAGGGCTGACACAGTATGTCCTGATGCAGAATACAAGGCCCTTGAAGACGCAGAGAGACACGGCACCATCGGGGTGTCAGAGCCTGAATGCAGCACCAATGACATTAAGTGCCCAGATTGCTGGGTTCTCACGGTTCATGCTTGCATGGGGGTTCAGGAAATGCAGACTTGTCGTGATGATAATTTTAAATAATTTGGTAGTAAATAACAAGGAGTTAAATTGCATAGTCATGGTGGTAGGGAGAGAGGGAGGTCAGTGAAACCTGAGGATTTGGGGGAAGCAACCTATCCCAAAGACCTGCGTCCACTCTCTGCTGTTCCCCACGGTCTGGCCTTGCAGCCCAGTTCTGATGCATTCCTACTGTGGCTCCTGCAGACCATACTCTTCTTGCTTTGCCCTGGGTCTCCCTTTCTGTGCTTATCCCCTGGTGGGGGGGTTCCTGAAAGCCCCTTTCTAGAACCACATACAGCATCCCCCAAAGATCTGAATAAGGTCTTGACAAAATTCCCTGCCTGCTATTGACATTTATTACACAGGTTGGAAAGCAGTTCTGTTTTCCTCAGTACATTTTAGGACCACAGAGTCCTTCTCAGCCCCCTGATGGTGTAGGGCGAGGGGACATAGATGACCCTGACGTTCTTCAAGCACTGGTGACTGAAGCACATTTCCTCTGAAGTCTGCAACTTCTCCCCTGCCATTTAGATACACCTTCAACATCTTTTTGATGATAATATTTATTGATAGATTGTCCCAAGTTAACACCATCAAGCTCAAAAAGGCACAAATAAAAACCAAAGCTACCCCATCACCCTTTTAGAGCCCATTTATTGAGGATCTAGCATGTGCTACAGACTTTACCGGACTTCCTTCCTCTATTTTTATTATATTAGCTTTTAATTAGTATGAAATGAAATAAATAAAATGCAAATTTTATCTGTATTTATTTGAAGCACACACTTTGAATAAATAAGAAACAGCACATTTCTTCATTTGTACAGGTTTCTAAACTTCCTAGAATGGTTTTCAGCATTACATGATATCCTGAGTATAAGGTGGTTATCACATATTCCTTATCAGATAGTCCTGGGATATAGTAAATGCTCCGTAAACGGTTGTTAGTACCCATTTAGAAATGTCCTTGTTTTCCCGTTCCCCAACACTCCCTCAGTGTGGGGGAAGGAGAGAAAGGAAGCCTCTTTCCCCGGAGTGGGGGCTCAGTGACGGCCTCGTTGCCACCCTAGGGCCGGGCTCCCACCGCTCCGGCTGTCTGACGTCCCAGCTATTTCACTTTATACCCACTCACGCACGGGCTCACACAGGTACCCAGGCACATCAATTGTCCCTGAAACACATCCACAGTGCTTGGCCAGCTGAGACAGGGATGGTGCCAAGGCAGGAACAGACCCCATGGTCCAGACCTTGTGGTTAAACAGGGGGTGACGCTCACACTCTTCCCACTGCCTTGTCGGGAGACATTTTCTTGGAGCAACTGGTGAGTATTGTAGACCCCACCTGCAGGAGAGGCCCCATGTGCATTAGGTGTTTACTCCACATTGACCTAAGAAGTTAAATGAAAAGAGTCTCTGGCTGATGTGGGGAAGACTGGCCAGCTGGGAAAGATGTAGCAGGCACACAGCATTGGCGGGATTTATATGGAGGCCTCCAGGTATGCTCCAGCCAACCCTACCATGCACAGGTTGCTGCTCAACCTTAGAAGCCCTGGGAGAGAGGGTGCACGTGGCTGAACTTCTCCACACACCTACTCTCTGACTGTGCCATGGGACGGATTATCATCCAATGGTGGGAGGAGGCTCCAGGAATTACCTCTCCACCACGGATGGGCTGTGGGCTTGGTGGGAGGATCGTTTTACTGTAGGGCAAGGGAAAGCCCTTAGGCAGTTGGAGCAGGTGCTTTGCAGCCCCAGATGACAGCTGTCCACAAGAGCATCTGTCCCATCTCCCAGGACACCATTTGGCTGTGGAGCTAAATTGTCCACTTGACCCCTGAAAGCCCCAAGCTCTTCACTCTTACGAAAATGAGGCCATGGAAGCACTTTGTTGTCTTCCAAACAGCTGGAACCTGGCCTTGGCTAAGCCCTTGCAATGCCTGGCACACACTCCACCAACATGACGGGTGCTTGCTATGGTCTGAATCTGTCCTCCCAAATTCACATGTAGAATCACCAGCCCCCAAGGTGCTGGTGTTAGGAGGTGGGGCATTTGGGGGGGGTATGGTCATGAGGGTGCAACCTTCATAAATTGGAATTAGTGCTGTTATAAAAGAGGACCTAGGGAGACCTTGCTCCTTCCACCATGTGAGGACACGGCAAGAAGACGGCCATCGTGTATGAACCAGGAAGTGGCCTCACCAGACACTGAATCTGCCAGTGCCTTACCCTTGGACTTGAAGACTCCAGAACAGTGAGAAATAATTTTTTTTTTTGTTTACAAACCACTCAGTTTAAGGTATTTTGTTATGGCAGCCCTAACAGACTAAGACAGTGGTTTATTTCCCTACTACACCTCTCTAGCTAAAAGAAAGGACTCAAGCAGATTATTTCAGAACAAAGAAGTAGCTCAGTTATTACATATTTACCTGGTACATACTGAGAGCAGACACAGCATGGAAACTAGAGCTACTATTTATGCACAAACAAGCTGATCTCATGAGGTTTACAATCCAGGGCTAAGATAATCCTTAATCAAGTAATCATAGCAAAGCTATAATTACAGAGAGAGATCGCTATTCTTCTGAGGGGATGTGACAGAGGAATCTGAACCAAGGGTGAACTTGGGCTGAGTTCAGGAGAGGAGACCAGACAAAGGAAGAGCAGACACATATTCTGTGCCTTCTTGTTTTTGTGGAGGACGTGGAATATGAAAGGCACTGAGGTGGGAGGGAACATGGCACATTTGAGAGAAAGTATGAAGGCCAGTCAGGACAGATGCAGGAAATGAGGGACTACATAGGCAAGTGGACGGTGGGACAGTCAGCGGGGAGCCCCTGTGCAGGGTCTGCAGATGTAAAGGGTCAGTCTTTACACTAGGAGCGGCGGAAACTACTGAGGAGTTTCAAGGTCCTGGTAGCTTGGTCCAGGCTGGAGATGGCGGCACAGGAGAGAAGGACACGGTGTGAGGGAGGGTTGGAGATGAAAGCAGCAGCGCTTGATGGAAGGCAGGGTGCAGGGAAAGGCATGGGGGGCCAGAGGCAGTGCCACGTGTCTGACTCTGGACTGTAAGTAAGCGATTGGGTAGATCTGGGTAGAACAAGATGTGGGTCTCACACATGTGGAGTTTGAGGTGCTTTCAGAACTTCTGTAAGATGTCATTTAGGCAACTGGGGATGCTGGTGAGCTTTCCAAAGTGAGGCTGACCTAGGTGGCTGGGTACCATACCCACATAGACATCCACACAGACATATGCAGAGATATACATACAGACATCCACACAGACATATGCAGACACCCAAACTAACATATGCACAGATATACATACAGACATCCACAGAGACATACAGACATACATATAGACATATGCACAGACATCTGCACATACATATGCACAGATATACACACAGACACCCACACAGACATATGCACAGACATATGCAAAGACATAGTAATGTCTTTGGGGAATCCACAGTTATGTGCAGATTCTTGACTGTGCAGGGGGGTCAGCACCTCTAGTCCCTGTGTTGTTCAAGGGTCACCTGTGTGTGCATATCACACACAGGCACACACACACATTTCGTTGCATTGATAGTTTAAAATGTGAGACTGCCAAGGAGGAGCAAGAAGAGAAGAGGGAAGTGAGGAGGAGGGGAGGAGGTGAGGGGGCCCAGGGCTCAGGTCAGAGCCTGTGGAACCGGCATGGGAAGTCTGGGGACAGGAGATAATTCCCACTGGACACAGGGCAGCAGCGGGAGACAGAGGAGGGGGTCGAGGGCAGATGGTGTCACAGAGACCAAGGGAAGACAGACGCGTCCCAGGCTGCTGGGGGGACTGACATAGACCCATCTCGTTAACGTCCCCTCCTACCCTCAGGGGCCATCCCACCTCAGCGTGGGGCAGCAAAGGGTGGGGACCTAGGGAGAGCTGAGTGTAGGTGAGTCTCTCAAGGTCAAAGGGTGGGGCCGGGGAGAATCCCACAGGTGTGGAATCACAGGCCTGGCAGGGTGCAAAGCTGGGCGCCAGGTGGGCAGGCAGGGCAGTGTCCCCTCTGTCTCTCCCTGTTGGCCACTGGGAGGACATGGGGCTGCAGAAGGAGCCTTCAATCGCATGTCCAGGCCTTGGGGAGGCACAAGAAGGGGACAGGGTGGCCACTGCCCCACAAGGACGAGGAGCCAGCAGACCGGCAGCCACAAGCACCAGGGCCATGTGCCCACCCTCAGCAGCCGCAGCCCTTCACTCTGCCCCCCACATCCTGGGCAGAGTCCAGTCCAGAGGGTCTGGAAACATAGATCCAGCCTGGCTGGAGATAGAACAAATAACCCCAGGTCAGCGCTTCTCAGCTTTCTTCCATACCCATCCCTTGAACTTCACTCAAATTCCAGACAAAGGCAAGTACATCACCATGCTCCTGTTTAACACGATGCACCTCTCTCCCCCATACATGGAGACAAAAGCGCTGGCTTCCCAGAATAGGACGTAAAGTTCCACGTGTCACTTTAGCCATCCTTGGTGGTGAGGCACACTACCCCTCTGCTACCCTGTAACTTAAGTTCTGAGATGTAAAACAAGCACTGTCAATGTGTCTTCTGTTAGGTGGCAGAAAAATGGTGAGGGGAGAAATGTCCAGGTGCTAGTTCCCGGAACCTGAGAACATGTCAGGGCACATGGCATAGAGCAATAAGGTGGAATTAATACATGGGATTAAGGTCACTAATCAGCTGAGCTTGAGATGGGGACATTATCCTGAATTATCCTGATGGGGTCAATATAATTATAGGGTCCTTATAAGCAGGAGAGGGAGGCAGTTTAGCAAATCAAAGTGATGGGGTTTGAGCAGGACCTAACCTACCATCACTGGCTTTAGAGATGGAGGAAGGGGCTGTGTCCCCAGGCATGCAGCAGCCTCTAGAACCTGGAAACATCACAGAAACAGATTCTCCCATAGAGTCTCCAGAAAGGAGCACAAACTGGCCAACACCTCAGGGTTAGCATGTTGAGAACAGCACCAGACTCTTCATCTACAGAACTGCAAGGTAATAAATGTGTGGTTTTAAGCTAGCAGGTTAACACATACAGCCAAGGTACACATAAGGAAGCAATCTCATAATTACTACAGTCTTCGTATCTGCAACTTCATTTGCTGTGAAAAGAGTTCCTGGGCAGAAGTGGGGTATGAAATATTCTGACAGACTACAACAGACCGATGGCAATTGCTTTTTATGAGGAGCACATTTAAACTCTGGCTTTCCTGGTCATTTGGCTGTGTGTACGACTGTGACCGTGTGTGCATGTGAGGTGGCGCAGCCCAGCAGAAGCAGGGATGCTTGAGCGAGCAGCCGTACCTGAGTTTGAGTTCAAGCTTGGCCCCTTCCAGCCTGTCCATGTTTTTCCCACGTGGTTAGTGGTGACGATGGCGCTGACTTCAGGTGCCAACTGCAGAGCTCCTTGTCCATCCCAGGCACCAACACGTGGTGGTTGTTACACTGTGCCTCGCGTCCTCTCAACCACGATGTGCTACTGATTCTGCATTGCTAACTTTGCATTTGCATTAATTTCTAGGGCTGCCATTACAAAGCATCACAAACTTGGTGGATTAGAACAACAGAAATTCTTCATCTCACAGTTCTAGTGGCCAGAAGTCCAAAATCAAGGGTGTCAGCGGGGTTGGTTCCTTCTGAGGCTGTGAGGGAGAATCTGTTCCCTGCTTTTCCTCTGGTTTCTGGGGGTTTTCTGGCAACCCTTGGTGCTCCTTGGCTTGTAGGTCCATCACACCAGGCCTCTGCCTTTGCAGGGTGTTCTCTCTGTGCGCCACTCCGTGTCTGAGTCCAAATGCCTCCTTTGCATAAGGATGCCAGTCACACTGCATGAGGGGCCCACACCACTCCAGTGTGACCTCATCGTAAGCAATTGCACCTGCAAAGTCCATTTCCAAATAAGGTCACATTCTGAGGTACTGGGGTTAGTGTTTCAGTACATGAACTTTTAGTAGAGCACAATTCAATCCACACCCACGTTATATTAGTTATAATATCCAGCTTAGTATCAAGCACTGGAACATTTATATTTATATCAAAGATTGGAGATGTGAGCTTGGGCTCTCTGGATTTACCATATAAATAGATCTTTATGTCTATCTGTCTATCTATCTGTCATCATCTGCCTACTTATCATCTATCTGGGAAGATTTTTAATTAGATGTGATATTCATTCACTAAACATTCACCTTTCAGAGGAGCTTATATAAGACATATGTTCATGATTATGGGATTAAAATTATTAGGTTATCAATAATTTGTTTGGTCCAAGTAACTTTAACACAGAAAAACAAATTTAACCTGTGTGTAAATGGCCAGGTGTATTGTATTATTGTTTTAATTTTTAGGACCAGGAGAGGGCACTCCAAGCTAAACTTTGGGATGTGTTGCTGTTGGTTTTAAAGATGTCTCAAATCAATTAGAGCTCCGTCTTTGCATATTAGATGTGTCTAGAGTTTAGTCCTAAATAAATAAAGAGATTTTATTTGATAACACATAGACAAATTAAAACACGGTATGTGTTCAACATTTTTGGTTTTTTTAATTTTTTTTAATCTCCAGGGCCCTCTTTTTGAAATAATTTCATATTTAACAACTCTTTAAACAGAAATTGCCTAGAGTTCTAGGGAGAAACAGAGTGTAAAAGTTTTTCATGGATGTTGGCTGAACTTTTTGAAACAGGTTTATTCTCATTCAAAGAAGGGACATTTTGAGTGACTGGTATTAATTCCAAGTAATTGATTTAATTCATTTATGATTTCATTTGAAGTACTCCTAAGTAAATGTCAGAAGAGATTAAATAAATATTTATTAGCATTATCTCTATCACATGGACCCTCTGTGTTCTCAAATAAATGAGGTAGAAAAGAGTTCCTTTAAATATTTTTGTTGGTTTGCTTATATGTAAGACAGACACAATTTCCTAATATACTCAAAACAAGACTGTATCATCTCAGAGGCTGTATTATATTCACAGTGTTCTTGACAAGGAGACCTCCGAGGATATTACTACCTAAAAGCGTTACTTGGGATCAGATAAGGGGATTTTATTTGCTAGTTGTTCTCTCATTTAGGTCAACTACTGAATATGAATTGGCCATTTGACAGCTATCTAGAAAACAGATAAACTTATCTAATACTGTTTTTGAATAGATTCATGAATTTAAATTACCTTCTTACTAGAACTAGCTAAAATGGTCCAATATAGAACATCCTTCTAAACTTGGTAAATCATTTATAAATTGCATTTTATTTAAAATGACTGATACTTTCATATTACTAAAATTCATTTCTTTCCCAAACTATTGAATAAAAATAGGACTGTATTTTCCAATAGAATTTGATGTAGGGGATGGGGGGATGAAAACACCCTTTTAGGGAGCAAAGCTATGCTGGGTATAAAATATTTTGTCATAGCATCCAACATCTCCCTTTTGCACGGTTGGGAGATAGAAGACTATATTTGTTATTTCAGATTTATTAAAAAATAAATATTAGGCTTAATGTTATAAATCATAAACTAATATTACTGGAAGAAGATGTGAACCAGAAAGTGGTTAAATGATGGCAAAAATATCAAGTGGAAAGCAGTCATCCGTTTCAGACACTAGTTCAGGCACCTACTCTATAGTTCTTGAGATGCTGAAACTGGGTTTGTGAAGTGGTTATGACCTTTCACCTACTGCTTCTCCCCTCTGGAATTACCTTCCTCATCTTTAAAATAGGCCTTCATGGGCCATGCTGGGCACAGTGTCCGTTCTGCCCACCACCCCTGCTGATGGAGACTACACCTCTGTCCTCAGTTGGTTGGAGTAGACATTGACCCAAGGGTAGCCAGTCCATGGGGCGGCTTACGTCCATGATCTGAACTGGCAAAGCAAGATGAGATGTGCCAACGTGCACCAATGCTGAGAGGCTGATCTAGGGAATATGCAGAGACACAGGGGCTAAAAATATGCATAGAATGCCACTTGAGGTAACACTGGGCCAAGAGGAACTATTAAAAGCATAAGTCATCACAATGCATGAGCAAGTAGAAGGCACAAGTCTATAAAATGAAAATAAAAATATGCCGACCTCAAAGTCTTCTTCTTAAGTATAAATTACCATGTGTGACACATTTACAACAGTGCCTGGCACGTGGCAAGCCCCAGGTGCATGTGCATGTGCGTGTGCTGCCATCCCTGGTGTCCACAGCCTTCCTGCCACTGTCACTACCTTTGCTGCCTGCCTCTGAAGAAGGAGGGATCTTCTGCATCTCCCAGAGGCTCATGTGAGGGAAGGACATAGGGCACCTGCCACACTCACCTGTCACCATTCCCCCTCAGCTGCACCTGACCATGTGGATGTCAGGGCTGCTCCTCCTGGGTCCCAGCAGGGAGTAAGGATGGTTCTCTTCTGCTGTAGGAGCCTCAGCACTGCTTGGGGTTTCCTATCACTCAGCTTCTCCCAAGATCCCTGCGCAGGCTGTGGGTGGGTCAAGGTCAGGGACGCCTCAGGGTCACTCTCCCAAATCTTTCTGTTTCTACCCTTTCTTCTGTCTGCCTCCTAGAAATGACCTGGTGTGAACTCTGATGTGCTGACAGGATCTTGCTCTGACGTGGTATTTCGTGTTCTTGTCTACACTGTGGTTTAACGTCTGAGCTCCACACTCTGAGTCCTCCGGGCTCTGGCTATTGCCAAGTTAGCTGAAGGAGAACTAGAAGTTGTTGCTCAGTGGAGGACGCGTCTCTCGGTCTTTCAAGAAGAGCCTGTCTGTGCATTTGGCTGTATGTGTTTATGCTTTAGAAGGTATTTGTATATGCATTTTAAAAGAATTTTTGTTTAATCCTAAATTGATGTTAAATTTCACTAAATGCCACATTAGCATCACTTGTGATGATTTATATTACTGAAAGTCAACATATGATTAATTTGTTAATAAATATATTACTGAATTTTATATATGCATGAACCTTCTTGATTATGTTTAATATTATTTGAAGCACTGTTTAATTCTCTTTGTTAATACCTTATTTAGGAATTTTATATGGATGTTTGAAGTGAAGTTGTTCTGTTGGTGATTGTTGTGGTGGTTGTGTGTGTGTCTTTGGTAGGTTTTTTAATCACTATCATGTTGGTTTTGTAAGAAGGGGTATGGCATCTTTTGTTTTCTCTATACAACTGGAAACTCAATCGTATGATTTGAGAAGGCCATATATCTTTCTATGTCCTGTCGCTTCCACTGATCATTAGTTATGTTACGCCCTTTAGTGCTGGTGATGCCTGCTGTCATACATGTGAGTCAGAGTGCAGAGACATCTACAACTTGAGTTGTCACACGTGGATAAGGGAAGTTGAATCTGCGTTGACTCTACTGAAAGTAATTTTCACTCTACTCATGGTTTTCCATTCTACTTGTGAAATTTATTTTCCCAAACCTTCGCTAGTTTCCCCAGTGTTCCTCTGTTCACACATGGGGCAGGGTTGTACGCGTTCAGCAGTGGCTCTGCCCTTGTTGTTGCTGTGACTTTCTGCTCTGCTGTTGTCTTCCTTTTCCCTCTTTGCTTTACTCACTTATTTTTCCTTTTTCTTCTTTTGTGACTTTGAATGAGAAGGCATATTGGCGTATCCAGATATTGTAAGAATGACGTAGGGAGGTAAAGTGAGTCAGGCCTGACCTGGGCCACAGGAAATTTTAATTCAGGTATGCCGACTCAGATGACTTCTCATGAAACTTGCTGCCTTCCATAGTCTGGGGCATATCTTCAGTTGTTGTTGCACATTACAAGCTGTTTGGCGAGTTGGAGACACACATGCAGCTCAAACTGAGGTAGGTTTTCACGGGGTCACTTAGCATTCATCTCTCATCAGCTTTGGCCAAGCCAGTGGCCATGCACGTTCGTTTGCCCACAGTCACGCTTCCTCCTGGCTATCCACACGTGCACTTCCTCCTCCTCTTGTCCAACTTCAGTTTCGGATCACAAGTATGGGATGGTGTAAGCCTTATTCCTGAAGCTCATTTCCATCCCCAAGCCATGACCCTGTCTGGGCCCAGCTATGTGGGCAACTCTTCATTCTGCATGACATTTATAGAGATTCCTGTCTGGGTTTAGCAACCCTCTATCTTTTTAATTTTTTTTTCTTTTACAGTAATTTGCCATCCAGATAGGTAGAGATATTTAACACATCCATCTTCAATCTGAAGCTCTGGACAGTTCTATTCTTTCCATGAGAAGACATGGCTTTGTTAGGCTGTTGAGGAAGGTAGTTACCTGTGAAGTTTTAAGGAAAAAGAAAGTTTTGAATTAGACTTTGGGAGTGGGTATTGTCTAGGGAAACATGCAAAATGTCAACAGATAGTATTAATTGTCCAATTTAGATTAGGAATCAAGAATTTTAGAGCTACCCATCTGTATAGTTGCATGATTCTTTTGGAAGTCTTGGTGCTGCTCCAAAGAAAGCAGGCGCATGACATAATCAAGGGTTGGCACCTGATGGACAGATGCAATGGAATGACAACATGGCCAGTGAGTTGACAGTCTCCTCAGCAGACTGATTAAATAAAAAAAATGTTGTTTTTCCAGAGGAGTTACAACAGGGGTCACTGGTTTGAATACATATACACTTGTATGCAAGGGGTAGCACAAGCCTTAACGAGGTCAAACACCAGGAATAATGGGAGGGAGGGGATCAGAGTGGTGAGAAACAGGAGGCTGAGTTCAACGAACGGATGCTTTCCTGGGGGATTCAAGTGGCGGCAGGATTCTAAGACACCGGATGAAAACGCTGGGGAGGGGCGGCTCCACGAGGTTGATGGGCAACGTGGAGAGTGAGCTCTGCTGAATCTTGGGGCCACTCATGAGGGAGAAAACCCTGGGCTGCAGAGGATGACCGTGAGCAGAGAAACCTTCAGGGAATGATGTGAGTGCCAGGGAGGTCAGCGGGAATGGACGTGAATGCATCAGAAGGGCGCCAGTGGGACGGCACCTGCCCCCAGGTGGCTGGGCTCCTTGTATGCAATCAGAGGGCCTTCTTCTGGAGCAGGGTTAGAAATCAGAGAGGGCGTGACAGTCCCATCCTACAAAGGGACAGGAGACAGGCTCACGAGTCGGGTGCATCGGTCAGGCCCCGGTAGTCTCCTGGTGATCCAGGGCTGGGGGCTGGAGCCACATCACCTTGCATCCACTTTCCTTCTGAAGGACTTGTGTCCTAGATGCCCGGGACTATGAGCAAATTCACTGGTTTCTAGAACTATATCCACAGATGAGAAAATCAGCAGTCTCTGTGGGGGCAGGCATTTTCTTGTTTTTCCTCTTCCTTCTAGTGTGTCTGACTTTTGGGACTTTTCTATATGATCTGTCTTTAATTTCAGAGGCATTCAGAAAAAAAAAACTTTTAATAGAAAAAAATCCTAGATCACAGGTTTTAATCTCATATTATTCCAAATTTTCAACCTTTTAAATCTGTTCATCAGACCTTGAAGTCTTTGGTGGATATCACTAAGAGAGGAACAAGTGATATTTGGAATGGGTCACCTAAAATGTCACCTCAAGTAAGTAATAAAAATCATTTTAATTTATGGCTTTATCTTACCTATACAGCATATAGAATACTGAGTTTATTGCTATATTAGAGAAATTTAATTTAAAAACATACTCAAACTAGAAAATACATTTTTTATTATTATAGTTATTCATCTATATTGATTCAAATTGCAAAAAGAGAAAAATAGCAAAAATTCAATTTACCAATCCAAAATACCAATAATCAAATTTTACAATGTAAGTATTAGCATGAATATTATCTGTTTTCTCCATATAGAATCATTCTATAAGTAGTAATTTTGGCATTATTTCCCTTGACAGAGAAGACCTCAGGAGATTTACAAAGGAAATGTGAAGAGTTTTTGCTTTTTTGTTCTTCTATATAATGAAAATTCTACCCAGAGTTTAAGCTGAGAATTAGGGAGAGAATATTTGCTTTTTTCCCAAAGCCCATAGGAAATGGAATAACTCTGTCTAAAACGTTTCCCTATTCCTAGCTCACATGTGATATACACGGCTTCATTTTATGTACTTGGATAGAATGCGAGCTGCAGGTACATTTTTTCCTGGTGTAGATATCAAAGTATTTAACTATTTATGAAATCATGCAAATTACCCTCTCTACTTACTCACTTTAAGGAGACTCACATTGCTGATCTGCCAGTCGTCACCAAACCTGTTTTTGAAGTTGATGAATCATGTGGTCATATAGCCTGTCAAATCAGTTTATGAAGTCACCTAGCGTAATGAGATGTGACCCACTGGAGTGCATCACTTACTGGAAAGGTTGATTGTCACAGACACTGGTAGAATGTGTGGTTTTCCCATCAGACATCTCTAATTAGTACTGAGAGGGTCAAGTTTCATGTCCACAAGGAAAGACTAAAGCTAGTGTATGATAAAATAGGCAAAAGAATTAAAATAAAAATCAGTGATCCATGAATCAGAAAAAAAAAATATATGTCTACGTACACTTATACACATGCGTGCAATTCTCTATCCTGTATGTCTGTGGAATCTATGTACACATACACACACATGTTCTCTATTCCATATGTCTATGGTATCTACGTACACACACACACATGTAATTCTCTATCCCATATGTTTATGGCATTTATGTACACACACACACACATAATTATCTATCCCTTATGTCTATGGGAGCAGGGGGTGGACTATTAGGCAATGTGGATGATCCCACAGGGGCTGAGATTTGTGTCTGCCTCACTTGTGACACACTGGCCCCTGCAACGTGCTGCACTTCAACTTCTAGACACATCAAAGCTCTTTCAAGAGGTGTATTCTGAGCTAGTAAACTGCCGATGGAAGTGGAAATGCCATATCCATATATTTGCCCAAATTGGGTGCAAGCATGTGGGGTCTTTTATCAGCCAGGTGATCATTGGTTCTCTCTGGTTTGAGTGTCTCTGAATCCAAAGAGAATATTTAAGGAGACCAGAAACCTATTCCTTGTTTACTTCAAGTTGCCTTCATTCTAAAACCTAGCTACTTTTTAGCCACTGACAGAAACTCTTAAGATAACCTGGGTGTTTCCAGAAACTGTAGTTCCTATGAGGATGAAATGAAAAGGTTATAAAGAGTGGGGGAGAGCCTGTGTCTGTTCTTGAGGAACCCCACTCAAGGCTGCCAAGTTCTGTAGACCTTCCCCGCACCAAAATAACCCAGGCACACTATTGTGCATTGGTTTGCCTCTGTGCCTGGGATTTCCCCCAAGCAGAGAGATGCTTTGGTTATTTCAAATGCTTTCCTTATTGAGTGGTAACAAGGCAGAGTGGGGACGGCAGGCTTTTGTGTCTGAAAAACAGAGTTTGAGTTGGGTCTTCACTTCTGATTACTTCTGTGAGTTGGATCAATCATTCCTCTGGATCTCATCTCCTTTCTTTGTAAAATAGAGATTATGAAAAATAAACACAATGAAATCCTTAAGTAGAAATATAACAAAACATGTAAAAGGTCTGTATGCTGAAAATTACAAAACATTGATGAAGTCAAAGATCTAAACAACTAGACACGTACAGGATCCATAAATTGGAAGACTCAACATATTAAAGATGGCAATTCTCCATGAATTTATCTGTAGGTTTGAAGCAATGCTCACCAAAATCTCCACAAGGATCTTTTGTAGCGATAGACAAGCTTATTCTAAACTTCGTACAGAAAAGCAAAGGGCCTAGAACAACTAAAATAGTTTTGAAAAAGAAAAAAAAGTTGGAAGAATCAGTCTCCCCAATGTTAAGATTTCTTTTGTAGTTACACTAATCAAGACTGTAGAGTATTGACAGAGAGATGGAGACAAAATTCAGGGGAATGGAATAGAAAACCTAGAACTAGGACACAGAGACACGTCCAGCTGACTTTTGCCAGAGATGCAAAAGCAAATGACGAAGGATTGTCTTTTCAACAAGGGGTGCTGGAACAATGGAAAATTTGTAGACATTTATTGGTATGAATGAATAAATAAATCTTCAACTTAAACATCATACCTTATACATAGCCAAAAAATATTGCCAAGGTCAATATTAAGACGCTTTCCCCCATGGTTTCTTCCAGAAATTTTATGGTTTCAGGTATTATGTTTAGGTCTTTAATTCATTTTTGAGTTGATTTTTGTGTATGGTGTAAGGTAAAGGTCGAATTTTATTCTTCTGCATATGGATATCCAGTTTTCCCAGCACTATTTACTAAAGAGACCACCCTTTCTTCATGGTATCCTCTTTGTGCCCTTGTCAAAAATTAGTTGACTGTAAATGCTTGGGTTTATTTCTGGGTTCTCTATTCTGTTCTCCTGGTCTATGTGTCTGATTTTTTATGCTAGTACCATATTGTTTTGATTACTACAGCTTTATATTATAATGGAAAATCAGTAAATGTGATGCTTCCCACTTTTTTGTTCCTCTCAAGATTGCTTTGGCTCTTCAGAGTATTTTGTGGCTCCATACAAATTTTAGAAATTTTTTCTATTTCTTTGAAAAATGCCACTGGAATTTTGATAGGGTTTGCATTAAGTCTGTATATGGCTATGGCTGTATGACTATTTTAACAATATTAATTCTTCCAATCCATGAATATGGGATATCTTTTCACTCACCTGTGACTTCTTTAATTTCTTTCATCAATGTTTTATAGTTTTCAGTGTGCAGATCTTTCACTTCTTTGGTTAAATGTATGCCTAAATATCTTACTGTTTTTTGATGCCATTGTAAATGGGATTGTTTTCCTTGATTTTTTTTTCAGATAGATTGTTATTGGTATAAATAAATGCAATTGACTTTTGTATGTTGATTTATATCCTGCTACTTTACTGGATTTACTTATTAGTTCTAACAGTTTGTGTGTGTGTGTGTGTGGCTGTATGTGTGTGTGTGGCTGTATGTGTGTGTGTGCGTGCAAGTGTAGTCTTTAGAGTTTTCTACATGTAGGATCAGGTCCTTTGCAAACAGTTATAATTTTACTTCTTCCTTTCTGGAATGAATGTCTTTTATTTCTTTTTCTTATCTGATTGCTCTTTCTAATACTTCCTGTACTATGTTAAATGGAAGTGGCAAAAGTGAGTATCTTTGCTTTATATCAGATCATAGAGGAAAATATTTCCATTTTTTTCCATTTATTATAATGTTAACTATAAGCTTTTCATAAAAGGTCTTTATTATATTGAGGAATTTTCTTCTATACCTGTATTTTTAGAGTTTTTACTATGAAAGGATGTTAAATTTTGTCAAATGCTTTTTCTGCATCTATTGAGATGACTGTGGTTTTTATCTTTTAGTCTGTTAATATGGTATATCATGTTGATTGATTTGCATATGTAAAACCTTGCATGCCGGAGATAAATCCAAATTGTCATGTGCATAATCTCTTTGATATGTTGTTGAATTTAGCTATAGATTGCAAACTATATATCCAATAAGAGGTCAATGTCCAAAATATATAAGGCACTCATACAACCTAATAGCAAAAACAACAAATAACCCAATTAATAAATGAGCAAGGGACCTGAATTGAAATTTTACAAAGAAGATATAAAAATGGCTAACAGGTGTATGAGAAAGTGGTCAACATCACTAATAATCTGGGAAATGCAAAGCAAAACCACAATGAGATACCACGTCACACCTTTTAGCATGGCTGTTATAAAACGACAACAGATAGCTAGTGTTAGAGAGAACACGGAGATAAAGAAACACTGGTACATTTTTGGGACTGCAAGTTGATACAGTCATTATGGAAAACAGTATAGAGGTTCCTCAAAAAAATTTTAAAAATAGGACTATTATATGGCCCAGCAATCTTTCTTCTGATTATATGCTCAAAGGATATGAAATCAGTACCTCTTGCAGATAGATATCTGCACTCCCATGTTCATTTCAGCATTATTCACAATAGTCAAGATATGGAACCAAACTAAGTGTCCACTGACAAATGAGTGGATAAAGAAAATGTGATGTACATATAAAATGAAATATTATTGAGCTTTAAAAAGAAGGAGATACTGCTATTTATGAAAACATGGACAAACATGGAAGACATTATGCTAGGTGAAATAAGCCAGACACAAAAAGACAAATACTGCATAATCTCACTTACACGTGAAAAAAAACCACCCCCAAATAACCCAATTTAATACATGAAAACAGAGAGTAGGATAGTGTTTAGCAGGAGTAGGGAGGGGGAGCAAATGGGGAGAAGTAGGTCAAAGGGTAAAATCTTGCAGTTACGTAGGATGAATAAACCTAGAAATTGAGTATACAGTGTGATGACTGTAGTTAATGATATTGTACTGTTAAGGTACTCATACCACACACACACAAAGGTAATGATGGAAGGTTAATTTGCTTAACTGTAGTAATCACTTCAGTGTATATACATATATCAAAACAGCATGTTGTATACCTTAAAAATATGCAATTTAAAAAGTGAATTGTATCTTAAGATATTATCTATTTGACATTTTTGTGCCTTCATCTACTATCTCAACAAAATTATCCTTGAGGTATTTTCATCATTATGGGTAATTCTAATCAATTGGTGATATATAACTTATTTTCTGGAATAAAATTTTGGCTCAGCAAAGATTATCACATAAATCACAGAATCCACCACTGACCTGTGGGAAGGGCAAACATGTCTTTATGTTATCTATCTACCAATATCAGGCAAGTTGGATTCTCAGACAATACATGGGAGAGGCCTGGAGTCACTTAGCCAAGTGCATGAGAGCATGAGCTAGTTTACAGCCCCTTAACTTCAGGACTAACACTATGTCTGTGTTTCTGTGTCACATAATATCCTGCTTTTCTACTGGGTTATATCATCCCATTTAAGATCATTGTGATTGATTCTGCAATCATCACCACCCCATCATCACCACCCCACCATCACCACCCCAACATCACCCCACCATCACCCCAACATCACCCCACCATCATCACCCCACCATCACCCCAACATCACCACCAACATCACCACCCCACCATCACCCCAACATCACCCCACCATCATCACCCCATCATCACCCCAACATCACCCCAACATCACCCCACCATCACCACCCCAACACCACCCCACCATCACCCCACCATCACCACCAACATCACCACCCCACCATCACCCCACCATCACCACCAACATCACCACCCCATCATCACCCCAACATCACCCCACCATCACCCCATCATCACCCCACCATCACCCCACCATCACCACCCACCATCACCCACCATCACCACCAACACCATCACCCCAGCATCACCCCACCATCACCACCCCACCGTCACCCCACCATCACCACCAACATCACCACCCCATCATCACCCCACCATCACCCCAACATCACCACCCCACCATCACCACCCCATCATCACCCCACCATCACCACCCCACCATTACCACCCCACCACCACTACCTCACCATCACTACCCCACCATCACCCCGCCATCACACCCCATCACCACCACCCCATCATCACCACCCCATCATCGTCTGTCAACTCTTCCTGCAAAACACCTTTCAATGTTTCTTCATTAAAAAAAGGACATCAACCACTCCATTGACTCTCAACCATAAATGTACCATTTTCCCCTCCACATTTCTCCATGAAAATATTTTCTCAGTAATACAAGAAAACGAATAGAAAGACGAAGTATAATATCAGCTGAGACATGTATGAAAGTCCATATAGATACATTCATTCTGTTTTTCTAGTTGAAACACTCTCTTACTGTAGTGATAGGGAAGATGCTTACAAAGATTTTGGCAAACTAGAAATGGAAAAATGGCTCAGACAGATTATAAAATGTTATTTAATTATGTGTTATATTGGGAGAAAGTTAGAGGTAAAAACAATCCTGACACTTGAAATTTAGATACTAGCTTTTACATGTTGTTTCAGAAGATTCTTCATATTTAAACTTTTTGTTTACTATTTTCTACATGACTCTTCTATAAAGAAATTCACCTTTCATCATTTTATATCAGTTTATCTTGCTTTGTCTTCAGAGCAATTAAATATATATATTTTATATATATATATGTATACAATGCTTGTTTTTTCATTAAAGGGAAGCACCATGATGACAAGGAATTTGCTTTACTCGTATTTTATGCAGAACAATGGACATATTAGGTACCATTTACAACTTCATTTTGTTTTGGTGTTGGTGTCTGTTCTTCACTATTCATCATTAAAAAACAAACACACACACAAAACCCCACAATTATCACTATTATCTCAATAAATGCTTTCACATTTAACCTTTCCTCTGGGGTACAGCCAAAGATATAAGAGGAAGACACCCCCCCACACACACCAAATATTGAATAAGTGATAGTCTCAAAAGGCATCTGTGAAGATTGATTTGTTATTTTACTTTTTAATGTGATATAAATATTTTTAAGTTTTACACTCAAAGTAAACAAAAATCCACTTGACTATAGATATATAGTGTAATTAGTTCTATAATTAACATTCTTAAAAGCCTTTATTTTCAAAGATGTTCATAATGGAATCCAAGAAAACCAAAGATCATATCATGACACGTGGGAAATTATGTGAAATTAAAATAGCTACATGGAATTTTTAATGTATAGACTATGAGATAATTCCACATTCCCATTAATAAATTGACAAGATTTAAAACTGATATTTTATCTTGAGGTTTATGTTTTAATTGTCCTCAGGTCAAAGATGAAGCCTTAGAAATATTATTCTGTGAATAAGAATCAAATAAATATTGACACCTTTTGCAGAGAGCAGCATTTGGAAATGGTCCCTTTGGAATGTGTGGCCGGCTTCAACAGCAGGGAAGTATGCTGGGGCCAAGGGCAGTGGGTGACACTTCCAGGAAGGACTGCATGCTACTGTTTTCTGTCACAGCTACTTGACCCTTTTAAAATTAGGAAGAAATCACAGTAAAGAAGAAAAGAAATACATGGCTTAGGTCACAATGGATGGTTTCATAGAAAAGCTGATAAACTCAAAGGCATGCCAGTGGTCCCTCATTTGTCAGGTCTTACGTCATTTAAATTAAAGTTATGGCTAATTCATTAGGTGTCCTCTGAGTCTCTTGGTAGACTGTCATAGTAAACTCTCACAAAATTTCTGCCCTGCAGTCATTAAAAAGACACATGGGCCCCTGAGTTCTCTGCTAACTTTCCACATTGAAGTCCAGTGACTTACAACTTTCATTCTTGTGTGTAGCAGGGATATTTGTCAGCTATTATGACTGGACTTCCAGAGGTACTCAATTTACAGTATCTATAGTGGATGAAAATGAATAAACATCTGTACATTTGCTCAGATGCTATGTCAGGCGATACGAAATTAGCTGTCATAACAAGTCCATAAAGCCTTAACACACTATTTATCTTGCTCAGTTTATAAAGTACATAAACTACATTAAGCTCATCTAGCCTGCTGTCTTTGGAGGACAGCATGATCCAGAAGCAATAAGAATCTCCTATGGGTTTGACCCTGCTGAGAAGTTTTCTTCCCCCATATGTTCTGTCCTTTTATTTGAGTGCTTAGCTATAGGAAATAAGTCTGTCTCCTTATTTTTCCTCTTGATTCTTTCATGTATTAAAATTCATTGGAAAAAAAGGTTTAGAAATCTCTTTTTCTTTACAGTCTTATTGTAGTTCAGATTAAGGAATGTTTTATTGGAAAAGTTTAAGTTCAAGTTCAGATTAAGGAATGTTTTATTGGAGTGAAACCCACTTCTCCCAAGAAAGAGAGATTGACAAATCAAAAATTTAAAAGGCCCCTTTTATGATGAGACCATTGCAATTTACAAAACTAGAAAAATGCCTCAATGTGCTTCAAATGAAGGAGTTAGGTGATGTCCATTTTTTATCCACTATTGGACTATCTTATTGTTGATTCTTGTTAACTCCAGAATTTCTAGTCCAGAGGTCATACATATGAAGACTTTTTTTAACTATAAGGATGAAAAATCTAAGACTTTAGGTTTAATATGGAAAGATTTAGACCAGTGGCTTCAAAGTAAGATGTGAGCATCACTTGAATTTCAAAATCTACTGGGATGCAGAAAGAAAATGCTTCAACTCCTTTTTATATTTAATTTAATCTCAAAAATAAGTATGCCATTTAAGCTTTGTTGATATTTATTATATACATTTAGGCCCATTCTTTTTCAAGGTCAGATGATGATCTATGATTAAGAGTACTGAGGTGTCCCAAGGATGGTGAGATTATACCAAAAAGAAGATACTGGCTTCTCTAGTTGTTCTGAATATATGGTATTGTGATGTACATTGAATAACTTAGGTGTACCCATATTTGAGGGGAATTGGTTTACAAAAGTCCTTCCAATGTTGGGGCTTGAAAAAATTCATAATAAAGTATACATGGGAGAGCAACAAGAAAATTTCCTCAAAGGGGCTCATTGTCAACCACATTGCAACAAAATGATGACTTAATTATGGTTATCAACAAGGTGATCCCCCAAATAACTTGAAATTATCAAGTAGATTATGTGAAATATGAATATTATGGCCACTATTTTTACAATACTTCTGACTCTCTATGTATATTATGCCTTGAGAAATAAACTATTGACTGTGTGATACCATTCCACTTAGCAAGACAATTCAAAATTAAGCATCTAAAACATAATGGCACACCTGTCCCGATCTTCAGCCATGCTTATCACTGTGGATGGCTTCACCAAGGGCTTGGCAAAGGTTTATTAACCCAAGGAGTATAGGCTGCCTCTTGCACAGGGGCAAGATAAAAAAGGTTTAGTTACTGTATCATTGTCTTTGCATCGATTGCACACTACAAACTTGGATAATTTCTCCCACATTGGATGAGAATATAGGCATCTTAAGCACATTTTAGATTGCAATATTTGTTTCAGTCATGCAATACTTAAATAATTATTCACATGTATATGCTTGGGTGTGAGCCTCAGAGAACTTAAAATCTTATACACACAACACCACACATAACACCAATGATGTTCTTTAACCAAAACATGGTATTAAATTAAAACTACAAGCATAATAATCACTGAAGAAGTGGTTATCTTTCCTGGAGTTGGGGAGGGGATTAAAAAAAAGAGAAAAGAAAGGAAAAAAGAAACGATTACAGGCTAAATTATCAAGATAACCCCACACGTGAAATTCCTCTGCTACATCATTTATAGGCAAGCTCTGAGCAGTAAGGAAATTGAAGCCAGAAGTGCCCAAAATATGGGGTGTGTAGTCATTACGGTTAATTTGTTTTGTAAAAGAGATACTGTGAAATATTTACAAAATGTATAGTAAGAGGAAAAGTTACAATGAAAAGTTTTGTTTTTAGCACAGAGAAACTATGCTGCTTAAATAAATGCAAAATTCTTAACAGAACAGTCAAATTTATATATTAGTGATACAGTTTTCTTTTGCACAAAGAGAAATGTTATAGCTTTGCCAGTAGGTTATGAGATGACAGGAGGCTGCCAACTTGGCTTACTGTGCAGATATTTTTAAATAAATAAAAATGCTTAATGCCCATCCTTTAAAGTGAGCAAGGAAGTGGCTGATTTTAAAAAGAAACTTTTTTCTATGAAGAGAGGACACATTAAAAATACATATTAGGTTAATTTCCATTATTGTGTAATCTTTTTTACAATAAATGATTTAAATGTGTCACCTTCAGAAACTTCTCTAACCTAACAATTAAATTTGGAAAAAAATCTAACTTGTTTTCAAATATTTCAAAAGAAGACCTTTAGGTGATTGGAAACTTTCTGGTAATACTTAATTTTAAAAGCCTTTTTTATTTCTTTGCAATAAAAGTTTAATGAAGCCAAATTCATTAAACTGCTAGCCAAATTCAACAAAAACTAGCATAATTGGTAGTTGGTAGTTGAGATAGAATAATTTATTTTTCTTTCTTTGCTTGCTTGTTTTTAGTAAATACAGCCATAAATATGCCTCTTTCATCCAAACCTACTCATCTCTTGTCTTTGTCCATTTGTGGTGCTATAAAGGAACACCTGAGACTGGATAATTTATAAAGAAAAGAGGTTTGTTTGGCTCACAGATCTGTGGGCTGTACAAGAAGCATGGCACCAGCATCTGCGTCTGGTGAGAGCCTCAGGCTGCTTTCATGCATGGCGGAAGGTGAAGGGGAGCAGGGTGTGCAGAGATCACCTATGGAGAGAGGAAGCAAGGTAGGGGGGTGCCTGGCTCTTTTTAACAACCAGCTCTCATCCAAACTTACCGTGAGAACTCACTCATCCCTCCCCCAGGGAGGGAATTAATCTATTCATGAGGGATCCTCCCCCAAGACCCAAACACCTCCCATTAGACCCCACCTCTAACACTGAAGATCAAATTTCAACATTAGATTTGGGGGGACAAATGTCCAAACTATAGCATCTCTCAAAGCAATATTTGCCAGCCCTGGAGAGACATAAGGGTCAAGAATCAAAATAAAATAAACCTAGAAGCCAACTTTCAAATGACTTAGTTGCAAAATGTAAAATCAGGAGTTTAAAAAGTATATTTAATTATATTATTCATCTAAAATATGATTATTGAATATTACATATTTTAGTGAGGAAAAGTTATTTCTATGACTTATAAATTTATTTGAATATATATAATTTGTTTCATCTTTATGAAATGCACGTAAGATGAGCATTTGTACAGTAGTGCAAGTTTATGTTTGGAGATCATATTTATGTAAAAGAAAATACTTAGATTTTGTCAATATTAATTTTATTAATTCCTGTAGTTAACTGCATGAGTCCCATATTCTTCTTAATTATATACATATATACATAAATTTGTACAATCAAAGTACAATTCTACTGATATTGAATTTTATGCTTTTCTTCATAGCCAAAATAATTACTGGATAGAGATAATTGGTTTAATTGATACAGTGTTTGAACTTTCATTTTATGATTCCAAAGATATTATGCATTATCAAATAAGATGTATATGTTTTATAGAGATTGAAACTTTATTTCCTCTTTGTTGTTTAGGAACCCCTCTCTCTCCCTCCTCTCCCCTTTTCCTCACCTTTGCATCACGGTTGTGTTCCTAGAAACCCAAAACACTTTCCATCATTTATTTCATCATTGCAAATGATATGAAGAATAGTCTTTTGTGCAATGTACTACAGACTTCCTAATTAACTAAGAAAAATTATCCGTGTGTGTGTGTGTGTGTGTGTGTGCATGGTGATTGTGAAAAATTCTTTTCTTGAATTCTTACTACAAGCCAATGAATTTGGGATTATTGTCTCCATTTTACAGGTGTGGCTCAGGGAGATAAATCAATTCAAGTAACTCAGCCAAGGCCAAGCCTAATAAGGAAAAATCAGGATTTGAACCCAAGTATTTAGCCTGGATCCTAACTATTGCACCGCACAGCCTTCAAGAATGTTGCCTGCAGGGCAAGGCAAGGAGGATAGTGACCCACCTGAGGACTTTGGGCCTGTTCTCTGACTCTGGGAAATACTTTATAAAATGTGTGCGGGAGATCGTTTGTCCAGGTGACTGGATCACTCCTTATTTTCTCAAATTTTGTTTATATGACATAAACCAAGAGACCACTAGAGATGATGAGGCACATGAATCATATTATTCAGCTTTTCTTTCTAATTTTGATTTACTCATTTTATGAAGATGTTAGTAGTGAAAATGTACTCTTTGGATGATAGATCTGCAAATAAACACTCAACAGTCATTAAGTAATAAGTAAATACATGATTGACTAACAAGTTATTGTTTTCTTGGTTTCCTCATTTGCTTTAGTATTATTTTGGTGGGATTTGAGTGGTACGTAAGTGTGGAAACAATGCAGAATAAGACAAGTGGAAGATAAAATTAAAACCGAACTTAAGCTTCCTACATGGTTCATCAATTTAACACCTTGAGTGATTTCTTCTAGGTCTTCCACCTCCACATATTTATACAACCTTGAGATCATATTTTATAAAACTTTGCCATTATTTTTCTTTTGAAACTGTAACAGATGGTCTCTTATTTTATTGGATTTTGTCAATTTAATGGGTCCAATTTAATGACCAATCTCCAATTGTCAAATATTGCATGTTCTCTCTTCACGATTGTGAATAATGCTTCTGTAAACGTTATTGTACTTAAAACTCTGCTTAACTGTTGTATTTCCAATTATTTCCTGAGGACAACAAAAGAAGGTGCCTTACTGCTTCAAAGGACTTGAATTATGGAAAAGTTTTGTAACATTTTTATAATGAATATTTTGTAAATAAAGGTACATTTTTGCAACTACATTTTAAAACACAGAATAAATGATTTCTTAGGAAAATATAAATTCTCCAAAATAATCCCAACAGAGATAGAACACAGAAATATCAAAACTCAGCAGTTACCATAAAATACAGAATGTTGTCAAAACACTATTCTTACTCAACCAAAAATAAATACATAAATGAATGAATGAGTGAGTGAATAAATGAAGGAATCAAGCAAGCAACAGGCCCAGAAGTATCACAAGGTTGTTTCACTAGATGTTCCAGAGAACAGATAACTCAAACTTAATTTGAAGTTTCTAAGACACAGGATAAAAGTGTGCATGTTATTTTTATGGAGCCAGCATAACACTGATACTTGCAGCCGTGGGACTCCAGTAAGCTGGATGTTTTAAGGTCAATAAAAGATGTAATAGAATAAAAGTTTCCTTCTACAATAGTGAAAAAAAATAGAGACAGAGAGAGAGAGGGAAGTACCTAGATACAAGCAAAACAATGAATGTGTAAGAACTATGTAACAGCTTGGGGACCACAAAGAAGCCTTGACTAACTGAAAATGCATTTTCTACTGTTGGAGTCAATATTAATACATAAAATTAATCTATAAATATGAGGGATCGCCATCCCCCAAAATCACCCATCAAGGCAAGGGGGGGTGTGTGTGTGCGCGTGCGAGAGAGAGCGCGTTTGTGTTATATACTAGAAATCCTGGTTCTATACTTCATATGGAAAAACAAAAAAAGTTGAACATTTAAGAAAATTTTCATGTAAAGGAGGGGGGATTAGTGTTATCATATTTTAAAATCTATCCTGTAATAGTTCTTAGTAAAACAAAGCAATTTCACAGTATATTGTCCAGAAATATGATACAAATTATGGATATATAGCTTATGACAAAGATGCCATTATGTTAAGGGAATAAAATATAGATCACTCAGCAAATTTTGTATGGACAACTGGATAGCATCAAAAAATAAAGTGGGATCCCTCCCCATACACTTCACCAAAACAAAGTCCGAATACATAAAACGTATAGTTATTTTAAAAATAACATGAAAAAATAAGAACGATATAAGAAAACATGAATGGATTTTTTTTAGGACCACATAACAAATTCTAAAAGTGAGCCAAAACTCAGAAGCCATGAAAGGCAAGAACTGATAGGTTTTAGTCTATTAAATAAAATATTCATGATTAAAAATCAACATAAACAACATTAAAAACCAAATTGTGAATGGGAAGATAATCATAACCGTATGAACAGACTGGTGTATAAGAAACCGCTACACAACAGGAAAGTAAAAACCAACGTGACGCAAAAATTATCAAAAAATACAGAGAGCTTTTAGAAAAGAAAATATAAATAATTTTTAACGTGTGAAACAGTCAAATCATTCATTAAAATTGAATGCAAAATAAAAGTAAAGTAAAATACGTTTTCTCACGTGGTCAGATTGGCAAAGATTTACAGGTCTGATGCCATTTTCTTGGTGCCTGTGGAGGTGCAATCACTCCTCCACGTTTTTCTGAAGTTCCAACTAATAAAACGCATGCAAGGCAATTTCTCAATACATCTGTGCGTTTAAGGCGCGCCCCTTTCAGGTGCAATCCCACCTCCGGGATGCTCCCCGGGACACGCTCCCCCGGCCCGGCCCTCCCGGACGCCCTGCGGGGACACTGTGGCCGCTCCCAGCCCCTGGGCCGGAGGCGGAGTCTTCCCTGCTTCCCATTTGTTTTTCTTTTATCTTTTCTTTTTTTTTTTCAATGTTCATGTATTTTCTATTCAAAGGAAAACACTGAAATGAAAAAGCAAAGAAGCAGAGGCTCTGCCTGGCCTTTTCAGTCACACCCGGTTATGAACCCACCTTCTCGCAGTTGGCAGAGCAAAGGGAAGCAAGGAGGAGCGGCGAGCAGGTGCGAGGGCAGGCGGGTCAGGGTTAGTGAACCCGAGACGAGACGCGTTTCTGTACGTCCTTCACCGAGAAGTTGAATGAGTGATTGGAAACCTCTTAAAGAATTCTAGCACCGGTGCAAGGAAAGAGTGGGGACTTTGGGCCAGGCCTGGGATAGGACTCAGAAGGGCTAATTAGCTAAACCATTGGCTAAATCTCCCTTATTTATTTTTCTGGGCAAAACCAACTAGGGCTGAGTCTATAGAGACCTGTAGAAGCAAAGGGATCTCCTCCCTTCGGTGGGTGGCAACAATAACTCGATGTTCCCCAGCCCCATCTCACAGCCTGTCTATTATTAATACACCTCACTGCATCTTCTTCATTTGATAAATCAGTATCTTTATTTTGAGGTTTCTTAAAGTAAATCTTGGAACTCTTATCATTGCACCCAGGCACACATTCGTGGGACCGGCTTATTCTCACCTTTACCATGCAGTGGTGGGATCCGCAGGAACGGGTCCTCCGATGAAGGCTGTTGTATTAACTCTATACTAACAGCAGTCAGGGTGAGGGCACAAACTGTGACCACATTTCCTAGGATTAAGCAAGAAGTGCAGCCCACTCCCTCCTGTGAGATTCCCTAATATGGCCTCATACCAAATTGTTTCTATTAATACATTCCATCCTCACCTGTCCTACAGATGTTTTTTCTTTCTGATACCATGAATAAATGTAGACACCCTCTGTTTAAGAATGCTGAAACCGGCCACGTGGGGAGAATTGGATGAAAGGCAGAAACATTTAGCTTTTGTTGGAAAATCCGGGATTTTTCTAAGTGTCTGATACTATTATTGGAAACCTTCCTCACATCTCACTAGTTCACCAAAGACTTCCATTTGGCATTCTAGGTCTTTTAGGCTCAAGCCAGAGCTGCCTCCTCCCTTTGCACTAGGAGAGACTAGTTTCTCTCATATTCTGCTCTCACTGGCTTAGGGGAGCTTTGTCATCTCATTATGACAACTGAGATCTCTCTGTGAGCACTGATTCTCACGGGATCCAGATAAAGGAGAAAGGGCTAGAATTGTCAGAACTATTTTGGTTGCATATCAGAAAATCAACTCAAACTAGTTAAAGCATAAAAGGAAATCTATTGACTCACACAGATAAAAGGTCTAGGGATATAATTACCTTAAGGCACAAATAAACAAAGTCATCAGCCAAAATTCTTGCTCCTTTCTCTGAGGTCTGTTTTCCTCTGGGTTGGCTTACTCACAGGTGGGTCTTCCCATTCAGAGGCAAAAGTGGGCCCCAGTGATTCCAGCCTCACCCTCTATCATCTAAGCAGCCCCCTTCCCCAAGAAAACCCCTGGGTTCCAGAGCCATCAACGCAGTGCTTGCATGGGCCCCCTGCCCCAACATAGCCACTGTGGCCAGGTGACTGGAGTGATCTCATTGGTGAGACCCAGCCTTGTACCCAGCTCCTGAGATGTTGACTGGCTTTACCATTCCAAACCACGAGGACTGACAGTGTGTCTCGCAGAAGAGCATTAGGCAAAACAAAAGACACACACACACACACACACACACACATATACTGGAGGGGCCAGGTTGATACAACACCTTTCCAGTTTTGTTCTCCATCCGACCTTCATTGAATCCCTTTCTTTTTCCAACTGGGCAGGGTCCTCTTTGTTCAGGTACTGGGCACAAGGTGCTTTTTGTTGTTGGTGTTGTTGCTGTTGTTAGCCTGGTAAAAGACTAATGACAACTGTAAAATAGTTATTTCATCAATGCTTGGCATATAGTGGGTTATATAAAATTGTGATAAATATTATAAAAACTATTGGCCTAACAACATTGAACTACTTTTTTTAAGCCTATGCCATGTTAAAAATTGTGACTTAATTGGCACAACCATTGAAAGAGACTAAAATAACTAGAATACCATCAACATTTTAAGATAATCTTTTTATTACTAAACTATCAAATATGTGTGTTCACATTTTTGTGCTTCTCATTTTCTTCAAAAATGATTAATGCAAAAATATCTTAAATTATGAGAAATTATTCAGGACTGATGCACCAATTTTACGTATACAGGTGGATGCTATCATTTAACCTACTTTTCAAACTTCAATGTGCACAAATCATTGCATTATCACTATTTAAACTAGACAGAATAACAGCAGATGAAAACATGCCAAATGACTGTTTCATTCAATTAAACCATGATAATAAATTGGCCACCACTACTTTTTCTCTCCTTTCATGGTCATTTTACAATAAGAGACCATTGCATTTCTTCAACACAAAGTGGTCAGTAATGTTATGTGGAAGAAAAAAAAATAACCCTGATAAGTCCGGGCATTAAAGTGGAGGGGTGGGAGACCTACACAACCCACTAAAGCACGCTCATTATTATGGCTATTGCTACCTCAGGCCACTGGAGACTTTATAATTTAGTCAGCATTATGCAGTTTGAAGTGTTTCATGTTCTGCATGGGAGCAGGCTGCAATTCAAATATCAGTGGCCATGAAAAATATGCACATACGTTTAGTAGGAAAATCTCCAAGGGGACACCAGAGGAGATGGGCATATGTCCTCGCTGTGTGATGGAGAGTTTCTGTGAATTAATCATCTGGACATAGTTTATCGCCATTTTTCATTTTGCCAGAAACATTCCCCCTTCATGTGTTGGAGAAGCTTATTATACATGCACATGCCGGAAAGATAATAAGGCCGTGGCCTCCGATGCTTAAATGCAACAGGGTTTGTCAGGTTGTATTTGGACACAGACAAGGTTTCCATTGGTGCAGTCCTTCTGATAGCAAGAGTAATTGCTTATTTTATCTGGTTTAGGGAATCACGCCTCTTTCTACCCACTACATTATTACATCAATTACTGCAAACCATCATCTTGTATAATTTATGGGGATGAATCAATCTCATTGAGATTATCTTTTAAATGGAAGACATCCTTTGTTCATATGCTTTCAAATATTAAAATGTTTATCACATTTTCTAAGATTCTTTCATTTTCTGTATGAATTTAAACATCTGGCTAGACATGTAACATGTATGATTTGTTTGTTTAATTCAAGGGTTGAAGTGGGGTGTTTTGCCTTCCAGATAAGGTATTTCTGAGTGAAATACCTAATCTTTAAAGTGCAGTTAACATAAATGGCAATTTTTGGAAATGGATTCCTAATGCCTTTAAAGCTGAGGGTGAGTGTGCCTGTCAGAATTCTGGCCTGCAGTTATGCCATTTGGTTGTTGTTTTGCTTTAGAAGTACTGAAATGTGCTGCTATGGTTAACAGTCTAAGTGTAAACCAGAGCAATTGCTTTTGACACTTAAAAAGGATTTTATTGACAGTTGGAAACACATTGGGGATTTGAAAAGAGTACTTTTCCATCTGTAATACTTGGTGTGATCAAAGATCACACAGCAGCCCCAGATTAGTGGAAATGAGGCTGCAGTGAAGGTTTGCCACTCCACATGGAATGAGGGCTTGGTTTTTGATTCACACTAATCCCCACCACGATCTAAGTGGAATTTACGGTAATGGGGATATACTTCTCAGGGCTCCTGCCAACGTATTTTTTAAAGAGTCCTAAAGTAGATAATAATATAGCAAGATTTAAAATTTCCTTTCAAAGTTAAATCTCACTTCTCCACTCAAAATTCATATATTGGTTTAATGTTTCTACAATATTATATTTAACTCTCTGCATTTCCTAAATGCATTTACAAACATGTGCATCGTAGGTGGTGATATTTTAGATAATTATGGGTCACTCTGCTTTAATTTTCTCTGCGTAGTAGCTAGCAAGATGATGTAGGAAATCATTAGGCTGCAGGTATAACTGAACAAGCAGAGATTTTGGTGTCAGAAGACCTGATATAATTTATGATTCCTTTCCTCTCTCCCTTCCTTCCTTCCTTCTTTTTGACTAAAAATTTCATATACATACATATGTATAATTGTAAAATGCGAACTATGCATCCTCTACCTTCTCTGTGATCTTGGGTTATCCAAACTGTAACTTCTACCTCTGTTAAAGGAGGAAAATAAGCATATTTCATTCCCAGCACTTAAGAAAGAATCAAAGCGTACACTATAAGTGAAAGCACTAAGTAAATGTGTTTTGCTAGAATCATAGTAAAGTAGAAACCACAAAAAGAAATTTAACAAGTTGGACTTCTTCTATGGACATTGGGGAAAGGCAGCTATCAAAAAGTCAAGGAAAAACTGAGACTTTTCTTTATCACGGATAAAAGAAACATATGAACCACCAAACTGGATCAGGTGCTTGATCCAAGGATGGTACCTGGCAGCACACGGGGAATTCCCAGGAGGGGAGCACTCCAAAGAGGGTGGTAAGGAAACCGCGCAGTTTTAAAGGAGGCCCAATCCTCAACCATCATTTCCCGTCGAAGTGCGTTTTCAGCCCATCACCCATCAGCGTTGGACCTGGTCACATCTGCACACTGTGGCCCTGATTCCTACTTCTGACCCCAACCTGAGGCTGAAACCTTAGCACCAACTTTACCTACAAACTCTAGTCTCAAACATATCCTGCGCCCTCCACAGCTGACTCCATCATGAAACGTCCCATCACTCCAAATCTGCACGTGTCTTTTTCTTTATATCACCAAAGTGTTGTACCCCCATAATATTCTGAAATTTAAAAAAAGAAATAAAAAAAAGAAATGCATCTGAAACCATATGTATGCATATGTGTATACATGTGTGTGCATATGCACATATTTTTTGTTTGTTTGTTTTAAGAAGGCTTCCGTTAAGATGTTTCTGAAACCTGCAGAAAAGAATGAAAAACGTGATTTAAAAACAATTGAACTAAAAAAACATCCCACCTACATCTCCCTGGTCTTTGATTTTACTGTAAATAAAGTGCACTTTAAAATCAAAAGCTTTTACATTATAAAATCACCTTCCTCCAGATTGTGATTTTTTAAAAAATAAATTTTGTTAGTTTATGAAATATTTTCCAGTATAAAAAAATAAATAGAGCTAAATGCTTTGATTTAAAGAAAAATATTTTAAAATTATGTTCTTTAAAAGGCTGAAAATTCCACACGAATATCCTTTTTCTCAAATTCCTTAGAGAAGGAGAGTGGTACATTTAATAAATCTTTGTTTCTCCCTTCCAATGGCTTCAAAATGAGAGGCAGGAGCCTGTGTTGGGGAGGGCTTGTTTCAGAGAGGCAGAGCAACACTCCCAGAGAGATTTTCCAAGTGGAGCCCTGATCCTACATACTATGCTGTGGAAATATGGTCTCTTACTGTGCATCTTCCAAATGGAATTTCTCTGTGGAGCTGGTGATTTTGGAAGGTAGCTGCAAAGTCCTCCCTTCCCTCTTGGACATCATTCTTGAACTTGATGGCCAAAAATGTGCAGAAAAATCCTTCCTTTGACATTTGGAATTATCATGTCAAGGATGTCACCTGGTCTAAACATACACACACATACATATGCACACACTCATGTATTTACATGTATACACACATACATACACGTACACACACATACACATCAAGCTTCACATCAGTGGATTTATGTCACTAGAAATGGTCATGAAGCTGTTTGTAAGGAGGGATGGAAAAGAGAACCATGCTTGGCCAGTTAAAGTGCCACTCTTCTGGATAATATAAGGTATTGGAGAAGTTTCTATTCCATCAGGGGAGTAAAATTATTTTATTTGAGGTTATAAGGGCAGTATTGCAAATAATATCTTCCAACTATGATAAAATTTTGGAAGTAAGCTTTTGCTTTTTCTCCCCCATTATTTAAAAATTGCATTTAGCTATTTTTCTGTCTGTTGTTAGTCTTGTGATGGTCTTGTCAGAGAAAATTAAAATTACTGTCAAAAGAAGAAAGGAAGGAAGGAAGGAAAAAAGGAAGGATGGAAAGAAGGGAGAAAGGGAGGGAGGGAGGAAGGGAGGACACTTTTCCTGGAAGAAGAGGTTGGCAGTTTGCACAGTGACTTTAAACAATGAGATAATTTAGTTTGAGATGCAACCTGGTATAGATGCACTTATTGTTACAATAAGTGACAACTAGTGTCCACAAAAACCTTGCCTAGAAGTAACTAAAGAGGTAGCTGCCCAACAGAAAGCATCAGGGAGGTACTACGGAGATGGGAAGCCAGAGAACTGAATTCAAATTCCAGCTCTGATACTATCCATGTTATTATGGGCAAATGCATTCACCTTCCTCTGCTATAATTTCCTCAAATGTAAAATAAGGGTGATGTTAACTTATAAAACAAATAAAGAATAACACAAGCAATAACTTTAAAGGGTACTTGCTTCCAATTTTCTCCAACCCATTTATTTTTCAGTATCCAATTTTATAATTGTTGGTCACCTAATCCCAAATCTATACACAACTCTTTGTAAAATGAGATTTTCACCATCACCCAAAACATACAACCATAATCCTTCTTTAGCAAATTTTAATGCAGAGCCTGAACTGCTGCTACCCTCAGCAAACATGGTCCCCCTGTGTTTGCTGTTATGGTGATTCACAATAGATGTGCAACAATCTTCAGGAGTAGCAATGCCTGATACCGTTGGGTGAGCCGATTTTTTTTAGCAAAATGGTTTTCAGGTATTTCACAGTAGAAGATGGTAGCTTGTTGTGACTTGTTTCAGAACTCACAGAACTGAGAGCATCCATCTTCCCACAACCCCTACAGGATACAGACCTGCAGGCAACGCCTTCCCTTCAAAATTCAAGTGCATGAAAGTAGCAAATATCTTAAGCTACAGGACGTCGTGCATGGGATGTATGCTTTATGTGCATAATAATGGTTTCAGATGGCATTTTAATTTTTGCACATGCAGCAGTCAAAGCTGTTTGGCAAACCAAATGTGATATAAGGAAATGGAGGCAGGGGAGGAGGAGATGGAGGAGGACTCAGATGGGGTTTCGGAATGATTCTCTGCCAGGGTAGAGCAGGAGTCAAGGTGGGCTGCCTTAATTGTGTGCTGAACACCACTCAGCACTGACTGACCAAACTTATTTTCATAACATTAAATATGCATGGAATCTGTGACCATCAGTGAGAGTTAATTAGGCGACTTGTAGAAGTGCTAAAAAAATAACTACTTGCCAGCAGTAAAGAAACGTCACTATTAAGAATTTGGTAATTACTGTCCGTGCTTATTGTCTGTTGTAGAAAGACTTGGTTAAAGGATAAGGGTGCCCCATCGATGTGAGTATACAGAATAATCTAATTATTTAAAAATTACAGCATATTTTGGTACAATTAAAGATTCATTCATTCAGTACATTTATTCACAAAAGAGAAGACTGAATTGTTCCCAGGAAATATTTTTCTAACAGAAGACATTGCAGACACTTGATGGACTCTAATTCCTAGGTGGCCATTCAGCCCTGCAGCAGTTCTTGGATGCCTTTAAGAGCACATGGACAATTCCTGGACTAGGGCAAGATGCCAAACAGGTCACGGGGCTCAGGGATTTTCTTCACAGAATAAGATTCAATTGAGCAATATCATGGTTTTTGAGGTTGATTTGGAAGAGAATGCCCAGTTCATAAGTGGTGGAGGAAATGGATATACTTCATTTCCCAGCTGGCCATGCTCTGCAATCATACCATGGCATGATTGGCATTATTATGGTATTGAAAACATCACAGCAAATAAAAATCAATTTTCAAATAAATAGCTTGTGATTTTCTTTATTAATATAGGTGTGGGTTATGATGGTGGGTTAAAAAGATGTGTGAACTTACATGGACTGGGAAATAGATACAAAACTTTCTACCCATAACAATCAATTGATTACATCTAAGGGTGATGTTCCTGACACATTTTTTCAGGAATAAGAATAAAGAAGTATGGCTTCCTGAGAAAATGGCACACACGCCTTTGTTCTAAAATTGCACAAACCTCTGTTATTTTCTTGGACACCTTCTGAATTCATTTTTAATATATTCAAAGGTAAACCAAGTTGATAAAATTAAAAGATGCCATGGTGTTAATGATAATGGCGTTAATTATATATTGTTAAATGTAAATTAACATATATAATTATTAAATGCTTTCTGATAGGCATTGTTTTAAATGCTTTAGATTTATTAACTTACTTAATCTCCACTTTAACCATATGAGTAAGGAGCTATCATTATTTATACAGTAAAGATGAGGAAATTGAGACAGACAGAGAAGTTAGGTAATTTGTCCAAGTGCACATGGCTGGCAATGGCAGTGCTGTGATTTGAACTCAGACTGTTTCTTGATCCTATATACGTATAGGGTCTCCTCTCTCTCTCTCTCTCTCTTTCTCTCTTATATATATTCTTACTCTATTTCCTGTTTCTAATGATAGCAAGACTGTCGTGGGATGCCTATTTTGAGAAAATATAAGACCTTTAACATTTTTCACAAATAAAGGTAGCAAACGATAATTTAGGAAATAAGTTATATTCTTGTATTGTACATGCATATCAATATGAGAATGATCTCAGATGCTTTTCCATGCAGCTAAGGTCCCCATTGTGCCCAGGTATGGTATGTGGAGAGGGACACCCAGCTCTGCAGCTATAGGAACAGTGGTGTTCTTGGCAGGTATTTCAGAGGTCCAGCTCTGTGTGCTATGGTGTGGTTGCTCCCAAAATAACTCTAAGATGTAGGTGGTGATTTGGGACGTGCACCTGAGAAACTCAAGGGCGGAAGTTGGAGACCTGAGGAAGAGAGAAAGTTCAATAAAGTGTGCTGAGAAGATCACAACTATGAGTTCCATCCCGTGGAGAATCACTCTAAGGCACGCATATTACCCATACTATAGCCTCTGGGGCATTTCTAAGAACACAGAAGATGGAGTGTTGACCCAGTGCCTCCAGTCCTTCCCTGGTTATGTGTTGGCCAAGAAGACATTAAATGCCAGGTACTTCTGAGCTGTTGTGGTTGTACAAGTCCTAAGAAGAGAGAGGCACAGATGCTTGAGCTGGGGAGCTGTCAGCGTCTACTGAACTGTACTCTGCAGCTGTGGGAAAACTCAGCTGTGGGATCAGGTGATAAGAAACAGGATGTCAAGAGCATCTGCTGCCGTGGTATCCCAATAGGTTCACAAATTCTCAAATAACCCATTTCCTTGCTGGTTAATTTCTTTCACACTGTCAAAGACACCATAGTCAATCTCATTAATCACGTCTGTGAGGGCTCTGACACATATACCTCACTTCTTCAGGTTCTTATTGTCAAAGATACTGATGGTCAGCATAATCAAAGTCAACAGTCAGGTCAAACATAGCAACAAGGTTAATTCTGGCTCTATCACTTATGGCTTATTGAAAGGACCTCAAATGCTACCTGCAGGCTGTACAATTCCTGTCCCATAACCAGATCTGTCTACTGGATTCATGTTTCCTGTCCACATAGAATGACAAGAAGCTGCTAAAGGATATTTGAAATTAAAGGGATTTTTAGCACGGTTCACATAAAAGTCATGAGGATCTAACAACTCCAGATCTACCCTTTTAGATGCCCCTGAATGTGACACAGCTGCCCTCTGGGATGCTGGGCATTTTCATACTTAAAGCTCATGGGGTATTGATAACCGGCTGTGGGTAGTGCCTTCTCTTCCCCCAGTTGCATGTAGAAGCCACCCAGCATCTCTTGATAAGGAGAGGGGTTAATCAGGTGTTTAACTTGCCAGAGTGCTGCAGCTGATGTCAGTAAAAGGCATCTTCTAAGGATCTGATAGCCAGGATATTGGGTGACTTTTTATTTTTCTTCAAACAAATCAAGTCCCTGAGTGTCAAGGCCCTAGAAGGTCAGGTTTACTGCTCTCTGCAGTCAGTGGATATTGATCCCTAAGCCACAGAGCTACTTTCCAGGTCCTCGTTTTCATATTGTCTAGTGTGGTCAGTGAGGGGTCCTCTAAGAAAGCCTCAACTCAATGTAGGCCAAAAAGACCATCCCACTTTCCAGGTGGTAAGACAGACACTTTAGGCTCAAGCAACTTCTGAGAAAATAGAGGATGCATTTGTTGGCTTTCCTCTCGCAAGGTCTGGTCATCTTCTTTCACAATTTTGCTGCACAGCATGAGTTGGATGTCGTTTAGATAACCATCTTCCCACATGGCCGAATGCAAAAGTAGTGGGAGTTGCTGGCCCTGTCTTTAGCATAGATCTTTTCTCCAAGGCATTGACCTCTCTGGTGGCATTAAAAAAAAAAAAAAAATCTGCTGCATGATTCTGGGATGTGGTGTACAAAAACCACCTCCATTTTGTTTATGAAAAACATTCCCTGTAAAGTAATTAAAAAATGTTAAACCAGCATGACCCATGACATAAAAGCAGCTGTGTTTTTGGTTGTATTGAATTATATCAATATATTCTACAGTATCAAAAGTCATCTCATGTTTTCTTGCAAGTGATTTTGAGGGGCCAATATTAGTGATCAGTTTGGATTTTCAATTTTTTAGGCCAGGCCTAAACCTTTTCTGCTTTCTTGGTTGCCCCAGATCTTTATCAAGTATGCCCCATTACTTCCTGTTTATGTTCCCTATAGCTGTTTCCCTGAGTAGTGTGGAATCTGAAGACATCTATAAAAAAGCATCCATCTTGAAAGAGTATTTGAATGACAACCCTTACCTTTATGCTTGTGCCACCTTGCTATGGAGATCCAATTTAATTGGTTAAGACTATGGTGTAATTGTTTTCCCAGGGCATTGTAGAAAATAACTAGCAAACACTTAGCAATTAGTGTGGGCTAATAGCTTAGTGTGATGCCATCAGAGGAAGACAATCCAGAAGCTTAATAAGGAGATCATGGGAAAGGCCAATCACGAGAATTCAGCTAAAACCACAGTCATCCTTAGTGGTAAGGAAGACTCCACACAGCATCATAAGCTGCACACTGTGGGGAAAATCGACTTTCCTAAATTGGTCCAGCCAGACACTGTATAAATAAGACAGAAGAAAGAAGGCAAGAGCAGTGACAATAAGCCCCAGGGAGTTACTGTTATCTAGAGTTGCTACCAGAGATCATACAAGATGTCCAGCGTTCAACAGTAACGAAAATTACAAGACATGCAAATAACAGTATTTTTCACACATAGTGGTAAAAAATGAGACAACGACACTTGAGAGGGCCCGGACATTGGACTTAACAGACAAAGATGTCAATGAAGCTACTATAAATATGTTCAGTGAACTACAGGAAAACATGTCTAAGGAATTAAAGAAAGGCATGGTGACAATGTCTTATCAAATAGAGACTATCAATAAAGAGATAGAAATAATAAGAACAAATCAAATGGAAATTTTAACATAAATAGTGCAATAATTGAACTAAAAATTAACCAGATAGGTGCAACAGTAGACTTGAGCGGACAGAAGAAAAAATAAGCAAACTTGAAGATGGACTGAAAAAGATTATGCAATCTGATGAACAGAAAGAGGAAAGGATGAAGAAAAATGAACATAGCCAGAGAAATGTGGGACACTAAGCACACCAACAGATGTATAAGAGGAGTACCAGAAGGAGAAGAGATAGAGAAAGAAATATTAATAGAAAAGGTATTCAAAGAAACTGGCTAAAAATTCTCCAAATTGTTCTAAAACAAGCAGGCATCTACACATCCAAAAATTTCAACAAACTCTAAGTAGAATAGACATAAAGAGATCTACAATCTGACCCATAACAGTTAGAATGTTGAAAGAAAAAGACAAAAAGAAAATCTTAAAAGGAGAAAGAAAACTAACTTATCACAAGTAAGAGAATCCCAGTGAATTAATAGCTAATTTGCCATCAGGAACAATAGAGACAGAGAGGTAGAAGAATGATTTATTCAGTACACTAAAAGAAAAATCTGTCAGTAAAAAATTTTGTATCAAAACTTTCAAAAAAAAAAAAAGAAAGAAAAAAACAAACCCAGATGAAAACTGTGAGAATTTATTTATTTATTTGTTTTTGCTAAAAGAACTGCTGTATTCCTTTCTTAGAGCTGCCATAACAAATTATCACAAAGTAGTTGGCTTAAAATAACAGAAATTTGCTGTGTCGCAGTTCAGGAGGCCAGACGTCTGAGATTACAGTGTCAATGGGGCTACGCTGTCTCCGGAGGGTGTAGGAAGTACCCTTCCTCATCTCTTCCTGCTTCTGGTGGTCCCAGGTGTTCTTTGCTTTGTGTCAGGACAACTTCATTCTCTGCCTGTCCAGCATTTTGTGTCCTTTTCCTTTATGTCTCTTTGTGTTTCCAAATCTCTCTCTCCTTATAAGAACACGAGACCCTACAAACAGCCTCAATACATTTATAAAGCATTGAAATCATACAAAGGATTTTCTCTGATCACAGTAAAATTAAAAATGAGTAACAGAAGCAAATTTGAGAAATTTGCAAACGTGATAATTGAACAATACATTGCTAAGTAAAAAATGGGTCAAAAACTAAATCAAAATCACAAAAAATTAGAAAATACTTTGCTATGAATGACAACAAAAAAACCCAACATTTCAAAATGTGTGGGATGAAGATAAAACACTGCTTAGAGGAAAACCTATAGCAATAACGACCTATATTAGAAAAGAAAACAGGTTTCACATCACTAAGAATCCACCTTACGGAACTTAAAAGTGGAAACTAAATCTAAAGCAAGGAGAAAAAAGCGAATAATAAATATTAGAGTGGGAATAAATGAAATAGTGACTAGAAAAACAATAAAGTAAATCAATGAAATTAAAAATTGGTTCTTTGAAGAGATTAATAAAATAGACAAACCTTCAGGAGACTGAGCAAGAAAAAAAGAGTAAAGACTTCAAATTACTAAAAAGCATGAAGGAAAAAGGAATATCACTACTGTCTTTACAGAAATAAAAAACATAAGGGAATGTTACAAACAACTGAGTGGAAATAAATTAGAGGAATTAAATGGGATGGGCAAGTTCCTAGAAAGAAACTAACTACTGAAACTGACTCAAGAAGAAATTTTTTAAAAATCTGGTTTATAAGAAGAGCATGAACCTGTAATGTAAAACTTCCTACAAAGAAAAGCCCAAACCTAGATGGGTTCATTGGTAAAATCTACCCAAGGTTAAAAGTATTACCACAAAAAAACAAAAACAAAAACAAAACAAAAAAGATAAACGTGAGGTGATGGATATGTTAAATAGCTTGACTTGGTTAATCCAAAACGTATGCATATATCAAATATATCATATTATACACCATACATATGTGTATACACACACACAGAGAATTTTACTTTTCAATTAAAAATATAGAAAAAATAAAATAAAGACTATTTTGCAAAAAAAAAAAAAAAAAGAATTAACACCAATCCTTCTCAAATTCTTCAAAAAATAGGAAAGGAAAGAAAGTGGACTCATTCTAAAATCAGGCAAATAAATTTTTAAAAAAGAATATCTCTTACAAATGTAAAAAAACAAAAATCCTCAACAATAGCAACTCAAAGTCAGCGACATATAAAAAGGATTTGTTCTGTGCTGATCAGGTCTATGCAAACCTACCCCCAAAGGCTGAGGAAGTTTAGAGGCTGAAGAAAGAGGTTGACACATCTGGTGTCTCAGAAAGAAACATTCAATGAGAACTTATGAACAGAAGCCCCGTCCCGGGCGGCTGGGAGCAAGACAAGATGGTGGAGCCCGCACCACCGCCCTGTGCCATTATCCCCCAGACCTGGGGCTTGTACACCACAGAGAAGGAACTTAGGACAATTGAAGTTGACCCCTCAGGGAAAGGCAAGAATGCTATGTGACTCTGCCTAAGGGCAGAATTGATGGGCAAGGTTGTTTTCATCTAAGGTGAGGGTTTACTGTGACAGTAGGCATCTTGGAGGCACTCCCAGAAGAGGAGTTAATCAGAAGCCAACATGGTGGATCAGCATCCAAGACGGTGTCGTTTTAGCCTCCACAGGCTTATACACAATGACCAAGCAGGGTTTATTCTGGAATACAAGGGTAATTTAACATACAAAAATAAACTTATGTAATAAATTATATTGTTAGAATAAAGGTAAAAAAACACACATGGTCACCTCACAAGATACAGAAAAACATTTGACAGAATCCAACACTCTTTTTTTGGTAGATGCACTAAAAAATCTAGGAATAGAAGGAATTGTGTTCAACTTGATAAAAGACATCTACAAAAATCCTATAGCTAGCATAATATATTATGTTGAAAGACTGAGACACATAACATAAAATTTACCATCTTAACCATTTTAAGTGCACAGTTCGATGTTATTAAATACATTTATAATGTTGTGTAATCATCACCATCATCCATCTCCATAATTTTTTTTTTTTTTGGTTTGTAAAACCAAAATTGCCCATTTTCTCCTCCCTCCATCCCCTGGTAAGCACCATTATACTTTCTGTTTCTATGACTTTGACTACCCTAAGTATCTCATATGAGTGGAATCACATAGTATTTATTTTTTTGTGATTGGCTTATTTCACTTAGCAAAATGTCCTTAAGATTCCACGTCTGCCATATTGCAAAATTTTCTTCTTTTTTAAGGCTGAATAATATTGCATTGTAGGTATATACCACATTTTGATTATACATTCATCCATCTGTAGACACTTGGGCTGCTTCCATGTTTTAGCTATTGTGAGCAATACTGCCAAGAACGTGAGTGTACAATATGTCCTTGGGACCCTGATTTCAATTCTTTTGGATATATACCCAGAAGCAAAATTGATTCATCATATAGTAATTCTAGTTTTAATTATTTGAGGAGCCTCCATACTGTTTTCCACAGTGACTATACCATTTTACATTCCCACCAACAGTACATTTCTCCACATCCTCACTAATACTTATTTTCTGTTTTTTTTAATAGTAGCCACCTTAATGAATATGAGGTGATATCTCAATGTAGTTTTGATTTGCATTCCCATAGTGATCAGTGATGTTGAGCATCTTTTGATGTACTTAATGGCTATTTATTTATCTTCCTTGGAAAAAAGTCTATTTTAGTATTTTGCTCATTTTTAGGTCTTTTGTCTTTTTGTTGTTGAATTTTAGGAGTTCTCTATATATTCTGGATATTAATCCCATTTCAGTAATATAATTTATAAATACTTTCTCCCAATCCATGAGTTGCCTTTTAACTCTGTTTATATTGTCTTCTAGCTCACAGTTTTTAAATAAAAACTGTGAAGTCCAATTTGCCTACTTTTTCTTTTGTTGTCTGTGCCTCTGGTGTCCTGTCCAATAAATCATTGCCAAGTCCGTCATGGAGCTTTTGCCTTACGTTTTCTTCTAAGAGTTTAATAGTTTTAAGTCTTACGTTTAAGTGTTTTTTAACCATTTTGAGTTAATTTTTTTACATGATGTTAGATAAGAGTTAAATTTTATTCAGTTTATTCAGTTTTCTCTGCATCATTTGTTGAAAACTGTCCCTTCCCCATTGAATGGTCTTGCCGTCCTTGTGAAAAAATGTTTGACAATACACGCGAGGGTCTGTCTCTCGATTCTGTTTTATTCCATGGGTTTATATTCCTGTCTTTAGGCTCTTACTACATTGTTTTGGTTACTGTAGCTTTGTAGCAAGTTTTGAAATCAGGAAACATGGATTCTCTACCTTTGTTTTTCTTTTTTTCAAGATTGTTTTAACTATTCAGGGTCCCTTAAGATTCCACATGACTTTCATATATATATAAAAGTTTCTATTTCTGTAACAAACGTCATTGGGATTTTGATAACTATATAAAATCAAGAACAAAGCAATAATAACCACTTGTGTAACTTCTATTCAACCTTTATACTGGAGGTTCTAGACAGGGCAATTACGAAAAAACAATAAATAGTGGGCATTCAGATTGGAAAGGAAAGAGCGAAGCTATCTCAATTTGCAGACACAGGATCTCGTATATAGAAAATCTTAAGGTATCTAATAAAAATTATTAGATCCAATAAATGAGTTTGGCAAAGTTTTAAGATGCACAATTAATGTAAAATATTGTATTTTTATACACTGGCAATAAACAACCCAACATTGAAAGTAGGAAAACAATTCCATCTGTAATAATATCAAAAAATAAAATATGTGGGAATGAATTTCACATAAGAAGTACAAGATGTACACTGAAAGTTAAATAAGGGAAAAACAGTCTTTTCAACAAATAATGTTAGGACAACTGAATATCATTTGCAAAAGAATGAGTTTGACCCCTACATCACACCACACACAAAACATAACTCCAAATAAACCATAGACCTAAATATAAAAGCTAAAACTATAAAACACTTGGGACAAAGACAAGAGTAAATATTCATGATTTAGGATAAGGATGGTTTCTTAGATATCTCACCAAGTGAGACAAGTGACAAGTAAACAAACAAACAAAAACCTTAAAAATTTGACTGTATCAAAATAAAAACTTCTGTGCTGCAAATGATACCATCAAGCTGAGAAGACAACTCACCAATGGGAGAAAATATTTTCATATTTTATATATCTGAAAAGGGACATGTATCAAGAATGTATGAAGATCTCTTACAACCCAATAACAACAAAAAATACCCAATTAAAAATGGGCAAGGGTATCAATAGGCATTTGTTCAGAAAGATATATAAATAGTCAATCATCACAAGAAAATAGGATCAACATTATTAGTTATTAGGGAAATACAAATCAAAATCACAATAAAATATTATTTCATTGGAAAGTGAAATAGGCACTACAATGGAAATAATAAAAAAGATAGACAACGGCTTACGTTGGTGAGGACATGGAGAAATTTTAACCTTCATAATTTGCTTGTGGGAATATAAAATAATGAGGTCATTTAGTAAAACAGGTTGGAACTTCTTCAAAATATTATTCATAGGGTTAACATATGACCCAGGAATTCTACTTCTAGGTATTTACCCCCAAAATATGAAAACATATTTCAGCAAAAAACTTGCACTCAAATATTCATTGAAGTATTTTATTTATAATATCCAAAAAAATAGAAAAAACCCCAACTGTCCATCAACTGTGACTGGATAAATAAAGTGTGCTATGTGGATCCAGTGGATTATCGCTTGGAAATAAAAAGTTTGAAGTACTGATACATGCCACAGTGTGGATGAACCTTGAAAACAATGCACATGAAAGAAGTCAGATTGTGGTGACGTTTGCAAAACTGGGAATATACTAAAATGCATTGAGTTTTACACTCTAAATGAGTGATTTGTATGGTGTGTGGGTTATATCTTGATGCAGCTATTAAAAATACGTGGGATTTTGTAAGTCACTGAGAGATATGGTTTATGAAGAAAGCCTTGTTTCTGTCCTGTCATTGAGCCGTTTATAGATGTGAGTTCATATTTACCCTGCATGACTTTAGCTTCTTCTACCTCTTCTGGGTAGAAGAGGTAGATCCCCTTACATCTTCCTGCTGTTTTGAAGTCAAGAATGCGTCCTCACTAGAATCTTCCCAACATGAAATGTACCGGAATTGTTCTCGTCTTCTACCTCTCTCCAGTAACGGTCTGAAGCGGGGTCTATTGACAAACTTGCCGCATGTGAGACTCACCAGCTCCTGACTCTTCCTTGGGCAGTGAGTCATCTCACTGTGAATGCAGTGTTCACTGAGCAGTTAGCACTCTATCTTGTTTATGTGTAAGTTCAGTGAATCCGAGATGGCCTGCTGTCCAAAGGGAAGTTTGTCTCGTTGACTGCCACCTCTGAGGGTGCTTCTAGTCCCTGACTCTCTGATTTAATAATAGTGCTATTTGTCAGCAGGTTTGATCTACATCCACCCTTCAGCAGGCCACAGCAGAGCATTGCTCCACCTGTTTGCCAAAAGTAGTGCCCGATTCACAGGACACATATCATCTTTGGTGGTTTCTGATCAAGCCCCTAGAGTATGTAATTTGTGAATCACCCAGTGTGTCCTGGTGCAAAAGTGCACTTGAGGGAGAGTGATCTGGGCCACAAGGTAGTAGATATCTAACATCCCACTTTCCAAGAACTCCAGAATCAATATCATTGAAAATGCAGACACAGTGTTGGGGGAAATGTGTGTGGAGACTTGGCTGAGTATTGCAACATAAAAGCCATTGTATCTATTACTCTCTATCAGTCTGGAAAATTGAATATCAAAGCCCTAATTCAATTGTTAAATTCACTAAATTGGTCCCATTATTTTTTTAGAATTATCTTGTAATCAGTGGTTATTTTTCTAATTTTTAAATATTGAACTGACTTAGACTTATTTTTTCTGATTTTCTCAAATGAAAATCCTATTGCTGTTTTTCTCATCAAAATAATTATACTTACCCAGTGGCTGCTGACTGCATGGACTACATACCTCTCATATTATCATTTAATATAATTTATATAATAATTTACACAATTATGTAAGTAATTTCTATAATTATTTATTTATATGACTTCACAAATAACTCCTTTAGCATAAATGCATACCTAACATCTTTCACTCAACCAGGTTATTTCTGCCATACATTGTCTTCAGAATGTCTAAGAATTCACCATAATGACATATTCTTAAAGAGATTTCCCTGTCACAGACAGAGTTGTAATAAGTATTGATGAAATCCTGAAGAATGTTGATGTATTGAAATGTATTTTGAGAACTACATTTTAGATTTCAAATTTTATTGATGATCTTTTCAAACTCTGTGTTAACCATAAAATTTGTGACAACATGATGGATGCTGTACCCTTATGAAAGTTTCTTTATAGACTCACCAGAAATACCCTCCTCTTCTCGGTATGTCTTGAACTTTTATAGCTCTCAGTCTTATGCAGACAGCGATTTAAGAGTCTCAGCAACTTCATGACCAGCCTTGGACTAAGCAAACTTTGAATGTGAATCAATAGCTATTAAAATAGAAATTTGCTCTTACTGCATTTGTGACTAGCCCAAGCCCTCTAGATCTGTTTGTCACTATAGTTCACATCTGGAAGGGTTTAGGGGACCTGCACTAGTTTGAGGGAACCATATAACTTTTCCACATTCAATATTTAGCTGCTGGTCTCTGTTCACCACGTCTTTTCTCCTTCAAGCTTCACTAGGCAAGTGAGGCACCCTCACAGCTGCCATGAGTCCCCGCGGGATCATAAACATCCTATAAGGAGTTCTGTGTCTCTTAAGTCTAGAAGCTAATCAGGGTTTAGAGAAAAGAAACAACAATAAAATGTTGTGTCACAAGTTACAAATTCTAATTTTATCTCCCACCACCCTGGACTCCTTGCTGTTCTTCTAATGTGCTCAACATCTTCCTATCTTGTGGCCTTGGCGTTTACTTTTCTTTGTATATAAAATACTCTTTCTCAGATAAACTTTCACTGACAATGCTGCTAAAATGCCACATTATTAGATTCCCCACCCCCATTCTTGTGCAAATCAGCATAAAACAATTATGTGGCTCAAATTTGGTATGTTCAAACCTAGTATGTGATGTCTCCTTTGCACTTTGCTAAGGGTGTGTAAAGAAAGGCTGACCATCGGAGCTGTAGTTACACACACTTTGGTTGAATGACTGATTAATAGCTGTCCTTTCTCCAGCAAGGATGTGTGGGCACTTTCCTGAGTAGCTCCTTGGCTGGGGTATGCTGTGTTCAGCCCTTTTTGAACAAACTTGCAGAATGTGACTGCTTATCACACTGAAAGTCAGTGGAGAGAGCTGCTTGATATCCCAACAGTTTTTTCTTTTTCATTATTGTGAGATAGAGAAGATGAAGATATAAGAACAGCAGGGAAGCCCCCCTCCAACACACCTGGGATTTCCCCTTAAGGAGCAATTTATGAAGGTTCAGACCTGTGCTTTCCAAAGTGTTCCCCCAGGCCATGGCATTGGCATCAGATGCCTCTGACATCAGAGAACTTTATCAGGGCCCCGGTTGGCAGCAAAGGAGAGTCTGTACCAGGGAAGAGGTAAGTTCAAGGGTGCTTTAATTCCTAACCAAGCTCACAGCTTCCTTTAGAGGTGATCGAGCTGCTCATGTGGTCATTCATCTACCTACGTTTTCATTCACTCCTTCACTCCACTTACGTTTATGTTATGTCTGCTGTGGACCAAGCATTTTTCCTGGGGCAAGAGGTGCAATGCTGGATAGTACACACTAGCCCTGGTTTTAAGAAGCATGCAGTCTGCTAGGGAGATATTCCACAATCACACAGATAATTTCACAATGGTAATTACTAAGTGCTACAGAGGAATATACAGCATGTCATAAAATTGTTTAATAATATTCCTAAGGGAGATTGAAGGCTTAGGATAGCCCTCTTGAGAAAACATCACTTACAAGAAAACATAAAGCTGTGCTAAGCCTGCATTGATTTTTGATTATGATTAGGTCTTGGCACCTTATTTTTAAAATCTATTTCACCTGCCATTTACACTCTGACCCTTCCTGGGTTGGTCACATGTGGCCGCTATCCAAGTCCCAATATCAGCCAAGGCTGCTCTGAAATCGGTGAGCCAGCCAGCTTCACTGTGTTCTTGTCGTTACACACCTGCCTCGCTCCTGGTATCCTGAGCCATTCTCGCTGCCTGCCATGGACAGAGTGGCATCATGACCGGAAGTTGGTAAATGTCAAAAACCACTTGGGATTCTTGGGTTGCCTAACCATATTTGGTCAGAATCATGAGACATTGTATTGTATTTTTAGGGAAAATATTATTAACTTCAAAATTAAAACATTTAATCTAATTGATAAGTTGAAATTATTCATCAATCAGAAAAGACTTTCTATATAGTGAGGAGAATGGCAAACAAGATTAAAGAATGTTTCAAATGAGAAAAACAGGCGTTTTCAATGAATACCACTTGTTTTATAAGTAAGCCAACTGGCACTGGATTAGGAATAAGGTGACCTGCAGGTGGTCGTCACACCCGCTTTGCTTGGCTTCTGTACATTCACATGTTGTATTTAGAATGAGCTGGTGATTGTGCAGCATGAACTACGGCAGGATGTGCCAGGAAAAGGCCGGCAGGGAAAGAGCATGACCAGCAAAAGCACAAAGCAAATGTGACGTGCCAGTGAAGACGTGGGAAGGCACAAACTCTCCATGTTGCAGGTGAGAACATGAACGGGAATCCCATTTCTAAAATCTTTTCTACTTCAATTTGAAATTAAAAACAAAACACTATTCACAATGTCACCAAAAAATGGAATGCTTAGGTCTAAATCTAACAAAATATACACAGTATCTATCTGTGGAAAACTATAAAATTCTAATGAAAGAAATAAAAGATCAAAAGTAACGGAAAGGTGATCTGTGTTCACAGATTACAGGACTCAATATTGTCAAGATATCAATTCTCCCCAACTTGATGTGCAGGTTCGATGCAATCCAAATCAAAATGCCGGCAGGCCATTTCATGGTGTTGATGGTCTGTCTTGGCAAACTGATCCTCAGTTTACACGGAAAAGCAACAGGCCCAGAATAGCCAACGCGCTATTGAAAAAGAACAAGTTGGGATGCTGACACTACCTGACTTCAAGATTTGCTGCGAAGCTGCAGTAATCCTGAGAGTGGGGTACCGGTGAAAACAAGCATATAGATTAACGGAACAGAATACAGAACCCATATGACTCATAAAAATACACTCTACTGATCTTTGGCAAGCAAAGAAATTCAAGGGGACATGATAATCTTTACAAAAAATGGTGTTGGCACAATTAGGCATCCATATTAAAAATGAATTTAGATAGAAAACTTACGCCTTTCACAAAAATTAACTGAAAATGTGTCATAGACTTAAATATAAAAGCAATACTATAAAATTTCTAAAAGTTAACAAAAGAGAAATTGATGTGCTTTTTGGTTTGTGATGAGTTTTTAGGTATGACACCATATACATGAAATATGATAGAAAAATTTGATAATTTGGAAATTAAAAACTTCTTCTGTGTGACATACACTGTTATGACTTTGAAAAGACTAAAGAATATTTATTTAATAATATACAAAAATCTCTAAAAGCCAAAAAGGAGAAAACAAACAGCCCAGTTAAAAATTGGACAAAAGATCAGAATAGACTTCCCCATCAAAGAAGATATGCATATGATGAATAAACACACGAGAACATGTTCAACACCATTTTTCATTAGGGAATTTCAAATTTAAACTATGAATATTTTCTCCCATTCCACAGGCAACTTTATTATTCTGTTGATTGTGTCATTTGCTGTGAAGAAGCATTTTTGTTTGATGCAAACCCACCTGTCTATTTTCACTGTTGCTGTCGGTGACATACCCAAGAAATCATTGCCAAGGCCAATGTCACACAGCTTTTCTCTTATATTTTCTTCTATTTGTTTTTCAGTTTCAAGTTTTGCATTTAAGTCTGTAGTTCATTTTGAGTTGAGTTTTGTGTATGGTATGAGTTTGATCTCATTCTTTTGCTTATTAATATCCAGTGTCCAGTTTTTCCAACAGCATTTGTTGACGAGATGACCCTTTCCCCATTGTGTGTTCTTGTTATCCTTACTGAACATCATTTTCATGTATATGCTTGGGTTTATTTCTGTGCTTTTTATTCTTTTCCATGGGTCTATGTCTGTCTTTATGTCAGTACCATGCTTTTAAAATTACTGTAGCTTTATTTTGAAATCAAGAAGCATGATGATTCCAGCTTTGTTCTTCTTTCTCAAGATTTCTTTGGCTATTATTTTGTGGTTCCATGTAATTTTAGAATTTTTCTTCAATTTCTGTAAAAATGCCATTTGCATTTTTTCATTTATTTTTTATTTGTGTATATTCATGATGTACAAGTGCAATTTTGTTACATTGATATATTGCACTTTGGTGAAGTCAGGGCCTTCAGTGCATACATCACTGAAGCAATGCACTATTAGGGATTGTGATAGTGATAGCATTAATTCTGTAGATTGCTTCGGGTAGTGTGGACTTTTAACACACTTAAGCCTTCCAGTATATGAACATGGGATGTCTTTCCATTTATTTCTGTCTTCCTTAATTTCTTTCATCAGTGTTTTGTAGTTTTCAGTGTAAGGCTTTTCATCTTCTTGGTTAAGTTTATACTTAAGCTTTTCCTTTTCATGTAGTTTATTGTTAGTGTACAGGAATGCAACTAATTTTTGTATGTTGATTTTGTATCTTGCAACTTTACTGAATTTGTTATTATTAATAGTTCTATAACTTTTGTGACGTTTTTAGGGTCTTCTGCATTTAAGATTATGTTATCTGTAAACAAAAATAATTTGAGATGTTAATACATACCTATTAAAATAACTGTAATCCACAAAAATTCATAATATCAGTTGCTGCTAAAGATGAAAAGCAACAGGACTTCTCATTTATTTCTGGTAGGAATTCAAATGATACAGCCACTTTTGAAGACATATGTCAAGTTTGTAAATAGCTAAACATAGTCTTACCATACTATTCAGCAATTATACTCTTGGATATTCATTCAAGTGATTTAAATATTTATGCCCACATAAAAACCTGTAGGCAAATGTTTATAGCATTTTTATTTATAATTGTTCCAAACTGGAAGCAATCAATATGTCTTGCAATAGGTAATTGGATAATCAAACCATGGTACATCCATACAATGGAATATGATTGAGCAATAAAAACAAATGAGCTATCAAGTCAGGAGAAGACATGGAAAATCATAAATGCATATTGCTAAGGAAATGAAACATGTCTGAAGAGGGTCTATACTACATGATTCCAATTATGTGACTTTCTGGAAAGGGCAAAATGTAGATATGAAAAAAATATTAGTCATTGGCAGGGATTTAGGTGTAGAAGATAGTTGAATAGGTGAAACACAGAGAATTTTTTCAGGCAGTGAAACTATTCTTTATGACATTGTAATGATGAATGCATGATATTGTGCATTTGTTAAAACCCAGGAAACTTATTGCCTGTAAAAAGGACAGTAATGTAAGCCAATTTCTAAAAATTTATTTAGGAAATAGGTGAATCCCAGGATAAAACACAGACTGTGACAAAACAAAAAAATATAAACATCTATCTGCATTACAAATATATAAAACAACATCACTGAAAAAAGGCTGGTCAAAAAGGTGCTGACTTACCTAATTCTGTAAATGAGTGGAGTCTCTAAGACTAAAGACAAAAGAAGCCATTCATAGCACATAACACTGTGATTGTTTAGAGTTGATAAATCCCCCCACATAGAGATAAGGGTTAACTACTCTGAGAACTATATGTACACGTTTGAGTCAGGGATCTCCAGAGAGAACCAGTAGGATGCCTGTATAGTGACAAGAGATTTATTGGGGAAACTGGGGAGAACGAAGAAAGCTGGTAGTGTGGCTCAGTCCAAGTCTGAAGGCTTTAGAACCAAGGAAGCTGATGGTATAATTCTCAGTCTGAGCCCTACGGAACAAGAGCTCGAGGGCCCACTGGTGTTTGTCCCATAGTCCAAAGGCCAGAAATTGTGGAATTCAGGCGTCTGATGACAGGAGAAAAAGGGCATCCTAACTCTGGGAGAGAGAAGGCAAAATTTTGGCCTTCCTTGACCTTTTTGTTTTATCCAGGCCTGCAGCTGATTGGTGGTGCCTGTCCACATTGAGGACAGACCTTCACCACTCAGTGCACTAACTCACATGCCAATCTCCTTTAAAGATACCCTCACAAACACCCCTGGGGCAGCCCAATCATTCTAATGAAAAGGAAAACCACCTGAGTTTTCCTTCCAGCAGGAGAGGGATGGGCTCAGTGCCTACCGAAGCACTGAGAATAGATTATGCTTTACCAGCTATCTGGGTGTCCCTTAGTCCAGTCTAGATGCCACCAAAATTAGCCATAACAATATATAAATTAAACTATTAAGTAAATGTATGGTGGGTGTAGGAGCCCGCTATCTTACTGTTAGAGTAGATGGTTACAGAAAGCAACAAGACAAAACTAGAATGTTCCCTGTGGTAAAGGTGTATTACTGGAGATATCAGTATGAACATGTTTACCTTAATGTAAGTACTGATTGCTACATATAGATATGTTTATAGATAATTTTATATACAAGGATTATTATGCACCCATGCGTTTCATTTTTATGTCATCTAAGAGGACCTAGAAACAATGATACCCCATTATTAATAAACACAACTAGATCATGGTTTCTATTATCATTCTTCAAGAAAAAAGTCATGCCACTATGGAAAAATGGCTGAATTGCACACTGGGATAGGGTATATGAAAGATGAGCCTAGAATATCTTATAGTGTCAGAAAATGGGAAAGTGTTAAAAAAATGACCACAATTATGGTAGGGGCATGTGAAACGGAGCCAGCTAACTGAGTTTCCAATAACCAAACCAGGAACATTTTGAAATTGAAAAAAGTAAGAAAGAAAGAAAGGGAGGGAGGGAGGAAGAAATAATTGCATTATAATGCAGAGTACAAAATAAATATCCATGAGCCCATACTGGTATAAACAAACTATTGAATATGCAAATAAATTAGGGAGAAGAGACAAATCTTTTGTGCAGATAAATTTTAAATAATTTATATAGATTCCCCCCCCATTCAAGGAGATGGAGCTTAACTCCTAGATCCATTAGTATGAAGTATAATAGTGACTTCCCTCCCAAAAATACAGCATGGAAAAGGAGAATAAAGGGAATAGATTTATATCAGAGAAATCTCATGAACACTACTTCATCCAAGTGATTAAGGTTGACATCTACAGTGATGTCATGTCGATAGTATATACACTTGATATGATGTAATAAAAATGGCACTTTTTCTCTGAGGTCTCTCTTCCAAGAATATACAACTCCAGTCCAAAAATAAGAAAACCATTAGTCTATCTTCTTTTGAAAAGCTTCTCTGTGTGTCTTTTGCCCACTTTTTAATGGGGTTGTTTGATGTTTCTTGTTGATATTCTTGAGTTCTTTGTAGATTCTGGTTATTAGCCCTTTATCAGATGTACAGTGTGCAAATATTTTCTCCCATTCTATAGGTTGTCTATTCACTCTATTGACTGTTTCCTTGGCTGTGCAGAAGCTTTTAATTTAATCAAGTCCCATTTACTTATTTTTGTTGTTGCTGTGATTGCCTTTGGGGTCCCCTTCATAAATTCTTTGTCTAGGCTGATATCTAGAAGAGTTTTTCCAATATTTCCTTATAGAATTCTTATGGTTTCATGCCTTAGGCTTAAGTCTGTTACCTATTGTGAGTTGATTTTTGTGAGAGGTGAGAGGTGCAGATCCTGTTTTAGTTTTCTACATGTGGCTATACAATTTTCCCAGCACCATTTATTAAATATGATTCTTTTCCCCAGTGTATATTGTTGTCTACTTTGTCAAAGCTCAGATGCCAATATGAGGATGGTTTTATATCTGGGTTCTCTGTTCTGATCTATTGGTCTATGTCTCTGTTCTTGTACCAGTCCCATGCTGTTTTGGTTACTGTGGCCTTGTAGTATAGCTTGAAGTCTGGTAAAGTGATGCCTCCTGATTTGTTCCTTTTGCTTAAGGTTGCTTTGGCTATTCAGGCTCTTTTCTGGTTCCATACAAAGTGTAGAATTATTTTTTCTAGATCTGCTAAAAATGATGTTGGTATTTTAATGGGGATTGTGTTGAATCCATAGATCACTTTGGGTAGTATAGACATTCTAACAATGTTGATTCTACCAATCTATGAACTTTATATATTTTTCCACTTGTTTACATCCTCTGCAATTTCCTTCCTCAGCGATTTGTAATTCTCTTTCACTTCCTTGGTTAAATATATTCCTAGGTACTTTGTTTTCTTGGTAGCTATTGTGAAACGTATTGAGTCTTTGATTTGATTCTCAGCTTGACTGTTGTTGGTGTATAGAAATGCTACTGATTTGTGTACATTGATTTTGTAACCTGAGATTTTGCTGAATTTATTTATCACTTCCAGGAATCTCTTGGCAGAATCTTTGGGGTTTTCTAGATATATGATCATATTGTCAGCAAAGAGGAATAGTTTGACCTGTTCTTTCTCTATTTGGATATCTTCATTTCTTTCTCTTGCCTTATTGCTCTGGCTAGGACTTCCGGCAGTATGTTGAATAAAAGTGGTGATGGTGGGCAACCTTGTTGAGTTTCAGTTCTAAATGGGAATGCTTTCAACTTTTTCCCATTCAGTATGATGTTGGCTGTGGGTTTGTAATATTGGCTTTTATAATTTTAAGGTATGTTCCCTCTATGCCTATTTTGTTAAGAGTTCTTATTATAAATGGGGGCTGGATTTTGTCAAATGTTTTTTCTGCATCTATTGAGATGATCATATGGTCTTTGTTTTTGCTTCTGTTTATGTGGGGAATCACATTTATGGATTTACATATATCAAACTATTCTTCCATCCCTGGGGTGAAGCCCACTTGGTCGTGGTGGATTAATTTTTTGATGTGCTGCTGAAGATATAATGGCCAATAAACATATGAAAAAATGCTCAACATCACTAATTATAAGAGAAATGCATATCAAAACCACAATGAGATATCACTTAACTCTAGTGAGAATGGCTTTTATCAAAAGTCCCAAAACAACAGATGCTGGTGTGGATGCAGAGAGAAAGGAACACTTATACACTATTGGAGGGACTGCAAAATAGTACAACCTTTATGGAAAATAGTATGGAGATTCCTCAAAGAACTAAAAGTAGACCTACCATTTGATCCAGCAATCCTACTACTAGGTATTTACCCAAAGGAAAAAATGTCATTTTATCAAAAAGACACTTGCACTAGAATGTTTATTGCAGCACAATTCACAATTGCAAAGATGTGGAAGCCACCCAAGTGCCCATCAATACATGAGTGGATTAAAAATGTGGTATAAGTATACAATGGAGTACTACTCAGCCATAAAAAATAATGGTGAATTAACACATGTGGTATTATTCTGGATGGAGCTACAGCCCATTCTTCAAAGTGAAGTATCACAAGAATGGAAAAACAAGCACCACTGGTACTCAACAGCAAATTGGTACTAACTGAACAATACTTATGTGTACACATGGAAATATTATTCATCAGTGGTCGGACAGGTTGGAGGGAGTACGAGGATGGGAAAACTCATATTTAATGGGTGCGGTGTCTGAGAGATATTCACGATTGTAGCTCTGACTTGGGTGGTGCATAGGCAATATATGTAACCAAAGTGTTTATACCCCCATAATATTCTGAAATAAAAATTTTTTAAAAAGAATTTAGATTTTTTAAATATGTGTTAAGATTAGCAAAGGCTCAGAATGTTTTCTATCCATGTTCTCTATCTGAACAAATTATTTCAACAGGTAGTCTAATCAAAAGCATTAAATAAGGAGTAAGATTAAAATAGGGCAAGATTGGATGCCACAGCAACAGTAATGTCAAAATATTTACATTGTATAAAATATAACTTGTTACTGATAATGATAATGCAACAGGGGATTTTAATTGATGAATAAATAATGGTTCTTAAAATTAAAGGATAAATTTCTAGATCTGTAAATTAAAAACTCTGAGAAAACCAATACTATTATATCTGTGATACTGGGGGAAGAGTAAAGTATGAATATTCTAAAGTTTCCATCTCAGAAGAAACAGTGGGCAGATAAGAAAAGCATCTCAACATGAGAGCATATTTGCTATTTTATCCTATGAAAGAAATTTAAATTGAGTGATTATTACTCTTAGAGAAGCTGAGTATTCATTATCAGGACGAATGTCACTGCGTCTCCCAATTCATGTGTAGAGGATGAGCAGAGGGAGTGAGAGATAACCTGAGTCATGTGAAAAAAATGGGGTGGAAAAAATGGGGAAAAATTAAAAAGAGAGAAGCAATAAATATAAAATTGGTGTTAGAAATTAAACTAAGTAAACACCGTGAACATGAAAGTGTTATATTTCCTTATGAAATTAAGAAAATGTAACTTTGGATTTTAAAAAATCTGTCTATGTTGGAGAAATGAGCATACCCCTCTCTCAAAAATAGGAAGAAGACAGGAAGACAAAAGGACGTAGCACAGGTTGGCAAAGAAAATCTCAAACAAGAGAAAACGTAGTGTCAATGTTAGTAACAATTAAATCACATTTCAAAGCAAACATTTGTGAGTGAGAAAATGATGAAAGTTACACAATTATATTTTCAGTATGTAATAATACTAAAATTAAGTATATCATCCTTTATGCAGTATCCCTATTACATACATAAAAGAAATCTGAAATAAATGCAAACGTAAATTAATAAAAATAAAATTATATTGGGAGATTTTTAATAGATAGATCCAGTAATCAAAAATGAAAAACTTCAAAAACTATATAATTTCATATTTTATATATTGATAACTTGCAATATTTTTATGATAGTAAAACATTTATAAAATTAAGTTATGTGCTAGTTTCTGGGAAACAAAAAATGAATTCTACAGAGGAGATTTTGTGGGCTGTATTTTTTGATAAAAATACAATAAATCTAAAAATAAAAATGAAGTTCTGAGATACTTCTATATCTATGCATAATAAATTATCTGAAACCATATTTATTATCCATCCATAAAAAATGATAAAACTTAGATTAAAATATATATAACAATTGATTATAGACTCAGAATAGCAATAATTCAGGACCACAATAATTGAGAGAGAGGAAGCTCATGGTGTATGCCCCACATTTATGCTGGATTTCTTTCTAAGAGTATTCTCCAGGCTAAAGTTCAGAAAAGTGCATTCAAAATGGGAGTGACAGTTACACTGGGCTAAGGAGGATGAGAAAAGAGTTGCAGCCTTTTCGGAAGTCTTGCAAGGCAATGAAAACGAGCAACTGTGAAAAGAAAATCATGAAAGTTTGCATCAAAACTGCTTCTTTGGTTCTTGTTCAACTTCTGGTCAATAAGAGACCTCTTGTTTGGTTGTTAAAGAAAAGTAGGGCTGAATAGGTATTCTAGAAAATTATTGTATTCTAACAATAATTAGAATGTATAAAATATGAGGAACCTTACTGGAGTATAAAGTATATAACCAAATTAACAATTTATTGATGGATGAAAATCATACTAAACATAGCAAAAGATAGATTATTAAACTTGAAGAAAGTTAAAAGGAAGGTATTCAAATTGAAGCACAGATATAAACATGAATAAAAGGTACAGAACATAAAAAGATGTGGGATATAAACAAATTGTCTAGCAAGTGTGTACTTGTTTTACCAGAAGGAGAGAAGAAAAAGCATGGAAAACAAGCAATATCTGAAGATAAAAAAATACCTGAAAATGTTCAAAGTGTCTGAAAGCTATCAGCCCGCAGATTCAAGAACTTCAGTGAACCTCAAATTGGATTAATATAAATTAAATTTCATTTAGGTATATAAAAATTAAACATAAAATCGTACACAAAGAGATAACTTTTATAAGCAGGCAGAAAAAAATACATGTCCTTCCATAAAACAGCAGTAAGAATGAGAGCTGACATCTGAGCAGCACTAATGGGATTCAGAAGACAATAGAATAAGATTTTAAAAATACTGACAGAAAAGAAACAGAAAACTGGCAATCTTTGTTTTCATACCTGGCAAATTTCCTTCAAAAATAGAGGTGAAAAACTATCAGGCAAAGAAATATTTCAGTATTACTTGCACTGTTGGCAACACTAAAAAAGTTCTTCAGGCTGAATAAAAATGATTCCAGAGTGAAGGACAGAGGTAGAAGAAATATTATCAGAAAACATATGAATCATTGGAACAATTGATTTGACTGTGAAACCTGAGTACTTATGATAAGGATGTTTTCCTGTAGACTCTCCATACAACAAGGGCTTGCTTCATGAGGTACAAAAACCCCTCATTTACCTTTATAAGAACTAAGAGTGGCGGGATGGGAGATTTTTATATACGTCTCTGTAAGTCATCTCCAAACAGACGACATGCTAACTACTGTGCGAGCAAGTCTATCCCATGTACTTTACCAAATGAATATGGATATCTTTTTTCCTGCTTTTATTTATTTTGTAGGAAAACAACTCTTACTATTAAATTACCATTTATTTGCTTACTATTAATGTTGAAAACATTAAATTAAATATACAGTACATAAATAAAACTAAATTCTATGCTGTTTCATAATTTTTTTAATAAAACAAAATGGACTCTAGTCTCTGTAACTCTAAAAGTTGTAAAAAGACTTATTAGAAAGACTTTAATCTACTTACTCTACTCGTTTGAGTCAGGATTCTACATGTGGTATGTATTGAATTCCAAACCTCAGAACCTGCATGGTGCTTTTGAAGTTGTGGTTGCTGTTGCGTGATGTATGGGAGCCATGCGGTAGTGGAATGTCATGCAGGCCATTTCATTGTCTTTCAAGTGAAGGAAACATGGGGTGCACTGCTGCTGCAGTGACTTCAAGCCTAGTCTCTCCTCCGGTACTTTCTGGCTAACTAGAGAGAGCAAGGGGGAAATAAAGATTTGAGGAATTCTGTTGCCCAGTTAGTAATAGTGAAACTGCCCTTTACACAAATCAAGGGGGTGCAGGGCAAGAACGGTGGTAAGGGCCTAGCTAAAAATAATGATAATAATTAGCCACTGTCCCCCTGTTTGCTTCTCTATAATTGCCACTTGGAGCCACGCAGCTGGTGGTCATAAAGATTCTTAACTTCTCCCCATAGTTGGTGTCCATAAGGATTCTGAACTTTTTCCGTAGATAACATCACCTTTTTGAAACCTAAAGATAGTTTTTAAGATATCTTCCAGGCCCCGCATTCCAGTGGATTGATTGACCCACCCAGCCCAGAGGCACACACCAAGAGACCAGCTGAACTGGAATTGTGACCCCAGGGACTGGACCAACACAAGAAGATGATTTCTACACCCCTATAATTTTGCCCCAACTAACAAACCTAATTGCGTAATCCCTTGCCTGCCAAATTATCCTTAAAAACCCTGTCTCCCAAATTCTCGTGGAGGTGGATTTGAGAAATTTCTCCCGTCTCCCCGCATAGCACTATGCGGAATAAAACTCTTTCTCTGCCTTAAAACCTGCTGACTCAGCCTGTTGGCTTCTTCTTGGCATCTGAACCTGGTTGGCGGCAACAATAACACCTTAGGCACAGTGCTAGGTATGAGAGCACATATGTCTTTGAGATGTCTAAGAAAAATAATCTCTATGTGAAAAGTAAGTTGGTGGTTATGTTTTCTGACCTTGACCTTCAGTGGTGACTTAACCTGTTGGGTGTAAGAATGATTTTGTTTTTAAAAGCAAATTATTTTTTGTATCTTACTACATTCTCCTAATTATTCCTTCTTACAGTAAGATTCTTCTGTTCAAAGACTCTGTTTTATTTATTTTTGTAAACTCTTCAGCATCCAACTGGTGACATAGATAGGTAGGTGGATAAATATAGCGGGTGCTCAGAAATATAGCAGGTGTACAGAAATGGAAGAAAAGAAAGGAAAAAAGAATGGGTGAACAGACAAGGGGGAAGAGATGGACAAAGGAAGGGAGAGACAGAGAAAAATGTTGGTTACTTAGTAATTTCAAAGAGGGTTTTCTCTAATAATCTTAATTCATGTAAAACCTAAAGTACAATTACTTATCTTTATTACATAGTTAGCATAATGCATTTACCCACAAGAGAGACTTTGTACAATAAAACATTTAAAAATGTATGAAGAAACACCAATTTAGTAAACTGGATGATAAGTAAATTAAATTACAAATATGGACAAATAATAAGCAAGTTTTTTTTCTTTTTGTTAATGTGGTAAAATAAAAAGGCATTTTATGACATACCTATATTGATGTTGATGTCTGTAACAAAATCTGTGAATGCTCATCTTTTATCATAATTAGAATTATGTGTTTATTTTTAGTAGTCCTTAAGTCAGTTTAGTGCGGTTACTATTATTATTGACTATTTTCAAATTTTTTCTCATTTTTATTGTCAGGTCTAAATTTTGGTCTGGAACCAAGACAATATAGGATGAAGTTTGATTTTCTCCAAAACTCACAGAAATCTGTACAATGAAAGGATTTTCTTGTTACCACAGGCATGGCATTTGATGATGTGAAAGTGTTCAGTGAGTCCAGAGACTGCACATCCGTGGGTCTGGCAATCAAGGGTGCTTCCTGCAGATTCACGAGTTCACAGTTTGGGAAGCCAGCACCACTCTGAGATTGGTTAATAATACATTAGCTGGTAAGCTGGGTGGAAAAGCCTTCATGTAAAATATAATGGGGTCTTTTCTCTCTCTTTTTGGTATATATTTGAAAGTCCTTTAAAAATATTTTACAAAAAAATGGATGTTACATTCCTCACCACTTGCATTAAAAAAGATTTCCCACTCATTCACCTCCGGAAGGTCACCTTTGAGATGTGCAAGCCGGCCCTTCACGCGGGTCTCCTCTTGCATCCAGATTTAACTTTCTTCCATTCGGTGGCCTTTATTAGCTGAGCTCCTGGAGCTTGTAGCACATTTTAAACAGCAACACTGGGAGGATGTAAATGCAGAATAATGTATCAGGACTCAAATTTGCATGGTCAAATGTCAAAAAAATTAGGCCTTCCCCAGAACCATGTCAAGAGAAATAACATAAGTGGGCAAACTCAACAGCAGGCATGCCATTATCGTTTAGCGCAAGCTGTCATCACTGCCAGCAAGTGGAAGCAGCGGTCATTAGCTGGAACTCTGCTGGGGGAGGCTGCAATTCTTCCTTTTCCTTTTTTTTAACAGATTTTTATTTTTTCCCCATCATCTGACAGTATTTCACAGAACAGCGCAATGCAATGCTGCCTCCCTGACAGGAAAGTCAAGAGGTGGGGGATGGCGCCTTTGGGTGGCAGTGGGGGTGGGTGAAAGGACCAGTGAGCAAAATCTATAATAGTCCGCTGTCAGCTGGAGGGTGCAGGAATTGCATTACCTATTGGATAAATACTCATTAAGAGTAATCACTTTATTTCAGCTCTGTAATGACATTAACAAGCTTGGAATACAGGGAATTACATGAGTCAGAACAAATAATTGAATATTCTACTGCGGAGGGAACACAGCACAAGCCTGCCTTCATGTCAGGCTGTTTCTGAAGCTAGCACAAGCGTGCAATTAGGTAATAAGCTTAAACAGCATTAAATTGGCGCTATTCGTACCACCACTGAGAAGAAAGGAGTATTAATTGTTCAGCTCGAACCTGCTTGTAATTTCACGCAATACAAATACTAGTAAGGCTGCCCTATTTTTATGCAAATGAACTTATACACAGGGTTTAAACACAACAATAAAATGGAATATAAAGAAAAGCTGAGGGAGATTGGAGGAAAGATGAAGAGAGTATACACAAACGCTGACGATAAACCAGGTAAGTGGGGGAAGGTTTTGTCTTTGAAAAAACAGAGGATGGATAAAAATTTGGCTAATTTTTAAAGAAATTTCAGGGTACCATGATAATGTGAATAAGTGTTCTATATATATTTTTTTCTTTTCTCAGTATTTCTAGCAGGCAATTTTTTCAAAGTTATTATAAAATTTTCTAAATATGTGCAAGGAGGAGAGATTCATGGGTGGATTATATCAATAGAGATATAGACAGACATCTAGATACAGACAAATGCACACACATAGAGGCATAATTGATAGTGGGGCTTCGTTAATCATGCAAAATGTCATGTGAGTAAACTGAACGGAACGATGCGGTTGTGGTAACCAAGAAAAGAGAGTCGAAAGCTGGTAAGTACCTTGTGTCACCTAACTTGTTTGATTCATTAGCAAGCTGGGACACTGAAAGAAGAGAAAGCTGCATTTTTGACACCTCGTCCCAGTGCCATGCAGGAGTGTCATTTGGTGTGCTGGATCCCTAGATTGCCTTAAGCGTGAGTTAACCTGATGTGATGCATCCAATTACACAAGCTGTTAGAGAGTGCCAAGGAGCAACCCAGAAACATGCTGCCTACTCTGCCCTCCATGCAGACGGGGGTCTTCCCTTTCTAGGGTGTGTTGCCCAGATCAGAGCAGAAGAGACAGATGTGAGAGGCCAGGGACTCTGGGGAGACCAATTTAGGGGGCGTCGGTTTATAGTTGGCTCCTACCACAGCTCCAGATCTGTGTAGTTATTCCGACAAGCCAATCGGCACTGGATATTTGATAGGCAGACTCAATAATCATTTATAATGCTGACAGGTTAAGGGTCTCCAAGGCAAACCGTAATATACACAGTGGGCTTGAAAATAAGAGAAAACAAATAAAGAAATCTCTACATTCCTGAGAAAATGTCTTTTCTTTCTCTAGTCCTACAATCTTCCAATCAGGGGTTTTCTTTATCACTCCCGTCCTCACAGGACGTACAAAACCATTTCAAATCTATTTTTCTAAGTGGACGACCATGAAGCCTTCATCTCAGTTCTTGTCTGGAACTCATGTGGGTGTTTCAAAGTTATTATTGAATAAAGGCAAGGGGAAAGGGAAATTAGTTCCTACTTTAGAACCCTTTGGAATGTGCCAATAAATTTAATATGGAGAACTAAGCTAGAAATTTGAGTGTTTATCATATCTGTCCTATAAAATAACTTGAAATTGATGGAAGAAAGATTATCCACTGGCCCAGTCTTTTTGAGGAAATACCACCTAGCATATTGCATTGCTCGTGGTAGGTACCCAATTCGTCTTTAGAAAAAATCCAGGAAAAATGATATAGTTCCAGTAGAAAATTGGAATTAACTACACTAGCAGAAATATCTCTCTTCTCTTCCTCTTCTCTCTGTCTCTCTGTGTCTCTGTCTCCCTCTCTCTTCCCTCTTACTCTCCTCTCCTTTTCCCTCTCATTATAAAATGATTCTAGTTGCAGTTATGAGAGTCAGTTATACTGGATCTTAGCTTACATAAAATGTGTACTGTATTATACAAATAACACTGGTCATTACCATTAATTATTCACTGTATCCTTATCTATGTGCTGGGTACATTAGCAGATATTAAAATTATAAAATCTAGCTTCTATTTTCAAGTAGTGTTCATTTCTATTAGGTTAACAACATGCGTGAGATGAAAGAATACAAGAAATTAGGAATGACGTGATATAAAGCCATAACCCAGAATGAATTCACAGAGAAGGAGCTATTTATATGTTCAGTCAATAAATATTGGTCATTGGCTGCCCCTTCAAAGGGATTGGAGCTTTAGTTAAGATTAGTCTGATTGTGATGAAAAAAAAAAATGTATCTGGTCTGAGCCTAAGAAAAAGGTAAACTTGGATATATTATTTCATGAAAATAGAATACTGCAAAGTCATGAAGGCTTGAGAAAACATGCTTTCAAGTTCAGTATTGCTATGGCATGAAGTTATGGGAGAAAGTACCATAGATGAGGACCATCTGTTACGTCATGAAAATGAGATTATATTTTTTTCCCCAAAAGTGATGGAGAATGAGAATAATTTGGAATTTCATTATTCTAAATCATTAAGGAATTATATTGATTTTATTACCATATTGTAAGGATTACTCTGGAAGACACTGAAGGAAGTTACAGGGAGTAAGAGCAGGAAACAAAGCATCCTAATGGTGTAATTTGGGTGACTTGGCATTATTCACCAAAGGAGGGACTGTAAAGGAAGAACGGGTTCGGAAGTTTTCAACATTGCAAACTTGAGATGGATGTACAGGTGACTTTGATCTGTAAGCAAAAGGCAGAGACGGGTCAGGAGCTGAGCACGTGGGTGTTCGTTGCAGCCACGGACATACTTTGCCCAGGAAACGTGTGGAGTAGGAACTAGAAGGTTTTTCAGGACAGCTCCTGACACAATTCAATTTTACATCCAGACAGAGGTAAGAAGCCTGCAAAGGAAACTGGGAAGCTGTAACTGAAGTTGGAGAAAACAGCATGTGATGCTGTCCACCCAGAGGTCTGCGGGATTCTCAGGGAGGAAGAGCTGAATAGGGCCAAGGAGAAGGTACCTCAAGCTTGACATGACCCCAGTCACACATGTGATTCCCCCTATCTGGTAATATCTTACAATTTTGGCAACTTTGGTGAGTAGTGAAACCATTATTCCAGTGACGTGAGCAAAAGCAGGAGGAACTGTTCCTGACTCTCGCCTTCCTGTGCCCATTGTCTTAAAAACATTGCACGGGCTCCTACTTCTCTTCATCTCCACCACTGCTCCCTGGTCCAGAGGACCATCCTATCTTGCTCGGACTCTCGCACCAGCATTGCCTCTTAGACTGATATTTGCTTCCTCAAATCCACTCTGATCCCTTCACACAAATCCAATCAGTTGTCCCCAAAGCAGTCAGAGCATCTACTCAAAAATCAAAACTGACCATTTCTATGGCTTACAGGTCTTCCATAGAATCTCATTGTTCCTGAGGTTGACCACAACTCCTGTCCCGGACAGCCCAGCACAGGGAGTAACTGCCACCCAGCCCCACCTGCCTCGCAGCCTGTGACACTACCTATTCAAATTTCCCTCCCTCGTTGGGCATTTGCATGTGGTTTACTTTAAACTGTGCAGGTTTGTCTCTTCATCTTTGCATCAATAATCACAATTATTCCTTTAGGTTTTACTTTTTTATTTTATTTATTTTTAAATTTCAGAATATTATGGGGGTACAAATGTTTTGGTTATGTATATTGCCTATGTACTGCCCAAGTCAGAGCTATAATCATGGACATCCCCCACATAGTGTGCTTTGCACCCATTAGATGTGAGTTTTCCCATCCCCTCCACCCCCCTCCCACCTGCCCAACCCCCGATGAATATTATTTCCATGTGTGACATAAGTATTGATCAGTTAGTACCAATTTGATGGTCAGCACCAGTGGTGCTTGTTTTTCCATTCTTGTGATACTTTGCTTCAAAGAATGGGCTCTAGCTCCATCCAGGATAATATCAGAGGAATTAATTCACCATTGTTTTTTATGGCTGAGTAGTACTCCATCATATTCATATACCATAGTTTAGTAATCCATTCATGTATTGACGGACACTGGGTTGTTTCCACATCTTTGCAATTGTGAATTGTGCTGCTATAAACATTCGAGTACAGATGTCTTTGTTATAGAATGTCTTGTTTTCCTTTGTGTAAATATCCATTAGCAGGATTGCTGGATCAAATGGTAGTTCTACTTTTAGTTCTTTAAATTATCTCCATATTACTTTCCATAGAGGTTGTATTAATTTGCAGTCCCACCAGCAGTGTATGCGTGTTCCTATCTCTCCTTTAGGTTTTAATTTAATGACCATTTCCATGCGATCGAATTCCCATATACACTTTCTGTAGCAGCACTGATTTCAATAGTTATTTACATTTATTTGTGTGATCGTTTGGTTGCTGTCTGCCTGCTCCCTGGTACCACAGGGGAGTTCCAGTGGAGCTCCATTTCAGAGCTACGTGACCACCAGAGAACAAGGTTCTTGGTTTCTCTCTTCTCTCATCACTAGTGTGCAACCTTAGATGGCTACTTAAGCAAGTGCCATCGCAGCTGCATTCCAACTCAGAGGAAAGATTAGGAATGTACATATTTGCTTATTGTTGTAACCTCAGAACTTCCTGGCACATAGCAGGGGTGCAGTTTGAATTTGAGCAATAAACACTGGAATACATGAAACAATGAGAAGTCAAGTATAAAGAATACTGCATAGTTTCCACGGGCTTTTGTAATGAATGGTCACTCATGATTTCATAGGTAACAGGTTCGGTATAAAATATAGAGAGTTCCTGATTCCATTAGTGTGAAGAATAAATTAGAGGTGCAAGGAAATGAAAAAGACAGTTAACTGTTCTTCTATTTTTATAGCTCACTTTTAAGAGGTAAGTGATATGCAGGGCACAAATAAAATTTAAAAAAAACCACAAGGACATTTTTCCCTTGTTATATTTTTAATAGTCAGAGTCTTGGCCATGTTTACAAGCTGAGAGGACAAGATAGGAACAAAATTCTGTATTCAAAAGCAGACCCACTCCAAGGGTATGTGAGCAGCATGGTCACACAGGGCACAGCTCTTAGATGGGCCCTGCACTGGGTTCAAAGCTCTCTGTCACAATCTTGAAATTATTAACAATTTTATTTTTGAACTTGTGTCTTGCAAGTGAAGTCCAGTGGATGATGGAGTACTATGTAAACAGAAAGATTTGTGTGCGTTCACCAAGTCTTGCCACACTTTTTGCATATATCATTTGCAATTGTTATGTGGCTTCCATGGTATGTGTAACTTATACTCACTTGGAGTCTCACTAGACTCCTAAATTGTAGGTCTCATGTTTCGTATCAACATGTCTATGGCTGAGTAAGTGGTGGTGCTGTCAGCAGTTCCGTTCAAACCATAACTTGCCGCAAATGCAGAAAGAACGTAATGTTGAGCCAGAAAAATCTTACCATCTATCAAAATATCACATGAATAAGGTATCAGTATTTACTGTATTATATAAAATCATTGGCAGGTATGGTGGCTCACACCTGTAATCCCAGCACTTCAGGAGGCCAAGGTGGGAGGATCACTTGAGCCCACGAGTTCAAGGCTGCAGTGAGCTATGATAGTGCCACTGCACTCCAACCTGGGCAATGGAGCAAGACCCCATCTCAAAAAAAAATTTTTTAACACCAAAATTTGATTTTTTCCAATTTCTAGTTATTTTTCTATGCCTGTATCACTATTACTAGTATTGTATTTTACATATAATAAAATTTTTAAATGTATTTTTTCCCTGCTATTTGTATAGGGAGCCTCACATTTTTGAATGGGGCTGTGCAAATTATGTAGACAGTCCCGCTGCCAAGTGGAACAGACATGAGGATGTGAAATGAACCTGCAGGTGATAACATTTCTCATGTAACTATACTCATTAACAAAAACTATATTGAATATATGCCCTGTGACTAATATTGAGGCTAACATTGTCATCTCTAAATATCTGTCATCAAACGTTTTTTAATATAATGGAGTACACAGAAATATCTATAAGCTGCCTCCTTATTAGTGGTTACATCTCTTAGGCAAGATGGAAAATTAGCTGATTAGGCACATGTTGGTTATTAGATGACCAAGCAATAGGTGAGTAAATTATACAAAGTTAAAACTAATATATGGTAAAGAGTATGGAAAAAGAAAAGTAGCAAAAAAAGGAATCAGACTGATGTCTTTGGTATTACTAATTTTTATGTTACAGTAAAATATCCATGAGGTGTAAGGCTCTATGACTCCAGTTCAAAATTATACAAAAGGTGTCAAAATTACACAAAAGAATACAAAGAGGCCTAAAAACCTTTTATGCTCAGTGAAAAAACAAACTGTCATTGATCTCCGCGTCACCTGTGTGAAGGGCACACTAGATAAATTTTGGGGAAAACAGAGCAACTAGATCAAGGGCACTAAAGCTGTAACATATTTCCTCATACTTTGAATCAGACACCAGTGTCCCCCAAAGCAAGATTTTCCACGTCACTGAGAGATACTTCCAGCAATCCTTTATTAGACAAGAATTCCAGGCTTGGGAAGGCCACAGACAAGCTAGAAAACTACTGTAGATATCAAATTTGGTAAAAACTGTTGAAGTGGATGAAAGTGAGAAAGAAGCTCCTAATTTGAACCTTTTGTGGTCTGTGGCCCGGAGTCGTTACCAAGGGGGTCTGCAGAGGGAGAAGCACAGTGAACGTGTCTGGGAGGTAGACTGCAGGAGGCCTCGCAACTAGATTGCAAACTAAAAGAGTCTTTAATTTAAAAATCTAACTTAGCCACACTGATCATCAAAAACTTAGAAGGAGTGTTTCTTTAAGTCCATAAAATAATATATTTTGCTGTATGTTCTAGATATGGAACAGAAAACCAAAAAGCATTGTGAAGGTAAAAGTGAATTAAAAGCAAATATTAGGAAAATTGGGACTGAAAAGGTATTCAGTCATGGATGGTTTTGAGAAAATCCAAACAACTGGCAGTAGAACATTAATATAAAAATATTCATAGAGAAGGTGGCAGATATGGAAGATAATAGGTGATCCTGAAGAAGGAGATAGAAAATAAAATAGAATTAATGTAATATGAAAATATATTACTACCCAAAACCTATTTTTTTCTGCAGAAAAACATGTAAAATTTGTAGACAGAAAGGGCATAATGGTTCATAGGAAAAATTATCAGCAATGAGCAACATCAAGACCTAACTTGGGATCAATTGATGTTGAAGATAAAGAAAAAGTTAGACAAATTATCCACACACACGGAAGAAAATATTGAGTTGGCCTCAAACCTCCTCACAGCAACATTCAATTTCAGAGGAGAGACAAATCCATTCTTTCAAGCATTTTTACTATATTCAAAGGGAATCCATTCTACATTTTGCTGTTATAAATGATATTGGTTTGCAGTTTGGCTGTGAGTGACAGAAAACACAAAGAAATAGTGACTTAAATAAGAGAGAAGTTTAATTCTACCCTGCATTAAAGAAGTTTAGAGGTAGAAATTCTAAAGTCCCATAATCTTTGGGGACTAAGGTATATTATCTCTCTGTTCTGCTGTTATTAGAAGAAACTTCATACTTCAAGATGGCTGCTTGAGCTCCATCCTTCACATATACATTCCAGCCAAAGGTGAGGCTGAAAAGTGAAAAAGATTGTGCCATCAGCACAACCTTTGAGGGAGGTTAGGAAATATGATCTTTATTCTTTGTGACCAGGTGCCCAACTACAAATTGGGATGTCTACTGTGAAGAAAAAAGGGGAAGATTGGCATGGGAGAAAAAATAAGACTCTCTGCTTCAACAGTTTTTCTCTAGCTGAGAAGATTTCCTTCTATTTCCTTATGCTAGAAGACTTTTGTGTGAAATATGAGAAAATGACAGAAGTTGGATATTTTAAATGAAACCAAGAAGTCCTCAAACAAAGGAAATAGAAATTTATAATTCAATCTTTTCAAAATGCCTAATAAGAAAAGTAAAATAACACCGCAGCATTCACCAAATCCCCAGAACACTTTTATAGCATATCTTTATTGTCCTCTGTGCCACCTCCACACCCAAGTACAGAGCAAATCCTGAGTTTTGAAGTCAAGCTCCATATAGTTGAGTCTGGTTTCCAGTCATGATAAAAGCTCTGCACAAGGATTAAAATCATCACCAACATTTTCAAATAATATATTGCATATTTTTAAAATAGTCACTTTGGGAAATATTAATATAAAGTAATGCTATTAACCACAAATGGCCCAGATAAAGACAGCCTTGTACAAGTTTGAGGCTGACAGTGGAATGTTAGTGTTAGGTCAGTATACTTGGCCTGAGGCTGGTGACTCTGGTCCATCAATCACAGAATGGACTTATTTCCTATTCTGTGGGATGGCAATTGCCCTCCATTCATATTCAAATATTGTTGTATTTCCATGACCAGTTAGCTGTGGCTTTGGGCAGAATGCCATGTTAGTACTTAAATTCTTTGTCTACACATTTGTCTAAATGGTAGATTTGTTTGCAGACATGACTACTGTGTCTGAGGTCTTATAGCCTTGAGCGGCTACATGTCAACAGCTGCTGCTGAGAGTTGAAATCAAGGGAGCCTTTATTTTTCCCTGCATATATTGAAGGATTTTTTTCTCTTTGCTGTTAATAAAGTAATTATATGACTAGTTTCTTTAATGTTTCTTTAATGTTAAATATGAGGTAAAATGATTAAAAGGTGAGATATAAAACTGTCCTTTTTCTCAGATGGTATTATTTTCTTTATGAAAAATAGAAATACAACTTTTAGAATTAACTGGAGAGTTTAACAAATTGTTAAATAAAACATCAATACAGAAAAAAATCAGTTATGCTATAAACTAAAAGCAGCAACTAATTATAAAATATAATTTTTAAAATCCTATTCAAAATAGCAACAAATATACATACGAATAAATGTAACTAAAATATGTAAGAGTTTTATATTAGAGACTATAAAACGTTATTGAAATACATAGAAGAAGATAAATAAATAAAAAGACATCCCATATTCATGAATGAAATAAACACATAATTTTACCCCAATTTCTTCAATACATGCAATGAAATTTACATCAAATTTCTCATTTTTCCTACAGAACTAGATAAATTCGTCCTAAAATTTAGTAAAAGTCTAACAGTAGCCAAGAAATGGAGAATGGAGTACTGATAAGAAATGGAGAATCTCACCTTACCAAATAGCAAGATGATTATAAAGCTGTAGTATTTAATGTCATGTAGGAGTTGAGATGGACAAATAAACTAATGAAACACAATAGAAAGTACAAAAACAGAAACACTAACAAAACTTATATAATCCTATATGACAGATGTGGCCCTAAAAATCACTGGGATAAGTGACTATCCATCTGAAAAATGAAAATTAATAGAATTACAATGTTTTAAAGACAAATGAGTAAAACGAAACTTCAAGTTACGTAGGGAGACATATTGCAACCTCCATGTTTGGTAGGGTTTATTGAAGAAGTCATAAACAAAAGAAAGTGGGAAAAAAACTATGACTTTTACTATATTAAATTAAAATAAAACTTTCTGTATGACGGAAGTACCCTAAACTAAGTAAATTGATAGGTCACAGATTAGCCACAGACTAGGAAAAGACCATTTCAATGCACAAGACAGACAAAAATGAACATCTGTAATATGTGTCATTCCTGTAACGCCATGTTTAAAAGACCCATAGGCAATGGCAGTGGACAGGCAAATTTACAACCTGAAGGGACTAATGAGGACATGAAAGATGCTCAATCTCACTTGTAATCAGCGAAATCCAATAACAGCCAACTTTAAACCTATACCGTAGAAAAAGATCAAAAGTTCAGATATTAGTGGAAGTGTGATTTAGTACAATTACTTTGGAAAATGGTTTAACAATATCTACTAAACTTTAGGTAGGTGTACCCTATGGCCTGATGTTTCCGCAATTCCACTACTACATGTCTATCCAACAGAAAAAACACACATGTGTACACCAAAGGTGTGCAATAATTTTTATTACAGTATTATTTCTAATGGCCATTAGTCTGCTATAATATTTAATCTTTGTACCAACAAACTATTTTAATTACTTTGTATTTTAGTAAGTCTCAGTGTTAGATAGAGTAAGTCTTCCCACTCTGTTTTCCAATTATGTGTCTATTCTTGGTTCTTTGCATTTTCCTGTAAATTTGGGAATCAGCTTATCAAGCCCTATAATTGAATATAAATCAACAGGGGGAAATTGAAATATTTATGATATAAAGTCTTCCAATTCATAAATATGGTATATTCCTCCACATATTTTGGTCCATTCTATTTTCTGTCAGTAATGCTTAAATAGTTCCCTGAAAAGAAGACTTGCCTTTATTTTGTTAGATTATTCCTAGGTACTTGATATTTCTTAGGCTTTTGTAAATTGTTTCTTTTTACTTTATTTTTGAATTGCTGGTTGTGGAGATAGAATTACTTTTTAGAGAAGCATTTGTAACCATCAAATTTATTAAAATTCTGTTAATAATTCTAATAGTTTACCTATAGATTTGTTTGCTTTTCCCTTCATGCAATCATATAATCTTCAATGAATAATGCCAATTTTGCATTCTGTTTTCCAACCTTCAAGTTTTCTTTTAGTGTAGATCTCATGGTGATGGATTCCCTTAGTTTTTACTTTTCTGAAACGTTTCTGTTTTACCCTCACTCTCAAAGATGTTTCATTAGGTATAAAATTCTACATTGCCCATTGTTACTGTTATTATTTAGCACGCTAAGAGATGGTTCCCCAGGTCTCTGGCTTTTATTGTTGCCAGTGAGGCATAGAGTACCAGTCTAAATACTACGCCCATAAAGGACTTTTATCATTGACTTCTTTTAAGTTTCACTCTTTTTATTGACTTTATATTGTTTGCCTATGTTGTGTCTGAACACGGATTTCCTTTAACAGGCAATTTTTAAAAATCTGTAGATTTATGGGTTTTTGTTAGTTTTGGAAAAAATTTTAGACTTTAAAAAAATTATTTCTGCTGTGTACTCTCACTTTTGTTCTTTTTGAATGTCAAAGAAACGTAAGTTTAACCTTCTCACCAAATCAGCTACATCTCTCTTCTTCGCATCTCTATTTTCTATTCTTGTTGATTCATAATTATTTTGTATGCCTTTTATGCTCTATTTTTCAATTCGTTGGTTCTTGTGTTAGCTGTGTCTAATCTGCTGTTCGGTGGGCTTACTACTTTAAATTAAATTCAAGATGTTTGAATATTTTGTTAGAAAACTGGACACTATAGAATATCATAGCTGATTTTTAAGAAAAGAACAAAGGAGAAGTTCAATGTTGATTTTGATTATTCTATATTTTTTTCAGAATTTGTCTTTTGCTCTTTTCTAAAACAATAGCAAGCACAGCTGTTTTACAACATGGGTCTGCTAATCCCAATATCTGGAGCCCTATGGGTATGTTTTTTATTATCTATGTTTCTGCAGATTCTCCCTCATGGAATCTTGGTTTCTTGTGTTGTTAGTTTAGTTTAGTTTTGTTTTCCTGTTTTTATTTTCTTTTCTTGGTTTAGAGTCTTGCATATTCTAGGTAACATCAAAAAGGAAATTTCATATTTACTCAATGTATAGACAGTTTAAAATATTTGTTAAAGTCCTTCTTTTTCAGAATTAACTTTCCATTGTGAGATAGATGGATAACTAATTTATCTTCTGGACCAAAACCAGCAATGGTTAAAGATGAAAAATTTATCTATTTGAGGTTTCTTTTTCTTCCACTGAGAGAAACAGAAGAAATTTTATTGCTGGTTGCCAGTCTTCTAGGCTTTCCCCATAGTGGGATTTTGTTTTTAATTAATAGACTTTATTTTTCAAAACAGTTTTAGATTCATAGAAAAACTCAGCAGACGGTACAGAGAGTTCCTGCATATATCCTTCCATAAACAGAGTTTCTCCTATAATTAATATCTTGCCCTGTGGTCCATTTGTTCCAACTAATGAACTAATTATTGATTCATTATCATTAACTGGTTAATACTTAAGATGCATTCTTTGTATTGTACAATTCTAAGTTTTGACAAAGGCATGATGTCGTGTATTTATCATTATAGTATCACACAGAGTAGTTTCAATGCCCTAAAGATCCTCTGTGTTTCACTTATTCATTACACCTGCAAACCCAAACCACTGACATTTTTTCTTTTTATATAGTTTTTCCTTTTCAAGGATTTCATATGGTTGGAATCATCCAGTGTGTAACCTTTTTAGACTAACTTCATTCGCTAAGCAATATGCACTTAGAGTTCCTACATGTCTTTTCATGGCTTGATAACTCATTTCTTTTTATTGCTGAATAATATCACATTTTATAGATGTACTCAAGTTTGTTTATCCATTCATGTATTGAAGGATATCTTATTTGCTTCCAGTATTGGGAGACTATAAATAAAGCTGCTACAAAAATTCTTGTGCAGGTTTTGTGAATGTGAATAAATTTTCAACTCCATTGGGTAAATAAGTAGACGAACATTTATTAAGTCACATGGTAAGACTACTTTTAGCTTTGTAAGAAACTGCAAATCATCTTCCAAAGTAGCTATACCATTTTGCATTACAATCAGAAGTAAATGAAATTTGCTGTCCTTGCATTCTCATCAGCATTTGGTATTGTCAGTTTTTTGTTTTGTTTTGTTTTGGATTTTAGTCATTCTAACAGGTATGTAATGGTATCTCATAATTGTTTTAATTTTCCCTTCCTAATGACATACGATGTTCAGTGTCTGTTTGTATGCTTATTTGCCATATGTATGTCTTCTTTGGTTAATTGTCTGTTCAGATATTTTGCACATTTTTAATTGGGCTGTTTGCCTTTTTATTATTGACTGTAAGCTACTTGTATATTTTGGATACAATCCTTTATCAGATGCAAATTTTGCAAATATTTTCACCCAGTCTGTGTTTTATCTTTTCAGTCTCTTAACTGTGTCTTTCACAGAGCTGTGATTGTTTTGAGTCAAATTTGGGGACATGTAGGTTCTGTGCCTAGACTTTTTTTCTTTTTCTACTTATCGATGTCCAACTTTTCTACGAGGATTTTTTGAGAGACTATATTTTCTCGAGTGAATTACCTTTGCTCCTTTCTCAAAGGTCAGATATTGGTGTAAATCTATTTCTAGACCCGACATTTCTCAGATCCATTTGTCTATGGGGCCCTCTTTCACCTATTCCAAGCTGTCTTGATTACTGTAAATTTCTGGTAAGTCTTGAAGTTATGTAGCATCAGTTCTCCAAATTTATTGTTCTTCTTCATTATTGCTCTGGCTGGTCTGGGTCTTTGTCTTTCCATGTAAACTTTAGAATTATTTTGGCATGAAATATCTTGCTAGAATTTTGTTTCGGATTGTTTTAAATGGATATGTCAAGTTGAAACAATTGACAACAAAAACATTTGAGAAAAAATACTGTGTTTTTCTATTGATGAACATAGAATATTTCTCCATTCATTTAAATTTTTTATTTTCTTTGATGTCTTTCATCAGAGTTTTGTTGTTTTCTAATATAGTTTCTGTACCTATTTTGTTAGATTTATATATAAGTGTTACATTTTTGGAATGCCAATGTAAATAGTATTGTAATTTTGATTTCAACTTCCAGTTGTTTATTGTTGGTGTGTAAGAAAGCAATTGAGTTTTGTATATTAATCTTGTATCCTGCAACATTTATGGTAATTGATTATTAGTTTCAAGAGTTTTGTTGTTAATTTTTTGGCATTTTCTACATGGATATAGAGCATGTCCATGCAGTTTTATTTCTTCCTTTCCAATTTGTATACCTTTTATTTCCTTTTCCTTACTGTATTAACTAAGACTCACACTATAATACAGAATAGAAATGGGGAGAGAATACACTGTTTCCTTGTTCTTGATCTTAAGAGAAATGCATCTGGTAACCATCACCTACTTTTTATTTCCGTGAGTTCAATAATTTATTTATTTATTTACTTAGCTTTCACATATGAGTGAGAACATGCAATATTTGTCTTTATGTTCCTGTCTTATTACAATTAACATTATGTCCTCCAGTTCCATCCATATTGTTGCAAATGACAGGATTTCATTCTTTTAATGGTTGAATAATATTTCATTGTATAAGTATAAAAATTTTTCAAAAATAAATAAAAAACAAAAAAAGAGAAAAGCATCTGGTTCCTTACTATTATGATGTTAGCTCTAGTTTTTCTTTGTTGTTGTTGTTGTAGTTTTATTTTCTTTTGTTTTAGATGTTCTTTACCAAGTTGAAGAAGTTATCCTTTATTTCCAGTTTCCTGGAAAGTTTATATCATAATTTGGTATTAGATTTTGTCAAATGCTTCTTCTGCATCAATTGATATGATCATATTATTTTTCTTTCTTAGTCCATTGATGTTACAGATGGCTTTAACTGATTTTAAAATGTTGAACCAGCCTTGCAAACTAGAATAAATTTTTCTTTGTTGTGGTGTATAATTATTTTTATAAATTGCTGGATTTGATTTACTAATTTTTTTTGAAGATTTTTGTATCTATGTTCAAGAGAGAGATTGGTCTGTAGGTATTAGTCCTTTTTGTATTGTTTTATGGTTTTGGCATTAAGGTAATGGTGGTCTGATATAATGGGTTGTGAAGTGTCCTTTTCATTTTTATTTTTGGAAGGAATTTTGGAGAATTGGTATGATTTCTAGTTTAATTTTTAATAATGTTCACAAGTGAAACATTCACAGCCTGGTACTTTCTTTTTTGTAATGTTATCAATTATTGATCCTTTTCTTTAGTAGATATAGGCCTAGTCATATTATCTATTTTTTTAAGTGGGTTTTGACAGTTTGCATCTTTCAAGGAATTAATCCATCTAAATTATCAAATTTGTGGGCATAGAGTTGTTCCTAAATACCCCTTTATTATCATCTTATTGTCCATCAGGTCAGTAGTGATGAACCCTCTCTAATTTTAGTATTAATACATCGAGTCATCTTTTTATTTTTAGGTAGGCCTGCCTAGAATCTAGTTAATTTTATCAGTTATCTCATGGAACCAGTTTTAGTTTCATTGGTTTACTCTACTGTTTTCCTGTTTACAATTTTATTTATTTATGATTTAAATTTTATTATTTCTGTCTTTTTGATTTAATCTCAATTGCTTGTATTTTTTTGTTTTCTAAGGAGAATTATTAAATTATTAATTTTACACATTTTCCCCTAATATATACAAATGCTATAAATTGCCCTCTAAGCACTGCTTTCACCAAATCTCACACATTTTGATAAGTTGCTTTTTCACTTTAATTTAGTTCAAATATTTTTCCAAGCTTTATTAAGGTATAATTGACACATAAAAATAGTATATATTTATGGTATACAACATGATGTTTTGATATCTATTTTGTGAAATGACTAAATCAAGCTAATTAACATATTCATCACCTAACATATTTATCATTTTTTTCTGGTGAGAACATTTAAGACCTACTCTTTTAGTAATTTCAAGTACGTGCTACATTATTATTAACTATAGTCTTCGTGCTGTATAATAGATCTCCAAAACTTATTCATGTTGTCAAAGGGTACAAATTGAAATGTGTACCCTTTGACAAACACCTCTTCTTCCCCACTGCCAGCTCCTGGTAACCATGATTCTATTCTCTTCTATGTGTTCAAATTTTTTAGATTTTACATATAAGTGAGATCATGCAGTATTTGTCTTTCTATGCCTGTCTTATTTCACTTAATATGATGTTCTCCAGGTTCATTCAATGGAAATGGCAGGGATTCCTTCTTTCTTGAGGTGAATAAGTAAATAGTTTTCTCTGTGTGTGTGTGTAAAAGCATGATGTGCACCTATACATACACATACACACATATATACTACTGTGTGTATATATGTGTATGTGTGTGTGCGCGCACGCACACACACACACACACAATCTTCTTTATCCATTGATGGACATTTAGGTTGTTCCATGTCTTGGCTATTGTGAATAATCCTGCAATGGACACAGGAGTGAAGATGTCTCTTTGACAAATTGATTTTATTTTCTTTGGATATATATGCAGAAGTAGAATTGCTGGGTCACATGGTTGTTCTATTTTTTTTTAAGCCTTTTTAAGTGTCACTTGAGGATTTTACTTTGACCCATATATTATTTAGATGTGCATTATTTACTCTCTAAAAGTGTTAGTGGTTGTCCTAAATTTTGCAATACACATTTACTACTAATCTAAGTCTACTTTCAAACAACCCTTTACTACATCTTAGGTAGCACAGGCAACTTCAAACTGAGCATTCAAAAGGTCTCCCTCACATTCCCTATAACATTGCCATTATCCACTACACTCATCCATGTGCTATAATCACTCAAAACATTGTTGCTATTATTATTTTGAGAAGTTATCTATTAGATCAATTAAAAACAAGAAAAAATAAAACATGATTCTGCCTTTATTTATTCCTTTTCTGATGCATTTTCTTTTTTAATGTAGACCCGAATTACTGACCTAAATAATTTTCCTTCTCTCTGAGGAACTTCTTTTAACATTTCTTGCAAGACAGGTCAATTGGCTTGAACTTCCTTCGTTTTGCTTGCTTAAGAACGTCTTTATTTCTCCTTCGGTTTTAAAGGATAAGATGCAAGATTCTATTAAATAGGTTGTTGGATTATTTTGTTTGCCGCTTTAAATCTTTTACTTCACTCTTTTTGCTTGCATGATTCTGATGAGAAGTCCTGTGTAATCCTTATCCTTGTTCCACTGCAGGTAAGGAGTTTCTTTCCTCTGGCTTTTCAATATTTTCTCTTTGTCTTTGGTTTTTCTGTAGTTTGAATTTGATATGCCTATTTATAGTTTTTAAAAATGTATCCTGTGTGGTGTTCTCTGAGCTTCCTGGATCTGTGATTTTATGTCTGTCATTAATTTCGAATACTTATGGCCTGTATTACTTCAAACGTCACCTTTGCTCCTTCGCTCTTTTTTCTGTCCGGTGTTCTCAGCAGGTCTATCCCATCATAGAGTGGAACTTACACCTCTGAGCTTAGCTGCTCTTGGGCCAAAGCACCTGCACTCTCGTAATTCTGTACCAGGGGAAGTTCGTATTAATGAACAGACCTTTTGCTTCCTGCACCAGAAGGTGAATTTGCTCCAGTAATCCAAGGATTTTCCTCCCAAGAGAATCTCAGGTGCACATCCTCAGAAGCAAAGCACATAATGACCACTTCCTCAGGCAGCAAGTGACCTCTTGTTGTGTGCAGAGCAACTGAGGCAACTTTGTATACAGTAGCCTGTGCCAAGAGATAAACAGAGTAATTCCAGAATTCCGTGAGGCTGGATGGTGCAGCGTGTAAAACAGTAACTGGACTCCACAGTCCCAGGCTCTCCTCCTCCGTTGTTGTGATGTGGTTCCTTGGTCAGATCCTGTGCTGTGTGGAAGCCCATGCATGTAGACTAGACAAGCTGTGACCGCTTGGGGAGTGGGGCTAAAAGAAACTCTTTTAGGTGGAAGGAGAAATTCAGTGCCAGGACAGGCAGCTATTTATCTGGGGACGAACCTGTGGCCATTACAGAATGGAAAAGGTGCACAGTAGTCTGTTTGCCACACAACATAGAGTCTGGTTGGTCTCCTCAAGAAATAGTGCCATATTTGGGGCTCAACATTCATCTTTGTGCTTTGCCTATTTGACCATCAATAGCTAGATCAGCTTTGGTAAGTTCCATTTCACGATGGGTCCACTTTTAGCCTGCATCTCTGCAAACGTGGTCTGTTTTGTCTATTTGGTTGTTCAGTGGTTCTTCCATGGTGACTGCCTTCTGCTGTGCATCCGCATGTGATACAAACATCTTCACACACCATACTCACTCCTACGTATATACCTATTTTCCCTAACCAGAGATCTTTGCCTTTTTCTTCTCAGGTTCCTTTTGAGGTTCCTGGTCAGTTGTCCAGGCTCTTGGTCACTGTGAAGAAATCTGTGTACATTCTCATGTTGGTCCACATTTCCATCCACACCAAGTGATGAACAGGGGCATCACCCACAGTTCTGCCCATTGGGAAGGTTTTCTTTCTCTGCTGTCTTTTATAAAAACCCCAGGCTGCCAGTGTGCTGTGGATGCCATTCATTTTCTATTTGTGTCATATCCAGAATTAACTCACTCTTCAGCTGGTCCCACGGGACCACCTGTAGAGTTATAGGCAAAAGCTGGGGGGAGAGCACTGCTGTGACCATGATGGGTGGCAGGTGGCTCTGGGCTACCTGATCACGGAGCTTACTCGTGCCCCGGTGCTGCTTAGCTCTATCCTGGACATTCCGTTCTCCCGAATAATGGGCTTCCATAATGCCCACATGACATTGTGACCTGGTGGGGGTGATGGAACCCTGCTCATAAGGGGCAGTTGTGATTCATGGCCTCTTGATGTCCCACGGTCAAGGGGTTCAGTTTGCAACACTAGGAACTTTCTCAAGAGATCTATCATTCTCTGTTGCAGATGCTGCGACTTTGCTCCAGAATCTCAGGATCACATGTGATTCTCCCGCTGGGGCTTGCAATAAACCCCACCCTGAGTCATTTCCCATTGCTGTTGCATTCTCCTCCAGCCCATAGTCTCTTCCAGGTTATAGGGTCCACATGGTCTGGCGACTTGCACTGCAGCCTGGCCTTCTAAAGATATTGCTTGTGGTCTGGGCACCACTCAAAGGTGTCAGCTTTTTATGTCACCCACTGTTGATCTACGTCACCACTTCCACATTCCTGGGTGTGGAAGGAATGGCACTCAGAAGCCAAAGAGGCCCACCATGCACAATTCCTCTTCTTTTTATAGGGAATGCAAAATGGGGACCTTTACTTCCACCTTGGAGGGGCTATCCCAGCGTGCCTCTGACCACTGCACTCTTAACATTTTATTCAAGTGGCGGTTCTCTGAGTCTCCACGGGGCGCATGATTCACCCTCTGAAATACATGTGTGCTACCAAGGCCTTCAGTGTAACAGTCCTCTCTTGTTCACTGCCCAATCTGTAGGCTGCCATTACACAATGGACCAGTGTGAAGCTCTCTGGCTATGCCACTGGTCTAAGGCTCGTGAGGCAGGTGCAGGGAAGTGGAGCTGAGCCCCATGTCTGCAGATGGTGGCCCATCCCTACTCAGACCCTCCTGCCTGCCATGTCTGCTGTCTGCTCACAGGCTGTGCTTGAATGCAACTGCGTAGAATGTGAGAGCTTGAGGTGAGAAGGAAGGTATCAAACCCTGCCCTGGATGTTCTGCCCACTCTGAGCCCTGTGGGTATTGTATCTGATTCTGTCGGAGGTACAAAGACCTTGTTATGATCAATGGTTTGAGGACTCAAAGGGGCTCTCAGGGCAGCAGACCTTCAGGTTGTGCTGGGATCCATCACAGGCTCCATCTCTACTCACTGAAACTTTGTAGCCCCCATGCACACTGCTAACCCTTCCCCAGCAGTCTCTGTGCATTTTTAAAAAATCTTTTCAATAATTTTTTTTAATACTCAAGGGAATTTAAAAAAGGGTCACAACAGACTGTGTATGTCTCTCAGTGTCTCTGAACCTCAGTTTCTGCATCTGCTGAATAGGAGTTATAATCATACTCTTAAAATACTTAAGTGAGTTTTGAGCATAAGTTATAACCTATAAGCTCTAAAATTATTGTTATTGTTTTCAGCAGAAGAGGATAATAGAGACATTTCTACTATAAAACACAAGGAACACTGGTTTTGCTGGCATGCAGTCTAAATCCGATTATTATTCCTTTAGTGTTCAAGTGTTATAGTGTACGTGGGCGAGGGCCAGGGGAACTCACAGCTGTCTGGGTCTGTTCACAAAGTGTTGTACACACAAGACAGGCACGGAGGCCCCTGCTGGCGGATGGACAGTGTGGACCACAGCGGCGGTGGGGCCTCCGCAGATGTGAAGGAGTTGAGGAAGGGAGAGAGCCAGCGCCTTTGCCTGCAGGCCAGCGGGCAGCCTAGCTAGCAAGGGGTTTAGCGCCACTACCTTCCTCAGGGCACCTGTGGAAGCCACTGCTGTGCTGCTATCACCCAGAATCACCACTCAGCATCCATTCCTTCCTCCCTCTCAGGAGCCCAGGGGGGTCAGATACTGTTCAGGGTTGTCCCTCATCTGTCTGGGCTGCTTACAAGAGAAGGCCATAGACTGACTGGCTCATAAACCACCAAAATTTATTTCTTACGGTTCTGGAGGCTGGAAATCCAAGACCAAGGTGCTGGCAGATTCTGAGTCTGGTGAGGGCTGCTTCCTGCTTCACAGATGGCCCCTTCCCACTGTGTCCCCACATGGTGGCAGAGGCAAGGCAGCTTTCTTGGGTCGCTTTTATAAGGATACTGATCCCATTCGTGAGGACTCTGCCCCCACAATCTAGTCATCTCCCAAAGGCCCCACCTCCCAAGAACATCATCTTGGGGTTAAGATTTCAACATTTGAATTGGGGGGGGGACACAAACATCCAGTCTATAGCCAAGGTCGTGCCTAACCACATCCCCTCTCCCACTAAGCCTCCCTGGCTCCTTGGCCCCCCTGCACCTGCTCTGCCTCTGGCCTGCTGCGCCCTCCACCCGCTTTCCAAGCACTTGGAAGGCAGAGTGCCTCTACTCCGTTCTCCTAAAGCCTGTATTTTTGGATTTGCAAGGGCTATATTTAAAAGAAAAGAAAAAAAAATAAAACAGTATTGACTTGCTTAACATCTTTGTGTTTCTGCCTTAATAGTTTAATTCTCCTGGAGGCCATGGGAGGGCTTCTGGATAAATTGAGGAAGGGTCAAGCATTATGGAAAATAGAGCTGAAGGATTAATATCATAAAAGCTTAAGATGTCACAAAAAGGCATACAATAAGAAGACATCCATGGAGCAATCCCCTGTGTCAAAATCAGGTTTAAACTGGGTCATTCAGTGCCCCCCAGGTCTTTGTTTTATAAAATGAGTTCTCAGGGCCAGAGTTGTGTCCCCAACTCTGCGTCTAACATTTAATGTCGTGACCCACAACAGATTACCTCAGGGACTTTCTATTTTCCCTTTTTTTCCTTATTATTTTTCCCTTTTTATCTTGTCTTCCACTTTAATAAAGACCACAGGCTAGGAGGTCACAGGCTTTAAGAACAAATAATTATATAGAAGAATAAAGACTCAGAAAGGCCTCTCCTCGTCATCCAAGTTTAACTCTTGCAGCTACCGCCACTGTGCACCGATTCAGAGGGGCCGGCAGAGCCGGCGCTTGTGGGCGTCCGCAGTCTCGGGGTGCATTTCCTGGGCTCAAAGATCCTCATGGGGCATTTATTGGCGACCTGATGATGAACTTTATTAACACAATTTTGGTTATTAAGTCACATATTATCTTCTCAGTCCCCCCAACAATGTCTTCCTTATTTTACAGCTATTTTACATAAAATGCACAACAAGTTGCTTCTTCCCTATCTGCAAGATACGCTTAGGCTACTCCCTCACAAAAAAGCCACATCAGGTCCTGGGTAAGGACTGGCATTTTCATGTAAATGGCAAGTTTTGTATCAATGTCATATTAACTGTGAGGTTGTTTAAACACTGAAACCTTCTGACCAGCTGACAAGGCAAGATTTTCACGAGGAAGGCGACATTTCTGAGGCATCTGTATCTCTGAGGTTTTGATGTATTAGTTGATCTTTCCCCTGATAGCTAACGATAAAGACACTCTTGTCAGTATTTAAAAATAATAAAAAGGTATATTTTTTTCCGTGCTCTATTCTTTTCACTTCAAATCCTGGTTCCAAATTATCTCTTCCAATGTTAGCATTGGCGACTTGGGCTAATGGAAGTAGGCACCATTGTGACAAAAGAGCAACAGTGTGTTGTCCACTGAAGTCAATTGTACAACCAGAACATTCTCCCAGGAAAAACAGTGGCTCCTCTTCTCCAGACACTACCTACATGTTAGAAAAAGTGACCTAGGGTGTCGCATGGTTTTGTAAGTCATTCTCGAGCAGACAATGGTGGGTTCTCTGGGGAGGGCAATGACCGAAGCAGACAGTAACCTTCCTGTACTTTGACAAAAGGCCATGGTGTCACGATTATTTTCTCCCTGAAAGAGAAAGAAACATGCTTTAACCTTAGATAGTTTGAGTAACGTAGCTGCACACAGAGCACAATATACCCACAGCCCATACACGAAAGAAATACATTTCAGGCACTGCATGCAGAGATTTTGGTGCCCCTCGATTCACTCACTGTGGGCAGTAGCGGCAATCCATCTCTGCTGGTTTCCTTATATCTTTGTTCTTCCTTTTCTCTACCGCATATTTTAGACATAAAATATCTGATCAAGTGAATGAAATCATACAATGATCCTGTGCACTTGCAAGAATAGGTGCAGCTTAGGGCAGTGGTGTAGCAACCAGCTCGGGCACAGTACCCACCCCCCACCCCGGCCTTCTCTCCAGTTTTTCCCTGGTTGGTTCACTGTCTTGTGTTGTCACCTTCCCCCAAATTGCCAGAAGCCCTGCCTTCATTAATGTGAATAATGATAATGATAACATATTACCAGAATTCCTCCTATACCTCTTAGAACCTAGGCAACTTTTGAGCAATGCAATTTCTAAAACACTCCCACAAATTATGTTTTTCTTGTTTAAAAACCTATGATAGCATATTATTGTCCAGCAGATAATTCTAAAACCCTTATCTTGGTCATCAAGGCTCTCCATGGTTATTCCTCAACCTAACTTTCCATAAATGTTATCCATGGCTGCCCTTTATTAATTCCACGTTTAAGTCAAGTTGTGCTATCTGTGTGTCCCCAAAGCTGGCCTACAGCTTCCCGTCTCTATTCTTCCTCCACCTCCGCTGCCTAAATCTTACATGCTCTGCAAAATCCAGGTCAAATACTATCTTCTTCATGAAGTATCTCTGTTCTTGTTAGAGAGCAGAAATTCCTTTCCTGGGATGAGTTATCGATGTTGTGTGCGTGTAAACAGTTTCAGCCTAGGGATGATGCTTTCTGATGCCTTTGCACTCATGAGACTCATTGCATAATACTGTGTGCACATAGAATAAATATATTAGAACTATTGGTATTTTTAAGATATTGAAGTTTAAGAGAGGAAACTATCTCTATCACATATCCAAAAGTTGTACTGTTCTCAAATCTAGCCTAATTTACCTGAGGAGTCAGATGTCATCATTTAATTTGTGGATTTTTTCCATTTTGGCTTCAGAGGGTTCACGTGACTGTGAGTTTACAGTGAGTGCATCTGAACAGTTCCAATGCAGGAAGTGGATGGGTGGAAAGCCATTGTCTGGGAGTGCTAGATGGATAAGGAATATGTTTGAAAACCTAAAGTGCTAAGTTTTAAACAAGATATATAAGATATAAAATTCTAGATACATAATGAAAACATACCTGACACAATCTTAGTTAAAATTTAGATTGAAATGCCAGAATTGAGTTAGTAATCAGGTTAGTAGAGAAAAAAAAATTAGCTACCCTTGTTTTAGCTTGAGTGATTATTCAGGCAAATATTCTGAGCCTGTAGTGAAAGCCATTCTGAATAAATTGTATTCTGATAAGTATTTGCCTTGAATACTAAGTTTCCTCCCTTAAATCAACACAAAGTGAAGACCACAAACTCAAACACAGGGAGAAAACTGATTAACATGACACGCCATCTCTAACCCATCTTGTTGTTTGTGATATTTTTTCTACTCTTAGGTAGGTATAATGTGAAAAAGAAAAGTCTGCCTACCTGAATGGAGAATAAATATATATTTAAAAAAGTCAAATTCAGCTTGCAAAATACTGAGGGTGTGGGTACTCTAATACTTCCAAAGGGGTTGTTACAGACTAGATTAGGTTTCTGATCTAAGAAAATTTAAAACATATTTCAGAATTGGTTTTACAGTGTCTGTAAAGTTGCTAAGATTTTATTTTTTAATATAAAAATGTATTACAGTAATGTATGGTAAGACATGTTCTAGTCAATGGTCCATACTTTAGTGAGGACCAGTGGAAGGTGGCAATACCTACAAGAAGGCAAACGATGCCTTGGCTTGGGTATGTTTGCACGTCCCAGCATATTATTTTGTGTAAGACACTGTATCTCTCAGTCATAAGCTGTGTCACTTTTAGGATACCAGAGGCAAAATGGGAGTGATATGAGATTAAGTTGGGATCTAAAACAATTTGTGATCATAGATTGGTTCTTTAATTTCCTTCTCCATGAAAAGTCAAACCACCTTCCTAGGTATTTTGACATTGACAACTGATGTCTCCATGTTATTATGGATTTTCAAATCAGAAGTGATATTTGTTTCTCTTAATCAAATTAAGAAGAGAGGATTATCCCAGTGGGAATTTATTTAATCAAAGAGAGCATGATAACACAAATAGTCACAAAATTGATTAATTATAATTGCGGTAATTTCATTAAAGTCTTGGGACATCTGAAAAATATATGTCATTTCATAGAACCCACCGTCTGTGACATAACTGGCCAATTTAAATTTGAATGATAAGTTTTAATTATTAAACTTATGAAGACACTTATGCAAAATTCTTTCTAATCAATTGCAATTCAGTTATACTTACTTATTGATTATGTACTAGAGACTAATACATGAATCTAATACACACTAGTATTGAGCATCTATTACACTATAGTCTTACCCCAGTGCTAGGAGTTGTGGGTGACCCAAAAGCATGATATTTATGGGGCAGCTGACATGCTAAGTCTCCTACCACTAGAGAAAAATTCAGTGGAAAAATATGTGACAATAAAATCAGCAAAAAGCAGAGACGTTGTTTGGTTAGTGAGAAAACAACTGCTAAGATTCATCAGAGTAAATTCTCAAAATTCCAAAGCTATTTCTTAAATATGCTGTTTTCAAAATGATACCATCTCCAAATTATCCATGGAGGTGCTTATCTTTAGACCATCTGTAGAAAATTTGCACGGTGGGGGTCACAGGAGCATCCTCTGTGAATCATATGCCCTTTACAGCCTCCACGCTTTAGTCTAGTCAGCACTTTACCACTTCGGGCTTGTGCTTGGTACTCAAATGTCCTTGTTTTCCAGGTTGTTGGTCCATGTGACAGAGGTCACCTAAATGCTCACTAACTTCCTAGACGCACAGCTATTTTATTTCCCTGATCACTCTCCACCAGGTTGGGGACGTGGGACAGATTCTGTCACCAGGTTGCAGGTGGAGATGTTTGCGTCACTTTAGGGCCTGGCCTTTGACAGTGTATGGGATTTCCAGCTCTCTCTCTGTCCTCCACTCACAGGCTGGAAGAGATATAGTCTGACACAACAGAGATGCACAATGCAAGGGATCCTGGTCTTTGAATCACTTCTCACAAGAGATTGCCCAGGGCATCTGTTCACCCTACCGGGGTTCTGCAGGAGAAGCAAACCTTGATTTTGTTAGGCCTACACTCTGAGTTATTGCTATCACCCAGAGTCACAAAGGAAGTGGCGTGCCTTGTGCTAAGGTGCCAATGTGGCCCTGGGCTGTAGGAGGAAAGGCAGCAATTGGAGTCTAGAAACTGGAGAGCTCTTCTCCCTGGATGGTCTGATGCACTGGAGCTGCGTAAGGTTGGAGTGTGCTCCAGTTTGCCTTTGTGTGCTTGTGTGTTCATGATTCACTGTGTATAAGTCAGCCATTGTTGAACCAGAATTTCAAAAAAGATTCCCCTCTCCCACATCTTACTCACTTGGTTACAAAAGCCATATTGGAGATAATTTTTAAAAGCCACTGTTTTGAAACCTGTTTTTTTTTTTTCCAGCTGGAGCTCCTCCACTGACTGTGACGGGGTGGTATGGCCGGAGGGGAAGGTTCCTCTTGCTTCCTGCCTGAGACATGTGGTTCCCCATTTCCGTACACAAGCCCCTCATGCTGAATGCACAAGGAAAATACAACCTGACAGTTTTAACTTGGTCAAGGCTAGAAGGAGACCCCATTAAGGGGAAAAGTAACCTATGGGCCCTCTGTTATATAAGACCATCTCCCGTCAGAGTTCAAGGGCCCAAGACTACTGAGGTTGTAATGAAATTGAAATAGATGAAAGTTTTGTATTTTAGAGCAATTCTTAATTTATTTATATGGTGTGGCCCACTCATTTTAGAACCCCTACTCTTACAACATATTGTGTTAGGTTATACTTATATTCACCCAATTTAATTAATAAATCCACTTAGGTAGAGGTAGAGATACATTACTGTGATGAAATAATTCATACTCAATAATATTTAGCTAATAATGCTGGCTGTGTTTTCATTTGTAGGTTAACTTACATTTAAAATCTTTTTTGTCAACCAATATTTTTAATATTTGTATGGTTGATGATGGATAAATTCCATCTTTAACTAAATTATTACATGGAGATATGAAAAATAAACCAGATAGAAACAGAGCTATCCCAGCAAAATTGATTGGGGTTCCTCAGAAGATTACAGTGAACACTTGAGCATTCTGACCTAAGGTCACTAAATACCCAACGAGCAGCTAAAAAGGATGCTGAGCAGAGGGCCCAAGAACAGGGTTGGCAGAAGGCAGACTTTCAGTGACAATTTTATTTTAATAATTTCTTGATTTCAGATTAATTTGACTGTTTCCATCTAGTGCTAGAACTATGGAGAGAATGGATCACTTCTAGTTTTATACCAAGCCTTGTAATCACGAGTGATGGTTTAATCTGTTGGGACCACATCATCTGGCCAAATAAGCTTCTACTTGCAGAAATGCACTGATGAACTCACCAGTTCCAGAATTTATTTATCTTAATCTCATGTATAATTTCCTAAATGTGTCTTGCTACCAAAAGTTAAAGATATTATTTCATCAATCCCTGTGATAAAAACGAGCTGAAAATGAGCATTTGTATCTACCATGGGGGAGTACTGCAGCTTTACACATGGTAACTGCGCTGAACGTGGTGAACACTTGCATATGCATATTGCCCAACAACGCTCATAATTGCATCAGCAAAGTGACGCAGCTTCCATCAGCCACCCTGGCTTTGCCCATCAGGAGGCATCATGCTGCAGCTCCCTGTCAATCTCCTGGTCTGCCTCCCCTCAGTGCAATGTCTCTGTATTCCATATGCAAATCCTCCAGTGAATGATTGTCCTGTTTTGTAAGCTAGACTGCACCTGTAACATGTGAGATTGAGTTAAAAATGACAAGCAGACAAGCACAAGGCACATTATCTTGACAAACTCAGCCTCCGAAAATTACCCTGGGCCTGAATTATTAAAATAACAAGGACTATTTCACTCAGCTGTGCAGAAATGATCCTAATTGTCCACTTTAGCTAAGTCCTCTCAGTCTCTGAGATCGGTCAATTTACATCGGTGGCTTGCAAATTCCTCGACTCCCATTAGAGAAAAGCGGAGCAGCACCCCAGTGCACCCTCATTTATTTTAATAACCTGCCAAGCAGACATGAAAATGTTAAAGTTGGAAGGCTATAACATGACAGGATCCTGACTTGTCAGTGCCACATTATAAGCTAGTTAAAATACTTTCTTTCTCCCTTTCATGTCTTCTCAGGTAAGTGGGGAACTAATTGTCAAATTACTAATTTTGTTGGCATTAATATCAATACCAAGACAAGAGGAGCATGAACTGTTGAGCGAGAGGTTTTTCTTCAACACCTTCTGCTGCTGATGGGGAAATTACCCTGGAATCAAGTAAAGAATTAAATTTGTATGATCCACTTGCTATTTGGTACTAACCCATTCTTGCAAGCGCTATTTGCTAATACTGTCAGTGAAACAGGAACATTCCATACCATCTGGCTTGATTGGAGTTCTTAATGTGCAGGGCATCATGATAATAAATAAATATTAAGCATTTACTCTGTGCTAATGTAGCACACGTGCATATGCTCAAGGACTTGGTAGGTAAAATCCTTACGTGTAAAGAACTTCCAATCTGGCCATAGCATGAGTGATACTAAATTCTAGATTTTGCCTGTTGCCCTGGAACAATTATTAATATCATCCCCATTCCCTCCCCAAATTTTCCAGTTTTGATGATAAATTATGCGGTTATCCTAGTTACAGATAACAGACCTCATATTGTGGGTTACTCCTGACATTGCCTGAAACATACTTTTAGAAGTAGTTTGTGAAGAGTGTTCACACATGGAAAAGACACAGTGGAAAGATGGAGTTTATGCTAAAAGTGAGGTTGTTTAGCATGAGGGTAAATTAGCACCAGCCAGGAGGAAGTGGCCAGAAGATCAGCCTTTAATCATTTTCCTTCTGAAAGCAAAAAGAAAAATGAAAAATGTTTTCCAAGTCTCAGGATTTCTGGTGCTGTTTACCTAGTGGGTTTTGCTTTTGGAAAAAGACATGTCTTTAGCTCTAGAAGCCAAGACTATTTTCTAATTATTTTGCTATGCTTAAAAAGAGGAAAGAGAAGAAACAGCATTATAAAATGGTACTGAATTATTGTAAGAATGGTGGGACTCACAGAACAGACTTCTGTTTAGGTCTTCAATGAAAGCAAATTGTGAACTTTGTTTGATGACCACTGATTTTTCTACATAGAAGCTTCTTCAGCTCATAAAATGAAACCTTTGTTTTCTACTATTGGCATCTAAATTTGGCAGTCAAATTTTGGAATGCCACATATTCTGGAATATGAAAATTTTAAAGTATTCACTTTGCTAATTCACCATATTTGCCTATTTTCCTATAGTGTATTTATTTTTTAATATATTTTTCTCAGCAATTTAGAAGTAAATCTTTTCAGAATCATTAGCTATTACAGCCTTTACTGTTTTTCCCATGTTAGCAGCTTTTGTTCTGATGCACTGTGTACTCCTGCACTCTCTTCCCCCAGACAGTTGAGATGTTTGCTTGTTTATTTGTTTTGTTAATATTAGGCTTTGTAGGCAAAATATTCCTCTCCAAAATTTATATATGGGCATGGAAATTTTCTCATGCGAGTAAATGAATCAATATTTAATGACATTTTTAGAAGTAGTATTTATTTATGATAATATTGGAGAGTTTGTAACCTGGAAATGAAAACACCACAGCTGTGAGGTTTTGAAGCACATTTAACCTCACATGTGAGATGAGTCTTAGGTAGTGACAAGATGGAGTAGAGAAAAATATAGATATTTTTAGAAAAGAGAGTGTCCCCGTGGAAGAAGAGAGAAGATTTCCATATTAGAACCAGTTGAAAGCAAATCCAAACTCCTGGATGTAGGAAGTGGAACAGGCAGGAGATGGTGAGACAGGAAAGATCTGGTGATTTTAAGGTTGCAGCTGCCCACACAGAGGGGGCCCACTATGGCGTGGAGGGTTAAGTCGGCTCCTGTCTGTGCATGCACACTTAATTTCCTAAAACTGTGCCGTTGGATGTGGGATCAGACAGTGGCTACTTCACCCAGGCTTTTGCCCTTCAGCGCCTAGATTCACACTGGGCATGATGCCATCAAACCTCCTTTTGGAGACAAGTATAAAAAAGTGCCTCCCTTCATATCAACATTTCCATCTGAAATATTCTGCCCAAGGAACACCACATGGGGGCTATTCCCAGAGCTGTAAAATTCATGATTCCTTATGTTCCTTTCATTAACCTGGGCATAGGACTGCATCCTCTAAAAGAATAAAAAGTACCTGTGTAACAGGTTATATTATTTGATAGCAGAAGTACAATGTATAGAAGTTATAAAAATAGAATGTATTAGTCTGCTCAGGCTCCCATAAACCAAATACCACGACCAGGTGACTTAAACAACAGACACTTGTTTTCTCCCAGTTCTGGAGGCTGGAAGTCCATAATCACAGTGCCAGCATGGTCATTTTCTGGTGAGGGCCCTCTCCCTGGCTTGCAGACAGCCACCTTCTTGCCATGTCTTCACATGGCTTTTCCTTGTTGTGTGTGGGTAGAGAGAGAGCTCTCTGGTGTCTCTCATAAGGACACTAATCTCATCATGAAGACCCCAGCTTCATAAACTCATCTAATCATAATTACTTCCCAAAGGCCCCATTTCCAAGTACTATTACACTGTGGATTAGAGCTTCAACATAAGAATTTTTCAGGGACACATTTCAATCCATAGAGCAATGATTAACTATAACTCCAATATCAGTATGCGCCAGGCAGGTACCTGTGACTGCAGGTCACACTTAAAGGTAAGATTCATGAAGGAAAAAAAAATAACATTTGGGTATTTCTTTATATATTATTTTTATGAACAAGGTGATAGTGAGAAGTAAATGTTAAATAAAAATGACATTGAGTTGCTGCTACCCTTGGAAATGTGGCTGTGACACATGTCCAGTAACCCAGTTTGAGGGATGACAGCTTTCTGTCCCATGGTCAAACTCTCTCTCCATCACTGTATCTCATCCCTTCTCTTACTCTGACACTCTTGCTCTCTCAAGTACTCACTACACCTTCTCTCTCTCGCCACCCATAGAGTAAGTGTTAAAGTTGGGCTGTAAAATTGTTTCTATGTAATTTCTCAGCTTTCTTCCAACTACATATGTAGCACAAAGTAGTCTACTCCCTTTTGAGTGAGAATGTATAAACTTGATCATTTCATGTCATGCCCTTAAAGAGATATATTGCGACATTGCTAAGTAAACCATTACCAAAATCACACAATTAATTTATTCTGAAAATTTTTTCTGAGTACCACTTTTTCAAATGTTAAGAATCTGGAAGAGAACAGACAAAAATTCCTTCTCCCTCAGTATTTATTCTTAGGTTATAAGTAAAGGGGACTTTTATGTAACATCATAAATTAAATCAAATTTTATATAAATAAGGACTTATACTTCTACCCAAGATGGAGTAACAAGGACTTGATTTATCCTCTCTCTGAACAACAAATGGACAAAATATATAAAATAATTGTTTTCAAGAAACTGGACACCAGGCCACAAAGGATGGTGATTCTCATGAGCTGGAAAAGATGCAAGGTGAGCCCTAAGTTAAGCCCCATGTCTGTCTTAAAGTTGTTTCCAGGCTACAGAACAGGGAGAAGGCACCAAGGAGAGGCCTGGTAGACTCCCTAAGTTGAATAGATGGACCTGAAAATCCAGGAAAACTAAGATGGCTAGAGTTTGGCTGATAGTCCTGGAGAGAAGTGTTACATTAAGTTTGGCCTTAAACCACCTTTGTGTCTTGAGTCCATACATAGCAACTTGCAACTTAACTTAGTTATGTAAACACATTGAAATCTAACTTTGGAATATATTCTTGTAGCAAATAGCTGAGTCTCAACCAATCACAGCAGCCAAGCTTCAGCTAATCACAGAATATCAACTAATCAGACCATGTCCAAATAAGGCCAATGCCTCATCACACCAAGCCCAAATAAGGCAAATGTTGAGCTGCAACCAATCAAGCTGTTTCTGTATGTCACTACCTTTTTCTGTCTGTGAATACTGCCTGTCCATATTGCTGGGTGGAACTCTCTGAACCTCTCCTGTTTCTGAGTGCTGCCTGATTCATGAATCATTCTTTGCTCAAATAAAGTCTGCCAAATTAATTTATCTAAAGGTTTTTTTTTTTTTAAACAGAAGGGGGTTTCCAGAAAGAAAATTCTGGTGACCTGCACATAGTACTCTCAAGTGTTCAGTAGGTTACTTATGTATGTGAAGAACGACATGAGGTTGGGGAAAAGAACCACATGGAACAATTACGAACAGAAGTGCTAGACTCTCAAACAGGCTAGGGAATAGTGCCTGTTTTCTGCAGACAGCCTGAAAAAACATCATTATTCAAAAGACATCAAGTACTCAGAGGGGTTTTGCCTTTGCAATGGGGAAAAATTAGTCCTGGACTCAATATTATTCTTGTGCATCTCAACACATCTTGAAAGCATGACTTGAGCAGATCAAATGATTACAAAAAACTTAGGTGCATATCAGACAGAAGAAACATTTTTAAAAATGTTTATAAGAATACAAAAAATATCCAGCATCTAAAAAATAAAATATATGTTTATGTTATCAGTATGTGAAGAAGAAAAATACAACACATGATGAGATGATTTAATATATTAAAACCAACCCAGATTTTTAAAAAGATATCAGAATTATCAAACAAGGACATTTAAATGGTTACTATAGATTTGTGGCTGCAGGCAGAAAATATAACATAAAGAGTTTGGAAGTTGTCACCTCAGTTCTTACACCAGGAGAAAAGTTGATCAAACTAAAATTCACCTACTTTTTTTTTGCCCATAGAAAAACTGATGTTTCAGGGCAAACCACCACAGTGAAATCTGAAAAGACAGGTGAATCCAGAGTCAGAACTGATATTAGCCTACCTGCAGCAGAAGATGCTAGTGCCATAAACTAGTAGGAAAACATATGTTAATTTTGACAAATTGCTGAAGAATGAGTATGGTCTGCAGTTTTAGGTGGACACACACTTTCATGGATTTTACCTCCAGAGACTCTACCAGGTTTTTATAGTGAATATCAGAGAAATATTCTCTCATGACTCTGGAAGGAAAAAGAGAGGAATAGTCCTTGTAAAATAATCCCAGTGCTTTGACCATAAAAAAATATCTAATTCCAAGCAGAAAGGACTTAGTAGAGCCTATCTGACTAGAAGGAAGGATATTTCAAGGAAAGCTTCGTAGTTATATTAATTTTAAACAAAGTAGACTTCAAATCAAAGAAAATTATCAGGAATAAAGAGTGGTATGGTATGGTGATAAAAGGTCTAATTCTCCAAAAGAGGTAACAATCCTTAACATGTACAAATCTAACAATAGTGTTAAAATACTTGAGACAAAAACAGATTGTACTTAACAGATAAATAAGCAAATGTACTATTATATTTGGAGACTTCAACATCTCTCATTTAGTAATTGATAGATAAACTAGGAAAAAAAATCAATAAAGTTATAGTTGACCTGAACATCTCTATCAATCAACTATATAACTAACATTTATAGAAACTCCATCCAACAAATGTAGAATATACATTCTTCTCATGCTCTCATGGGACCTCCACCAAAAAAGAGCACATGCTATTCATATACTACATCTTAAGAAATTGAAAAGAATAGAAACTGCAGAAAATATGTTCTCCAAACTCAATGGGATTAGGTTAGAAGCCAATAATAAAAAGATATGTGGAAAATTCTTGAATATTTTAACATTGAACAGCACATTTTGAAATAACACATGAATTATGGAAGACATGTCAAGAAAAATTTTAAAATAGATTGAACTAAATGAATATGGAAAAACAACTTATCAAAGTTTGCAGGATGCGGTAAAAGTAGCACTTTGGGAGAAATGTGTAACATTAAATGCATATATTAGATGATAATAAAAATCTAAAATCAATCATTTAAGCTTCCACCTTAACCAACTATAGAAAAAAAGAACAATTTAAACCTAAAACAGAAAGAATAAAATAAACAATAAAAGTTAGGGAAGAAATCATTGAAATGGAAAATCAGAAAACAATGAAAAATATCAACAAAGCTAAAATCTTGTCATTTGAAAAAATCAGTAAAATAATAAACCTCAATACAAGCCAGTCCAGCCACAAACAAAGTAGAGATGACAAAAATTACAAAATCAGAAATGAAGGAATAAGAGAAATGTATCATGTCTTATCCCATGGATCTTAAAAGGTTAATAAGAAATACTATAAATAACTAAGTGCCCAAAATTTGATAACTTAAATGAAATAGAACAATTCCTCAAAAGATATAAATTACCAAAATTCACACAAGGAGAAACAGATATCTGAGTAGGTCTATGTCTATTAAGAAACTGAAGCAATAGTTAATAACATTCCAAAAAATAAAGCACCTAGCCCCACTGTGGAGGCACAGAAATCTTCCACAATGTATGAATAAATCAAATACAAAACTGAATTTAAAAGTACACCACTTCCAAATGGGATTTATTCATGTATGCAAAGACGGTCCGAAATTTGAAAATCAATCACCACTGCATTAACAAGTTGAGGAAAAATAATCAAGTAATCACATTAATTGATGCAGGAAAATCATTCAACACAAAACAACATTCATTCATGGTAAAAACTCTCAGCACATGAGGAATAGAGAGTAATGCTCTTACATTGATAAAGAACATCACAAAAATGCCTATAGCTAACATCATAATTAAAAATTTATGAGTTTGAGAAACAGGATAGTTTCCCCCTAAGATGTGGAACAAGGCAAGAATGCTTTTTCTCACTAGTCCTATTCAAAATTTTACTGAAAGTCCTAACTACTGTAATATGTCAGGAAAAAAAAATAAATGTATATATTAATAATATGGAGAAGAAGGAATAAAACTGCTTCAATTCATACATAACATGATTGTTTATGCAGGAATTTTAAAAAATCAACAGAAAAACATTCTGGTACTAATAAATAAGTAGATCAAGGCCACAGGATACAATGTTATTATAAAAAATGTGATCACTTGCTTATATACTAGCAATGAACAAGTTGATTTGAAATTTAAAAAGCAATACCACCTACAATATCAACAAAATATAAAATACTTAGTTAAAAATCCAAAAAAGTATGTACAGTATCTATATATGGAAAACTGCAATACACTGATGAAAGATATAAAGGATATCTAAACAATAGGAGAATGGTCCATATTCATGGATTTCAAAACTCAATGTTGTTAAGATATCATTCTTTCACAACCTGATCTACAGACTAAATGCAATTGCAATCAAAATCCTAGTAAGCTGTTCAGTAGATAATGACAAATTGATTTTAAAGTTTAATGTGAAAGGCCAAATATCTAGCATAGTCAACGTACTAGTGAAAAATAAGTACAAATTTGGAAAATTTGTAACACTCAATTTCAAAACTAAATAAAAGCTATAGTGACAAGACTGCAATGCATTGGTGAAAAAATAGAGACAGTGATCAATGGAACAGAATAGGGACCCCAGACATAGTCACAAACAAATACAGTAAACTAATCTTTGTCAAAGGAACAAAGACAATTCAGTAGAGTAAGAAAAGTATTTTCAACAATTTTCACTGGAACAATTTAATGTATGTATTTTTTTTAAAAAAGAAAATATACATAGACACAGATATTACACATTTCACAAAAATTAACTCAAAATTGGTCATAGGCCTACATGTAAAATTCAAAACTAAAACATCCAGAACAAAAACTATTAGGAGAAAATAATTGTAACCTTGCTTAGTGATTGATGAGATTTTAGATACAACATAAAAAGTATGATCCATGAAAGAAAACAGTGACATATTGTACTTTATTACAATTATTTTTTGTTACACAAAAGACACTGTTAAGATAATAATAAAGTAACAAGCTGCAGAAGGGAGGTTTGTAAAACACATTTCTGACAAAGAATTTATTTCTAAAATATTCCAAGAATCCTCAAAACTCAAAAAATAAAACAAAACCTTAAAGATAAGCAAAATATCTAAACAGACACCTCACTAAGAAGCCATACAGATGGAAAATACACATGAAAGTATGCTCGGCATTATTTGTCATAGGAAACTGTGAACAGAAACAGCAGAGGTATGCACCTACTAGAGTGGCAAAAATCAAAATGAAACAAAACAAAACAAAGACAACAATTGTTGTCAGGAAGGCAGAACAACAAAAACTCTAATTCCTCTTTAGTGGGAATGCAAAATGGTACAGCCATTTTGGGAGACACTTTGGCAGTTTTTTACAAGGCTTGGTATAATCTTCCCACATGGTCCAGAAATTGCACTCCTAGGTATGTATTGAACTGAAATATGTGCCAGCACAAGAGCCTCAACATGAATGCCCATAGCATCTTCATTCATAACCACCAACAACTAGGAGCAATGAAGATGACCTGCCACATCTTCATGGGTAAAGGTAGTGTGACACATCTTTACAATGAAATATTATTCAACAGTGAAAAGAAACAAGCCAATCTGTGAAAATACAGAAAATAATCTTAAATATGTGTAGCTAAATTTTTAAAAAAGTCTTCAAAAGCTATATACTGTATGATTCCAATTACATGACATTCTGTAAAAGGCAAAAATTTAGAGATAGTAAAAATGTCAATTATGGTTATGTGGAGAAGTAATGGAGAAGAGTTAAATAGATGAATTACAGGTTGTATTTTCAGACAATAAAACTTTTGAAGGATACTGTAACAGTGGATACATGATACTATATATTTGTCAAAACTCATAGATCCTTACAGCACCAAGAGTGAACCATAATGTATGCAAATTTATAAAAAAAATCATTTAGGAGTTCAGGAAATCCCAGGATGGATGCAGAATGTGAGAAAGACTCTGAGTGTGTGACAAATGTATAAAGTAGCTTTACTTTTTTGCAAGATGGCTGACTAGAAGCACTTCCAGGGTGCCTCATTTACTTAGAAGAACTAAAATAGTGTGTAAACAATCACACTTGGAATATATTATCCAAGAGGCTACATCAGAGTTCAACAGAAAAGTGAAAAAAAAATCCAAATTCTGGGAAGGAAAAAAAACCCCAAAAACCCCCAAGCAGCTCACAGTGGCCTGGACTGGCTGAGAACTAGGAGTGAAGCTTCACCACAGCCTCCACCACTAACTGCACCCTAACACATGGAAAAATCCAGAGATACTACTGAGGCTATTTATAGCCAAGGAAATCATACAGAGTCTTCACCAATGCATGCACCCAGAAACAAAGCCAAATGACCCTACCTAACCAAGATCACAGTCACATCTTTAAGAAAAAAAGCCCCCTCCCAACAAAAGTGAATTTGAAAATAATAAGAAGTAATTGTTGCTCCAGACACACAGGAATCAATGTAAAGATACTGGAAGCATGTGAAAACAAAATATTATCATACCCCAAAAGGAACGAAGTAATTCCCCAGCAATAGATCCTAACCAAAAGGAAATCTTCAAAATGCCAGATAAAGAATTCCAAATATTGATATTAAAGAAGTTCAAAGAGATGCAAGAGAAATCTGAAAATTTATATGAATAAATCAGAAAATCAATTCAGGATATAAATAAGAAATTTACCAAGGAGATATATATCTCAAGGAAAAAATTCTGGAACTGAAAAATTCATTGAAGGAATTACAAAATACATTCAAAACTTTCAACAACAGACTGGACTAAGAAAAAAGAATCTCAGAACTTGAATAAAGGCCTTTTGAAACAATCCAGTCAGAGAAAAATAAAATAAAATGAATAAAAGAGTGATCGAAGCCTTCAATACATTTTGGACTACATAAAGATAATGAATTTACAAATTATCAGTATTTCCAAGGGGAAGAAAGGTCAAAAAGTTTAGAAAACCTATCTAATTAAATAATTGATGAAAACTTCCCAAGTCTAGAAAGAGATAGCCAGATGCAGAAAGCTGAGTGATCCCCAGGCAAATATATTGACAAAGGGACTTCACCCTGGCATATTATGATTAGACTGTCTAAAGTCATACTAAATTTGTAAACAAAAGTTTGATAATCATGATCATGAAAACACACAAAAGTGTAAAACTCATGGGTCTTATAAAAAAATCACATAAAGGAGGAAGGGAAAAGAACAAAATGGCAACACAACAGAATTCCACGAAACTACAAGAATGAATAGAGAAAAGGAAAGAAATAAAGAATTTACAAACCTAGAAAACAATTAACCATATGACAGGAAAAAACTTCACATAATAATATTAATTTTGAATATAAATGGATTAAATGCTCCACTCAAAATGTATAGATGGGTGGTATGGATTTAAAAAAAAATTAACTGAAAAAAAATTTAAAAAAATAAAATTAAATTAAAAAAAATTAACCATCTATATACTGCTTATAAGAAACTCACCTTCACTGTAAAGATTCATGTAGACTGAGAGAGGTGGAAAAAGTTATTCCATGCAAACTGAAACCAAAAGTGAACAGGAGTAGCTATACTTATAACAAAAAAACAGACTTTAAGTAAAAAAAAAAAAAAATGAAAAAGATAAAGAAGGTCATTCTATAGTAATAAAGAGATCAATTCAGCAAGAGAACATAATGATTCTAATTATATATGCACCCAACACTAGAGCACTCAGATTCATAAAACAAATATTACTAGACCTAAAGAAAGAGATGGACAGAAATACAATAATAGTGGGAAACTTCAACACCCCACTCATGGCATTAGATAGATAATCCTGACAAAATAATCAATAAAGAAACATTGGACTTAATTGAACTTTAGACCAAAAGGTCCTAACAGACATTTACAGAACATTTTACCCAATAACTGCAGAATATACATTCTTCTCATCAGCATATGGAACATTCTCCAAGATAGACCATATGTTAGGCCAGAAAATAAGACTCAACAAATTTTTTAAAAATTGAAATCATATAAAATATCTTCTCAGACTACAGTAAACTAGAAATCAATATCAAGAAGAACTGTGGAAACTATGCCAATGTCTAGAAGAGTTTTCCTACATTTCCTTCTATAATTTTTATGGTTTCATGCCTTATATTCAAATATTTTATCCATCTTGAATTAATTTTGGTATATGGTGAGAGAGAGGGGTCATGTTTCATTCTTCTCCATGTGGCTATCAAGTTTTCCCAGCACCATTTATTGAATAGGGCTTCCGTTCCCCAGTGTATGCTGTTGTCTGGTTTGTTAAGATCAGTTGGTTGTAGGTAGATGGTTTTATGTCTGGATTCTCTATTCTGTTCCATTGGTCTATGTCTCTACTTTTATACCAGTACCATGCGGTTTTGGTTAATAAATTATATGTGTGGTATAATATGAAGCCTGGTAATGGGATGCTTCCATATTTGTTATTTTTGCTTAAGAGTGCTTTGGCTATTTGGGCTCTTTTTTGGTTCCAAATGAAGCGTAGAATTATTTTTTCTAAATCTGTGAAATATGATACTGGTATTTTGATGGGGATTTTGTTGAATCCATAAATCACTTTGGACACTATGGACATTTTCACAATGTTGATTCTACCAACCCATGAGCATGAGATGTTTTTCCATTTACTTGTGTCATCTGTGATTTCTTTCATCAGTGTTTTGTAGTTCTCCTTGAAGGGGTCTTTCACCTCCTTTTTTAAGTATATCCCTAGGTATTTTATTTTCTTTGTAGCTATTGTGAGTGGTATTGAGACTTTGATTTGATTCTCAACTTGACTGTCATTAGTATATAGAAATGCTACTGATTTGTGTACATTGACTTTATAACCTGAAACTTTGCTGAATTTATTTATCAATTCTAGGAGTCTTTTGGTGGAGTCTTTATGATTTTATATATATAACATCATATCATCAGCAAAAGGGATAGTTTGACTTCCTCGTTCCCAATTTGGATACACTTTTTTCTTTCTCTTGCTCAATTTCTCTGGCTAGGACTTCCAATACTATGTTGAAAAGAAGTGGTGATGGTGGACAACCTTGTCATGTTCTAGTTCTTAGGGGGAATGCTTTTAACTTTTCCCCATTCAGTATGATGTTGGCTATGGGTTTGTCACATATGGCTTTTATTATTTTGTGGTATGTTCCATCTATGCCTAGTTTGTTGAGGGTTTTGGAAATTAAACTACATGCTCCTGAACTGTCATTGAGCCAATGAAGAAATTAAGAAGGAAATTAAACTTTTTTTTTGAAATAAACAAAAATGGGAACACAACATACAAAGTCTGTTGTATACAGCAAAAGCAGTTCAAAGAGGGAAGTTTACAGCATTAAATGCTTGCATCAAAAAATCACAACCCTGCACTCCAAACTGGGTGACAGAATGAGACTTTCTCTCTAAAACAATAGATAAATAACAAATATTGGTGAACATGCAGAGAAAAGGGAATTTTTATATACTGTTGGTAGGAATGAAAATTAGTACAATCTCTATGGAAAAGAGTATGGCGATTTCTCAAAGAACTAAAACTAAAACTAGCACTCAATCCAGCAATCCAACTACTGGGTATCTACCCAAAGGAAAAGAAATCATTGCATCAAAAAGATACCTTCATCTGTTTGTTTATCACAGCACTATTCAAAGTAGCAAAGATGTGGAACCAACCTAAGTGTCCATCAACTGATAACTGGATAACAAAAATGTGATATATTAAACAATGGAAAGATATTCAGGCATAAAAAAGAGTGAAATTATATATTTCAAAGAAACATGGACAGAACTGGAGGCCATTATCTTAAGTGAAACAAGTCAGACACAGAAAGACAAATACCACATGTTCTTACTTAGAAGTAGGAGTAAATAATACGTGCACGTGGATGTACAGTGTGGGATGATAGACAGTGGGTGAGGGGGTGGGAGGGGGTGGATGATGAGAAATTACTTAATTGGTACGATGTGTGTTATTTGGGTGATGATACCCTAAAAGTCCTGAATTCACCACTATTCAATCTATGCAGGTAACAAAATTACATTCATACCCTATAAATTTATATAAATAAAAAACTTAAATAAATATAAATTTAAAAATCTTTACTGAAGGAGTTCAGGAAAAATGGCGCTGACTTAACTAATTTGGAATTGAGTAGAGTCTACAAGGCTAAAAACAAAAGAAACTACATAAGCTATTTACTTTGGTTAATAAGGTTGTTTTACACAAGGTGTGGACTGACGATTTTAATACTGATATATGACACACACACACATATAGGAACTGAACAGTTAATTAAGTGCTGATGGGTGGTAAGTGCCCAAATTCTCACTGTCAGAATGGGAGGTTACAGATAACCAAGGGAGACAGCGAGAATGATCCCTGTGGTAATGGATTAGAGCTGGAGACATCAGTGTAAACTCATGTGTAGCATAATAGAGATACGGCTGGTTACCTATACTAATACTAATACTAATATTTATGGATATTTGCATATACATAGGTTAGTATGTACACATACATCTTCTTGCTCTGTTAGTTAAGAGAGTGTAGAAGCAATGGCACTCCTGGAGCAATGGACACACCTAGTATCCTGATCTTGGTTCCAGATACCATTCTCTAATATATAGCCAGAGCTCATTTGACTAATTTCTGATTCCATAGGTTCTGGTATACAGAAAAAGTAGTATCATGAGGGAAGATTATAGCAATAAATGCCTACATCAAAAAAGTAGAAAGATTTAAAATAAACAACTTGACAATGCACCTCAAGAAACTGGAAAAGCCAGAACAAACCAAACACAAAATTAGTAGAAGAAAAGAAATAATAAAAATCAGAGCAGAACTAAATAAAATAGAGACTAAAGAAACAATAAAAAGGATCAACAAAATGAAAACTTAGTTTTTTGAAAAGATAAACAAAACTGATAAACTTCTAGCTCGACTAATTAAGAATAAGAGAGAAAACCCAAATAAATAAAATCAGAAACAACAAAACAATGACGTTACAACTGATACTGCAGAAATACAAAGGATCATTAGAAACTATTATAAACACCTATATGACAACAAATTGGGAATCTAACAGAAATAGATACATTGAAAGAGAAGAAATAGAAAACCTGAACAGACCAATTTTGAACGATGAGGTTGAATCAGTAATAGAAAGTCTCCCATCAAAGAAAAGCCCAGGAGCTGATGGTGGCTGAATTCTACCAAACATTTAAAGAAGAACTAATACCAATTCTTTTAAAACTTTTCCAGAAAATTTAAGAGGAAGAAATTCTTCCAAACTCATTGTACAAAGCCAGTTTTACCCTTATACCAAAACCATACAAAGACTCAACAACAGCAAAAAATGATAATAATAAAAATAAAATTAAAAACTATAGGCCAATATCCTTGATGAACATAGATGCAAACATCCTCAAAAAAAATACTAGCCAACCAAATCCAGCAGCACATTAAAAAGATGATCCACCATTATCTAGTGGGATTTATCCCAAGGATGCAAGGATGGTTTCACATGTGCAAATCAATAAATTTGCATGTGTTAAACACAATCACATCAACGGAATGAAGGAAAAAAATATGATTGTCTCAAAAGATGCAGAAAAAGCATTTAATAAAGTGCAGCATCCCTTTATGATAATAATCCTCTCGACAATCCAGGTATGGAAGAATTTTACCGCAACACAATGAAGGCCATATATGACAAATCCACAGCTAACGTTACACACAATGGGGAAGAGCTGAAAGCTTTTCCTCTGAGAACTGGATCAAGACAAGGATGTTTACCCTCAGCACTGTGATTCAATACAGTACTGGAAATCCTAGCTAGAGAAACCAAAAATAAATCCATGTATTTAGAGCCAACCATTCTTGACAGAGGTGCCAAGAACCTTCAGTGGGAAAAGGAAACCTTCTTCAGTAAAGGGGGCTGGGAAAAGTGGACATTCACAAGCAGAAGAATGAAACTACTCCTCTATGTCTCACCACCACAAGAACCAAATCGGAATGAATTAAAGGCTTAAGTGCAAGACCTGAAACTCTAATATTACTAGAAGAAAATACTGGGGAACGCTTCAAGACATTGGTCTGGGCAAATACATTTTAGGTAATACCTCAAAAACACAGGCAACAAAAGCAAAAATAGAAAAAATATCAGATTATATCAAGTTAAAAAGCTCTGTACAGCAAAAGAAACAATCAACAGAGTGGAAAGACAACCTACAGAGTGGGAGAAAATATTTTCAAACTATCCATTCAACAATGGATTTATAACCAGAATATGTAAGGAACTCAATGCAATAGCAAAAAAGAAAAAAAAATCTGATTTAAAAATTGGCAAATGATCTGAATAGACATTTCTTAAAATAAAACATATAAGTGGTCACCAGGCATATGAGTAAATGCTTAACATCATTAATCACCAGGAAGACAAAAATCAAACCCACAATGAGATATCATCTCATACTAGTTAAAATGCCTTTTATCAAAAAGACAAAAAAAAAATAATAAATGTTGACGAGAATGCAGAGAAAGAAAAATGCTAGTGAACAGCTGGCGGGAGTGTAAATTGGTGCAGCCACCACGGAAACCAGTGCGGACGTTCGTCGAAAAACTAAAAGTAGAACTACCGCATGACCCAGCAAGCCCACTGCTGAGTCTGCATTCTAAAGGGAGGACATTGGTACCTGGAAGACACCTGCACTCCCGTGTTCGCCGCAGCTCTCTTCGCAATAGCCAAGACATGAAATCACCCCAAGCGTCCACCAGGGCATGAGTAGATAAGAAAAGGAAGTGTATACACACAACAGAGTGCTCTTCGGCCACAGAAGAGGAATAAAATCTTCTCATTTGCAGTAACATGGATGGAAATGAGGCCTTTACGTTAAATGAAATAAGCCAGAACCAGAAAGACAAATATTGCAAGTTCTCACTCATATGTGGGATTTTAAAAATGTCCAGCGCATGGAGGTGGAGAGCAGAGCGATGGTTACCAGAGGCTGGGGAGGTGGAAGGGGGACGAAGAGAGGCTGATTAGTGGGCACAGAAACACAGTTAGATAGAAGGAATAAGTTCTAGCGTTCGAAAGCAGACTAGAGTGACTATATTTAACAATAATTCATTGTGCATTTCGTAATACCTAGACGAGAAGATTTGAAATTGTCCCCAAAACAAAGAAATGAGAAATCTTTGAGGTGATGGATACACTAATTACCCTGACTTGATCATTACACCTTGTATGCATGTATCAAAATATCACATGTACCCCATACATATGTACAATTATCATGTATCAGTCAATTAATAAAAAGAAAAGTAAACAACTCAACAAAAAATGGGCGACAGTTTGAACATATACTACCAAAATGAACATACTGATAGCAAATTAAAACATAAAAAAAGATTCAAAATTATTAGCAAAATAACTGGGGATATGCAAATTCAAATAACAATAAGATATCATTGCACACCTATTTTAATGGCAAAAATTACAGGTGTGATGATCCCAAGAGAGATTGTGGGATGGGAGCTCTCATACTCTGCCTTTGCAAATATAAATGACACAAGCACTTGAAAATACAGCTGGCATTTTCTTAGATAGTTAAACATATACCTACCGTATGATCTAGTCACTCTTTTAATAGGTATTTACCCAAAAGTATTAAAGCAGATATCCACACAAGAAACTGCATAAATGTTCATAGTATCTTCATTTTAAATAGGCAACACCTGGAAATAGCCCAAATTTCCATCAACAGGCAAATGGATAAACAAATTGTGGGTATTTATGCAATGGAATACTACTCAGCAATAAAAATAAATCAACTATTGATGTACTCAATACCGTAAAAGAACCTCAAAATAACTACACTGAGTGAAAAAAGCCAGTCAAAAAGAGTACATACGGGATGATTCCATTTATGTAAAGTTGTAGTAAATGCAAATAATCTATAGTGACAGAAAGGTTATCACTGGCTGCCTAGGGAAGGGAGGGGGTAGAAGGGAGGAGCAGATGGGTGGGAAGGCAAGGGGATATGAAAATCCTTTTGAAGGAAATATATATTCTCATTATATTCACTGGCTTGAGAGGTTCACAGATACGCATTCCAAACTTGTCACACCAAACACTGCTAGTGTGTGCACTTTATGATATGGCAATTATACTGCAATAAAGTTGTTACAGAGTTTTATATACATTCATTTGATTATGTATGCTCATATTAATTATAGAATAATTCTGAATTTATACATATTGACTAAAATTGATATTCCTCTTTGAAATATTTTCTGATCATGTTAAACCCTATTCCAGTGCAAAACTATCCAACTTATTTCACTGGCATGGCTTTGGTGGTGTTTTGTTGTGATTGTGTTTGGATTTTTCCTAATGTAAGCATCCTATATTTTAAATTTTGCAATAGACAGTACTACATTGTATTTAACCAGGTTTCAAAACCTTCATATATGATGATCTATTTATGTTATATTGAAACACTCTAAAATTAGAGGCAAAAATCTGAGTAGAAAATCAACATTGTTTTAAAAAAGATTGAGTTGAACAAAATGCCAAGTGTACGAGCATTTTGCTTGTGGGGTGATGTCAGGCACTTTAGCACCATTTCAGCTAGGAGATATTACTTGTTTAATGTAATTCTGCATTTTCCAATTATTGACATAACGGGCACTGTTTAAAAAACTTTTTCAAAGGGAACAAATTATGGGAGCACTGGTGGTGAGAAAATGTATTATAGAATTTTAAGTTATGCATGATATTTCTAAAGGTTTACTTCCAATTTCAATGCTAAATGTACAAATACACACAAATTTTACACTTATATGATAGAAAATTTATAGACTTATTTAAGATATAGTATTTCAGAATTCTATTGTAAGCACGTAACAAATACTCACATGTGCCCCGTAAATATGTAAAATATTTGTATCAATAAAAAATTTAAAAATCAACAAATTTTCTGATATCAAATACTGCTATACTATATATATTTAACATACATATAGAATATGTGTATATAAGTATGTGTGTTTAGGTATATATATCACATCATATAGCAGTAAGTAAACAAGGACATTGTGTTAAAGAATCTGTGGCTTTCGAATATTTATACTCTAAATAAATAGAAATAATTTTCATTCATCCCAACACATAGAAAGAGAATATTGTTGCAACCACTTACATTTCAGTTCCAATCAGTCGACAGGTTGTTTTGAATGAAAATAAACATCTCACCAAACAGCTTGACTGTCTGTTACAGAAAATAAAATAAGTAAGCATCAAAGTGCTTAATAGATTTAAAAAATTGGATATGGCAAAATAAATGTATCTTAATCTCTCTATAACTTGAGTAAATAAATGCTGCTTTAATTCAGGGGCAGTTTTGCCTTTGGGTTACTCTTTCCTGCTAACATCACCTGTCAGCATGTAAATGAGCCCGGCTCAGCCCTTCCCTCGCATCTTTGCTAATCCTCTTCCATCCTTCTAATCATGCTACACAGAAGCCAATATCTATTTTCATCAGGCAGATAGGATCTCTTAAGGAATTAAAGAGGTTTTCCACTTAGTTCTATGCTGGGCAAGGACACGTCTGTGATCTGGGGCTTTGGGGATTTCTCATTATGCACTGGTGCTTGCTGGATCGAAGAACTGAGTTCTGGCTACTGGATTTTTAATCCTCTTGTGGTTAGGGTTAGAACTTCCAGTTATTTAAGATCTTTGATTACTCAGCACTTGGCTTTTGATTGAGTGAACTTCTGAAGACAGCACAGGACTGTGATTTCAAGTTAGCAGTTTTAAAGTAACTACTGGAAAAAATAGATAGGAAAAGCCCTGTGATTAAGCTACACTATCCCTTTTTAATTGACTTTCTGAAGTTGTCTGATGTTTAACTCTTCATGTTCCACAACAAAAAGAAAATAAATAGAGTGAAGGACTTTAATGTTTTCCCCTAAGGGGGAAAATTCCATGAAATGTCCAGGACTCCCGGCAACTGTGAGACAGAGAAGCTCAGCTACAGCCAACGGTAACAATCGAAGGGAGAGGCTTTAATATGAGAAAAGATGGAGCAGTTGCCACCAGTGTCTAGAAGTACCCCCTGCGGATGGTTTAAGTATTCAGGGAATAAACAGAAACAAAGTCACCATGCTAATGTCAGTTCAGAAAGAGAGAAAAAATTATGTATTCATATATACACATACACACATATATTTTATATATATATATATATATACTAGTACACATGCATATATACACTAAAATATATATGTATATATATTTTGCTGGTTAAAATTATTCAAAGTAACCTTAAATGTCTCTCTCTATGTAACATGAAGAAATACTGAGATCTGGTCTCTTTTGCCCAGTCCTAGAAGGAAGTTATGTGTGAGAGATTTTCCCTCAGATTTTGATATAATGGACAACTTTATAGAAGTAGAATTGGTGAAAGTGAGTGCTCTGCACTCCTGGGCACGGCCTGTGGAAGAAGTGTGCCAGAGTTCTGACTGGTCCTGGAGTGAGTCTGCTGGCGGTGCCCGTCACACCCCCTGACCAGTGGTGGCCAAACCCGGTCCATGAGAGTCCCTCAGAGCTCAAGTCACGAGTCACCCCTACTGCACGGTTATGCCCCCGAGCCCACGAAGGGCTTTTCCCAGGGCTGTGATGAGCAAAAGGAGGACTAGAAGTTTTGGAACAATTTTATCCTTTCCTTTTTGGGCCACCATCCTAATAATTAGACATTTTTGCCTTTTGGAAAGGCCTGGGGCAAATAACGCTCAATTTAAAAAAAAAAAAATTCTTCTAGTAGACAAGGAAAAATGGAAACAGCATGTCTGTCAATTTTTGACGTCAGCCCATTATACCCATCTGTAGCGAGGAAGAACTTAAGGCGGCAAGTGCAGCCCTGGTTGGGTCGAGAAGGAAGGAGCGGAGGAGGAAAGTGGATAGGCTTGGAAATGAAACGAAGGAATTCCGGCGTGAAGTATTCCCTAAGTGGCACATTTTCTTTCCACTGGACATGAACTCGTGGCATCCATAATTGATGAACTCTTTGCACCATGAAATAAATTTTGTTGTGTGAAACACAGCACTTGATGTTTTCCTCCCAAAGCGTTTCTAAGGAGACGCAGAGTGAAGGACATCACACTTTCGGAAATGGCAGGTGAGCGTGTGTGGGACGTCACCCCCACCCACGACCAGTGAACCTGAGGAGCACGGGGACACCTGGGTGGAGGGTGCCGCGGGCAGCTGGGATGCGGGTCTGGGGCTCTGCCAGGTGCTAGAGCTCCGTGTAAGATACGCCGTCCTGTGTTCAACGTATCCGTGGCAAACCAAAGATACAACAGAATAGCCTCTGAGGATGGGTCATAATATTACATAGATCATTAGGATCTCTGGCTCTTCTTGCAACAGGCGTTCCCTGTTTTGGTGCGGTTTCAAGCAATCACTCCACCTGGGAAGAAGGGTAAGGGCGGGCACTCCATTTTCGTGCAGCCCCACCCTTAATCCTATCCTGAGCAACTGCTGCACCTGGGGAAGGAGGGAATGTTTTATCACTCTAGGAATTCCCCAGCCCAGGCATAATAAGATTTAGAAAGTGACCTAGAGTAACCTAAGGGTAATTAATATGCCATTAGCTTGAAACTGCATTGCGGTTCACCCCCCAGCTGGGCTTTCTTAGAGGGAGCTCACGCAGATGGAATTTTGAGGACACCTGTTGATCACTTGATAACATCCTACACCTCCCAAGGGCCCTCCTCCAGACTGGGCTAATAAAAGGAGACAATCTGAGAAGTCAGTGAGTGGGTCAGTGAGTGAGTGAGTTGGTCTGTCTCTTTCCACTCGCGGAGACACACCTATTTTATTCTACAACAAAGAGCTGCTCTTGTGAAACTGCTCCCTGCCTGAGGTTACTCTGTCGCATTGGACTTGCTGGTGATTATTCCAAGAAAGGAGTCAGAGGACCAGGATAATAGTCTGGACTTGATACTTTGGTGTGCCTGGTCATTCTTCAGCCAAAAGCACACCAAGAACTGAGGGCAGACTCCCACCCTGGCATCTTTGGTTCCAAAACCTGGTATTCTGACGATATAAGATATCGTGGCTTTGGGCTTGCTCTCTCTTGAGTCAATTACTTTGGGGGAAGGCAGCTGCTATGAATGAGGCACTCAAGAGGTCAGTGTGTCAAGGATTTAAGTCTTCCTGCCAAAAGCCAGTAGTGATTTTGCCAGCCACGTGAGGAGCCGTGTTGGAGTCCACCCCTAGCGCTCACCAGGCCTCCCCGTGGCTCCCCCGCTCCCGACAGCTTGGCTGCCGCCTGCTGGTGGATTTCAGCCAGGGCCGCCAAATCCCTGATACACAGAAACTGTGAGATAGTGATTACTCTTCTTTTAAATTCTTACAGTCTGGGGCAACTCCTTATGCCACAATAAATAGCTAATATATCCAGTCCTTCCACTATCTTCCCACTATTTTGTATTATTTCATTTTCATGGAATCACTTGATTAGGGATCATAATCAAATCCTTCTGCTTTGATTACACACAAATCATTTTGTGATCAAAGGTGATCACAAAATCACCTTTGCTACAAGGAGAGGAAACTCAGGGTACAAACGATAGAGTTCGAGCAGATTTTTGGTTTTCATTCTCATCACTAGTCTCTCTTTTTTTTCTTTAAACGTTCATCTCAACAATAATTCCTATACTCAGTGATTTAGATGTCCTCTAGTGAGGTTTTCGAGTATGAGCCATGTGGTTCTTTAAGACTCTGGTTTTCAAGTGATTGAAAACCACACACAGTGAGATGCTAAACAGCCTGTGTGGAACAGAAACTTGCATAAAAGTTTTCTCTTTTATGTTAAAAGTTTTAACTCGCTTTCTCTTAATTTCCATGTTTACCTGGACTAGTAAAATTGCAATGTTGCTTATGTTTTTAAAGTCATATTTAACTAAACTTCATTCTAAAATACCATTATGATTTTGTGTCTTCAAATTCACTGTAGCCTTAAATGTAGTAAAGTTCCTATAATAGAGTGTTCTTCAGGCTAAAAATAGTGTTTTTGTTGCTACCATTGTGGAAACCAGGTACTTCGACAGTGGGATTGATTGATGTGTGCAACTCAACTCTCTGGGCTTCCTCTGCCTCTGTAAGAGGAGCCTTTTCCCTTTGTCACCCCATAGAGCACCTTCCCTGTTCAATCACCCCCAGTCACCAATGCTGTTCTGAAATTCCCAAATGACTCCCTTCTTGTTATTCATCTTAACTATATCCTGAATGTAATCCTCATATCCCAAAATTAATGTCATTTCTCCCTTCTCCAGACATTGTTCCACAAGGCTTTCTTATTTCACATATTTATATGCTAATTTTCTTTTTTTTAAGAGATGGGGTCTCACTCTGTCTCCCAGGTTGGACTGCAGTGGAGCCATCATAGCTCACTATAGCCTCCAACTCCTGGGCTCAAGGGATCTTCCTGCCTCAGCCTCCCGAGTAGCTGAGACTACAGGGGTGCACCACCATGCCCAGAGGTTTCACATACACTTTAGTACCAAATTCTTTTAACTTCAGACAACCATCTCTGGTGTATAGCAATTTAGTATTTCCATAGCTACTTGTACATAGCACTGGTGCTACTAGGAACAAAGAAAAACAAAATTTAAAAAAAGGATGATGAACATAAAAGGGAAGTGAATATCACACATCCTTCTTAATTCATGGGCAAGTTCCTTACTGAACGTGTGAATAAGAAAGTATGAAATTAATTATCAAATCCATGACCAAAATTGCAATCTTAGTTTTAACTATAGTTTATAACTTTAATCTCTGCATGTTGCAAGTAAAGTTATAGATCTTAATAGATATTTTGTCTTGTCTTTGGCATATACTTATGCCAAAATTTGCTCAGAAAGTTTTTTTTTAAAAGGTAAGAGAAATCATAAATGAAGTCAGCTTTGATGGAGGAGTATTCACCATGATCATACTATTCTCTGATTCTATCCAGATACTACGATAAGGACATCAAGGATCTTGCACATGTGCACTCTTTTATTATTTTGTGAAACTGTTCTCCAGAACCATGTGACTATTGTTGAATTCTTCTTTGGATTCTCTGCTTGCAATACTGGATCCTGCTTTCCTTGTCATCACAGACTGCAAGGGCTCACCATGCTCATGTCACAGCAAGAACAAAAAATCAGTAATGATACCTACTTCGCTAGGTCCTACCTGGTACCCTAGAGCCTTTCGTATATTCCATGTAATAACTGTGCTAAACCAAAAAATGCCCATTTATCTGCAAAAATTGATGTTGGGGGGCGAGCAGGAAAAAGTCTCATTTCTTCCTGGTTTACCAGTTGCAGCACAGTGGCCATGGGCTCTTTCAAAACCTTGACTGATTCATTCAATGCAATGGGTTACTGGAAGAATACTGTTTCAAACTTTGTTCTGCTTCAGCTCATAGATGATTGGATTCAAGCAAGGAGCAAATACCTTTTTGTGTCTTTTGAGGCTTACTAGGGTGCTCTAATCATTTAATCCACCACTGTCAAGGGCCAACTTAAGAAAAAAATTAAACATGTTCAACCCAGAGTTGAGCATCCTTTGTGCAGACTATATGTGGAGGATGTGCTGGAGTTTGGTGGATCTCTAGGTATGTTGCCAGTAGACTAGGTGGTAGGAATCCTCTTGGTGAGATGCTACAATGGGAAGGAGACTTTATTGCTTCAGTTCAGTAAGGCTGTGAATTGTGATTAAAAGACAAATGACTCCTGATCCTGGGAAAGTCCCCGTGGTGGAGGAGAGGGGCAGAGAGCATCTCCCTCTTTACAACTGACGGTCATTTTCAGTGATCTGGGCTCCAAGGACAGTAGATCCTGGAGCAGGGTCAAACCAGAACCTCCCATTTTCATCTCCTCCAGGATGGCAATGATGGGGTCACTGCTTTGCTGATGTCACCTTTGCTCTGCTCAATGGATCTGGTTACTGATCAAAGGATTTTAGAATCTTCAGTGTTAAACCTGCTATAAATATCTTCCTCAGTAAACACCTGGTCCCAAGCACTTCTCTCTGTTAGCTGATTAAAGAATAACTTTCTAAATGCATCTGCACTTTTCTTTAAAAAGGATACTGAACTTTTAATTTTTATTTTGGTGCTCACTATTTTTCCCACTATAAATGAAGACGCAGTATTCCTGTCCTAGAAAAAAAATCACTAATTGGATCACCTCTGATTTACTTGCTTGTACTCTCTACTCTTTGTATACTAAATACATTTTTGCAAGGGCTGCTCTATTCTTATGGACAAATTGATTCACAAATAGAATTTGGTGGAAAAAATGCAAAGGGAGAGAAACAGCCAGAAAGAAATTGGAGTAGGAGATGACAGAATCAGCAAATTAGGAGAGAGTCAAAAATAACTGTAGTAAAAATACACCTTAATGAAGGGAATTGATGTCATCTAGCTAAGCATACTAGGGTCCTTGTGATTTTCATTATAAAACCAAAAATGGACCTGGACAAATGTGGTCCCTATAACATGTAATAAGGGGCTTAATTAGGAGTTTTTCATGTAAATGTTAAGACCGTTTTTTGACCAATATATTTTCCTCCCCGCCCTACTACCATCTTGTTAGTTATCACTTGCAGGACTATTGAAGCCAATTTATAATTTTTCTCACTCTCTTTAGTCATAGTTATCCACCCACCCCAGTCCGTTTCTCTCTGTGCTTCATTATCAGAGTAAATTTGTAAACAAACATGGAATGATACCCTTGCCCTGATTTTAAAAACTAAGTAAATTTAAATATCAATGTGTCCAAGACCTGCGATTAGGATAAGTTCATAATTTCTTTCACAGTCTGAGTTTATTGAAGGTGAGTAATGTGCTGTTCTTTTCACTGCAGCACCACGTGCAGAAGAGGAACACGTAGCACGGAAGCCCCCCTGCAGGCCATCGGGACCTCTTGCTCCTAATCTGCCTTAACTGCCCACCTTCTGCCTCCCGTACAGTTTCATTCAGTCAGTCAGCCAGTCAACTTTTCCAGAGCATCTTCTGCGTCCTGTACATCTTTCTAGGGAACAGGCAAACACCAGATTATTACGAGGCCCTGTGACAAGTACCAGGCGGGACAGGGTTTACCCTAGACTGTCCTGGAGAAACCCCACAGACCACGTGAGGACTCTCCTCCTAGAGTTAAAGGGAGGATGATCTGGCCTTAGTGTAGAGGGCAGAGAGGTGACATGGGCAAGGGAGGGGTGGACGTGAAGGCCGGGACACGCTGCAGAATTTCCGTGGGAAGTTTGAGCTCAGAGTTGGGGCATGAAGAGGGATGACGTCGGGGAGGTTGGCGGGATCAGATCACGAAAGGCGGTTGAAGGTCGTGCTTAGGATCTGGGGCTTCATGCAGAAGGCAACAGTGGGGAGAGGGAGAGCATAACGTTCTGCTGGGTGAGTCAACGACTTCCACAAATTGTCTCAGGCGAGATTGTTAATGGCGTGAGATTGTAAAGACACTGAGCCTATAGAACTCACTTCTCAGGTGGGCCAGACTCCAGCTACTGTAATTCAGAGTCATCTCCTGTGACTCAGGTAATCCGTGGCCCCCATCTCCAGGAGAAGTACCTCCCTAAGGTGCGCTCCACCATCCTCCCCCTGCACCAGCAAGGACACGGCCACCTGCCCTCCTCGTGCCAGCTGCGCCCAGCGCCCACCAACCTCTGTCCTTCCTTCCCACCCCAGCCCTGCCACGTCCTAAACAAACACAGACAGAAGAGACAGAAGGTGTGAAAACGGCTCAGAGCATGTACATTTTCATGAGGGATTCGAGACATATTCAGGTCTAAAAAGGTAGGTGCACCAGCTTGGGAAAAGGCCAAGTGATCGCAGTTTTTATAAGTGAGTGAAAGATGTTAAGATTAATGTGAATTCTGCAGAATACAATCCCAAGGTTAGATGAAACTATTAACTATCATAATTTAGAGAAGTTATGAATTCACTATCACATTTAAAATTGTTGGGAATGGAAATAATTTACCAGATAACACAGAGGGTGAGCAATAGGAGTCATTCACTTCTTAGGTAACTTGAGATCTGCATGTAGACGGAGACCCCGCATTGCAGGGCAATGGAGGATTTCAGCTGCTATAATTTTTTCATACCAAATAATCACTATTTTCTAAACTAATACTGTGATTACCCTCAATTTAACAAATGGGTATTAAGGAATCTTCATCCTAATTTACTGTTGCCCTTTGCAGAAATTCTCTCGTCTCTGGCCCTTGTTTTCTTCACAAGCCTTTCAAGCAAACAAAACACTCTCTGCAAAGTAAATGAGTTAATAAATGCATGAAGTTTTTGTTTTGAGTTAAATCTGATTAGTGATTAAAACCTTCTAAAAATTACTTCTCAGATTCACTGGATTATAAATGTGTTTAGCAAAAGAAAGCATATCTACCTACCCAATCTATCCAGTACACGACCCAAAAATGCCAGATATAAGGGAAAGATCCCTCCTACTTTTGATGAGACATTAATGAGGCAATGCCTGGTTTTATTAAATGTTGTACATTATTCATAAACCATCCATTCTGGAAACTAAAATATAGACATTTTCATATTATAAGCATCAATACTACATGAGATTAGCCTGAGGGTCACCTAGAGGGACCTCAGGGACCAGCACATGTCCCAGAACAATTTGTGAACAGTTGCTCTAAATGACACTCACTGGTGGATTTAGAATAGTTTCTCTTTCTGGAGAAAAATATATCCATTTTTAAAAGTTTATTTTTACAATGTTCCTTTGTTCTTCTGACTTATAAAATAGACCTTGTCTTATTATGAATGTGTTAAATAAAAATGATGATTTTAAGTTATCCAAAATAAATATAATTTAATTCAGAACCTCATAGTGTAGACTTGTGCAAAATTACTTTGACATAAGAATAAACCTTATTCCTCCAACTTCCAACTAAAGGGAAACATATTTTAGATGAGGCTTTATTTTTTGTGTACATTGACAATGTCACATCAAAAGTACATTCACCCCTCATGATTGAAAAGACCACACAAAACAGTTTCAAAATGCTTCAGGCACCTTCTGAATGACAATGACAAATTTAAGTGTTTTTATTCTTTGATTAATATTTAAAAAGTTATTTCAATGATTTTATAACAGCTGGTAAGAGAGAAATACCATTTTAAAGGATATAACTAAAATTAGAATGACTCACCTAAGATTTTTTTGTAAGTAACTTTCATCTTTTAAATAAAGTAAGAACTAATTTACTTTGTTATTTATATTTGGTGTATGATTTTAACCCCTCTTACTAGTATAGGTTGAAGTGTGCCCCCCACCTGCCCCGGATCCATACGCTGCAGTCCTAGCATGCAGCACCTCAGAGTGCGGCCTTATTTGGAGGTAATTAAGTTAAAATGAGGTCATTAAGGTGGGCTCTAATCGACATGACCGATGTACTTATAGAAAGAGGACACTTAGAGACAGACAGGAACACAGGGAGTACACCATAGAAATACGAAGGCAGAGGGGTGATATTTCTACACATCAAGGAATGCCAAGTATTGACATCAAACCGCAGAAGCTGGGAGAGAGGCCTGGGGCAGACTCGCCCTCGCAGCCCCAGAAAGAACCAGCCCTGCCCAAACCTGCGCCTCGGACTTCCGGCCTCAGCAGCTGTGAGGCAATAAACACCTGTTGTTTACACCACCCAATTTGTGGTATTCTGTTGCCACAGTTCTAGCAAACTTGCTGTTAACATGGTCTAATAGGCATCTGTTTTTGCCTCCTCATGTAGCATGCACAGTGCTCGTCTGCTGAGGTCTTTAAATTTCTCTTTAGAACAGAACAAGTGGCTGATCAATGACCTGCCAACTAGCCCCTGCCCTTCCGCTCCCTCAGGACTTCGGGAGAACCATATTTGCCAGCACCTGAAGAGTTTATTTGTACCAGAAATGTAGACATTTGATAAAATATGCACTGATTCGCTAATGTTTAATAACCAGCCGCTGCCTTTTTCCTCCAGGTACATCCACACTTCTCCCAAAAACAGCCCTCAAAGGCAGCCACCCCTGCCGGGGAGTCCCCGACCACACCGGGCACCACACCTTTGCAGGGGCACCACACCTTTGCAGGAGCCGCGTTCTCCTGCTCTAGTCACAAAGACAGTCGCTTCCTGTGCTTCCTGCGCTTCCCAGGCCTCCTTTGCACACAGCCCTCAGGACCAGGACCAACCAGCGGGACCCGGAGCCAGCGCCTGGGCTCCCAGCTCAGCTGCACTGGCCAGGGCTGAGGGACACTGGGCACAGACGGCCCTCAGGTGCCCCAGCTTCTACCCAGTGAGGTGAGAAGGCTTAACTCACTGTGCTGAGGAGTGGGAACCACCTGGAAAGCACGTGGATCAATTCCTGGCAGATGGAAAGTTCTTAATTGTACGATGTTTTTATTTTGCTCCCCCAGAGCCGCCTGCGTCCTTCTGTCTGAAACGCCCCCCACCTCTTCCTAACCTTCTGTTCGCCTGCCCGCCTTACCTGCTACACTGTGCATGTTTGTTTACATAAAAAATGCAGGGGGCTATAGCTATATTTATTGAGTGCTCTTTTACAAACATTTTACAACAATTAATTCTTAAGTTTTGATCCTTGCCATATAAATTGAGAATTATACCATCCTTTATATAGACGAGAAAACTAGACTTAAGGAGATTAGGGATTGCACAGGTGGCACTGTTGTTTATAACACCTTACCAAAAGCTGTGCACGTTCAACTTGCAAACACGTTTAGAACGTAGTGAAGGAACAGTTCTAGACTCTCCCCACCTGCCGGGATTTGTCCTCACACCTATCTCAAGAAACAGAAGTGGTAAAGTCCTCTTGGCCAGTTAACTCACTGGCTAACCAAGAGTCAGGTTAGGCCTGGGATTGTCAACTTGTGACTCCCATGCTGGGGTGTGGCTGGTCAGTACACCCCAAGACAGCACACAGGTCATTAAAATACAAAAAGTATTCCAGCGTGTTCTGGTAACTAGCTTCTGGCCAAAGCCCCTTGAGAGCCACCTGTTAAATAAAATTTGTCCATTTATTTATCAATCTTTTGAAAATGGTACAAACCACTTCTTTGATATGGGTCTGTTGCTAATTGAATTTTGTACACATAAGGCTCAGTCCATGACTTCTGTGTATATACTTTTTATAAGAGAGTGAAATATTATAGGAAGTTTGTAAAGTAATTTGGATATTGAATACTTTCAGTTTTATATGTTCTTTGCTCCATGTGAGTTGCTTGGATATCTCATTTTATAGGATTTTTAAAAAGTGACTTGCCTTAACCAGATCTTTCCTTTGTGCTGTCACTAATCAGATGGTTTAAAGGAGCAATGGAGGACAGGGTTTCATTTTGCTAGTTCATTAAATCAAGATAGGTTAAGAATTAATTTTGTTGTATCATATCTCACAACCTTAATTTTAAGAAATAAATAAAATGAAGCTGAGAGAGGTTAAGCAGCATACTCAAGGACAAACCAGTAGTATATAGCAAATCAAAAAGCAAACCTGACCCAGGAGCTATGAGCCCACCTAGAACCGGAGCTTGGCTTCTGATATCATTCTCCAAAAAAAAGGAACCAGGATTCCTTGGAGAAATGGCTGGTTCCAGGGCTGGAGCACTAAATATACAAGATGAGTCTGGGGTATTGTACATTGCCAGAAATTAAGAAAGTGTTAAAAAAACAAAAATTCGAACCTAAATCAAAACACTGAAATGCTGAGAATCTGTCCAAGAGACACAGGAATCAATTGACAGAACTCCCAATGGCCAAACCTTGAACAATTTACCAAAAAAATGAATAATGCAGTATTGGATTGTAATGTAAACATAAATGAAATATCCATGAGTCTATAATAATATAAATACATGATCGAATAAGCAAATAAATGGGGGAGATGAGGCAGACCTCCCACGCAGAAGAATCCCAAACACGTATGCATCTAATCTGCCCACCAGGAGGTGGTGCGTAGCTCCCCATTCCTTAAGTGTGCCCGGTGACTGAGCCTAGTGAGGCTAGTTACTGTGTAAGATGGTAACAGTGTACTAGTCACAGAGTAACAGCCAAGGAACCTGACAATTCCTCCCTCAGCTGGGTGATCAAGGGTCACTTCAGTGGTGACAAGTTACGTGGACCGTCAACACCTGCTCAGTTCCCAAGGGCTGCCTTAACAAATTACCACAAATCAGGTTACTTAAAACGAAGGAAATCTGTCTCTCAAAGTTTGAAGGCCAGAAGCCCAGAACCAAGGTGTCAGCTGGGCCACACTCTGTCTGAAGGCTCCAGGGGAGGATGCTCCTTTACCTCTCAGCTTCCAGTGCCCCCTGCATCCCTCGGTCTGGGGCTGCATCTCTGCAGTGTCTGTCCCATCTTCCTATGGCCTCTTCCCATGCATTTTTGAGTCTCAAATCTCTGTCTTCTCTTATAAGGACACAAGTGCTTGGGTTTTGGGCCTACTCTAGATCCAGGATGATCTCATCTCAGGATCCCTCATGCAATTGTACCTGCAAACAGCTGATTTCAAGTAAGATCACATCTGTGTGTCCTGGGGGTTAGGAGTTGAAAATTTCTTTTTGTGGACCATTATTCAGCCCACTACAATACCGTTGCTACATTGTGAGGACAGTGGCGCTTTACCACTGTGGTCTTCTTCTATAAAAACACATAATCAAAGTCTAATCATGAGAAAAACACCATACAAGTCCCAATTGAAGGACACTCTACAAAATACCTGACCAGAATGCCTCAAAACTGCCAAAGGTCATCAAAAACAAGGAAAATCTCAGAAACTTTCACACTCAGAAAGAACCTAAGGAGACACAACAATGAAATGTGCTGGGGCATCCTAAGTGGCACCCTGGAACAGAAAAAGGACACCAGGTGATAATAATGTACCCATAGTGACCCATTAATTTTAACATATTGGCCTATTAATTTTAATAAATGCACCATGATAACAAACGACATTAGTAACAGATGAACTGGGTGTGGTGGGTGCAGGAACTCTCTGAACTATCTTCTTAATTTCTCTATAAACCTAAAAGAGTTCTAAAATAAAAAGTTTATTGATAAAATATGAACAAGCCTTGTCTCTTTTCAAGGACCAGCTCCTAACCACAAAGCCATGCCCTTTCTCCCACACCACCTGATTGTGTGTGACCGTGGGCCACCTGTAAATGTCACATCTCGGGGTCCAGAAGGAGGTCACCACGTGCATTTTTGTCAGAACAACGTGCTTCATGAAGAGTCACCAGCTCAGAGACACTTTCTAATCATGTGATGGGCTGAGCCATGCAGTTCTCCGTAGTTGTTTTAATATAAACAGGAGGTTTTCTTCAGTTTAAATTGTAGAGCCCCCAGGTAGATTCTATAAAGAGGACTCTATATACTTCTGTAGTATTTACATTACAAACATTTGTAATGCCTTTCTAGACAATGCTTTACAAAGGCATTAAAATAAATAATAGGTTTTCAAACTTTTTTGGGTGTTTTTTTGCATTTTTAAATTTTTAATTTTTATGGGTACGTCATAGTTGTATATTTTTATAGGGTACATGTGATGTTTTGATTCAGGCATACAATGTGTATTAATCAAATCAGGGTAATTGGGGTATCCATTGCCTCAGGATTTTATCTTTTCTTTGTGTTAGGAACATTCCAATTGCACTGTTTTGGTTCTTTTAAAGTATATCACTACTTAATGTTGATTTTAGTCACTTTGTTGTGCTATCAAATATTGTTCATTCTATCTAACTTATATTTTTGCACCCATTAGAGCAGGATAAAGTGAGGATGATTAATGGGCACAAACTTTTGACTTCTACATAAACCCCTAGGAATTCTAGAAGTTCCTCGGTAATGTAAATTTGGCATAAGGGATATGTACACGAACCTTGGACTTCTTGCTGTGTTTTCCTGGCACCACATCAGTGACTGCATTTCCGCATAGTGATCATTCTTCTGTGTCATTGAAGGATGGTCTCTTCTAGGGTTTGGCAGTTTGGGCAGTTATGGACATGCACGTGGAGCCAGTGTGATCTCCCTGCGTCCCCACAAAGGTAGGCAGCCCCTTCCACATCCACTTCTGTCACTTTGTCCTGCGCTTTTCCACTGTGGTGGAACCTCGCGGCTCATGCCTGGCCTGGACTTGGCCCCTCAAAGCTGTGTGGCTCTTACTCCTTTTCTTTGCCGTCTTCCCCTCGCCACCCGAAGCAGACGCGTTCCAACTGGTCTCTTTCCTGGCGTGTCAGATATTCTCAAAAATAGTGATTCTGTCTAAAATTTTAAAGACACATTTTCATTGTTGCTTTCCTACAAGCACCCCCATGTACACATATATGCACACTGTACACACACACACATTGTTGCTGTTGTTGTTGTTGTTCCAAAAGAGCCAGGTGGTTTGGAACATGAAAACACAAACATTTTAACTGTTATCTTTTCGTCTGTATCATTGAAATGTTGGTGGTGCCGATGACATGCTTAAGGGTCAGTTCCCATTTCAGTTTTTTAAAAGAAAGACTTTATTAGAATTTGTTAGGCAGCCACAACAGCTCATACCTACAAGTACGCGTGTGTACGTGTTCCCGGTATTTGCATAGTATCCACGTGGACCGTGAAAGGGGCCAGCTCTGTTATCAGGAATGCTGAAAAATGACCCAGAAGTAGTCTGCTGTCCGAGTGTCACCAGTGAGTAGGTCAGAGACAACGAGAGGTGTGTCAGCCTTTGAACTGTCATTTCCAGTCGGTGATATCCTAATACCGCAGCCAAAGAACGTAGGGAGGGGCTCCCTTAAACCTGATTCAATCCAAATTACAGAATATTTTGCCAAAATAATGATAAAATCAGTGTTTTCCTAAACAGCATTTAGGGATAAACAGTAAGACTGTATTTTTTAAAAGAACTTTGAAGAAACTTTTTGACTGTTTTTCTGAGATATTATATACTAAAGGGGAAAAATCTACTGAATTTTACCACACTAATCTACTTAACACACATGTAATTGTACTGGTTATATAACACAATTTAAAATAAACACTAACAGAATGGGTGAGTTTACTTGAACTCAACATTATTTTTTAAACCAGCTTTCTCAGTGGGAAGTAAATGAGAGGTACAAACATTCAGTTCCTCTTATGAACCAATATGATACTGGTGTCACTGGATCCTGCCAGCCCATCTGCCAGAACAAAATCAAAGTGAAATCTTCCCGTGCATCTGCAAATACGCAGGTTCCCGGGCAATTCTTTCTTATCCTCTTAGTATTTGGAGAGCTGGTCTCCTGGGCTTGCAGCCCGTGCATGTTCTGAGGACAGGCACTGTGTTGGACACTCTCTTAACCCTGGAACCTCAACAGTATCTGTGGAGAGACTGAATCGTAGAGGTTCGCTGTGTTCAGCACGATCACGTTCTTTTGTCAACCATCTTCTTGGGTAATTTCCAGTTATCTTAAATAATATAAAATAGGAAAAAGAACAGTCAAGAGTGGCTCAGGCATCAGGGTGCCTGGGTTCAGATATTAGCTCTCCTAATGCTGGGTGACCTGGGGAAGTCGTTTTATCAGTTTGTGGTAGAACAGTGGGACTAACCTCATTTGGAAGATTAAATGAAGTAACCTGGAAAAAAGTGACTAATAAGAGCCCAGCAAGTGCACAGCTGTAATTGCAAGTTGCTCTGATTACTGCTGTGCTCTTGTTCCCCTGCAGTGGGACATTTTCTACTCTACACCATTGGATCTGGTCTACGGTACCCCCCTACTAAAAACCTTTCAATGACTGCCCATTCTCTCAAGACAGTCCTAGTTCCTTAGCATCATATAACTGCACTACCTTTATATTCCTTTTAAGCAAGAGTCAGGAGCCATTAACATGGACACCTTACAGTGCAGGTCTGATGTCCTTTGTTATTTGTGCAGTCCCTACCAGCTGGATGCTGTTATCTCCCCTCGCTGGGGTATGAGGCAACTGTGGCTCCGAGAAGGTGGATAATATCCGCAGGATTTCCTTCCTGGGAGAGCACTGGGGACACTCAATGGAGGCTGCCATCACCAACATTGCCTCCAGCCCTGGCAGCTGGCTGGCACGAGGGGCAGTGCTGGAGAGCAGAGCAGTGGGACAGACCCACGGTCCTGCTCCCGGCTCCGGGCAGAATCACCTTGGTCCCTATTCCCTGGACTAAGGTTTGGTCCAGAAGAAAAAATGCTCCACACTGTGACTTCTGACTCAAGTTGTGTTTCTCCTCAGAAGTTGCAGTGCAGCTCAGCTTTGGTCTGAGTAAAAGAGACTGAAGATAGTGAACATTTTCCTCAAAACACCCCTCAGGGGGCAACCATGGAATAATGGCATACAACTGTACTCTTGCTTATCTAACAGGATTATTACAAGTTTGCATGATATTATATATTTAGTAGTATGACTGTTAGATATCTGAAATATACACTTTTCTAATCGTCCTAATCTCTCCTTTTTTCTTTGCAGTCCATGTGGTCTTCCCTTCCACCCTCCCCACTTCTCCAAGGTCTCCAGAAACATCCTGGTGTAACTAGGCTCCCGTAACCTGCCTTTTCCTCCAGGATCATTTTGTCTGACGCACCCAGCAAAATTTCTTGATGAAGCAACCGGTTCTCTTTCACATCTTTAGTCCCAACTTAATCCTCAGGCTAGGGCTCTTCCTTTAAAGGACTTTTGGTTCAATAAATGGTACAAAGCAGAATGTAATATCTCAGAATAGTTTGCACTGAAATCAGTGCCACAGGTGCCTAGAAAGGCTGGGACTGCTGTTAACCATAGCAGTCAGGGAAACAAACCTTGAGTCAAGTCCGAGGGACTTAGCAGTGCTCTTGCATTGAGCAGTGACATACATGATCTGGAGCAGGTGAGATATATCAGGGTGAGGGGCTAAGGCTCTGCAGGTGGGAAGTATCCCGGGATACAGAGGGATGGGTGAGTTGGTCTCATATTAGGAGGAAGCCAGAAACATGCTGTGTTTTAGGTACAAATATAGTTGAATTATGCACTGGTGATGCTGCACGTTTACACCTTAGCTTAACAGATAGCAGGTGAGTAGGTTACTGTTTCAGCTCAGTTGCTTTCAGAGGAACAGGTACAGGTACGTGAGTACGTCATTCCAGATCACACCCTCGACCCGGATGGCACAGCTGGGGCTCGGTTCAGGAGCCAGGGAGAGGAGACACTAATGTCTTTCCTCACGTATCCAGAGAAGGGAGCAAATCTGTTTCCCTAGGGACAAAGGAGCTAGTCTCATGGGCAAAATCAGCCTGTATCAAATCAGTATGTATGAAAAGAAAGAAAAGAAAGAATTGTATTGCTTGTTTATCCTCATCATGGCTAAAGTAAGCTTTATTCCATGTTCTCCATGTGCCTTCACAATTTCAATCAGTCTTAATAGTTCTCAGGCATCAGAGACAACAATCATTATCCTTTTGATTAGTGGCTAACACTTTAAAAGCAAAATGAAGCTGTGTGTATGTTGTTCTTCAGAAACCGACATGGAGATGAAAATGGGGACACATGAGAGAAGTTAATGACAGTCGCTGTTGAAGTGGGACTCACAGTCAGGACAGCCAGGGAGGACAGATCACCACCACATTCCCGTTTCTGTAGCTTGAGGACATTAACCTGCTGCCCTACCCATCCCAGAGGCGTCCTGTTGACCACGGCAGGTTCACAAAGAGGCAGCCACATCATGATGTTTCTCATCCTGTGGCTCCAGTCTAGTTGGCCTACCTGGGGCCAGTGAATATTCTCGGGCTAATTACACAATGTTGAGTAGACCAGAGAGTTGTGCTCAGCAGGTCAACACAATGAAAGTATCACTGAAATTAACAAACAGAATTTCATCTGTGTCTTCTGTCTTTGCCCAAACCAGGTTTCTCAGGGTGGTATGGCCAAGATCCAACCAGCTATACAAAGAAAGATATCCATGCTGTGTCGTACAGGGACATATTTATGGCTTGACATTTAAGTCATAACACATATTTAAGTGCATAGTTCTGTTTCCTCTCTTTAATTCTGTAAAGGGAAAAATGCAATACGAATATTCAGGGCACGAAAACTCTAAAATTCTTTGGCATGAAGTAATATTTGATACTCTTAAGAAAGGAGCAAACCCTAGAGATTATGCTGTTAAGTTACAGCTGAGTTGTTATTTGTCTGAAAATTTAAAATCTGGCCGTTAAAATTAATTATATTCAAGGAGAATTTATCAGAATAAAAGTCTCTGATGTGATATTTTTAGTCTCTGGAATTAAAGTGGCACCCACGAGCCAATAGATCACAGTAAAAACAGCCAGGCTTGCCGTTTGGAGTTCTTTAAACAGACTTATTCTGATTGTAACAAAAACACCCATAAATCTATGCACATATATATTGATCTTGGCTTCCTCTTAAAAATGACTCTGTCCTAGTAAGTTGGCATATTTCATAAACAAACCAACAAATTATTGATCTATCATATACTCTAAAAGTCCTGTGAAGAATCTAGGTTGCTTTTAAGTTCATACTGTACCTAAGGGAATGAGAAACTCTGAAATGAAAAATAGGTATTTAAAAAGAAGCACAGAAGATATATAGCTGTCCCTTTCTGCTTCTTTCTAGCCTCCTATTGTGATTCAATCTGTGTATACCACATCCCACACTGTATCCACTGATACGACATTTAGTGCATTAATGCCATTCCTTCCAAGAAGCTTTAGTAATTAAGTTACTTACACTCCTACATTTAAAAATCGCTTTGTGAAAAATTTGGTCTAGATCTTCTTTTGTTTAAACAAATTTGGTTTAAATTAATTTATTTGTAGAGTATATTCTATTGGAGCCTCATTGTGAAAACAGATAAAAATAATTATTTCTATTAGCAGTCTCCAAGGGAGACTACTGTAAAATATTTTATTAATAAAATTCAGATAGTAACTGATACATTAATCATTGCACTGACTGAAGAAGCACCCTATGGTGTTCTTTAATCTGATGTGTTTTCTGTGACCTGAGTAAGGAAGGCTGTGCCGTAGACTCGGGGACTTAAAGTACACTGATTATAAAGATTGCAACTCATATGTGGGGAGTCATTTGGTTCTAGCTGAAAGCCGATGTAATTGCATAGGGCCTAGGCCAGTATTACAAATTAGCAGATATGTGTCTTTAAAAAAAAGAAAAAGCTAAATAATATCTTTCCTCTTTTGAAAGGGAGAGAAAGAAAGTAAACAAGCAGGATGACAAATCTTAATACACGCTAGAAAATGATGTGAAGTGACATAAAGAAAAAGAAGAAGTAGAGCCCAGTCAGGGGGCACAGGAGAGCCTGGGGCGGGCAGGGCGGGCTGCCCTTTAGTCCACTGTGGCCGGGGGAGCGCGATGCCAGCCGAGGTCCGGGACAAGCGCTGGCCCCGCAGGAGCCCACCGCAGCAGCAGGCAGAGCGGGGCGGCCGAGGTCACTCTGGGCAGCGCGCCCAGGGCCCTTTGCAGGACTTCCGCTTCCACCGAGTGAAAGGGGAGCCTTAGGCTGCTAAGGGTCCCGCATAGAAGCAGGGAGACCAGCTGGAGAGCGCTGCAGAATCCAGGCGTGAGAGGATGGTGGCCCAGACCCAGGTGGCAGCTCTGGGGCGGCGAGAAGGGGTCCGATTCTGGAGATACGTGGAGGTTGAGTCAGCTGGATTTTCTCACTGGCAAGAGAAAGACAAAAGTTAAGGATGACTCCAAGCTATTTGGTCTGAGCAGCCTGGAAGACAATTGCCGTCTGCTGAAAGAGCGGGCTAGAATAGGTTTGGACAGGGGCGGGGTGGGGACTTGAGAGTTCAGCCTCGACATGTCCCTTGTGAGATGTCTGCCAGCGTCCAAACGGGAGGAGGGGCAGGCAGTGTCATGTCTGAGCTGGGTTCAGGACAGAGGTTTCTGCAGACAGAAGTCAGGGTTCGTTGGCGTTTAGGGACATCCAAAGCCAAAAGAAAGGCCACGATCACAAAGGAAGCATGGAAGAGAAGTGTATGGGCGTTCATAGTATCTCTGGAATCTAAACTTAACCACATTTACACAGAACCAGTCACATTTGTATGTAATAAAGAATCTAGCCCTGGAGTGTGGCTTATTTGGAATGGTGATGGCTATTCCTCACAAGCATAAACATAAGTTAACACAATGTCCAGTCTTTATGACTCATATTTCCCCCCGTACGTATCAACACAATCTCCTCATGATCCAAAGATGACAGCAGTTAGGTTATTTGGGGGCCTGTACTTATTCACTATGATGAACTCGAAACACTCAGTTTACAGGAATTGACTTCATTAGATAAAATAAAGTATTTGTTAGTATCCTTGATAACACTAGTTATTTTATGTGTAGACTTATAAAAGCATTAAAAAGAACACAGTGCTCAAATCAGAAGATTTGCCTTTAATTTCTGGTTTTGGCATTTACTTAGCACATCCTCAAGCAAAGCCCAGAGCATGGCCTGAATTGCCACTTCTGTGAGTGTGAAATGGAATAATAATATTATGTCTATTAAGTTGTGGTGGAAATCACCCTCTTCTTATCTTTGATACACTACTAATTTAAAAATGTGCTTTCGTATTACCAAAACACAGGTTGCTTTGGTTATATTTTCAGTGCTTATTTACAATTATTTCAAATGATCATCCTCAGGGACTATGGTAGGTGTGATACAGATTATCTTGCTAGTTGCTTTGAGATATGTTCTGCAAACTATAGTGTGTTTAATTTTTTTTTAATTTCCTTTGTGTGTTTTAAAAATAAGTTTATTCTCCAAATATTGAGCAAAGGGCAGCCTATGTTCCATTATGAAATGAATAATAATATTGTTATTCAGAATTTCTGTATCCTCACTATTTTATGGTCTATTTGGTCCATCAGTTTCTGAGGAGGTTATGTTAAAAATCTGCACAATCATTGTGAATTTATTTATTTCTTCTTATAATTCTTTCAGTGTTCCCCCTTGCATAATTTTTGCTAGGTATGTACAGAGCCAGGAATGCTATATCTTGTAAGTGAAATGACTCTTTTATTATGATATTCTTAATCTACTATGAAATGTTTGTTGGTTAGTGTCCCTTCATATAGGTATACTAACTTCCTCTTGGTTAGCATTTGCCTGATATGAGATTGGGGCTTTGGGAGGGATTTTGATTGATCTATTTTTAATTTTTTGGTTCTGATTAGAAAGTCCCTGTGTTTTTACAGGAAATGTAACCCGTTAAATTTATTTCTATTACTAGTTGTCTTAGGTTGGATCCTCAGGAGCAGACCCTGGCAGGGAAGGAGAGCAAGCCAGGGTGGCAGTGAGTCTGGAGGAAGGTAACTTTAGCTCACGTCTCGGTGCATCTGGAGAGAGGGGAGATTACATCTCAGAGCTGTCCGAAGAGGAGGAAGAGCGGCCCTTCAGTGAGGGGTGGAAGGGTGGCATGAATTCAAAAGAACTTGCTGCTCACTGTGTGCACAGGCAGCTGTCAGACGGCGAGACAGGGCTGTGGGCTGTTAGGAGTGTGAATAATAAAGAGACATGTGAGGATGGGGACAGAGTACTGACATTTTCGTTACACTGATGTATTTTTCTACCATCTTATCTATACTGTGTTTTTGCTTTCTTTTCCTGCTTTTTCATATTGTTGGATCCATTTACCTGTGTATCTAATTGTTAATTCATTTATTTTTTCCAAACATAAGTTTTGAAACTATAAATCATTTCTATCTTAAGTAATCTTAAATTTTTAACATACTTATGTGACTCGGTATACAATTAATCAGTATAATAAATCTCTAACTGACAAATGATAAAAGGCACATAGAAATATATAAATCTGAATACCTTCCCCATTTTCCATGTTATTGTTAGGTAGTATTTTATTTTCACCTTTTTAAAAATTAAGAAATGACTTAATATTATTGCTCTTGTCTGTTCCCCTGCACCCAAATTCATATGTTGAAATCCTAACTCCTAAGGTGATGATATTAAGAGGTAGGGACTTTGGGGGGTGATTAGGCCATGAAGGTGGGACCCTCATAAGTGGGATCAGTGCCCTTATAAAAGAGGACCCAGAGAGACAATGCTCCTTCTGCCGTATGAGGACATGGTAAGAAGGTACTATCTATGAACCAGAACGTGGGCCCTCACCAGACTCTCAATCTGCTGTCACCTTGATTTTGGACTTCCCAGCCTCCAGAACTCTGAGAAATAAATTTCTGTGTTTACGAGCTACCCAGTTTATAATATTTTGTTATAGTAGTCTAAACAGGAAATTGGTACTAAGACGTGGGGTTATAATGTAGTTTAAATACCTTCATTTATAGTTTATAAGTTTAATATTCTTGTTTTTTTTTCAAATACTTCAATTCAAATACTCCAAAATCTGTTGGAATATTTTACTAACTCTTGAAAAGTTGGAAAGAACAAACTTCCTGTGTGCCTTGCACTCTGCTGAGTGGTGGAGATAGAGCCATAAAGAATGTGCCAATAGACACATTGGTCCTCTGCGGTCCCCAAGTTCACAATTGTACAACCATCCATAAGGTGACTGTGTTGCATTCTGTCAAAAGAAAGTATTTTCAGCTCCCTCTAACAGCCAAGATAGCCCTGCCTGAGTCGTCCACAGCAGTAAATCACTGTGAGCTCAGGGCTGGTTCCACGTGCAGATTAGAGAATTAAAAAAAAGCAAAGTTCTATCGATTGTTGGAAATTGATAAACTTTTACTGTACAATCTATAGGAAAAGATAAAGACCCTTCAAGTTACTGGTTTAAGATGAAATTTGGGATAACTAAATAGAAAAATAAAACAATGTAAATAAATATATAATTAAACACAAAAAATACATAATGAACTTGGGCATGTTAGTGAAATGGCTTATAATAAGAAATAGTATTCCCCCCCCAGTTTAAACATAATTAAACGTATTTCAAGCCATTTTAAAATGACTATGTGTGACCATTCCCAGATTTGTCTATAAGAATAAATAATGAACGTCATCACAGGGGCACAGTCTCCCCTGGCAGCATTCCTGGGAAATGAGCGTGGAAGACCAATCACAAATTAGCATCTCGTCTACATTCTCTGCTCGCCTTTTTATACACTGAACTCAACCACCTAGACTTGTAAAACTCCCAGGTAGAGTCCTTCTGATGAGGCCTATTAATACTTACTCTTATGGGATAGTTATTTAAAGGTTTGAATTAAATGAAGTTCTTGGACAAGACTTTTTAGCTGTCAGAACCGCTTTAGTCTTACCCAATGCGGTGTATTAGTTCCACCAACTTATTTACACCTCTACCATAAATGATGTGATCATTGTGGTATGGTCTTGGTTTTTTCTCAATTTCATTGGAAAAAAAGAGAAAAACACCTTTGTTTTAAACCTACTAACTCCTAAATAATAACATACTTAAACTTTTTGGAACATTTCTCCTTGGAAACTAAAAATAGGGGTTTCCTATGTGATTATTTTGGATGAGGAACATGGGTTTCAAGCACAGATATTCTATTATTCACCACATTCACATTTTTTGTCACATTTAGAGAAATATGTCAGCAATTTGACAACTATTTGAATTTTATTCAGTCTTTGAATTTTTTGAATAAAAGCTCACAGCCTTGATGGAAGGGAAAGTAGGAAACGTTACACTTCAGTGGTTAAAGATTTAACTGTGGATGCTAAAATTTTACCTTGGAAATTTTCACATCACTTTGTGACTATGTGTCTCAGTCTCTAACCTGCCCTAGGAGGGATTTCATCAAAATTTTCAGCAAAGCCTCTCCCCTTTACTTAGAAACCTCACTATCAGGTAATAATGAGAGAGGAAGTTAACATTTATTGAGTTCCTAAAATGTGTCAGATACAGGGGATTTGGGGACCTAACAAATACAAGGAGGGTGGAACATTTCCGTGATCTGGAAGTCTAATATTGACCATTAGAGGAAATCCATGACAAATAAACATAGAAAGTAACCAGTCAAGGGGTTGGTACATTCACAGAAAGAAAACTTATCTTTATGAGGGTGGGAGGATGGAACAATAGAATTCACTTACTTTCTTTGTATTAATGTTGAATGAAACAGCCAAGAGCATCTTGAGAATTCTTTTCTGTTTCCTGCTGCTACAAAAACCTGAGCACCATGGACAAGTCAGATCTCACACCGTTGGACAACCACATAGGTGATACATTGAAGGTCATAATTTTTAGAAAACTGGAATAAAGAGTCTGGCCACACATCCATAGGAAACATTTGCATTTCAGTTTTATGTGTGTCTTTTAACAGAAGCACTTACCCACAGTGGACAAAGTTTAGAGAAAATTAAGTCATCTGGGACACTGGGGAGTTTGGATAATGACTTCAAAACTAGGCAGTGTTTGGAATTGTCAATATTTTTACCAACCTCAGGCTTGTTATTCTTTTCCTAGACCATACTAGCGTTGAAATAGACAGGCATCATTCCTTGATGTAAGTTCCCTTATACGAGAAAAATTGCACCCAGTCCTGTGGATTGCCTGTGCATGCTCCTCTAAGTCACTATAATTTATCTTTCCTGATATCACTATACCTGTCTTCCTCTGCAAGACATTGCAAGGTCTTGCTATATTAGCTTAGGTTTCAGGGCCAAAAAGGAAGGTTTAATCTCGCAGTGTGTGCGCTGCATTCTCCAAGGGGAACGTTCTTCACAGCAAGAAAAAATAAGACCCTTTAAAATCTCTCTCCACTTTTGGACAAGGGCGGATTAATTGAGTATAATGTCGAGTTGGAGGTAGAAACATTAAGCCTGAGACAATCTTAGAGGTCCTTCACGACAGACCTAAATGTGTAATTTTTGTTTTCCCTGCTGAGTGTAGCCTTAAAACAACTCATTTTTGTATGATGAATATTGCTAGTTTTTGCTTCTTTCTGGCCTCCTGACTCATCTGAACTTTCAGTCAGGTACCAACAAATACATATTCTCTACTTTTTGTTCTTTAGTACATTTTTATTACCACTATTTTTACCTGTTTTCAACATTGGTGCATTAAGAACTGCTTCTTTGTATGTCTCAGAAGCAGCGCTAGTCTCTGATGAGCAGACAAGCAGAGTCTAAAGGAAAAAGACTGCTTGTGCCTTGAGTCCTTAGCATGGACTTTAAGCTGACAACGCCCCAAATATGAGAATGCCTGTGTGGGCGGAGACCATCACGCTGCTCTTTCGTCCATTCCCCCTTCCCGTTTTCAGCAGATGAGTGGATGATGATAATCTGTCGTTTATCCTGTTGCAAATGCAAAGGGAAAGCCCAGTTCATGATGGCAAGTTGACATAGGTTCTTAAGTACTTGGTCTGATGCTCGGAACAGTAGTTTTTTAGTGAGTGCGTCTGATTCATTAAACAGCAGTCCCAAGCTTCACTGTGCATGGGGTAACACAGGTAAATTAGAATAATGTTTGCCACCAAATCTTTCTTCACAGCGTCTAACATAAGCAACATTTGGCATCAGGATTATTGCTAAATTGAACATTGGGTTTGTCTGGACCTGGTATCTTTTCTTAATAGTATTTAAAGCGGAACTTTAAACTTAGTTATTTGTAGAAATAATAAAGTTCTGAAAAGACCTGAGCTCAGACTTTCCATAAACTGTGACCAATTTACTATATATATATAGGTGTAAAAACTACAAAAAAAAAATACAGGATGTTTCTATTCTCATCTTACTTGAGCAGTATTATTTTGAGTTCTTAAGTGAGAAAAAGATAACCATATAAATTGTCTCACTTTTTCATGAGAAAACTGTGATGGCATCTTTCTGAATAAAGCACAAATTGTGCCAGCAATAAATAAAATCTGCTTCTGGATACAGTTAAATCCAAACAAATAAGAATATTATTGATGTTTACATTAGATAAAAAATTAAAATTTTGGAGAAACTTCTGAGAGAGCTATGGGCATTCTCTTTGTCATGCTGTCAGTTTCAAATTTTCTTTTTGATGACAACAAACAAGTAAATTTGTAAAGGCATGTTTTAGCAAATCAAAAAATATTGTAAGTTTCTTGCCAAAAAGGGTAGACTAATTCAAGAGATATCTAGATCTTCCAAGATCCTGGAGTTAAAAACTTGACATGTCATTTTCTTTGTCCCAAACTCAATTATACTACATCTTTGCTGCTGTCTGTGCCTTTAGTGCAGAAACACATTTCAATTTTAAAAGTTATCTACAAGAAAACAAATTTACAAAATAGTTCTTCAAAGTTGTAAGGACACTAAAGATTTCCACTACCAGAAAACTGACCAGATCTTTCCTTTTTCAAACAGAGCCTTGGGCAGCATTTCTCTGAACCCTGAAGGGTTCGTGTAGTTGTCTGCCTCCAATCTCTTTCTTCAGGTTGTTGTCCAGGGCAAAATCTTATGCATAAGATGACCACAGGGCCTTTGAATCAAAGCGTTTGCCTTATTCACACATCTAGAGCTATTTCCAGTATATCAGCTCATGAATGGCCTCTTGTCTGTTCAGTACTTCATACAATCAGCTTCTTCCTGTTTTTCTTATTGCTTAGAATTTCAATCAAGCACTTGAAGATATCCTCGGGTATGTTCCATTTCCTTAGTAAATTGTCTTGAAAAGATAGTGGTTTAAAGTCTCAGCTTTGATGAAGTTAGCTATTTGTACAGCATTAAAAACACTTCTTTGGGGACTTTTGGCACAGTCCTTGTCCACAGTTCACACAGATGCCCGAGGCAAAGAGTTGCTGTGACATAGGAGGTGCTTTGCTGTGCTGAAGCAGCAAAACCGGGTGCCAGCTAGGGCACACCATTAATCCTCCATCTGGGTGTTGAGCGGCATGACTTTTCTGCAACTTGATATTTTGCCTGGGAAAAGAACTTCTGGTTTATAAGATATTAATGTATTTGAACTTTTCAAATTATAAGAATTTGTCTTTGATGCCATTTGAGTTTCTTTATGAAATGAAAAGCAGGAGTTGGTCCACTAACCTCAGCAGTCTTTCCTCTGGGTTGTAACTTGGGGGGAAATGATATTGCTTTCATTCATTCCATGAGCTGCTACAAGAAATTTGCGTAGAGGTCCATTGTCAATGGAAAAATCCAAACTCTAAAATAATTTAAGGAGGTTTATTCTGAGCCGAACATGTATGACCACGGACCAGGGGACAAGTTCTCAAGAGGGCTTGAGAATGCAGTGGAGGCAGCAGGATTACAGTTTGTTTTATACATTCCTGGGGACCGGAATTACAGGTAAAATCATAAATCAGTCCACGGAAGGTATACATTGGTTCAGCCCGAAAAGGTAGGACATCTTGAAGCGGGGGCTTACAAGTCATAGGTGGGTTTTAGGGATTCTTTAGTTGGCAGTTGTTTGAAAGAGTTGAGCTTTGTCTAAAGACCTGGGTCAGTAGAAAGGAATGCTTGAGTTAAGATAGGGGTCTTCTAGGATACTTGAGTCAAGATAAGGGGTCTTCTATCTCTCATGTGATGCTATACCAGAATCAGGTTGGGAAATAAACCACATTACATCAGGTTAATAGAACCTGCTTAGTGAGATCTTATTGTTTGTGGGCATGACTCACCAGGCCTCTAAGAAAGGAATTTGGGCAAAAGAAAAAGGTAACAGTGCAGCCCTCACAGTGATATCAGAGCTCATTTTATTATTTAATGGAGGCACCATTTTATTTGTTCAAGCATTTATTTATTTAAGAAATATCTGCTGAGTGTCTAATAGGTTCTAGATATTGGATATAATGGTGAAAAAGAAAGTTTCGAGTCTCCGGGAGCATATATTCTGATGAGGGAAGAGAAAGTGAAAGCCCAGAACTTAGATTTCCCCAGGTGGTGGAAAGCACCATGAAGAAGAATTTAGTCGAGTCAAAAAGATGCAGGTGGACGGGGTGGAGTGTGCTTTGCTGTTTTTAGTATCTTCATTTCCCTGCTCTGCTCTAAGTCACAATACATTTTAACTCTTCCAGAACACATGACTACGCAAATAATTCTCTAATTCTGAGTGATGTGTTTGGTTTGGTTACGAGAGAGGTAGCTTTTTAGGATGCTTCCTAAAAAGATTGGGATGGAAGAAACTTAGGTTCTGACAATAAAATAATAATTTCGACCTGACTGTGTCCCTCATGGAACTATGCACTACCCAGCCAATTTGCAGGATGCACAGATGTGAGATACTCTCACAGCTAACTTGGCTTCCGGTTTCTGTTGGCAAGAACTTTGCCCCAACAGAGGCACCGAGTCTCCTATACCCTTTCACAAAGTAGAAAGAAAATACAGTGAAAATATATATAAACATCATTACACTTTCCTTGAGACTAACACAGTCTAACCTAAAGGAGTAGACGTGACCACGATGACGGTGAATATGCTCACACATGGGAAAGACGACTGTGACTTTCCAGTGGTCGATGAGGCTGGGAAAATTTCTGGTTCTTTATTCTAATTTGGCCTTTTCTGCTTCTCTGTCCAAGGCAGGAGTTGGTGGTAACCTTCCCTTACGGGAAGCCACAGACGTGTCAGAGGGACGTGCGCACACGGCTGTCCTGCTCCCATGGTTTGGTCATTCATTGTCACACAGAGCTCACATTGGGGGTTCCATAATCTCTTTGACCCCACTGACAATAATTACATCAAACATATTTCTATCATTCTTGTAATGGGTTTATCTTTACTATTTCAAAAATCTCGAGAATTGCAAATATCAAAGTCGTATTTCTCTTTACAAGTACATTTGCTCTAATAATGCCTCTAGTAACAATACTCTCCGCCTTTGTGCCATTATAAGCATATGAAATTATATACTGAGGAAGCTGCACTATGTCCCAGAACTATACTAGGTAATCAAAGTACAATGACAGACAAAGAAATAGTTATGTGTAAAACAGGATCCTGTTTTTATAAAACAGACAATGGCACCAAAACACCTTTCCTCGTATAAGTATATATATGTGCATATTTGCATGAATTATATAAGCATGGAAAAAAGTCAAGAAGAGCAAAATGCCCAGTGCTTAGTTACCAGATTATGAGATTGCCCTGTAGGTGTTGCCAGTCACAAGATAGTATGTAGGATACTGTGAGAAGAGTGTCCCCTGGAGGTTTTAAAGTTGGCATTGCATCCACATTATAGGCCTTTAATATTTTGTTAAGGAAAAAGTTAACTAAAATAATAAATCTCTCTGTCACTTTCTCCATCTCTGTCCCTCTCTCTCTTTCTCTCTCTGTTGCTCTCAAATCACCCTAAAAATAGTGATAATAGAACAACCATTTATTACATTCACAGATTCACAGATTAAGGAATTTAGACTTGGCCGAGAAGGATGACATCTCTGTTCCTTGGTGCCCAGGGCCTCAGCAGGACACCTGGGGGCTGGGGTCCAGCATCACCTGAGGTCTCATCTGTGGCATGTCTGGGGGTTCACGACGGCTTCTGGCTATTGGCTGTAGCCTTACCTTGTCTCCATGTGTTGATGCTTTGGTTCTAAAGGGAGAGAGAGAGAGAGAGAACTACATAAAAACCATATTGCCTCACGATATAACCTTGGAAGGCAAGTGGCATCTCTTCTGCCACATTCTATTAATTGAAGCAATCACAAACACTTGCCCAGGTTTAAGGAGAGAGTGGAACAGAAGGCATGTCTTAGGGAGATCAGCAAGGTTCTGGAAGAGCACGTAGGTCCAGAAGTATTGCTGTGGTCATTTGGAGAAAAATACAATCTACTACACACAAATGCACCAAGTTGTTAACCTGATACCTCAGAAGGGGATGAAGAAGAAAATTAGCTTTTCCTTTACACTTGTTTGTGTTATCTCATGTGCACAAAAAACATATATTACCTCTTCAATTTGAAAATGTCCAAAGAAGCATTTTAAGAATAAAGAAGACAACTAGAAACACCAAGAACTAGAAAATGCACAGAAACGTGGGCTCAATGAATAATAAAATAGGAGGCAAAAGAGGAAGGCATCCTAGCTGAAAAGCAAGCAAGGATCACAAAGGAACGGGAGGCAACAGGGGAGACAGAAAAGAGATTAAAATGCAAAGGTAAGATTAAACTTTCTTAATAGATGTAGCGAGGAGTAGAGTTTATATGCAGAACACTGAGGAAGTGATGCATACTTTAGATCATGAAGTAGTGAAACCAATCACAGAATAGAGTTTTGGGGTTAGAAGACAGAAAATGGAGACCCCTGGACAAGGAACTGGTCTCTCCATGGAAGAAATCCAAGTAAAGTAAAAAATACAAAGTTATATACAACAGTTTCTTCATTTGAAGACAGATCTAACCTGCAGATGAAAAGCCGTTATCAAATACCCTGAGAAAAAGGGAGAATTTTGAAAATTCCATACATGGATATGTTGTTTTTGTGTTAATAGTGGTAGTTTGGTTATTTTGACATGCTATGTGTAATTTAAAGGATAAAGAAATAATTTCACAAGTATATGTTTAGTTAAGATTATAGACCAGACAGAAAATTTGTTATAAAATGGATAAGAGAGATATGAAATAAGTAAGTTGTTTAACTCATGAGAAACTAGGATGTTCATCTGATATTATAGAGTCAGAGATGGAAAAAGCAAGAGGGAAATGACTTGCATCGTTTAAACCATAAAAACACAGGTATCCAAAAATTCTAAAGACTAATTAATAATGAAAGCAAGAGTAATTGTAATATAGTGCTTTCTTTGAGTCAAGCACTATCCCAGGGACTTCAACTCATTTAATCCTCAATTGCGTTGAACGGCTGTGAGCAGAGTTTTTCATCAGCCCTTTGGGAACATGTGACACTTCTCAGTCTTTCACCGTCTCACAAACACAGGGGTCCGCTCACCTCAAGAAACTGAAAACGAACAGCAAATTAAAGACAAAACAATCAAAAGAAAAGAAATGATGAAGATGAGAGCTGAATTCAATTAAATTGAAAACAGAAAAGCAATAGACAATCAATGAAACAGAAACCTGGGTCTTTGATGACCGTCCAGCGAGCGGATCAGAGGAAAAAGGGAAAGTCCACAAATGACCAGTATCAGGAATAAAAGAGGGAAAGTCATGACAGACTAGTAGACATGAAAATGATAATAAAAATATTTCAATGTTATGCTTATGAATTTAGCAACTTAGATCAAATTATTTGAGAGACATAAACCACCAAGCTCATTCAAGAAGAATAGATCAATTGTAGTCATGTATCCTTCAGAGACATTCAGTTTGCAATTTAAAAGCTTTCAAAGAGAGAACTCCAGGTCCAGAAATTCGACAGTTTGTCCCCTGGCTCCTAACCTCCCTTGGTCCAGGGAAGGTCCATAAGGGGCTCGTAGAAAGTGGAAGAGTGCTGGGTGCGGATGGCCACAGCAAAACGTTTGATAGAGGTATGTGAGGGAACCTGACAATGTCCAATATGGTCCTTAGCCCACGACTTACAACTCTCTTGGCCCACAATTTATGACTGTCTTTTTATTTAATTAGGTAATCAATTGATTTCATGATATAATTATCCTGCTGGCCCACTCACCAACTGGAGCTACATACCAGTAATTTGTAGCTACCAACATGTTCCTGATCTGTCCCACCCTTCTGCCAATAGGTGGGATATAGGTGTTCTGCTAATGCAGGTGTGACACTAGCCACACAACATCAGTGAACGTTAGGAACCATTCCTGTGGAGCTCAAAAGGTCATTTGACCATATTCAATATTCCTTCCTGATTAAAATGAGAAAAAAAGCAAGTAAATGAAAACCACTTAGGAAACTTGAAGCAGATAGTTTAGTTCTTTAATATTACAAATCACCTCTATTTGTGCAAAGAACCAATATCTTACTTAAGGATTCAATTAGAGTTATTTCTATCAAAGTAAAAAAATGATATTGGCTCTCTTCTTTATCATTTCTCATTTTTAAAAGTCTTTTAGATAATCGTATAAAACACGAAACAAAAATGAAGTATGACTTTCTATAAAGATGAAAAGTACATGTAAGTATATACAGGCTCTGAGATTCCAATTGAAAAACTACAGTAAAATGACCAAACATAATTTTAAATTCAATCAGATTATCCACTGCACAAAATAGGTGCATAAAATCAAGAGCATCCTTTAATCATGGATATTACTGATTAGTCAACTATAATGGTGACCAACATCCCATTCACAATAGCCATAAAAGTAGAAAATGTCTGTACATATATTTAAACAAAAAATGCATAGGATCCACATGAAGAAAATGTCAAATCTTATCTGAAGCCTGCGTGTGTTTTAAATAAATAGGCATGACATGCTTTAAAACATTTAAAATATTCCTTAAAATGTTATACAGATTAAACAAATTCTTTAATTTTTAAACTTTAAGTTTAATTACAATCAAAATCCTTCGTTACTGATACTTATTCAATTGCGATTATACAAGGGAGTATAAGATAAATGGACAGAAAACATTCAAAACCAGTGCCCGAGAGCTCCTGGCTCTGCAGTAGTTGTCAGAGAGTATGTTACTGACATAAAAAATGACAGTGGATGAAACAGAAGAAATTAGTGAAATGGAAGATATTAGAAAACAAAAAATATGATGTTTTCTCACCAATTTAACACTTTTAAAAACATGATTTTTATGTTTGTTTATTATTTTCTAACAAATTACAATTGGAAAAACTGGTTAACTACTTAGAAAAATAAATTTAGATGGTTTACTTCTTATAGTATTCCAAAATAAATTTCAGCTAGAATATATATTTGATGAAACTATTAATGGAACACAAAGACCGGATGGATAAATGAATATATCAGATCAAGGGCAAGAGAAAATTGCTAATCCTGAAAGCAAGAGAGAGAGAAAAAAAAATAAAAACCCTTGAGAATATTTTCATAAATTTGTCTGTGTAATTTTAAAATCTCAGAACCTCAAAAAAGACACCATAATCAAAAAAGAAAGTATGAATATTTGCAGAAAAGGATAGATCAAAGATTAACAAAATCAGTATTTATATAAAAATGTTATGCAAAGTACAAAATAGAATACAAAGAACCGATTGTTGAAGACCCCAGTAAATGCTGACCACAGGCCTAAGCCCACTCTGCCACTACACGCACGCTCGTGTTTGGGATTATTCATTCCAAGTGAAGAGACCCTGAGAATCCATGAAGTGTGGGAACTTTCCTGATCACGGCCCTTCTCTTTAGAAATTGTTTGTTCACTTTTTATGGTCCTATATTAAGACAGAAAAAACCATCTCGAGTAAGGAGGGTTTCGTAACAGTCACCGTGAGCGACCTCATTTACTACGAGAAAAGCAATATGGACACTTCAGAGACTGAGATGGGACAGAGAGAGAGACAGGAAAGTATTCCAAAATTGTAATTGTACTTTAGATATGCTCGGTAACAGAATTATTGATTATTCCTATTATATTTTAGCACTTTTAAATATGTTTGCTTATTGAAGAAAATTAGAATGAACAGACATTGATATCATTGTGAGGACAAGAATCAATTAATGGTCCGTCTTAATGCACATAATCCTGGTCATCCTGTGGTTACTTATAATTCCTTTTGCAGAAAACAGTGTTTAACTGCTAAGTGCCAGGACTTTGAACTCCATCAGTCAGAGGGAAGAAGTCCATGGAATTTTCAAAGATTTTAGAAAAATATTATTTGTATAGTGATGCAAACAGAGGGACCATTCTAAATCTAGAACTACATTTTATAACCCAAGATATTTTATTTGCTTGTGACTTCTACACTATATGTCTTAAGAGGATAGATTTCCCCAAAATTCTTATAAAGTGTATTTTTACTCTTAGTATAAATACTAATATGCTTATGTACACGACCACATAAATATTAATATTTCATTGAGAGGAGTGTAGTGAAGGGGAAAAGACCACTCGACTGAGAACCGAAAAACTCTCTCCAGTTCTATCACTAACCAGCTGCATAATCTGACTGGATAGGACATTTACCTCCTCTGAGCTTCATTTTTCTCAAATACAAACTTTAGTAACAAGGTTTAGGATTTCCCAACTTATATTTTAGGACAAGGGACACACAAGCTATGTTTAAATTAGAATCTTCCACCAGAGCAGTTATAGGAGGCATCTGAGTCAAGAAAAACATTTTTTGTTCCTTCATTTTAAACTTAACATTATATTGGGCTTGTTTTCCTTCTGTATTGCTAGGGAATAGAAATGAGAGTCTACAGTTAAAATGTAACTTGAAAGAATTTATGTGGTTCACTGAGTAATAATTGCAACATTTTCCATGGCCTACTAAAGAGCAATTTCTTTGGTTTTATTAGGTGTTTCAGAACATTTTGGAGGGTTTTTCCTAGTGTACCTTTTCTTTTTTAATCCTCATTTGAGTGGCATCATATTCCTATATTTCAGTGGAGAAAGCAGAACTAACATAAAATGAAAATTTCCAATGCAGTTCTTTTACTGCTTATTTTACCCATTGTGAAAGAAGAAAAACTAATCCTGCAATATTCTTTTGATTTACTTTTTCTTTGAAACACATTGATTTACATTTACTTTTCTTGATGCATGGAGGGAAAAAAAAAGTACTGGTTTGCTTCTCGCTACTCAGGGGTTTAATTAAAACATACCTTCCAAAATGTATCTGACCATAATACAGACGTAAACACAGAGAACATTTCATTTTCTTTTCTTGGCTGTTTCACCATTGTAAATCTAACTTGGCTTTTGGCCAAAGACTTTCAGAACCAATAAGGCTCTTAGAGAAATCATTTTCCTTTGTGAACTGACGAATTTCACAGTTGCCACTGCGGTAGGAAACGAGCTGGGAGTGAATCTGGGCGAAGCGTTTCGTGTCCAGGCAGCTGCCTGGCAAGCTGCTTTCCAGCACCAGTCTGTGGGTGGCAGTGTAAGACAACATTTGTGCCTTTCAGCACTGGGGCAGTGGCCATGTGTGAATCAAATCTTCCTTGACAATTGCAACCGATAAAAATCAGCTTTTCCTCTTAATTACTGCTAAGTGAATACCTTCAGATATAGCAGTCAGATGGTAAAGCTGATTATTGAACAAGCAACTAACACTTGTGGAGCCAGAAGTTCCCAGGTGCTCTTCTGAATATTTACACGCACACACGGTACCTCACCTATCACGGCATCACGGCAATACTAGGGGTCACATACCTATCATTTTAGAGATGAGGATGCTGAAGCTCAAAAAGTTTAAGCAGCGTCCTCATGAATAGGCTGCCGTAATTCTCAGAGCCACGTCTTGATCTGGGGGCGGGGGAGGTGAAAACATACTCACACGTGCAAATATTTCCCATACCCAGTTCATCTCAGTGCCTGTGCTGCCAAACAAGAATATGACACTTCTGACATCACTGTAATGTCACAAAACAATAAGGTACCCAGAAGGTACGGGAGAGGCTGGCATTTACAACCAAGAAAGTCCCAGATAGTGCAGTGCTGTTGCTGTTCTGAGTGGAACGAGCTGGGCTGGACAGAAGGGTGAGTCCAGAGGGTAAGAAGGTGCAATCCCGCGGGAGAGGACCCACCACGGCCGAGAAAAGGGATGCAAAGTTTCATATCAAGCTAGGAACATAGGTAAACATATGAAGTTGATTTGTTTTGATAAAGAGGTCAAATAACTGAAAAACTACCCTCTGCAGAGGGAAAAAAGCCATTTCTGTCTTTTCTGCATATTTTTAAAGTAGAAATGCTTTGTAACCACATATCCACTTTGGGAAATGCTACCCTGAAGTGAAGATAGGTTTCTTTTGGATATCGACATCACTGTGATATTACCAGCAACTTTCTTTTTGTTAATCAAATGAACAACACTCACCCATAAACTTGATTGTAAGTACATCAGCACAACACCAGGCACCAAGACTTGCCCACATAAAACGCACAGGGTCCCTAAATCCGGCTTCCACCTTCACAGCATGTCAAACCTGTCAGCACGTGTCCCTGGTGCAATGGGAACATTCCTCTCTGGTGGGCTTCACTTGGCCAGTAGAAAAGAAAGAACACGGTCAAGTAAAAAATACTGATTCAGCAGCCTTATGCAGACTTGCCTGCTGAAAGAAATTAAAATAAAAATAAATGTTTAAATATGGAAACTGGAATGGATATTAAGCTCACTGATGGGATGATCTTAATAGAACTTTGACAAATCAGCCTTATTATATTTGACACGAAATGGACTGCACATATTTAAAGTGCTCAGTTTGATGAATTTTGACAGAAGTTCTCACCATGAAACTATCACAAAAATCAAGATCATGAACATATTGATCACCCCCAAAAGTGTCATAGTGATCCCTCCCTCCACCCCACCCCGGTTTCTTTTAATCAATGGCTGATCTCTATAGATGAGTTTGCATTTTATAGAAATTTATATCACAGGAACCATACAATATGTACTCCTCTTCCCTGACTGTTTTCACTCAGAATAATTTTGACCTCCATCCATGTTGTAGCATGTATTAATAGTTCATTCTGTTTTATTGCTAAGTAGTATTCCATTGTATGCATATACCCCAGTTGGTTTATTCATTCACCACTTGAGCCATTTCTAGATGTTGGCTGGTACTAATAAAGTTGTTATAAACATTAATGTGCATGTATGTGTGTGTGGATACTTGCTTTCATGTCTGTAGGATAAATTTCTAGGAATGGATGGCTGGATCATATTGAGAGGGTATGTCGAACTTTTGAAAAAACAGAAACTGTTTTCCAAAGTTATTGTAACATTGTCCATTCCTATCAGCAGTATAGACATGTTTGAGTTCCTCCACATGTCTGCTAACACTTTGTAAGGTTACTTATTTATGTATTTATTTACATTTTAGTTATTCTAATAGGTATATAGCATTATCTCACTGTGGTTTTAATTTGCATTTCCCTAATGACAAATGATGCTGAGCACCTTTTAATGTGATCATTTGCAATCTGTATATTTTCTTTGGCAATGTGTTTGTTCAAATCATTTGCTCATTATTAAATTGGGTGTTTGTTTTCTTATTGAGTTTTTGGGTTTTTTCACATTCTTGGTAAAAGTTCTTTATTAGACACATAATTTACAATTATTTAACTCAATCTGTAGTTGCGTTTTCATTCTCTTAAAAACTGTCTTCCAAAAGCAATCACAGCAGCAACACAAATAAATAAATGGGACCTGATCAAATTAAAAAGCTTCTGCACAGCCAAGGACACAATCATTAGAGCAAATAGACAACCTACAGAATGGGAGAAAATATTTGCAAGCTACACATCCGATAAAGGGCTAATAACTAGAATCTATAAATAATTCAGGCAAATTAGCAAGAAAAAATCAAACAACCTCATTAAAAAGTGGGCAAAAGACATGAACAGAAACTTCTCAAAAGAAGATAAATGGATAGACTTATGGCCAACAAACATATGAAAAAATACTCAATATCGCTAATCATCAGGGAAATGCAAATCAAAACCACAATGAGATATCACTTAAGTCCAGTGAGAATGGCTTTTATCAAAAAGCCCCAAAACAACAAATGTTGGCATGGATGCGGAGAGATAGGAACACTCATACACTGCTGGTGGGACTGCAAATTCGTACAACCTCTATGGAAAGTAATATGGAGATACCTCAAAAAACTAAAAGTAGAACTACCATTTGATCCAGCAATCCCACTACTGGGTATTTACCCAAAGGAAAACAAGACATTCTATAATAAAGACATCTGCTCATGAATGTTCATAGCAGCACAATTCACAATTGCAAAGATGTGGAAACAACCCAAGTGCCCATCAATACATGAGTGGATTAATAAAATGTGGTATATGTATACCATGGAGTACTACTCAGACGTTAAAAAAAATGGTGAACTAACACCTCTTGTATGAACCTAAATGGAATTGGAAACCATTTTTCTAAGTATAACAAGAATGAAAAAACAAACACCACATGTACTCACCATTACATTGATACTAATCAATCAACACTTATGTGCACATATGGAAATAACATTCATCAGAAATCAAGCAGGCGGGAGGTGGGAGGAAGGGATGGGTAAATTCACACCTAATGGGTACAATGCACACTATGTGGGTGATGGGCACACTTACAACTTTGACTCAAATGGTACAAAAGCAATTTAGGTAACCAAAACGTTTGTACCCCCATAATATTCTGAAATTAAACAAAAATATCTTGAAGAACAGAAGTTTTTAATTTTGGTGAAGTTCAACGTTCCATCTTTTTATGTTATGAGCTGGGATTTTGATGTCATATCTAAAACATTTTTTATCTAAGCCAAGTTCACATATCTCCTATGTTTTCTTCTAGATATTTTATATTTTAAGATTTTTATATTTAGTTCTATGATTCATTTTGAGTCAAATTTCATACATGATGTAAGGTATAATTCAAAGTTCATTTTTATTTTACAAATGAATATGAAATTATTCAAGCAGCATTTGTTGAAAAAACTATTGTGTCATTACCAAATTGCCTTTGCCAATTTTTTCAAAAATCATTTGTCCATATATGTGCAGATATGTTTCTTGACTGTATATATTGTTCCATTGATCCATTGGTCAATCTTGATACCACAAGAACTTGATTAATGTGCTTTATTATAAGTCTGGAAGGAAGCCAGGGTGTATTATATCTCTAATTTGTTATTTCTCAATGTTGTTTTGGTTATGTCCTTTGCATTTCCATATGAATTTTAGAAGCAGTTTGCCAATTGCTACCAAAAATGCCTGCTGAAATTTTGATTGGGATTGAGTTAAAACTATATGCCAATTTGCAAAGAATTGACATCCTAACAATATTGAATCTGCCAGCTGATGAAAAACACTATATATCTCTCCATTTATTCCTTAAGTTCTTAAGTCTTCCTTAAGTTCTTTCAGAAATATTTGTAGTTTTTAGCTCTCTGGTTCTTACACATCTTTTGTCAGATGTATATTTTTGATGCTATTGTAAATGATATTGTCATTTAAATTTTAATTTCTGTTTATTCATTTCTAGTGTTCATTACTAGTAGAAACAAAATTAGTGTGTGTTTATTGATCCTTTATCTTGCAAACTTGCTAAATGCACTTCTTAGTTTCAGTAGCTTTTTAGAGACTCCATCCAATTTTCTACATAGGTAATCCTGTTATTTTTGAATAAAGAAAATTTTACTTAATTCTTTTTAACTTGAATACTTTTTCTTGCTTTATTGAAGGGACTAGAATCACTAGAAGTGGTGAGAATGGAGATTTTTATCCTGTTCCTTGACCTCTGGAGGGAGGCATTACCAATAACCACTAAGTAAGACATTAGCTGTGGATTCTTTGCAGATTTTTTAAAAATCAGGTTGAGGGCACTTCCTTCTATTCTTTCACTTCTGAGAGGTTTTAAAAGAAATAGATAGTGGATATTGTCGAATGATTTTTTTTCATTCGTTTAGATGGTCATATTGTCTTTTTTTTTTCCCAGTCTGTTAATATGATTAATTATATTGGTTGATTTTCAAACGTTAAACCAGTCCTGAATTTCTGAGATGAACCCACTTGGTCATGATGTGTCATCCCTTTTTATATATTGTTGAATTTGATTTGCTAAAATTTTGTTTAGAATTTTTTATTTATGTTTATTCCAGATAGTGAATGGTAGTTTTCTTTTCTTGTAATGTCTTTCTCTGGTTTTGGTATCAGAATATTCCTTGCCTCAAACAATGACTTGGAAAATATTTCCTCTTTTACAATTTTGTGGATGATTTTGTGTTATATTGCTATTACTTATTCTTCAAACATTTGGTTGAATTTACCAATGAACCATCTGGGTCTGAAGTTTTGCTTGTGGGAAGGTTTTTAACTGACATTCAATTTCTTTAATAGGTAAAGAACTATTTGGGTTATGTACTTCCTGTTTAACCTTTAGTAGTTTCTTTCCACCAATGATCCATTTCATTTAAGTTGTTGAATTTGTTGGCATAAACTTATTTATAATAGTCCTTTATTATCAGAAGTCCCCTCTCTCTCTCTTTCTCTCTCTCTCTCCTGATCCCTCTGGTTTAGCAATTTTATTGATATTCTACAAAAACTAGCTTTTGGTTTCATTGTTTTTCTCCATTGTTTTTCCATTTTCTATTTCATGTATTTCCTCTCTGATTTTATTATTTTCTTCTTTTACTTAGTTTGTATATAGTTTGATTTTCTTTTTCTGGCTTTTTTAACGTGGAAGCTGAGGTCATTGATCTATGAACTTCCTTCTTTTCTAATACAGGTGTGTAGTACTCTGACCGCGTCTGCTTGACTATCATCCCTCAAACCATCAGCAATTATGATTGTGAAGATCTTCTTAAAAATTAACTTTTAAAACAAAGTTACGTGAGAACATTGCTACACTTTTTACTAAAGGTCTCAGAAACAAATATACCAGCCTCTTGCAAAACCCTTCCTCACTTTGATTTTCGCTCCTTAAAGTAATAACATTAGTGGTCTTCCTGGGGGCTTTGGTTTGTAAAAGTTCTGTTGATAAGATTTCTCTTGTTCTTGACAGGTTTTTTGAACTAACTCTCTGCTTGGAGTTTCTACAAGACACATGAGTAATTTCTTGAGGGGGACATTTTTCCACCCACATTCATGAGTGGACATCAGCTTATCGTCACTTTTCCAATAAGGAAAAGGAGAGCAGAGTAGTTCTAGCTTCATTCCCAGGAGTGAGGGGTGCTCTTTGAGATTTCCAGCTTTATCAGAGGATCAGTGTCAGCTCCCTGCCTCTCATTGACTTGAGTCCAGGCCTTCTGTTCTGCTGTGCGTGAGGCACCCAAAGCCCCATATGTGCTTCTGCCTCTTGGGCTGCATTAGGATCACTTCTGGCATTTTCCTCTGGCTGTGAATATCCTCTATGAATTTATCTCCTGGGGGTTTCCTTCTGCATTCTCTCCCTTCTTCCTCCCTTCCACCTTCCTCCTTTTTTTTGTTTTTGTTTTTTTCTTCTTTCCTTCATTTGTCTTTGGTTTTTCAAAATGAAATATTTTATATTTTTTTCACCCCAAAATATATAGAAATAAATAACACAGACATTCATATACCCATCACCAAAATTAAACCAATGTAACTATTTTTCCTCAGTGGATCTGTATTTCATTTTTCTCTTTTTTAATTTAAAAGTCATCACATTTTATATGTACAGCTAAGATTTTGACCCACATCCATCCCCTTTCTGTACCTCAATCGTAAGACGTAATCCTGTCTAGTGTATTGTGCACACTTTCCCTTGTATGTTTGTACTTTTAGAAGATGTATTTGCATATATGAATAATATAGATATTACTGTTTTATATTTTTAAACATGTAAAAAATCACAATACTTATATTTGTTTTCAACTTGATTTTTGAAACTCTACAGTGAGCCTTTGAACTTCAGCAATGTTGATTTATAGATACAGCTCATCCATTGACCAGTTGCATAATAGTCCATTGAATGAATGAACCAAAATGTATTTACACATTCTGCTCCTGAAGGAAAGTTAAGTTGTTTTTGTTTCTCATGATTACAAACAATCATTTAGTAAATATTTTTGCACATATGGCCTTTTGAGCATATTTCACTAGTCTAGAAGATATAGTTAGAATGAGCTACATATTTGACTGTGTATCAGTTGTTGCTTAGTTGTTTTCCAACGTGGTAGAATCAACATGTGTCCCACCAGCAATCTACATTTCTCATCTTCTCCTACTCCGCATGATCTTTTCCCACAAACAGCATTATTAGACTCCTTAATTTTGGCCTAATGTCATCTCATAGTAAGTTTAATTTACACTTCCTATTTAAGACTGAGTTTAGCATATTTCTATATGTTCGTTGCTGACTCAAGTTTCATCTTTCTGTAAAATGCCTGCTCCTGTCCAGGAAGGGACTTCAAACAAATCTAGAGTCTGACGTGTCCTGGGAGACCACGGCAGTGGAGGGATCTGCTATTCATCCAGTCTTTAGTAAATATATACATTTGGTTTTTCTTCTCCAATTACTTAAACCCATGAGCCAAGAGACATGCTCCTAACATCTTAAAAGCATCTGAGGAAAGACCGAGAACCAGGTGGGTATAAAACACCCTTTGAGAGCAGCAAAGTCGACATTGTCGGTAGCTTTGTGTCCTTGTAAGGGAACTTGGCTTTGGTAGACTCCATAACACATACGGGAAGTAAGTGTAAGTGTAAGTTTCCCCTCTAACGAACTCCAAATGGACGTTTCTATTTATTTCCTCGTGAGAAATATTACATGCTCTGTTTCTGCTCCATATTTCTATCAATCACATATGACAATTGTTAAAGTAAATTAAAGTGGAGACCGGGCCTGAGGAATCCCTGAGCACACAAAGCCACTTAGGCCTCATGAGTGACCTTAACCTTGCTTGATTGCAAAGACAAGCAAAACTTAACTTGCCGTATTGCTTGTAAATGCATATGTGAAAGAAAAATGAAAGTTAAGGCTAACCAATCAAAAGCCACCAACTATTTTTTAGTTATATAACTAGGGACTCCCCAGTAAGACAGACAAAATAAGGCAATTGTATAACTGTAACCAAGCAAATGATTTATTGGTTTTACTTCCATGTTCAACCTATAGAATCCTGCCCTCAGGTTCCCTTGGTGGTGTCCCCAGATGACTTCTGGTTTGGAGCTGCCTGATTCATAGATAACTGTTTGCTCAAATAAACCCTTTAAAATTTTATTGTGCCTCGGTTTACCTTTTAATACAAACAAAACCAAATCTTTGCTTATTTCTCTAGTGTTTCAAATTTTTAATTTTTCTCATTAATTTGTTAGGATTTTAATTTATTCTAGAGATTATTCTCTTAGTTGGCTTGTTGTGTGGTTCGTTCTTCATTTGTATGTGTGTTTATTCATTTAAAAGATTCCAAGTTCTAAGTCTTTGGTTCAACTCTTAATATTACTAGTTGTTTGATCTTGAGGAAATTACTTAATCGACTATGCCTCAATATCCTCATAGGATGACAATATTATCTACCTAATGGATATTTTGAAGATCAAATAGGTTAATATAGGCACAGTGACGATAACAAGGCCAGGTACATAATAAGGACTGTATAAAAATTTGTTATCATTATTATTAATAGAGTCTTCAGTAACAAAGAAGTTTTAATATTAATGTAATTAAAATGTATAATTGATTTTAGGAGAGTGTGTTGATCTTTTGAAATTTACTTAAAAGTACTTCCCTACACCCATGTTGGATTGCTATTTTCCATGTTATCTTCTGAAAGTTTATAATTTTGCATTTTAATTATGTCGTTAATTCATCTGGGACTTTATTATTTTGGGAGATCTAAGAATTACTTTATCTTTTTTCACATATAGATAATTATCAATTAATGAGAGGTAATCATCTCTCGCTTATTGTTCTTTCATCATTTCCATACACAAACTCTTCCCATATAGATGGATTTTGAGCATGTCTACTTTGGCACAACGTCAATGTCTGCATCCTTACACCAATATTTACTCTTTTTAATTATAACTTGACTCTTGAATTCTCATTAGGTCGATATACTTCTTCAGTTCTCTTGGCTTACTGCGGAGCTTTGATTTTCCATAGGACTGTAATGATCCACTTGTCAATTTTCATGTAATTTTATTGGCTTGTGTAAAATTTAGAGGTTAAATTTGTATTGCATTTATAGACCCAATAGGGAAGAATTAATACTGTTTTTTCCCATAAATGAATACCATAAGATTCTTCTTTTATTTGAGTCTTCTTTTATGCCTTTCATTAACATACTTTGTCGGCCATTTTTCTAGGTAGCTCAATAGTTTGTATTTCTATTATAAATGAGATCATGCTTTTTTCTTACATTTCACAATTACTGATACATCAAAATAATAATATACATTTATACATACACATATATTATATATAGTATATATGCCATGCTGTATGTGTGTATATAATCATATGTATGTACATATGTTTGTATATGTATTTATTGCAATCATATATATATATATATATAGGCAGCTATAATTTCTTTTTATAATCCTTATAAATTATTTTTTGAGTTTCTGCTTGGCTAGGACCTCCAGCACAGAGTAGAATAGAATCAGCTGTGCCTGGTGTCCTTACCTTCTTCCTGACATCAAGAGGAATAATTTTGATGTTTCATCACTAAGTATGATTTGTACTATAGTGTTATGAAAGTAATTAAATAAAGTACTTTCTATTCCAAATTTGAGGCCCCATATAATTTGTTATGAGGACTGAGAGTTGGTCATATTATCTCAAATAATTTTCTGAATTGATTGAGAGAACATTTTTAACTTAATCTTAATCAATAAATTCCACTAAATTCTTATTAATGTTTATGTTACTATTTAGTAATGGTGTAAGCTTTTTGTACATTGAGGTGTTTGCTTTGCTACTATCTTATTTAGTATTCTTACATCTACGGTGACAAGTAAGATTGTTCTATAATTTTTCAATATTTTTCTAATAAACTCTAGGTTATATTAGACTTATGAATGAGTATGGAGCTCTCCTTATTTTGTTCTCTGAGTTTGTATAATACAGGTATTATATATTCCTTGATATTTTGCTAAATCCCATTTGTAACATAGTCTGTGTCTCCTTAATTAGGGGAGGGGAGAAAATAGACATTTAGTAATGGCTTGATATACTTAAGGATTTCAAGTCTATTCAACTTTTCTATGTTTTTTGCCTTTTCATAAATAATATTTTTATAGGAATTTCATATTTTATCTAAGTTTTCAGATTTTTCAGCATACAATAGTGTAGTCTCATAATTTTTACATGTTATTTATATCAGTTATGTCACAATTTTCAGATCTAATACAGTTTTATTTTTGACTTTCCTATTTCTTTGAGATATTTTGACAGAAAGTTTTTATTTTACATTTTTTAAAATTAGGTTTGAGTTTTTTTATGCACGTTTGAATTTTTACTTTAATTTGTATTCTTTATTTTAATTATATATGTGTATACATACCTATATGTTGCACATATAGGTATGTATTGGATTTCTTTCTTTTTTCTAACCTGGATGATATAGTCGCTTTCAGACTGTAATTCTAACCACAGTTTCTTTATAGATAAGCTGTGTTTTTTCTTTGGATACTTCTGGGCTTTCCTTGTTTTTGGAATTCTGCTGTTTCACTAAGACACGTGCAGTTGTGGATTTTCTGTTCTGCTTGCGACAGATTTTGCTTATTGTCCTTTCATGACTTATTCAAAGGAAGTGACCAGTTCTTTCTTCTGAATATGCCTTTCCTTACTCTTTCTGTTTCCCCACTTACACACAAGTCGTACGTTTACATTCGGTCCTCCCCACCCTATTAGTCTATTTTCCACCTCCTTCCCGTTTATTCTCTCCCGGTAGTTTCCTTAATTCCGTCGTCCAGTTCACGTCCTGTCAGCAATATTGTTCACCTCATCTATGGTTTACATTTTATTTAATTACTTCAACTATTATTTGACATTTTATCTGGTTTTTGATTATTTCATTTAAGATATTCTAAATTTAAAATTTTTTAAATAATTTCCAATTATCTGTATTCCCAGAAACCACTTCTGCTGCATACCCATAAGGCATTTCTGCCGCATTCCCAGAATCCACTCCTGCTGCGTACCCATGAGGCATTTCTGCCGCATTCCCAGAAACCACTTCTGCCGCAGGCCCCTGAGGCGTCTGTGCCGCACGCTGAAGCGCGGCGGACGTTGCAAGGAAAAGCGCCTGTGTGGTTGGGCTGCCGCTGAGCGAGCTGTGCTCTGCGCTGAACGCCGTGTTTAATTGAAACAACAGCTGACAGACAGACTATAATTACTCAGACGTGGGTAGGCACTTGGTGGGTATTTTCTTGCAAACAAATCAAATGAGCCTGACAGTTCAAGGAAAACAACTGACAGTGTTTGTTGCCGAGGATAAAATTTAAGTTTTCAAGCCTGAGCTTGACAGCTTCTCAATACTTAAAGGCTTTTCTGATGAGATTGGTGATGATATTAATAAAGGCAATTTTTTGATATTTTGAAGTTAAATGTGTCAAGATTTGGAAGATCTGTAAAACTCAGTGAACGAATATTTTCCAAATGACCAGTGCAGGATGTTACAATTTCATACATGGGTAAAAAATCCGTCATTCAATGTACAAAATAGACCAGTGGATTTTCATGTAACAGAGCGTGAAAAATTGATTTATTTGTTTCAGTTCACATTGCAAGAAACTACTGCCTGTCTAGTTTTAGGAGAATCACAGAAAATATCCACAATTATATAAAAAGGTTATTACAATGTTTCTCTCATTTCTGTGAGCCACAGTTTCCTCATATGCTTCAACCAAAACAGCACATCAGAAGCAGATACGAAGATCCGCTTGTCTTCTAGGAAGCTAGACATTAAAGAGATTTGCAAAAGGGGAAAAACAAAAGCAAAACAAACAAAAACTTCTCCTCCCACTGTCTTTTCTTTTTGCAAATAAAATTATTTTTCATAAAAAAGCACAGTATGTATATAAACATGCTTTGGGCAGATTATTATTATTTTTAGATAACAAAATAAACAATACAAAATTTCTCAAATGTTATTTCTAATATAGTGAATTTATCAATAGATTTAACTTGCATAAATAAAAGCCTTAATTTTTCTCCCAGCTTCATCAAGGTATAGTGGACATATAAAAATTGTATATATTTACAGTGTTCAATGTATTGTTTTGATATACGCATACATATGAAGTTGATTAAATCAAGATCGTGACTATATCCGTCATCTCAAATACTTACCATTTTTCATTGTGAGAACACTTAAGATCTACTTTCTTAGCAATTTTTAAGTATACAATGCATACTTATTGGCTTTAATCACTGTGCTGTACAATAGATGTTCAGAATTTATTCATGTTTCTTAACCAAAACTTGGAGCTCTTTGCCCAGCATCTCGCCTTCCTCTCTCTCCACCCCGCAGCCCCAGGCGACCAATACTCTACTCCCTGCTTCTGTGAGTTCAACTTTTTTAGATTCTACGTATGTGAGAGGTGTTTGTCTCTTTGTGCCTGGTTATTTAACTCAACATAACGTCTTCTGGGTTCATTGATGTTGTTGCAGATGACAGGATTTTTTTTCTCTTCTAAGGTTGAATGTTCCTCCGTTGTGTGTGCGCACATTTTCTGTATCAATTCATCCACCAGTGGACACTTAGGCGGATTCCACACCTTGGCTACCATGAAAAATGCTGCAATGGACACGAGAGTTGTGGGTATTTCTTCAACATACTGATTTCATTTCCTTTAGATATACGTCCAGAAAAGGGATTGGCGAAGCCGATGGTAGTTTTATTTTGATTTTTGAGGAACCTCCATACCGTTTCCCATTGTGGCTGTACTAGTTCCCATTGCCACCAAGAGTTGCAAGTGGCACTTTCTCCACTTCCTGCCCACCACTTGTCATCGTTTGTCTTTTTGACAGTAGCCGTTCTAATAGGTATGGGGTGATATCTCACGGTGGTTTTGGTTTGCATTTCCCTGGTGATTAATGATGTTGGACTGTTTCAATATACTTATTAACCATTGTATGCCTTCTTTGGAGAAATGGCTTTTCAAGTCCTTTGCCCATATTTTTTTAATTGAGTTATTTACTTACTTGCTACTGAGTTGAATGATTCCTTATACATGTTGGATATGAAGCCCTTATCAGATGAATGGTTTCCAAATATTTTCTTCTGTTCCATAAGTTGTCTCTTCACTCTGTTGTTTCCTTTGCTGTGCAGCTTTTTAGTTTGATAAAATTCCATTTGTCTATTTTTGCTTTTACTGCCTGTGCTTTTGGGGTCATATCCAAAAAAAAAAAATATTGCCCAGACCAATGTCCAGAAGCTGTTTTCCTATGTTTTCTTCTAGTAGATTTTCATTTCCAGGCATTACATGTAAGTCTTTAGTCCATTTTGAGTGGACTTTTGTATATGGTGTGAGATAGGGTCTAACTTCATTCTTCTGCATATGGGTATCCACTTTTCCCAGCACCAGTTATTGAAGGGACCGTCTTTCCCCACTCTGTGTTCCTGGGACCTTTGTTGAGGACCAATTGACTGTAAATGTGTGTTTTATTTCTGGGCTCTCTTTTCTGTTCCATTGGTCTATATGTCTGGTTTTTTTGCTAGTACTATGCTCTTTTGATTACTGTAGATTTGTATAATAGCATATTTTGAAATCTGGTAGTGTGATGCCTCCAGCTTTGTTCTTTTCACTCAAAATTGCTTTGACTATTCAGGGTCTTTTGTGATTCCCCCAAAATTTTCTAATTTATTTTCTATTTCTGTAAAAATGTCATTGGAATTTTTATAGGGATTGCACTTAATTTGTAGATATTTTTGGGTAATATGGACATTTTAACAATATTAATTTTGCCAATCCATACATGTCTTCTTCAATTTCTATCATTGATGTTTTATAGTTTTCAGTGTGCAGGTAATTTACCTCCTTGGTTAAATTAATTCCTAAGGGTTTTTTTGTTTTGTTTTGTTTTGTTTTTTGATGCTACTATAAATGGGTTGGTTTGCTTGGTTTCTTTTTTGGATAGTTTATTGTTAGTACATAGATATGCTATTGATTTTTGTATGTTAATTTTGTATCCTTCAACTTTACTGAATTCCTTTATTATTTCTTAAAGGTTATGGTGGGTTCTTTAGGATTTTCTCTATGTAAGATCATGTCATCTACAAACAGAGGTATTTTTACTTTTTGTTTCCCATTTTGTTGTTTTTTATTTCTTTTTCTTGCCTAATTTTTATTTATTTATTTATTTGTATTTCAGAATATTAGTGGGGTACAAATGTTTTAGTTACATGGATTGCTTTTGTACTGCTTGAGACAAAGTTATAAGTGTGCCCATCTCCCAGATAGTGCACATTGTACCCGTTAGGTATGATTTCACCCATCCCCTCGTCTCCCTCCCACCTGTTTGATTTCCATTGAGTTTTAACTTCCTGTTGTGCACATGAGTGCTGTTCGGTTAGTTCCAATTCAATAGTGAGTACATGTGGTGTTTGTTTTTCCATTCTTGCATGCACTACTTCACTAAGGAGAATGGTCTCCAGTTCCATCCAGATTGTTGCAAAAGGTATTAATTCATTTTTTATAGCTGGGTGGTATACCATGGTATACATACACCACATTTTATTAATCCACTCATGAATTGATGGGCCCTTGGGTTGATGCCACATCTTTGCGATTGTGAACTGTGCTGCAATGAACATTCTAGTGCAAGTGTCTTTTTGATAAAATGACTTTTTATCCTTTGGGTAACTACCCAGTAGTGGGATTATTGGATCAAATGGTAGATCTACTTTTAGTTTTTTGAGGAATCTTTATACTATTTTCCATAGAGGCTACACTAGTTTGCAGGCCCACCAACAGTGTATAAGTGTTCCTTTCTCACCGCATCCATGCCAGCATCTATCGTTTTGGGACTTTTTGATGAAAGCCATTCTCACTGGAGTTGGGTGACATCCCATTGTGGTTTAGATTTGCATTGCCCTGATGATTAATGACTTTGAGAATTTTTTCATATGTTTATTGGCCTTTTGTCTATATTCTTTTGAAAAGTTTCTGTTCATGTCTTTTGCCCACTTTTTAATGGGGTTGTTTGATTTTTTCTTGCTGATTTGTTATTTCTTTTTCTTGCCTAATTTCTTTGGCCAGGATGTCCAATACTATGTTGAGTGTAAGCTGTGATTATGGGAAACCTTGTCTTATTCCTTATCTTAGAGGAAAAGTTCAGCTTTTCACTGTTGAGTATGGTGTTAGCTGTGGACTATTCATTTATGGTTTTTATTATGTTGAGGTACATTCCTTTTATACCTAATTTATTGAAAGTTTTAATCATGAAAGGATGTTGCATTTTGTCAGTTGTTTTGTCTACGTCTAATGAAATTTTCATGTAATTTTTGTCTTGTATTCTGTTAATGTGATGTACTGCATTTATTAATTTGCATATGTTGAGCCATTTTTGCACCCCAGGAATAAATCCCACTTGAACATGGTGTATGACCCTTTTATTGTAGGCTTGAATTTGGTTTGTTAGTATTTTGCTGAGGATATTTGCATTTATGTATGTCAAGGATATTAGCCTATAATTTTCTTTTCTTACAGTGTGCTTGTCTGACTTTTGTATCAGGGTAATGTTGTTCTTGTAAAATGGGTTTGAGAGTGTTCCCTCCTTTTCATTTTTATTGAAGAGTTTGAGAAGGATGACATTTATTCTTACTTAAATTCTTGATTACTGATTCAGTCTCCTTACTCATTATTGGTCTGTTCAGATTTTCTATTTCTTAATAATTCAGTCCTTGTAGTTTGTATATTTTTAAAAATTTATCCATTTTACTTTTAATAGTTTTAAGGGTATAAAGTGCTGAAACTAAATGTTTTAGATCTGGAGTACTAATTAATGCCAAATATAATATCCATTTTTCCCTCTGAGATGTTGGACTTATACTAATTTTGGGGGGGATTTTTTTGATATTTTTTTTTCTGGATATTTTATAATTTTACTTTTAACCCCTAGGTTCTTTAATTTTATGGTGTTCGACCTTAGTGTGGGTATGTTCTTATTCACTGTACTAGGCTTTGAATAGGTCCTTCTTTATAACAACCCCTACCTAAATTCTTTCTTTAATTTTCAGTATTTTGTCTTTTCCACCACTGCCTTTGTAGTGTCTTTCCAAATGTCCTCTTTTTTTCTTAATTTGAGTTATTTAGGACGGATTATCTTATAACATTATCATTTTTCCTCTTTTCTATTTATTATGTTTCTATTCTATTTTTTATAGATTTCCTTGATTTTTACTTCAGCCCTTTATATTTTAAATTTAGTCTATTATGTCATTACATTTTATAAATTCTTTCTTTTTCTCAGATTGATACTTTATACTTCATGAACATATATGTTTTTCTTATGTTTATTGAATATTATTTTAATTGTTTTTTATTGTTAAGTTTTCTCAGTATTTTTTTTTTATATTGGGTTTCTTTTCTTGGTAGGTTTTTTTTTTTTTTTTCTCTTTGTGTCATTTTGATTCCTGTCATGGTAGAGATTTCTCTCTCATGGAACTTATCTATGAATTGATTGTGTGTTTTATTTTCTCTCCTTCCTGAAACTCAATTAAAATTGCAGAAAAGGAACAAAAATGTTTAAGCCTTCTTAGAACAAAGGCATCAGAAATCACTGGACATGAACTGTAACATGTCTTTGGACTATAACACACAGAATGGCATAATGGTAACAGGACATGGGGTTGGGGCTAAGGAAATAGAATACTTTGAAGTCTTTAAAGTACTTGAATACTCACCCTGATGAACTAATCAACTGACCTCACGCTGCTCTTCCAGGTCCCAAAGGTTTATTCTAAAGAGAAATTGAACAGTTAGGCTCCAGGCTTCTAGATTATAAACACAGTGGATGTTTAAGTTGAAGCGCAGAAGAGAACATGAGAATTAAGCAAAAATCTGCATCTTCACCAAGCTCCTAAAGTGCAGGTATGTGCCTTCCCAGGTAGGGGATTAGACAGTACGAGTCAGGAAAACATAGACAAATGAATAGATAGTTAAACAGCCCTGGGGAAAAATTCCTCCACATTTCTTTGTTTCTATATGTATATCAGTGTTCATATTAACTGATTTCTCCTCATTCCATTCTACCGTATCTGATGCAAGTTAAATGATTCGCTGCCTAATTGAAAGGGGGCTTGTGACTGGACAAGAGCAAGAGTGGATATCTTTTGGAGATGGATAAATTAGCACTTGGGACCTGTGTCTCTCTTCTGGAAAGAAGGTGAGTGTGTCTTCCATTGTACCTGTAATAGTTGCATAAATGTAGGTGGGAGCACTATGTTTTATTGTTTTTATTTGGGGGTTAAATATGGATAAAATGGATGTATAGATTCTGACTTAACAAAATAGTGGGTTATAGTTGATCATCTGTTTCCAATTGGCATCAGTACCGACCCCTTCCAAGGGTTCCTCTGCAGTTCAAGGACAGCGTTTCTCAGCCTTCCTTTCCAGCGAGAAACGCTTACATAAGGTTTGGAAGGTGAGAGAGAAGGAGGTGCCATCATTCTCCTTGGCAGTGGCCGCCCGGTGTGCCGGCAGATGCCAGATTCACAGTCGATCTCCAGAGAGTCCTTGAACACCAGCTTCTTGGCCACAGAGTGAGAAAGTCCCTGGGAATGGCCCAAAGATTCTGTAAAACTGCAACAGCTTCCATTAGCCTCTTGAGGACCTTCTTTTGTGCCCCAGGCTGAGATCCTAAATGTTGTCTTCCCTAACAGTTGCGGTGGATTGCTTTAACATTATCTACCATTTCTCCCAGTGGTTGTGTTAGTCTCATATTCCTATATTAAACAAGACTAAAAGAGAGGGACTTTTCTGTTCCTGATCATCCTCTAACTAATACGGCCCCAACCCTTTTTGTATCATATGCCATATGCTGTGTGTGTTTCTCGCTGTGACACCTCTCAGGCTTCTCTGATGTGGAGGGTCCAATCTCTGCAGCCTTCTTCTGAAATCTACTAAACTCTACGGATTTTTAAAAAATTTCTGCTCCATGGTGCCCCTTTCCTATGTCATGCCGCCGTAAGTCAAGTTCTGGCAAGGTCGGCAGTAAGGATGCCCTAGAGATAGAGACATGAAATTCAGGTTAAATATGGTTCTCCGTGTTCTAAATGCTGGGCTTCACCTTATACGCAGTTCTAGTCACACATTTAATAGCTAAGAAAATAAGACTCAGAGGGGCAAGTGACTCAGAATATTAACTAGGTTGATTCTCATTCGTCTGCTTTTTACCCTTTTAATATTGATAATCAGTTAAAATTTGGGCCCCTATTTGTTAATCATTTTTAACTTTCCTACTCTTGCTGTAACATTAGTGTTACAAAGAGATAGAATATTGTTGGAAATGGTAATTTCCATCATGTAAACTACTATTTCAGTCGTTCAGCCTATTCTCAGAGTCCATAATTGTCAATATTTACTTATATGTTTGATCAATCTCCAGAAACACACACACACACACACACACACAACACACGGGACTGTACATGCAAGCACACACATGTACACACAAACATATGTATTTGCTGAACCAGTTGGAAAAAGTTCAAATAACTTCAAAAGATAACACGTCACCCTGAACAACTTTAGCTTCACCTAAGAACAAGCAGAATGTGTTGTAGAACTAAAAGGGATTATTAATACCTCATCTAACATAATTAACATTAATTCTTTAAAAACATCTAATATCTATCTAGCTATCTATCTAAAATCTTAGTCATCTTAAAATTCCCCACTTGTTCCAATAATGGAGTGTTTTTTGTTTGTTTGTTTTGTTTTGTTTTTAACCAAGATTGCACAGTAGCATCTTTCTCTCTTTTTTAATATAAACAGTCCTCAGCTTTTTCTTTTTCTTAATGAACTTTGATTATCTGGGTTAGTTGTCCTGTTGATGAGTATCCTGCATTTTAGATTTGTCTGATTATTTCTTCATGGTGTTGTTTTCCTTATTTTTCTATCCTTGTATCACATGCAAACTAGGATTTGGGTCTCGAGTTTGATCCAGGTCAGATTAAACTTGTATTGGCAGGCATGGCTGATCGGTAATGATGTGTAGTAAAATTATAACTTTTCTATTATGGGAAAATTAGTGGTAAGAGTCTGCATTTGGGCCCTCATTATTTAATTAAAAGAATATGCTATTAAACGAAAAAAGACAAATTTGTTTTAGTTCTTAACTCTGAAGGAAATTTTCTCCCTGCCTAGTTGGTTCTGAATAACACAAGGATGACACCATTATTAGCAATTATGTAAACATTTTGGCTGTGCTCTTCACATGGCAGCCTCACAGAATGAGCAATGATTTATGAGAAATATGTACTTTCCAGTTATAACTCTGTAAAGGCATTTACGTAAGGGAATAAAATAGTTTATTTAATATGTGAATCCACTGTGAATGGACAAAGTGGAAATGCATTGCAGATGTCTTTCTGTCATCCCATAAAGATTTTAATATATTTATTTCTAAGTCAATTAGAAGGTAAATTCTTTTATATTCAGGAGCTTAGTATCATTTCATTAGTGAACTTATGGCAAAGTGATTTTGGTAGAGATATGCTTGCCCTGGTCACCTAATCACTGTTAAAGCCAAAATGATGCTGCCTGAATTATCTGGGACATTCTAAGTGCCTTTGGTTTTAATTTGATGGTATTATTGAGTGTCAAGAACCAATATACACACCATTAAAAATAATACCGTGTAAAACAATTCTGGGTTTGTGTTGAGACATTCTTTTTCCAATTATGGAGTTCATTTGCTGTGGGACTTGAAGGAAATCATAGAATACATTCTGAACCTTTTAGAAAGTCTCCTTAGGAATCATCTGGCCCAACTCTCTGAAGCCATGGATGAAGAAACTCCAGTCGAGAGATGTTAAGGCCAGGACCTGTAGCAACTAAGGCGTGGAAGTGTCAGGACGTAGCACAGGGGGTGGGCAGTAGGTGGCACCAGCCCTATCTCCTGCTTTTCTCTCTGCATGCGCTGTGCCTGTGCCACGCCGGAATACCAGTGGGCCCCACATTCCAGGTGCTCTCTTTGCCACCATGGGTCTGCTAATGCTGTTCTTTCCCCTGCAATGCCTGCCCCCTACTCTTCACCACCCACCCCGCCAACTTCCCCTGGAGGTCCAGCCACACAGCCCCACCTTGCTTGAAGCGTGCTCTGGTGCAGCTCCCCAGAGGAGCTGGTGGCCCCACCCTCCTTCCCCTCATTTCTGTAGGACCTGCTGCTTCCAACAGGGCCCATCACAGCACACTGTGAAGGGAACAGCCTCTTGAATAGGTGCCTATCAGATGACCTCCTACTTCAGAGGGAGAGGAGGCCCAGAGCTCTGCGGCTGCACAGGACTCCCAGGCAATGCAAGCTAGAAAGCACCACTGTTGTGATTATTTTGTTGTTAATCTTTACCTTTAAATGCCCTCCCAGTGGACTGTGAGTTTCTTGTTGCCAGACACCTCATTCCAACTCCAATCCTCTTCTGAGTGTCGGACAGAAAACAGACACTAATTGTAGGCTAGTTGAACAAATATGGAAATGGACATATCAACATGTTTGAGTTCTGATTCTTTAGCTGTAGAATCTCATGAGTGAGAAAAATGCATTTCTACCTATACCAGCCCACTATCCTTCCAAGAACACATACCCAAGCATTTTTACACATTTGATTATGTAAATCACAGCTGCAAGCATTAGCATATTTTACCCAATTTCTTTTTTGTCTTCCTTTCTCGTCCAACTTTATCTAGATATTAAGTTAAAAATCAGGACACTTTCATCAGGGGGAAGACCAGTAACTGCCCGTTGTATTCACTCAACCTGGGCTAGTGGGACTTCAGTGCTTTTTGTCTGATCTCTGATTGCTGCAGCTATTTCCTTAGACTTTTCTCACATCTCATAATCTTCACTGGATACTCTAAATCAATTATAGGTTTGCTAAATCAACAAAACTTTCTTTTCTTACTAGTTAATACTTTTCAGTGTAACCCAGCATAAACTGATATAAAAATAAAAAAATCAAAAAATAAAGGAAACCACCTTGGACTCCTTTTACATCTCCTTTATTGAGGCAAACTGATCTCATATTTAATGGAACCATCTTAATATACCAATCAAGTTTCTATACCCTGGGTGCCTTTCAGGACGATGATGTTCTGCATTCCATGTTGATGCTCCACGTTCCCTCCTTGTCCTGGTGGTTTGCTTTAGGGTCCAAATCATGTCAAGGATAAGGATCATGTTCCAGGACACTTGTCACAAGTAGGGGACATGTTAGCTAAAATTCTGGTTTAGATTGATTTAAAGAGCATTGTCTTCATCCTAGGGAAGGAGCAAAAGGAGGATGTGGATGCACTGGGCTTTCTGCCCAGTTCTTTTGTGCTCTTGCCTAAAGATTGAGGCCAGAGTGGATAAGTCACACCTCTCACACCTCTGTTGCGGCCAGACTGACGAGCAGTGCCTCTGGTGGGCAGAGTGAAAAGTCAGCCACCGACCTAGGGGAATGGGGAATGTAGCAGTGAGGCCCTTCACAGGAACCATAAATAGCTGTTGGTTTTGGCTTCTAACCCAGAGAAGGTCACTCTCAGTGGCAGCAAAGGTAGTATTTATTTAGTAACTGTGCATTTAGCATGGGGGTAATTTAAGTGCCTGTATTTACGTGCTGCTGCTGTTGACTGTCACAGCCAATTTTTCTTATTCTCTAAATGTCAAATGCTTCTTTCATAGCCCAGGAAGAGAATGGCATCACTCTTAGATTCCTGTTGCATTCACTTACTTTTAAATAACCTTTTTTTAATTTTTATAAACATTGAGGCACTGATAAAGTGTAGGTTTTAGAATTGTAGTTTATCGTAGATCATAGCAGTTATCAACATGAGGACTAGACCATGGAAGTTACCTTTCCTAAGCTGCTACGGCTTAAGAGGTGTTCGTCATTATTGCTTCCTTGCTACTTGCCCTCGGCGGTTGCGGGAGGCGGCGGCGACGGCTGCGCCGTGCTGGGCTCTCTCTCTTCTCCCGTGGCTTCTCTTTCTTGTTCAACCTGCGTTTGTGCAGCCGCCAATCCGCAACACCTGCTGGAGACCTCCTTGCGAGAAAGGGACTTCATCCTAACATCCCATACCTGCTTACTGTACACATCTTGAACTAAAAACAATGCATATAGTTTTTGAACTAGATACCTTATTTATCCTATTATTTTTCTTCCAAAAAATTTCAAGTAACCCTCAGCTGTCTCTCTACTTGTCCCATTAATTATGTTTTATGTAGAACAGGGCTTCTCAACCTCAGCACTGTTGGCATTTTGGACCAGACAGTTCTTTGCTGTGGGTGCTGCCCCTGCACCGTAGGAGGTTTAGCAGCAACACGGGCCTCCACTCACTAGAAGACAGTCACCCCCACTTCCCCACCATGACAACCAAAAATGTCTCCATGGGGCCAAAATTGCCCCAGCTGAGAAGCATTGATATAAAATATCTAAAAAACATTATCCAGATCCTGGTTTCTACTGTCACTTAAATACTATGGACTTGTGCACTGTTACCAGCATGGCTTTGCGCTGGTCCCATAAAATAGCAATGCACACCATTTACGGAATACTTGGCATTTCCCAATATCTTTATGGATTTTATGAAGGACAAATGTAAAATAAGATTAAATTTCCCTTTCATTTTATTTCCCCTTTCATTTGCATTTAGAAGTGACCTTTCACCTCCCTTAAAGATTTTCTTGAAAACAGTTAGTAATTAGTAATATGAATCAGCAATTAGTGAATCATATGTTGAGAGGGAGGATTTAAGGGCTTCCTGGGAGCTAAGTGATGACAAATGACTCTGGGGCCAGGAGCGCTGGCAGGGATGTGGGGCTGGGAGCAAAGGCAAGTCTGGGCATGAAGAATTAGAGACGTGGATGAGGGGGTGAAACCCAAGGACGCTTTAGAAACTGAAGACAAAGAGTCAGAGCTGCTGCACGTACCAGGCAGACAAGAAGCCGGGAAGGCCCAAAAGACATGCCTTTGAGAACACAGCAGGTAGAACTAAGTAGAGAGTTAGCACGACAACAAAATGCAAGAACAAAGGGCAGAGAGTTTGGACCATGAATCTCCAGAGAAGTGAAAGCAAGAAATCTAGGTGCTCAGTGTGGGCCAGTGGTAAGGGCGATGCCATCACAGAGACTCTGAGTGAATGCTGCATTGTCTGTCCAGCCAGAAAGCTCCTCACAGACTTTCTGCAATGCAGAGCCATATGGAAGGACAAGAAGCCCAGTGTTCAGAGAGAAAGTGGGTGGGTAGGTCTACAGAAGAGCTGTGAGGGCAAGGATCTTCACTGTCACACTTGGTGCACACTCATCCTTCCTGAGAAATATTGATAGTAAGAGCATGATAAAACTCATTGATGAGTGAATGACCTTCCACAAGATGACCATAATAAAATCAAAAGATACAATGAATTCACCTCTGAGATTAAGTTATGGTAATAATATGCCAAATTTTTAAAACATATAAATAGAATGGAATTCTCAGAATGCATTTATTTTGAAGTAGGAATATGCAGGGGGCCTTACTATGATTTATTGTAATGACCTTTAAAATGTATCAGTGTCAACAATTTTAACATAAATAGACGTATTCCTTTCTATAAGTCCATATGCAGAAGTCTTAAAAGAGATAACAGATTCAAAGTGACACTTATCTATGATCTGATTTAAATTTATAGCAAAACTAAATATCTTAATTTTGTGAAGTGTGATCATTATTATACACATTTTGTTCAGTGCAGCAGAGTCACACCTAGGTTCTGAGCTGTGTTCATGGTGCTGTCAGGGCACGCCCGGCCGTGCGTGGAGGGCTGAGCGGGGCTCGGGGCTGGAGAGGATTCTCTCTGCATGGGATGTGCAAAGGGGATGGGCTCTCACTCCCTGCATGACTCTTGCATCTCAGCAAACTGGAGAGAGAATCTTCTCTTGCTGACTGAAAACGCCAGTTGCCATGTTGTGATGAGGCTACACAGCCAGGGCCCGCGGGCATCCCTTGCGGGCTGACAGTGGCGCTGACCAACAGCCGGCAGGAAATGGGGAGATCCTACCCCCAAGCGAAGATGAACTCTGCTGGCGATCTGAAGGGGGCTGGAAGTGGCTTCTTCACCAGCTGGGCCTCCAGTGAGAATGTGGCCTGGCTGACACCTTATCCCTAGCTTGTGACACCCTGAGCAGGGGACCCACACTGTGAGGTAGTATTAATAAATGTATACTCCTCAAAGCCACTAAGTGTGTGGTGATTTGCTCTACAACATTAGAAAAGCGATACACTTTCTGCACGTAGTTTGTACTTGTCACTAACAAGAATATATTCCTCAGACCCAGAGCAAAGATGCTATTAATAAAGAAAAAAATAAAAACTAAGTGTTATTTCCCTAAAATGTCTGGGAGGTTGAAAACTCCAGGCATCCACTGCTTGGATTCCTGCACCAGTGACAGCAGCAGGAGACTGTGACATAAGCAAGGGCTTGAGCATCCTGAACAGCGGGCAGGGACCTTCTAAACCCTCAGTCAGCAGATTTCTCAGAAGAAGACCTTCAGCAGGGCGCAGGTGTCCCCTTGGTACATACACAGCCTCCACACTGGGCAAGCCAGCCAGGGCGTGGCCTGTGGCAGGCAGCTGCAGTGGAAGAACTCCCTCAGCAGGCATCGTCATGGAATATTGGTGTGTGTGTGCTCTTCTGGACACATGCAGCAGCTCAGCAGGTGGCAGTGAAGCAGGAGAGGCCATAGCAGGCTCCAGAGGGAGGGCAGCACAGCACAGGTGGGAGAGCCCTCGGGAGCACAGGGATGCTGAGAAAAGTCTGGAGTCCCTGCAGAAGCTGGGAAATGACCCATCCCGGCCACTGGCACCACATTATAAGAACTAGATAAGCATGGCTGGTGGAAAACAGGTTTTCCAATTAGTTCTAAAAAGGACGTCTGTCAGAGTCAGCGTGGCCGTTCCTTTTGGTGACTCTTATCTCATGATAAGACATACTCTTCCGAATAGTGGGTTTCATGAGGGCACACTTTGATCTAGTTCCTCTCCCTCCGTCCTCAGCATGTGTCGTTCTTGCTAACTGATGACTCTGTGCTCGGCACATGGACAAGACAGCTGCTTTTTCAACATACGCCTTGCTCAGAGGACAAATGCACGTGCACTCAGGGCAGCAGGGAAGGCTTACACCAGAGGATAACTGCTTCTGGAAACTCCAGACTTCACGGGAAATATATACGCATTCCAGAATGTAAATTTCTATTTAGAAGGCAAAATACTTTCTATATCATATTATATTCTAGCCATAATTTTTTCTCCCTTTGTGGAAAAAAAGTAGACTTCTTTTGAAAAATTATTCTGTACATGAATTCAACTATTCATTCTCCTTTGAAACTGTAGGAATCCATGAAGATTATAAAATGTCTATTATTCTGCATTTTCTGTTAGCATCAGCATAAAAGCCTGAAAAGATGGTATTGTTCTCAGAGAATCAGCTGGTGGAGAAGGGTGTGTATTCTAGATCGTTTCTGGCTGGTTGAGTTGATTCCGGAAATGATTTCCTGTTTTCGGTCTCCAGTGAGATTTTAGGATCAGAGCACACTGACTTTGATGGCTTGGCAGCCAATGATCACAGGTAGAACACATGCGGTCTTACATACTTTTCTTTATTTTCTTTCTAACATGGGCTTTATTTTAGTTAGAACAAAAACAGGGAAGGGGGAGGATGAGAGGGAGAGAGCGCGAGGGGAGACTGTGGTTGCCAGTGTAAAGGACTGGTGTCAGGGTTCCCGAATGTTTGGTATAAATTTGCTTATATACAAGTTTAAGTGTAATATAAATCGTTTTCTTTATACAACTGTCTGCAGCCACTATGCACAACTGTGCTAATTTGGGAATACTTCTTAAACCATGAAACACAAGGAGGAGGAAGAAATGAACGTTCAGCCCGCTGGGAGACCATACTTCATTTGGCAATAACTTGTTGTGTTCAGGCTTTCTCTGAAAGGAATTGATGGGTTAATTAATTTGTCTTTTCTTTGACCTGTTTATACTGCTCAAAACTGCCTGTATTCCAAAACAGTGTCTGTCTCTGACATCGGCCACGTCTACCCCACCCCACTTTGTGGCCTTCGTGCACGGTAACCTTTGCTTCAGAGGCACAGGGCAGGGGAAGTGGGGACTTGTTTCCCCGGGGCCTGAGCAGTGTTTGCCAGGAGAGCAGATGTTTAAGGAAACTGGCCACTCTCTGCCAGGGCTGAGGACAGGACCTAGTGACAGAGGTACTTGTTTGCTCTAAATGTACACATTTACTTTTATATACATTTCTGTTTCTGATATGGGGGGGGCTCTAAAATTTGAAGCCCAGGGCAAACAGAAGGTAACTGAGTTGACCGTTTAAGTGCATCACTGCTTTTTCCCTCTTGCTTTGTCTGCCTGGCATATCAAATCCAGAGTAGTTATGCTGTATGAGAGAAGAGGAGGGATCTGAGGATAAGACCACACTCACCCCGCTTTCCAATCTGCAGTTCCAGTATGCACAAAGGTGAGGTCAGAAGAGCTTCACATGTAGGATATCAGAGTAGAATCTTATTTTGAACTTAACTCAACCTTAAACACTTGAGTGAGACTCACAGTGCTGGGAAATTGTGGAATCTGACCCAGGGAGCTACTGCCTAGCAGGAAAAGCAGGGGCGTGGGTTCCATGAAGTACAGATAAACACAGAAATGAGCAAAACCAAAGCTGCATCACATTAAAACCCTGAGTGAGTTGAGCCATCTTGGCACAGAGGGGCAGCCGTGCCCGGCAGTGAGAGGCACAGGCCCTCCCCACCAGATGCCCAGAACCTCAACTTACTAGTAGTGAGTTCTCACAGGTGATGTAAGCTTCTCAAACTCTGTGGGGACAATAACAGTTGCCACCTTTGTGGTTTGTGGTGAGAAAAGATTAAGTTAATATATGTGAGGAATTTAGACCCCTGGTTGGCATAGAGTCAGCACTGGGTAGGTACACAAATCCATGTGATATCCATGGAAAGAATCACTTTACAAATGAGTTTCCTGATGTTGGTTGAAATCAGACATGTTCTTCTCACAAACAGGACCCTCTCTCCTATCACTGGATTTTATAATGGCACAATATCCACTTTAACTAGCTTCCCAAAGCCCAGGAAACATCCAAACCAACATCAAAGCATGCTGATTTCATCTTCCGTGTATCTCCAATTCATGCACTTTGCTCTACCACCACCATCACCACCACCAGCCCACGCCTGGCCGTGCCTGCAGTCACCTCCCAGGTGTGCTACTGCCTGGTCTCTGCTTTCTCCTCCATCCTCCTCCATCCAATTCCATAATCCAGACGGAGCCATCATCTCAAAATATACATATAGGCATAAACACCCCCTTTCTCACCTCACCCACTGTTAGCCCTTCAATAGCTTCCTGTTCTCGTGAGAGAAACACTCTCAGACCCACAGATGCCTCATGGCCTGGCTCTTCCCAGCTTCTTCCCTGCTTTGTATCCCTCTTGCTCTGCCATCAGACCAGCATTGCCCTTTCTCGAACTCTACACGGCTGCTATTTTTCCAGGACCTTGGTACAACCTATTCCCTCCTTCTAGAATTGCTTCTGTTCAACACCTGCTTTAAGAACCTCATGGACTATTCAAACCTCAGCTGTGGGACTGCTTGCTCAAGAAAATTTCCTCAAGCTCCCTGGATGGGTCACATCTGCCCCTGTGGAACTCACAGCGCTGGTGTTCCTGAGCAGCCTGAGTCACACCTGCAGTTTCCATGTATTGGTGTGACCGCCAACTCCAGGACTTAGGATGGAGGCTGTTCTGTTCCCCAGGCTGCCCCGGCGCAGGGCACAGAACAGGTGTGGGTGCCCAAGGGACACACATGGAATGAGAGGGGACAGTGGATAAATCAGGGTGCTCAGAGTCAAGGGGCTGGACCGGAGTCTTGGAGCTGGGCAATGGCGGCTTTCTGCCTCTGCTCTTTCCTGGGCTACAACACTGATCAGTCATAATTTATTCTAATTCAAGAAAAAAAGAAAAGACAAGAAAGCAAGCAATTGTACATTCAGTAGTTTTAATTTCAAGTAACCCATTGAACTGTGTTAATTGCTTATAAAATTGGGACAAATTGTGTAAGGGTATATCTGAAAAATAAATGTTATCACAAAAGAGATAAATATCCATTACTAAGAAATGATGATTTGTTCTATTTCCTCAGTCAAGCAATATTTATCAGGAGCATTGATTTAACTAGCGGCTATTGGCAGATACAAATGGATGATGACAGGAAACAAAAAGCCACCTTCCATTGCCATAAGGGGGCTTTTCATTTTAATGTAATGCCTTTTGGAATTACCGATGCTCCAGCTATACTTCAAAGATGAATGAGCAGGCTCCTGCCAGGTTTAATACATCACACTTCTGGAGTTCACTTAGCCTATGTGCTGTAGTCACTGCTTCAGAGTTTAAAAACACCTTGAGGATTTACTGGAAGTTTCAGAGAAAACAAAACAAAAACAAAATTAAAGCTGAAAATGGAGTAAAACACGATTAAACATGGTTTAAGTTTTTAAGGAATTTCTCATTTTAAAACTTGTAAATATAAAGGATTATTATTTCCCATTAAAGAGATAAAAGCTCAAAGCTGTTGAGAAGTTATATAGAAGCTACCAGGGACAAGCCGCCCTGTATGTGGAGACAAGGAAGGCAGCACAGAGTTGTTTGGGCCATTCGGCTGGATTAGCAGACATCTTAAGAGATGTAACAAGAAAATTGCTGGAATGGGACAAGAAATCAGATCAAAGGATAAAGCTGACACTCAAAGGTTGGTTGGTTGGTTTGTTTTTCTTTGAAAATGGAAGTAATAGAATCTGCACTGTACAAAGTCAGTAATCCCAGCACTCAGAGCCACAACTATCTCTGTTCAGGGCTTGCAATAGAGTTAAGGGACATAAAATGGGAGTAATTGGAACCCGGAATGTGAACCTTATCATGTGACAGGGTGTGAATGACCCTCTGCTTTCACTGTGGTTTTCTTTCTGCCATCATCCACAATGATGCCTCAGAGCCTGCCTCCACTTAACACATTTGGAATTCTCCAACAGAAAACAAAACAACATTAAGATGCAACAAGGCTAATCAAGTGGCCCAGATCACCTTCAAGTTAGCCTGTAGAGTTTAGCCACAGAGACTCTCCAGCGGTTCTCAGAGGAGCCTGGGAGCCTGTGGGCCCAGATGGGGCAGGTGTCATTGTGCTCAGGTGTGCTCAAGGACAGGAAACCCAGCTCAGTTGTCAGGCTGCTTCCCTTCTCAGTCCTGGGCAGTTGCATTAAAAATTCCTGGTGATGTCTGTCTATAGACCTGCCTGAAATTAATAACAGGCCTCGATGTACAGATGGATGTTTCTGAAGGATTAGTTATATGTTGCTCCTCCTCTAACCATGGCTGACCATGTGGGCACTATATTCACAAGGAATAGAAGTTCAGTATGTAAATGATTATAATGACCCAGGCTTGGGCAGATAGGTGGTCTGGGTTCAAAATATGGCTTCACCATTTACTAGTTGTGTTATCATGAGGAAGTTACTTATCTTCTGTGTTTCCACTTCCTCTCTGTAAAATGGAATCAGTAATAATATTCAGAGGATTGAGTGTGATAGTCCATGCAAAATGCTTAGCCCAGAGCCCGGCTCAGAGGATGATCTTGGGAAGCGTTATCTGGTGAGACTGTCCCCACTGCTATCAACATTGTTCTAATAAAGGCGACTCAGGGAGAAACCGAGATGGCTTCCTCTAAAAAGAGACAAGGTCCAGATTAGCAAATGATAATTTATGCCCACTCTGTGTCTTGAAATAACATAAGACAGTAGTTCTCATGGTGCATTTAACCTTCCTGAAGGCCAAAGTGGTGATATTCTTAACGGCCATCCTGTAATGCCTATGGATTAAAGGACCCCTGAGGGTTGATTCTGCTTCCTGAGTAAAGCGTGGGGCCTTTTGAGTGGAATTAATATTGTACACTCGTCCAGGACTGGGACGATACTTTTTTCATTCTGTCTCACGGATTTCTCTGAGGATATTGATCAGAATGCCGTACTACTTGACAGTGGCAGACACCAACATATGCGACATTAAATAAATAAATACACAAACAAACAAGCCCAATGGCAGGAGAAAATACTCAAGAAAACTTAACTTGTAAAAATAAACAATTTTCCTAAATACCAATGATAAAACAATCTTCAGCCTCTTTAAACATAAATATACTACATTTCAAATGAAAACATTTTTCTAATTTGCCCTAATCTTGCCTTACTTTCTTTTTTTCCGTGTTAGTTCATATTTTCATTTTTTCCATAAATTTGTTTTTGGGCCCAGCAAGATCACTCCCCTCTAATACCTAGACTGTAAAGCATCTCTTGAAGGCTGCAGCACACGCATCTGTCTCCACTGTATACAACTCTGAGTTTGTGTGCCCCAAATGCAAGTTATTTTCCCTTATATATTATTGATCACCTCCTGAGTGATACACTTGAGGTACCTGGAAGTTTGCACTCACATCTGGATTTCTCTTAATCAATCTCTGCTTCATTTTATCTGTTGCTAAAATACAAACACTAATTATTTTCTTCCTATTTACTAAAAATAATTTGTGTGTATTCTGTCTTAAGTCAGACTATATAGATAGATGTATTTGAGCTAATCTCAAATCTATAAAAACTGCCAAGATATTTTTTTCACACAGTAGGAATGATTCCTGCTCTGGACAGCTTAGGAGAGATCCTGAAAAGTGTGGATTTCTGAAATCGTTACTAGCAGAAGCAGTCATGACAGCACTGAGGGCCAGAGCCCCCAAAGAAAAGCCACTGTCTGAGGCCAAGGACATCATCGGCCTGCCTCTTGCCATTAGGCAGAGCAGCAACAGGAGATGTGCCAGATTGGGGGCATAAGGCACATTTCATTTTAACTTTTTCTTCAAATTGCCTCCTTTTTTTATTCAAATAGTATTTGTGTAAATTTTTTATAAACATGTATGAGATAAGGGCATGTAGGACCTCTGAGATTCTCACACACACACACACACACACACACACACACTCTCTCTCACGCGTGTCCTCTGGGTTTTGTTCCAAATACTTTGGGGAACAAAGAGTCCAGGTCCAGTAGTTCTAAACATTTCTTTCTTATATTTTCAATCCTTTTTTTTTTTTTAAAATTCTTTAACCTCCTTCCCTAAAGGATCTGGGGTGACTGGGTGGCTCACGTGACCCACCAGCCAACTAACCGAAGGCACGTCGCAGCCTGCCGAGTCAGGGAGCCTGTTAGAGGCAGTCGTGCTTAAGAAAGGCAGCTGGGTGGAGACAGCTCACTTGCATGAGGGCATCACAAAGCCCCACCTTGCACTGTTGGATATTTTGTTCGCCAAGACGTGGCCCTCCAAGGAACGCAGCCCGCAGCCCGGTCCCTACCTCCCTGGGACGAGCTCAGAAGTGCTGTCCGCCTCCTCACGCTTTTGTTAATCCTCCCAGGGTGTAATTAGCACCGTGTTTCCAAAGATCAAGCTATTACAATTTCCCCCATCTGTTCCTTGATGCTTAAAACCCCTTTACAGAGCACGAACCTTTTCATTCACTAAGCAGAGATACTCTTCAAAATGAAAATATCCTTGGAAGAGGCAACACAGTGACTTAAAGGTATTATGGAGGCATAATTTACTAACACTGCTTTGCTCTGGTCCTCAGGTTTGTGTTAGAAGATGAGCAAAGATGACCCTGAGGATTCAATTTGAGGATGGAATGGAGTTAATACGTGCAAAGGGTTTGGTACAGTGCCTGGTGCAGAGTGTCCTCCAAGGAAAGGGTCTGCTACCATCTCCATTTACAAGTGAAGAACTGGCCCTGCAAGTTAATGGCTGTGGTTCAAACTGAAGCTGACCCCAGGCCCTTGTCCCATCTTCTGTAGCAAGCCGTGATAAATGAGGCCTCCAGTGGAAGAAAGCCCAATTTACCTCCTTTAAACTCAGTGACAGGAGAAACCAGCAGGTGTGCTTTCTTGTGAGCCACCTTGGCCTCGTTATGCTCTGGACAGCAAAGGTTTCAGTGTGTGGATGAGCCACATAGATGCACCCAGTGTGTGGATGTTCACGGGGTTCTTGGACCCTCGGACTGCCGGCCTCAGGTGAACACGTCTCCTTTTCTCCTGTGTTCTGGGGGGGCCGCGCAAGTTGGTCCTGGTACTGAGCAGGCTTTGGGGAGCCACTCAACATCCTAAACATCAAGAAATCATTCCTGCTCTTTGCTCCTTTTTTGGGGGGGATTAAAGTAAGTGGGAAATGATGACAAATCCTGAAAGACTGGTCAGTATCCCGCTGCCTTACAAAAATAGGTCACAGTACCAAACTACATGGGTTTTACGTTAATATCTGAGCATTAAAGCACCTCAGGCTTTCTTTTGCATTTCTTTGTTTTTTGAGGCTGTGTCATAGGGACACTTCATCCTGAGCTCTGCGCTGTCCTCTGGCTTAGTTTTTGAAGTACTCACGTTCACTCATGAAAATGGCTTCCCCAAATCCACTCAGCATTTTATCCATCCAAGCACAGCAGATCGATGTGTTAAAAAAAAAAAAAGGAAAAGTAGAAATTAAATCTCCCCTGAAATATAACACCACAAAATTGACTTTCTGTATATGTTGTTTGGAGACAGTAACAAAGAAATGTAAAACAGGATCCATGAAGCTGGAACAGCTTGTAAAATCTGGTTAAGCCATGTTGCAAAATACTTGAATGCCCCCATTAGAAAACACATACTATTTATTACTTCCTTTTCTTTAGCCCTACAAGGCATAAGCTCCCTTTTTTATATTCCTTTCTCCCCCCTTTCAAAAGTGCACTCATTGAACTCTTGGCAATTAGTGTAATTGAAATTTATTGACAATGTGGCTGACGTGGAGGCCCCATTGTCCCCGAGCTGTGATGCTGTGACTGTTCCACGGCAGCATCCGGCAGCCTGGGCCTTGCTCAATCACATCAATGGGCCACTGGCTGCCAAGGGCTCCTCTGGGGGTATGAATGTTACTTAGTGATAAGAGCCTTTCGAAACAGGATCCTTGGACCCCATCTCTGGTGGGATATGGAAATGAAATATGTATTTGGCTGCTGTGGAAAATTAATGTAATTGGCTCCCACATAAAGCCTTGACAAGTTGACCTGTTTGAGATCCGAGGAGGGCTTCTAGCCCCCTATCATATTATCTTCAACTCACCCAACCCGGTTTAGTGCCCCCACCCCAAACACACTGGAGGTGAAATGAAATGGAATTTGGGTACCAATGTTTAACAACACTTCTGTTGAACACAGTTATTATGTTTGCATGTGTAGCTTCAAGATGAAGGGGTTAGGATGATTGGATTTTTGCATGCATGTGTCTGTGTTGATAGCTCTCAGTTTGGGTTTTCTTTTCATTGGCAAGGCAAGGGTTGAAATGTTTGGAAATGTACATGGGCACATCTATCTTAGACCTGTTTTCTCTCTCAGATATTCAATATGATTCAAAACGTAGATATGTAATTTGATTAAATTTAATTGGATTCATTTAGAGGTCAGTTCAGACTTCCAGTTTTCTCTTCTGAGAGGATAGATATATTTTTATTTTAATGCATAGGGATTTAGGCATGTAAAACTAATAGGAGAGATACATTTAAATCTCTGCCCACAGAAATGGACATATAATGTTTTCCCTCAGGGGAGTTTCTTGGGAGGAGATTACTATGGTGAATTAATTTTAGCTGCTGTCCTGTCTGGTTCCTAATTCCAGATAATATACTCTTTTGATTTGTTTAATAGGACCCTAAAATGCAACACCCCAGAGTTTAAGAGAATACAATGATAAATTGAGAGCACATGAGAAAGCATGTGTATATGTTTCTTCCTTTAAGGAAATCTTCTTGCTGTTGTTAAGTCCTGAATTATTTGCATGCATTAGGGTACATAGACCTTTCCCTCGGTGCCATTTTAAAGATAACCTAGAGACAATAACTTAGCAGGTTTTGTTAATTCCACATTTCAAAATGGATTGGGTAAGCACCTTATTTATTTTTCCTCTTTTCAGTGGAAGAATTTGTTTCTCCGAAGGTTTATTGTAGCTAAGGGAAATTTGAAGTTAGTCTTTCTCAATGACGTTTAAAACTTCAAAGCACTTTTTTGTTGAGGGTTCTGTACTACAACAACCAAGTATCAAGGAATTATCCTGAATTCTGGAGCGGCACAAGACAAGGGGCTGAGAGACGGCCAGATGGAGGGAGGGATGCTGCCTGGGCGCTCTGACCCAGCAGGTGTTGCTGAAAGGGATGGCAACACCCTGTGGACGAGGCCTGGCTCCTTCCACACACTAGTTGTGGAACCCAGAAATCGTGAGAAGCAGGAAGGGAATGAGCGTGGTGGTCAGATATGTAGAGAGCTTTCAAAGCTGGCAAGGGAAGACAGAACTCAGCTCACCGTGTTCTTCTGTTTTGTTCTCTTTTTCTTTTTTCTTTTCTGTAGGTTAGTATGACAATGTTCGGTTGCTAATGATCATAAATTATGCACGAAGGTGAGCTGACCTGTTAGGAACCTGAGCACAGCAAGCATACCACGAAAGGAGAAAAGTGATTGTCCACTGCACACTCGGCTTCTATGGCCGTGCCTATCCACCAGCTCGAGCTGATGCTCTCTGCAGGGAAAGCTGAATTTTTCTCACCCAGCACACACATAACACAAATTTAGATACCTTTAAACAGGGGCTCTTATCCTGTTTAGGTTTTAAAATATCTAGTGACCACCTGAAAGTTTTGTCAATACCTTGAGTGCATTTCCTCCCGGGTTAGATTCCATGGGTCTCCTTTTTTCTTACATTTTCCCAGCTTTATTAAGGTATAATTGACAAATAGGAATTACTTATATTTAAGGTATACAACTTGATATTTTGATATATGTATACATTGTGAAATAGTCACCACAATCAATCTAATTAACATCCATCACCTCACACAGTTACCATTTTCCTTGTTCTTCTCTTGGTGAGAACACACTTTATTAGCAAATTTCAAATACATTATAGACAGTGCTTAACTGCAGTCGCCATGCTGTGCATTAGATCTCCAGAACTCACTCTTCGTGCATAACTGAATCTCTGCATCCTGGAACCCAAAGCTCATACCCGAGTGTGCAGAGCCTTACTTGCCTGTTGTCCACAGGACCTGTCGGATGTTCTCTGTTCTCCTTTGTGTTTCATCCTTTCCAGTGGTACTTACGTTTGTATCCCCATCAGATCCCACACTGGTGCAGCTTCATGGTCTGTTCACCCTGAATGTTCCAGAGAGACCTCAGACGCAGTGTGATCAAACCAACTCTTGGCCTTGCCCCAAAATCTGTTCTTCCATTCTGGCCAGCGGTACCCTCCCCACCCAGCTATACAAAACAGGAGTCTGAGCAGCAGGCCTACCTCCCCTCCTCTCCTCGAAACTCCTATGACAGCACCCTCAAGTCCTGCATGTTTACCTTGTCAATGCACTTGAGCCCTCTGCTCCATCCTCAGGCTTTAACTTTAGGTCCTTACCATCACTTCCAGACTATTGTGATAGTCTCTTACCTGATTTCCTGCTCTCTACTGTGCACTACTCTAACCCAGCCTCCCAAAAACTGCCTGAGTCATCCATCCAAAATGGAAATCTGGCCATGCCCTCCTCTGCGTTGGGCCTCTCGAGGGTCCCTCAGTGTGGATAAAGTACAGCCTGCACTAGCTCCTTTCTGAGCTGGACACTGTCTGCCCCTCTGCCTCGTTCTTCCTCCGATTGTGGCTTGGCCAAACCACCCACAGTGTCCCCAGGTGTGACCATTTAGCATGTCCACATCATACCTTTGAACTGTCTATCCACAATTCCAGAAATTTCTTTCTGATTTGAGTGTTGACTCTTCTGTGAGGACATCATGACTTATCCAAGCAAAACCATCAACATCCCACACGCTGCAACTGCGGCTGGTCAGAGCCTCCTCCCCTGACCTTGTGTCCATGTTTACATGCTTCCTTGAAAGAATGAAAACTGAAGTCTCGAGTCAATGCACTATGGTAGGCAGATAAAGAACCCCCCTAAAGGTGTCCTAATTACCAGAACCTGTGAATATGAATTAAATGGCAAAAGAGAATTTGTAGATAGGATTAAGGTAAAGACCCTGAGATGGGGAGATTATCCTAAGTAGAAGTGGGAGACAGACGGGGATGTTTGAACTCAACACAGCATCGCTGGCCTTGAAGATGGCACCAGGGCTGTGAGCCGAGGGATACGGCAGTCTCTAGAAGCTGGAAGGGCAGGAAACAGTCTCCAGACAGAAACACCGTTCTGCAGACACCTTGATTTGGGGCTAGTGAGACACATGTCAGACTTCTGACCTCTAGAACTGAAAGGTAATAAATTTGTGTTGTTAAGCCTCTAAGTTGGTGGTCATTTACAAAACTAAGACATACAGTAAGTGATTAATTTCTATGTTCTTAATAATGCTATCTGGCTTATTTCTTTTTTAAATTTAGGTTGAAAACTATATATTCAAGTATTTTATAGAGTAGCCAACAGGTCACATGTTTTTCAATAGTATTTCCAGTGTGTGTGAAACTATGATTTTCACTCACTAATGAAGACACTACCTTATAATAAAAATCAAAACATAACCTTAGACAATTATCTTATATGGTAATTTGCTTTCTAGATGTAAACTAATTGGAAACAAATAACATAAGTGCTAGTTAACTGGTTATACAAATGTGTACAGACATCAAATAAACTTGCAGGTATTTTAAATATACTTGGTAGCTACTCTATTTGGTAACACAATCTATTTGGTATCACAATCTATGAAATGAAGCACAAAACATCAAATACTCAATCCAATTCTACTATGCTTATAAAAATACAGATATTCTAAGCCAAGATAAACAAATATGTACACAAGAAAGTAGATTCTACTTCATCAAGTTGGAGTTGTGTGGCTAAATGGGAAATATTAGCTAAAACCTGGAGATACCATGAAACTCTTAGATTGGATAAAACAACTTTATTATTAACTGTTATTTTATGAAGTTGGTTATTCAGCCAGGTAGCAAAGTACCCTTTATTTTAAGCAATCATGGAACTACAGAGTCTAATTTTGGACATTTGGAGACACTGAGAGGAAAAGTAGCTGCCCTTGTGTGATTATACTCTGAAATGTGCCTATGTGCATGAAGAAAGTTTTAAAATCCCAGAATTCAGTGCCTACACCTGTTAAAACCTCAGAAAAGAGCACATTATGATCCAGTGAGTAGCTTTCTAACACATCAAATACACCGTTGTCCTGATCAATCGATAATACCATCACTTATTTTCATTAGTGTGAACATAACAAAGCACATCCTATTTGAAATTTTAAGTCAAGGATCAAAGTGGGAGAAAAGCTTGGTCCATGAGACTGAGACAAAGACTGAAGAAGAGAGTATTCTGCAAGTCATCCCTTAAAGGAGTTTGGAAATATGGAAACAAATTTTATTAAATAATTTTCACTAAAATATCTGCAAAAATGTCACTGAGTTATCTGAAAAAATGCATTTTTTATAATTAAAAATACTGCATGGGAGGTTTGGGTTATTGTCCGATCATGCCCAAGATTCTTGTGTCATATCATGTGGGGTAACAGAGACTCAACAGACTTTTTCTACCTTGTGTGTAGTGAGACGGTACAGCCAGCACCCTGTTTAAGAAGCTCAGGGTTGTCCCAGGTTGGGGAGCTGGAGGGGAGAGACAGACAGATGCTGTTACTGACTGGATGTTTCCATCCCAGCAAAATTCATACATTGAAATCCCTCCCCTCAATGTGGTGGTGTGAGGAGGTGGGGCCTTTGGGAGGTGATTAGGCCATGAGGATTGGAGCCCTCAGAAATGGGATCAGTGCCCTTACGAAAAAAGACACAGGCAAAAATGATCTCCCCCTCCACCAGGTGAGGACACAGCGAGAAGCCATCCATCCATGACCCAGGAAGAGGACCGTCTCAGGGATCTGAACAGACCAGAGTCTTGATCTTGGACCTCCCAGTCTCCAGAACCGTGAGAAATAAATTTCTTTTATTTAAGTCACTCAATCTGTGTCATTATGTTACAGCAACCCAAACTGAGACAGATATGGACATGGCTTTTAGGCAGTCTGGGATACTTTTAGAAGCTTCCTTTGGGAGAATTATTTACCTTCTGCAAAACAGAAAGGGCAAAAATAGTCTCACTAAGGTGTATTTAAAAGCAACACTTCCATCCCAAGGGATTTTATAGTAGCCTTTATTTTGTGCAGATTTGTTTCTCCCGTGAAAAAAGTGAGAAATTCTCCTGACCCCTTCACTTGGATCCTAAAAGTAGTTTACCAAACTGTACCTCACTTAAGGTGTGGGCAAACGAGGAAGCACTTCCCGAAACCCTCCAGAGCTCTATGTCCCTTGGGCTTCCTATAGTGCCCACCAAGGGGGCTTCGGGGGCGTTTCTGAAAGGCAGATCAGGGCAAGGCGGATCTGTCTTGTGGGCCGTGGAAATGGAGAGTTAGCAGGAGAAGGGGAAGGAGGCAGAAAGAGGGAGGGTCAATTATAAAAAGTTAGAAATTTATTTAACAAACTATTCCTGTTTAGTTTATTGTTCTTTGTCCAACACAGAGTAATGTATGTACTAGCTTACTCATCCTGTGTCACTAAGTCTGATTTGGCAAAGATAAGACATCCCGGGCTTTAGAGTATATTCTACTGGTTTTGCTAAGAGACTTAAAGGGGAGAGAGTTCTTCCCCAGGGGGAATAACACAGATGCAAGTGAGATTTTAATCTTACTTAGAGTCGTGGAAGAAAGAGTTCATGATTACTTCTATAATAGGACAGATAATTGAAGTTTAGAACAGGAAAAAATGTAACTAGACCAGTGCCTTCACTTCACAGACACGAAAACTGAAGCTCCAGTTTAGATAAGCCACTGAAAAGGCAAACAACAGGCGGCAACTACAAACCCAAGGAGGGGAAGAATCTTATCTATAGATTTGCCACATTATAATATTAAACATGCCCAGTTTTCCGTAAAAAATACTATAAAACATGCAAAGAAGGTATGGACCAGTGATATGAATAAAAAGAAATTAATAGAAACTGTCTGTGAGGAAGTCCAGGTACAGGACTAAGTAGACAAACATGTTAAATCACCCATCTTAAATGTGCTCACAAAACTAAAGGAAACCATGGACAAAGAACTAACTAAATCAACCATAACATAGTGGTTACCCCATTAATGTGGACACAACTTCATCACCTGCAACCCTGCTTTCAACTTCCTAGGGCTCTGACTCAACATTTCTTTCTGACTTGCTAAAAAAAAGTATGAATTCTAGTTATCATATAAGCATGTATGTTCATGTTCTTAAGCCCCCAGATTTTTCAACAACTGTGATCACAGTAAGTCACACTAATCTCTGTGCCATACTTATTGAACAAGAATAGTTTAAGAATAATTGCTCATGAGACCCTGCCATTAAAAAAAAAAAAAATCAGTGGAGTTGAGTTGAAACTCAACCAGTCTAAGATAATTCCTCTGTTCCTCTGGGTAAGCCAAGGAAGAGGAAAGGATGGCACCTTCTAAGATGAAGGAGACATCCTTCCAGGTAGGAATTAAGGAGAATTCCACCACCCTGAAGCGTTCCTATGAGCAATTAAAAGGAATAATGTTTCTAATATTTTAAAAGGTGTTAAAGAATCCAGTCATTTGACAGCTACTGAGTGCTGGCTTGTGCCAGCCACAGTGCCAAGGGACAGAGCTGAGAGACAAATGATCATGGCCTCAGCTCTTGGCAGGCCTAGGGAGGTCTTTGCCTAACTTTTCAATGGATGGAGGAAGTTAACGTGTGCCATTTTGATTTCCCAAGCTTATTGTTAAAAGGTTTCAGAGCTGGCTTATATTTTCTTATTTACCAGTCTCTCAGGTGTAGCATTTTCACTTTGGTATAGAGATTCAGGAACCACCATTCTAATGCAACATTAATGTAGATAACAATCATTGACTTTAAGAAGCATAAATAGTAATCATCATCATGAATTGAGCACTTTACTCTGTGACAGCTGCTCGCCTCTGTGCTTTGTAAAAGTTATCTTTAAGTTATCTTAAGTTATCTTATGAGGTGGGTGTTAGATACATTCACTGATAATGAAACTGAGACTTAAAGTGATCGTCACTTACTGGAGGCCCCACAGCTGGTGAGTGGGGGAGGCTTCCCTTAACTATAAACTCCGAGAGGATGGGCTAAACACTCTGCCAGCAAGGAAGAGATTTGTACAAGATCAAATGAGGCTCATTTGTCTCCTCTGATGGATGAAATCCAAGTACCTTTGCCATGAATATCTGTCCTGCATCCTACATCAATAAGAGAAAAAGAATTCTACTGGACTTGTGTTTTAAAATATCTCTTAAAATATTTCTCTTCCCTACTAGAGGAAAGTAAAAATATTTCCCCAAGAGACAAATGGATATATACCCTGCATCCTATTCCTTTTTAGGATTGCTACAAAGAGAGGCTGTTGGAGATATAAATTATGAAAGAATTACAGTTTTTCTGGCAAACATAGATGCTCATGTTGGAAGACAGAGAGCATCAATATAACTATATAAAGAGGCTCACGACTAGCTTGTGGGTTCCACATTTGAAGACCACTTAGTATTCTTTAGAATATACATACAGGCAACCGATGGCAAAAATCAGGCAGCTTGAATAAGATATATTTTGAATTTAAAATGTATTTCCTTTATCACAAGTTCAACAAGCTCTAACATAGTCTGAGGGCTTTCCAAACAACCCAGTGTTGAGAGAGGAAAACATCTCATCTTACTTTCAGCACCAAGGCACTAAAGAAAAGGACTTGGTTTTGCTCTGTTTGGATGTAAGGAAGGTGCTGGATCCAAGTAGGGGAAGCATTACCTGGGATAAATATTGGCAGGTAACCTCCTCCCCTGTCTTGAGATGAGACAGTCATTGATCAGATGAGAGCAATTGTCTGGGAAGAGGCAGGGGAGGGAGAGAAGGCCGTGCAATGCTTTCCTTGTTTGTGGCTGTAGTTCTGTTCTCCTGCTTCTGAGAGGTATAAAACACACTGAAAGGACATTTTGTGTTCCTAATTTCTCACCACACAACTCTTCTTTTATTCATTTTGATTCTCAGCAGCCTTCTTGTCTCTGTTTGCTGATTGTCTTCTGCATGGCAGACGGTGCAGGGAGTAGAAGGGTGGAGAGGAACTTTCCAGTCTCCTGCACCCACTGAAAATGGGGTTGTGGCTCTGCATGTGCAGGCTTTTGGGCAATGTCCTGCCTGCAAGGAAATACCTTGACTCTGCTTCCAGTTAGCCCCCTCATGGGGCATTAGAGTCAATTAATTAATTAGAACTGAGTTTGCATCTTGACGTCAAAAGTAACTTACGTAACTGTGAGTAATGTTCTTACTCTTCCCAAACCTCAGTTTCCTCAATACTAACTTACTAATAACAAGACATGCCATGTAGTTGGGTTGTGAGCATTAACGTAGATAGTACACACAAAGTGCTGAACCTCCTGACTTGCAGATGTTGGATACCTTGGGCTTTGCCCTCTTCTTTCCCTACCACAACTTCTTCTCCAAGGGCAGGGCTTTTGTCCCATATGGACGCCAGCACTAGTAGTGCATCTGGTACACAGAGATGCTAAATAAGCATTTATTGGAGGAAGAGCAAACCTGGCACTCTCTAGGTTGCCCTTTCTTGTGCCGTTCTTTAACTGCCTTACTAGGGCCCGGATGCCGAGTACAGGAACAGGAGATGAACCCAGTGCAGGCATGCCACAGAGTCCCCCAATTTACAGGGACCCCACCCAAATTCAACAGGCCTAACTCCACCTACAAAATTAAGAAAGCCATCTGCTCACATTGCCACTCACCTTCTGTGGTCCATCGAGCCTGAATGAAGTAGACATTGGGGGTGTTAAGTCCCATCCGCCACGATAGGGCCTCCTGCGTCAGATGTGTCGCCCCCACGTGTTCAGGGCCCTCAGCACCACGTTGCCAAAGAGATGCGGTGCAGACTTCCAAGGACGTTGTCACATCTGCATCGTGGACTCCACTGTCCTGTCCTGCCCTGGACTGCAAACCCCCTGAGGGCAGAGCTGCCTCCCACCGCGTTTCCCTTAGTGTCATGCCCAGTTTATTGATATTTAGCAGAAAGTAAGTGCGTGTGGAATGGAAGGTGTTTTATTAATTACCTATTGTTGAGTAACAAATTACCCGAAAACTTTAAAGGCTTAAAACCGAAAGCATTTATTATCTTCCTGTTCCTGTGGGTCGGGAATGTGGGTGCAGCCTCTCTGGGTGCTCCCCACGGGGCTGCAGTGAGGGCGCCATACAGGGCTCCAGTCTCATCTGAAAACCCATCTATAAAGGGGAGGTCCAGCTTCCGAGTCACTCCCGTGGTGGTTACAGGATCCAGTTCCCTGCTGGCCTTTGGCCAGAGACTGACCTCGACTGGGCAGCTCACAGCAGGGCAGCCAAGGGAGAGCCCAGGACAGAAGCCGCCGTCTCCTCTCTGCAGCCTGCGAACACCCCAGAGCCTCCCGCATTCTGCTGGGGAGAAGGGAGGCGCCAGGCCCAGCCCGCCCTCAAGGGCAGAGGCCCAGAGAAGGGCATGAACACCAGGAGTGGGATCACTAGGGTCCCTCTCAGAAGCTGCCCACCACACTGTTTGTGTCCGATTCTCATTTGACCACTTGTGCTTTAGTTGAGTCCACATGCGTCTTGCATGGCGCAAACTTGCATCCACCCTTATCCCGGGGGACGCGGATCAAGGGTGGGCCTGCCGACAGCTGCAACAGTAAACCGTGCCGTCGATGAGCCAGTTTTACCTTAAGTACTATGACATTTTTCTCGATGTTTGAAGATTTTCCTCGTCCAGATTGGACGTTTCCCCTTTCCTTTTCAAAGCACAAAGGAGGATATTCTCTCAAACACATTTTTTCTTCTTACTTTACATTCCCCTAGATTTTAACTGGGTCCGCAATTTACTTCTACTGGGTCAATGGGATCTCTACTTTAGGTGAGTTCTGTCATTTAATGAAAACAGGGATTACTGCTGGAGGTACAGAATCCTATAAGATCTTTATGTAACACAATCCTCATTAATTTAAAATTTTGTAAAAGATATTATTTTCTGAAACTTATTTTTTTTATTTTTATTTTTTAAAGGCTGCATAGTCTTATGGCTATGCACTCGGATTCTGGAGAATGACGCATGGGTTCACCTCCCTGCTGTATCAATCAGCAGCTGTACAACCTTGGGTGAATTGCTTGATTTCTCTGTGCCTCTGTTTCTTCATTTATAAAATAGGAAAAATATTAGCACCTTCCTTCCTAGGGATGTTGTGGGTATTGAATGACTTGGTATTTGAAGAATGCTCAGAACAATTTCTATCTTTTGGTAAGCACTTTATAAGTGTTTGCTAAACAAAATAAATGTTTTTGGAGAAAGGATTTTACATTTTCTTGGCAGATGTGCCTGGCGTACTTAATATTATTTCAGTCATTCTTATGAATCTTGACTAATTCTGTTATTCTCAGGAGTAACCATTTAGAATAAATAATTTGTCCTTTCTTTGTATTTCAACCAACTGGTCTGTGGCCCCCTCAGGGATGGGGGCAGTGTCTTACCTCACCTTTTATGGCCTGGGTTTCTTATTGTACCTGGCATACGGGAGGCATTCAATAAACAGTTGTTTAATTAATTTTATATTGTTTGGGGGTGGCAATTTGCAATAAAAAAAAGAAGTAGATATTATCCTTTAAATAGAGTTTATTTTGGCCACAGTTGCCTGCAGTTTAGAAAAGCTAGGTATCTTCTTGTTCCATTACATCACCCGGCCAATTAATCAACACTTGAATGAATCCCCAGACAGACCCTTCATTTTGTCTACTTATTAACTTTCATTATGTGCAATAGCTAAAGTGTAATTGTGAACAGGATGGATTATGCCGTAAACTTTTTTCCTATTACACCGTTCCTTCACAAATCCCCTTATTAAAGCGTACCGAGGGTGATATATTATGTTAAGAAGGTTTAAAACATAAGGTGACAATGACCTTCCCTTTAATTAACTATGATGGAAACAAAGGTGAGAACAATGATGATGAAGCCGGGCTGAAAACCATAAATCACCCTCCACGCTGGAAGACAGGACACGGCTACAAAAATAACCTTGCGATTCCCAGGTTAAGTGAGCGCTCCAATGCGTTGCTTCCACCATTATTTATTTACACACAACTCCACTGCGTCAAGGGGCACAAGAGAACACTCGAGAAACCTGCAAATGAAAGCCCAGCTGCTGCCCACTGAGATCAGATTTTAAAACTTACGTTATTTTAGTATCAGGTATTAATCTAGTCATGAAGTGGATAACGAAAGCATTGAGGTTTATTATTATTATGGTTAAGGTATAATTTACATACAGTAAAATACAGGGATCTTAGGCGTTTAGGTCAATGGGTTTTGACAATTGCATGCATTTGAGTGACTACCACCCAAAATAAGACATATGACAGTCCCCTCACCCAGAAAGTCCCCAGGTCTCCCTGAGCAATCAGTCTCCCTTCAGTCTTACTCTTTCTGACTTTTTCTAGTATGGATTCATTTTGTCCCTTCTTCGATTTCATGTAAGTTGAATCACACAGTATGTGTTCCTGTAGGTATATATGAAAAGCTTTGCTTTATGCAGGCACCGTCTATTTTAATTTGTCAATATGTTTATCTCCCCTCCCCCCCCTCTTTTTTCCTGGAGAGAGAGAGCGTGCAGCCTGGTGTGCACACCCAGCTCACCTGCTTTCTCCAAAGCTCTGCCCAGCTCCCCAAGGGGTTGAGAATTGCGGGCCCTCAGGAGCTGTAGTGCCAGTCCTGGCCATCGGCCCAGCTGTGTGCCCCATCCAGTTACCCAGAGTAAACTGCCTGGGACGTCTCCTCTCTGCTGCCCCAGCCTCTCCTCCCTGCCAAGCCCCCATCAGCCCCACTGCTCCTCCGTATGCACAGTGGAGGAGGTTTTACCTCGACAGAATACGTCTCTCTAGTCTCGACTAACAAATTCTTTTCATTGATGTGTTGGGGATGAGTCCTATGATGATGGGTTTGGATTTTTCCTAAGTCTGGTGGTTAAGAGAAAAGCAAAACCAGGGGCTTACCCCAAATGCTGTCTCCATGAGCCTTGTTTCATTAGATTCATCAGACAAGATAGGAAACAAGACCCAATTTCTGCATGAGGCACTGGTTCCTTGACCTCCCACTCCAGCCACCGAAGGCCAGATGTCCAGAACAGCTGTCCTTGATGTGTCCAGACTGGCACCAACTGCTGGTGGATGGCGAGATTAGAACAGAATTTAAGGAAGAACATGAAGTTGTGACTATTAAGGATTTCATAAGTACTTTATATTTTATGCTGCCCTTTTATGTTCATACCAATTCATAAGTTAACACTGGGCCAGCCAGGAAATTTTATTTTTAAATCCATAAATGTATGAAGAAGTGTCCATTTTCAGAAGTTCACCTGACAGGGCTGGAGCCTGGGCTGTGGGTTGGCGACTCAGGACTTCCAGTCACGTACCCCTGGTTGGCGGCCACAGAGGGCATCACATCCTTCACCAGCTCCGTGGAGAGTCCTGGTGCACAGAAGCCCATGGATCAGCTGCCCAAACCTTCCTCGTACACTGGCAACCTGTGCCCTTCAAGTGTGGGATAAGATCCTCTACGTATGCAAGGACTCCACCTTCACATATGTTTTCCTCAAATCTATTCCATTTTAGGGCATTTTAATGTGATAAAATGGAGATAGGAGAATTTCCTCTCCACAAAACTGGAAGATGATGTGTCCCATGACACTGTGAAACAGCCACCTGTCCCCGTCCCTAGATGTCTCTGGGGAAATCCAAGCAGCAGCCACCTTGTGGAGGTTTGCTCTGGGTTTGCCTTCTCCCTGGGGCGAGAGAGGCAGGAAGGACTGCGCTCTGAGTGCTCCACTTTCCCCTTCAGAGCTCTGCTGCTCATAGACGTCCAGCTAGAAGCTGGGGGACGCTGCGGGTTCCAATTCACTGCTCACTCGGTGGTGGGATACTGGCGGAGGATGCCTCTTCTGAACTGAACTGTACACTCTGCAGAGTACTTCTGTCCTTATTCCTGTCATCACAGCTGATCCCTGGGAGCATCAGCTCATGTGCAGTCTAAGAGGAAAATGGAATCAGAAAAAGATAAAGGAACTTATTGAAGTCTACAGAAAAATTGCGATTTGAAGTCAAACCTCTGGATCATCTGGTGTGGCCAAGAGGTTCCTAGAAAACCATGCAGGGCAGTGGCTGTGGAAATGCAAGGCGGAGCTTGAAGATAGATCCTAGAGCACATCCCCACTGGGGTCAGGAAAGGCTCTGACCGACAGATGCCCTGGTGCTCCCGTGCACAGTGGCGTGGGAGTAAGGAAAGCACAAGGTTTCAGCAAGCATGACGTTTGTAAGGCCCCGAAAACCTCTACCCTGTGCGGTGTGCGGTGCTGGAGTGTGGGGTGACTTCTATCCCGGGGAATTTGAAACTGTCCTGAGGACAATTGGGAATATCATAGTACCCTTTCAAGCTTGGTCTGTTTTGTTTTATTTTTTATTTTATGTAGGGGTCTTTTAAAACTAAGCAGCACCATTTTGACAAAGTCTGTGATTCTAAAAAAAAAAAATGAACTTGAGAGGCCCTATTAATCTAAAAGGATTATAGTACCTGTTACTGGCTGAACGTTTTCGTCCCTCTAAAATTCACTGTTGAAGTCCTGGCCCCCAGAGTGGTGGTATTTGGATGTGGGGCCTTTGGTATGTCACTGGATCTGGATGAGGTCGTGAAGGTGAGGCCCTCATGGTGGGATTAGTGCCTTTCAAAGAAGAAGGGAGAGAGAGATCCCTTTCTCCAAAAGCGTGAACTGAGGAAAGGCCACATGAGGACTCAGTGAAAAGGTGACTGTCTACACACCTGGAAGCAGGCTCTCTCACCAGATGCCAAATCTGCTGGCACCTTGATCTCGGACTTCTCAGTCTCCAGAACTGAGAAATAAATTTCTGTTGTATAAGCCACCCAGTCTTTGGCATTTTGTTATAGCTTTCTAAGCTTAACACAGCCCCTGTTCAAAGAGACTGGAATTCTTAGGGACCAGGCAACAGTTTTTTTTATAGCACAGTTAATGGGATTTATCTTACCTGAAATGCCGGAGGTCAAATGATTAGTGACTCATGAGAGCCACCCACTTGTCAGCTCTTGGTTCACTGATATGAACACAATGCACTGGCAGTTGGTGTGATGAGAGTTTCTGGGTGGCATGGCAGGGAAGATGCTATTCACCATTTTCCCTCCATTTGCCAGGGTTTAGGCATGGGGATCTTTTGGAAATTAAAAACAAAAACATTTCAGCCTCAAAGACTATTGTTTTCCTGAGCACAAACAATGCATTGTATCAGTCTTGCAGAGCTGGCTACAATTTATGCTGAGTGAGTAGTAAAAAATGCTGATTTAATTATATTTTCTATCAATGTACATTGTGGGGTAGGGTGCTAATAAACTCATATTTTTTACAAGATTGTTTCTTTGTTTGTACTGCATGGAGCCTAAATAATTTGTTTTTGTTTTAATTTGAAAAATGATTGTATCATATTGAGTGTGCATGTGTGCATGAGTGTGTGCTCAGTGAGGAAGAAATGAGAAAGGATTATACTATGGAAGACAGCATTTTTTTAAAACTTAGAGTAATAGTTGTGTATCTTGTATGCAAAAATCAATACTCCGTAAATATGCACATGAAGACATTAGACAACTAAAACATATATATACATACATGTATATATGTATATACATGTTTTTTATACAGGCCATAGTTGGCTTGTATAAGAGGAAAGAGGCCACAGTCCCTCTGCCTGGCCCCTTTATTTCTCTGACGTGCAGCCCCAACTCGAGCCAGCACACCCTGCTCTCCTCACTCATGCAGCGCTGAGCGGGCACGTCTCATATCCCCAGAGCGCCCAAGCATGCGCCCAAGGCCCACTCAGACCAAAGAACGTCCTCAGTCATGGTCAGTAAATGAATGGTGGGTGAGTGAATACCACTTGTACCAGGAAAGGGACTCAAAGTGAAAGCTAACCCACAGCGAGACAGGTTAGTAGCAAGATACATCATGGGCAAAGGAATCCAAATAATAAGTGTGGTTTTAGCTAGTAATGCTTGCATGTTTAATCATTTTCCCAGAGGAAGTATGGTTTGAATATGTTAAATATCTAAATTAGGTAGCATGTAATTAATCAGCGTAAGTGGTCTTTGTTTGGGGCAAATACAACACGGGAAATGTTAAACAGGATAAATAATTTTGTCACAAATGTTTTAGATATAAATATAAAAATATTAGATTTTTATATATGTATATTTTATATATACATATATAAAATCCTCCTCAGAGCCCCATCTCTTTCCAACTGGAAGGAATTGGCCCGCAGGGGGACGTGGGAAAGTCAAATCCATTTGGCAGAAATTTTTCTTTTTGAGGTTGGGTTTATTGCTATTTTAATATTTTCCCATGCTTTTGCTAATAAGGCATGACAAGCGGAGCCACCTTTGAATACTCTTTGCACTAATAATGCCATAAAATAACTCCCTTTAATTATTACCTCCGGCCAGTCATCAAGTCAGCTAATGAAGAGAAACTTGTGACAGGTTCTACCTGGGTAGCATTTATGAGAGAGTTTTCACTGGTTTCTGCCTGATCTGTACTTACCAGGCCGTTTTAGAACTCCTCTTTAGGAGGAGGAAACGTGTCTATGTCTTTCAAAGCCGGTGCGTGGGCGCACACGCATCTACACAGCACTCTGATTAATGCTTCCCACTTGGAAGGGGTAGAGGGAGCTGTTGGACCATCCAGATGACGTTTCCAGAAAAGGGGCCTTTTCTAAATTTTATACCAAGGGTCAGTATTCCAAGTTACTATTTCTATTACAAGTTTTCCTTTTTCCTTATTCTTTTCTTGGGCATCTTTCATAAATTTCTGTGTGTCAGAAATTTGGTACAATTATAAATGAACAGCTCCCAGTTAATATTTTGGAATAGAACTAAGAAATAGAGTGACTGTCTTTACAAAATTAAAAGAGGGAAAAAATAGAATCAACTGAAAATAAACAATTTGATCAAATCACTAATAATATCAATGTTTAGATGTGTGAATCTCTCTCATTCATTCTGTATATGCTTGAATTTTGGAACTGTATTCAGTGATGTCAGCTGCTGAGGTAATAGTTTAAAAGTTGTCTAGTAAAATATCAAACCTTCTTTGAGAATCAGTATCTCATGAAAAATTGCATGAGGTTGGCTTACCTCTCTTTTGTTCTCACATTCTTGAAGACAATGAAATGTTTGATTATGTAATTTTACTGGAAATTTAATGCTCATGATTAACCCTTTTTTATGAATATCCAATAAAATAGTGAAGAATTGAATCTATCTATTAGACATCAGGGGAGCAAACTCCAGCCCTGACGTGCACGTGGCCGTCTGTGTGTGCGTGTTTGCTATCCTCTCAGGTGGCAGCATCAGAAGCCATGTTATCATCCAACCAGACATCACCCTTTCTCATCACAAAACCTCATCAGTGCTGCATCTTCTCCGCTTGTGGAGCGTGAACCAAAGAATCCTCAGTCAAGGTGAATGGTTAGTTAGTGATTTGCATAAAGAAAACGCAAGGATGGAAAGCAGAGAGCGAAACAAAAATAGCAGCAATAAACTATCATCGACCCATGGTCGACTACGTGTGATTATCTCCAAAGAGGCACAGATACAGATACGAGAGTCTAAATTTAAACCCAAGAGTGGAAAATCCCACATCTGTCTGTTGCTGGTACAGTCTCTTGCGTTGTGGGACTCAGTCTGCGAGATTTTCCCAGCATGCTCCTGATTAACAACGTGGGCCTTTCTGAGGCACATTAATTATTTTAGGTCACTAGGATCCCATTAGGGACACTGTGGTAGTCATTAAAATTCACTAGCAGGAAGTAACTTAAGTCTGGTCTTTAAAAAAAGATTAATGGTAATAATTACAGCTTTAAGATACTTGAAAGCTGAAAACAATTATTTTATGGCACAAAGAGGAAATTTTAAAACCATGTAACTAATTTACAGATTCCTAGACTTTCATAATTTTTACCTAATATTTGAAAATTAGATGAATTAATTTGAAAAATTAGAACCAGCCTTAACTTAAAGGGACCAGTTTTTCCATTAAGCCTGCTTTCCTTTGGTAGTTCATGTGCAGAACATTGTATACCTAAATGCAGGGTAGAGCAATTTTAAGGCACTTTCAATGTAGAAACAAGAGAAAAATCAAAGTATTTCCCTTGTCCAGAATTATTTAGTTAACGCATTTTTGGGTTATTTATGATGTGGTACAGTCGAGTCTAAAATTCACCATCTGAAGGATAGAGATTTTATGCAACATGTTATAATTAGAGCTTATAAGCAATATATTACATACTATCTTTTTTCGTAAATTTAGGAAAGTTAAAGGCAAAAAGTTGACTGTCTTTAATTACTAACGTCATTTTAGTTTTCACTAGAAATGTGCTTGCTTCTACTCTCCATTCAGAGAAAACTAACCTGTGGAAATAATTTATTTTATCCATTGAGAAGTAGGGAATTACCCATATGTTGCCTATGTGTGGCTGCCTTTTAGGGTTAAATTAGTTCAATCTGAATGCACTTCTGGCTGTGAAAAAACACTCTTCATTTATCAAAGACTGTGGCTTAGTGAATGCTTAATGATAAATATTATTTCTTCATATTGGTTGAATCAATTTTAGTCACATATAAGATCAGAAATAAATATAGGACTGCCTTTAAGTCCTTAGAGACTATGTTAATTGCTCGTGTTAGTGACTGAAATAAAAATAATCAGACATAATGGCATTGTAATAAACATGCTGAATCATACTCTCACATTAGCAGTTATTATTCCCCCTTCAGATTAAATTGAAACAATAGATAGCCTGGTGTGCTTTGTGTATCATTTTCCCCACATGATTAACTACTGGGAGCCTACTTAGTACAGTAGCTCGTAGATGAAGGCATGGATACCGGGTGGTGGTGCGCAGCAGGAGCACTTGCAAGGATTTTTCTAAAAAGCCATCTTAAAGAATCTGCAACAAATGCAGTTCTGCTACATGGAAACAGCAGTGCTTCTTCTAAATTTAAAAAAAAGCATGCATGAAAGGAATGTTATAAATGAAGAGTTGATTGAATAGTGTATTTCATTTTTAATTGCTGAATATATTTTCCAGTGAGAATTCAGAGAACATAATTTGCCATGGTTACATAAAATTGTCATTTCCTTATGCCCACGGATAAACTGCACTATAGAGAAATAAAGAAGTTAACAGGTCATTATCTTTATTAACCTTACTGAGAGTGAAATTTGTACGATTGTATATGGGGATTGCGTAAATTACATAGCAGATTTATCATTTTCTCAGGAGGACACAGGAGGAAAGCTAAAAGATGGGAAAAATGTGGGAGAAATGGTTCTAATATCAGAGTTGACATGTATTGTTCTGTTTCTCCTTTTTCTTTTTATGTAGGAGTGAGAAAGTTTGTAAGAGAAATAGGTGGGGATTGTTCTTTCAGCTGGAATGATGGAAGAAAATGATCCAAACTCTGTGTGTGTCTGGGTGCACACACACACTGGCTACATGAATGTGTGCAGTTTCTTCCTACAAAAACTTAGAAACGTATGTGTAAGGTATAATTCACTGGCCTTGCTAGCAGTAATGGGAAAGGATTTTATAGCATAGTTTCTTCCTATTTTGACTTGTTCATTTGAAAATGAAAGTGTGATAAAAGGCTAATCAGAAACGTATTGCTTTGTACACAATGAAATAATGAATTCCTGTTACAAGGACATATAATTGAAAGGTGGTAAACCATCTCTCTCCTCTGGCGTTTTCCACAAATTCAGGGTACTCTGATTTCTAACAGATTGTGTTGTGTGTGTACGTGCCATCAACTAACTTCTTCTTGGATTTAGAGTAATTCCTTGACGCCTTTTTTTGCCTCCTGCTGCAGGTGGAAATTCTGTTGTAAAGTGCATGGACTGAAGTAAATCTGATATGTGGGAAGACATTATAATGAGACACTAACGAGGGCCCTGAGACCAAAGAAAGGGTGTCACCTGGAAATTGGGACCAGGGTGAGTGGGCTGAAGAGCAAGCTCTGCAGTACACAGCCCGCGTCCTGCGTGCCAGCCTGTGCTCCTTGTTCTCATGGGCTGCTGTGGGGAAGGAGGAAGAAGATGCCCCGAGAGCGGGCCGTGCACACCAGGTGTCCTGATTCGGGCTGGGACAGGCCCTCTCTGTGCTCAAACAGTGTTACACAAGCAGCACAAGAGCAGCACAAATACAAGGACAGAGGAAGATGGAACGCTGTCCTCTTCTTTGGATAGGGTACAGGCATTAAAAAAATTAGCTTCTCAACCTTTGTGGATCTCAATTTAAATGCTGCTGTCCTTGTTCTCTGTTACTTAAAACTAATGCAGACTTTCTTTAGTTTTCAAAGTGGCACTATGTACTTGCTTACTGGAGAAATTAGAATTTTTTAGCAGGTCTAAAATATCTACCAGTACTGAAAGTTTTCCTCTGTCATTATTTTTTTCAGTGGACCCTTTGAATCTGTGTGTATTTTTTCCTGTTGGAAATAAAGCACTTCTGTAAGCAGCCATTAAGACAAAAGCATGTCATTCTATATCGACATATTTTGCCTCATTCCAAAGCTCCACTGTTCATTTGAAAGTAATCATCCCTTTATTTAAAGGATTACATCGCATCAATTGGTAACTTAAAAGATTATACCATTGAATAGAGGAAGGAAACATGAAATCCCAAACACATGTAAAAAATACATTTATTCTCTCGTTGCTTCTTTGGCTGTTTTCTTCAAGTGTCACCAACATTACGCTGTGTCAATGAACATATGCTTCTGGTAGTTAAAACAAGATTGTGCTTTGTGACATTGGTTTGCCTTGCTAGTGCTAACATTTGAATTGTCCTGAGTGGCTGCCCCTTTCCAGTGAGCACAAAAGAGGGCAGGCTTGCTTCACCCCGTGTTCAATGCGCCCCCTCGCAGCCATTCCCAGTTGAGAATGCTTAGGTCTCCTTCCATTGTCCTCCTGACAAATGGTGAATGTCCTCCATTTGCAGTGTCTGACCTTGACTAATTATGTAGAATTGGTGCAGCTGTCCCTTGCTTTACCAAGTGCTGCTGCCCTAGAACATGCAAGCAACTTCTTGCCGCCACCGCAGAACTTCAATTTGAGAACTTCATCACCACGGACAATGCCTGCTCTTTGTGCAGACTTTGAGTTCGGCAACGCCCTCTGCTACCATATGTTGACAAATAATTTATATTCATACTGGGCTTTGTTCCCAAATTTTTAGGGCCGACTGTTTTAAAATAGGTTAGGAAAGTTTTCTGAAAGTAATCTATCAAAATAACCTTACTAAAATGTATATATATTAAAAAAAAAGACACAAAACATACCTCACATTATTAGTATTTATTTTACCGCACATTTTATGACTCACTGTGAATATTTGTATTTAATACGAATGACTTTTTAAAATATTTTTTCTTAACAGTGGGCCAGATTATCACAAATAAAGGTACCTACTATAATTAATGCCATCTATAGCCTTTGCGAACAGAATCACATTTTCATGTGCTTATTTATTTTCTTATGCAAAATTAAATGCAAAATGTATTATTATACTTTTAAATGAAATAAATACTTCAATTCTCAAGGCATATTTTCACAAAAAGCCATTTCTATTACAACATATATTTTCTTTTTTATTCTTATTATCTGAGTTATTCACTACACGAAGCATGTTGTGGTCAGTATTTAAACAAGACGTTTTTAGAGAAGAAAAAGCAGCTTTTTAAAATTTTCTTGGAAACAGAAGCTACCACTACAACAGGGGGAGAGTTAGTGTTCTAAAAATGAGAAATTCAAAACAATTAAAAATAGCAATTTCAAAAATCATAGAAAACAAAAATTGTATAATAAATTTAACCTAAATTTAAATTTAAATTTAATGATATATCTTGTTATAATAAGACCATGTTTTAAGTTGTACGTTGACTGAATAGTACAACTTCTTGCTGCAGGGCTGTGAAGTAGCCTATATTTAGATCCTAATCAATAGACTATTTCCAGACCACCTTCTGTTTGGAAGGTCTGACTTAACACCCCTATAGGAAGCACACATGGTTATGTCTGTATTTGCATATTTATATATATGAAGTGGAGCTGTAGGTATTTGTGATGAAAAATACATGTTCTTCATAACCCTGGCTAGCACATATGCCAAAAGTGAGCTTCCCCTGCAAACACCGGGAAGAAGCAATTCCAATTTTTCTGCCTTTCCCTGGAAGGACATAGGAGGGAAAATTCGGTTCTAAAAGAAATACTAATTGTAAAAGTAATAATTTTTTAAAATATTTTTTTAAATTTTTCTTTTATTTCAAAATATTAAGGGGGTACAAATATTTTTGTTACGTGGACACCTGGTATAATGCTTAAGTTGGGGCTTTTAGTGTGCCCATCACCAGATTAGTGTTCATGGTACCCTACTGCTAAGTTTTTACCCCCTCCCACCCTCCTCTCCTAAAAAGAAATTTTTTAAATAGAAATATTTTTTTAAAAATATCCTTGATTTCAAATAAGACTGAAATGCAATAAGACAAGAATTCTGGAAGAAGGTGGGAACCAAAATCTTTATTTCTTGTATTTTTATATATAGGTGATCATAATAAATTTCATATACTATAGAACCATGGACCTGAACTCATTTACCGTATATTTGTATTTGATATTAAGGAAAAAATAATTGTCACTAGCAAAAAATAAGAAGAAAAATATGTGGGGGAAAAATACTCAACTTTGTTGGAAGAATAAAGTGTTTTTAATACTTTTATAGCCAAATCACACAAACTATGAATAATAATTGTAGATTAGGTATACTAAAAGTTCAGCCGAAACTTTACAGAAGCAGCATATCGTAAAATGTTAAAGTGCATTTCTCCCAAACTTACTCACACTGCCAGCCTTTCACTGACACGCACTGCGTGTTGTTGTACACACTAGGCCAAGGAGATGCCTTGCTTGGGGATTTGGTGTTTTGTTTTGTTTTAAAACAACAAAAGCATTTTTATTCTTGCTACTCAGAATTGAAATGCACTATTTTATATTAAATCAGTGCAATAATCCAATAGCTTTTATATCTCTTTTGGAAAGATATTGTTTAATTTTGTTGAATATTATCTTTACATTATGGAGACATCCTATGTATGATTTTGTACCTGCCTGCCAGCATTCCTTTAAGAAGAATATCATTGTGCTTTCTCCGTCCTTAAAACAATGTTTGGTTCAAAACTGCGTCTGCCATCAACGAAGTGGCTTGATATAAGTTTCCAATTAGCTGCCTGTTATGCACATGTCACTCCCCCACAATATAAGGGATAGTGTTTATTTTGCAAAGCTCCTCACAGCCGTGATGCCTTCTGAGAAAAGCAGAGCAATGTCTCCTTTTAAAGTGAAATTAAGATGAGGGTAATTCTGGGGGCAGGTTGCAATAACACACGCTAGTGTTTTAGACTGCCTAAATGCAGTCCTAGGGGAAAAAAAAAAAACATGGAGGTTTTCTTTAGGATTAGTCAGAATCTCAACGTAGAGTTAATATGAAACAAAGTAGTCATACTTTCAGGTTGTGTGCAAAATTTTTCGTTTTACTTTTTTTCCTAAATTGTACTTTAGTACGACATTACTTATTTTAGTATAACATAGGGAGTCCCACGTGAAGTGAGGATCCTCTGTCCAGGGGCTACATGAGACTGCAATTAAACATTTATAGATTTTTCCAGTTTACTCAGCTATTTTACTACAAATAACTTGAAACCAACCTGAAAGGGAAAAATGGAGGAAAGGCCTGATTAGTGTGCCAAAGCTCCTTTTTGTTATTTGTCCACAACTTGAAGCCTTTATAAAACTTGACATAATAACCATGTCCAGTTGTGCATTTAAAACATTGCCAAATGTTCCTAGAAATTTGTAATCCAAAATGTTCAGCTTTAAGCTTGAAGCAAAACTTCACATGTTAGACAATGTTTTAAACATGGAGATTATTTTTATGGTTACTGTTTGGCATTTTTTACACAATGGACAAAGTGGAACTTTGTGGAAAGAACCCAGAAGTGTACATGACTCCAGCTGACTGGCCGGAGGTAGGGTGGGGAAGGGTCCCACCAGCATGCGGGGACTAAGGGGCAGGGGTCATATGTCAAGAGATTAAAAAAGATTAATTAAAAAGACTGCTCTCATATATAGCAAATTCAATACGCTTGAAGAGATGCTAAGTCTTTTCCCAGTTCAAACGAAATAAAAAATACATTGACGTATTCACTTGAATGATGTCATGAACATACATTTCTAAAATCTAGAATTTGCTCAGACTGGAAGGCAATGTTTGCAGAGGTTGTGTTTTGGTTAATTACTGTGTCAAATTGCTAGCAGTTTACAGAACATCTTTGCCAGTAGCTGGCACGGGAAGAGGGACTCAATGTCTGCTGAGAAAATTAACTTTCTGTACTTATCTGTCCCACCAGAATGTAAGATCCTTGCGGGTAGCTCACACATACCTCTAACCCAGTGTTTGGCATGGCACACTAACAATAACTATATCATTAGGTGTTCAGCAAATGAATGTTGACTAGATGGATAAAGTAAATATGGATGGGTTTACTTTTGTTTCTGTGGAAGTACTCAAAGCCTGCTTAATCATACAATACAGCAAGAATATCAGTCAGAGATATTACCAAAATAGTTCCCTACTTACAAATCACTAAGTTAACCTCCAGCAGTTAGTAAGAAACAATCCATTTGGACGGTTATCTTATTTTTTTGTTTTAATGCAGATACATTTGAAACTCTGGAATTAAATTAAGTGACATGTTTACTATGAAAAAATACTCCACTGTCAGTATTATTATACATTAAATAAAAATGTGCATGAGTAATCAAATATAAAATAAGCCACGGGGTAACAGTCTAGCTTGGTTTGCACATCTGAAAAATGGGCATAATAATGCCTTCCTTCTACGGTTGTTTTGAATTTTAAATGTTTGATCACTGCTTAGTGTAATACATGGCACAGGGAAATGTTTTTTTAAAATGATAAGAAAAAAATAAAACCTCTAAGTGGTTCAAGAGTAAATCTTTCTCTCAAACCCACTGTGGATTCTGAGACCAGACTGAGTGTGGAAGAGCAGCGCCCACCTCTCCACACCCCCTGCCCCCAAGCTTCTCTCAGCCTCACAGGGCTCTGACCCTCACCCCTGAGGACATCAAAGCTCCCGACGCTTTAGAAGGTGAAGGCTTGGCCAATATGGTTTATACAGAATCTTGTCCCCAGTGGATCCGGGAGGCATGTCCTAACCTGCCGTCTTCCTTCTCCTCAGCCCCTCTCTCTTCTGCACCCAATTCCCAAGTTCCAGCCCCTCAGCCTGACTTGATTCTTAGGGAACGAAATTCCCCTTTAGCCAGAAGCATAAGTGTTAAACAAACCCTGCCCCCATCACTCGAGGCACGAACAGCCACTGTGCCACCTCTGGAGGATGCGTCCTTGTCCGTCAGGTAAGCTGACTTTGTCTCTCAGCTCCAGCCCTCTGCCCCTGACCTGTGCAGCTGGCATTTCTTAAAACACATAGAATTGACGAGCCCTTTCTCCCTGTACCCTCGCTTTTGCATGTCTGCACACGCAAACACACACGCAAACACACACGCAAACACACACACGCAATCAAGACATTGGCGAAGCCGCTGATTTTGTGCTGATTTGGGCACATGCTGTCACAAGTAAGTAGTACAATTAAAGATGTTTTCCTCGGAATTGACTGGAAAAACCAGTTTACTTGTTCAATCTGATCAATTGAAACTGGTCAAAAATAAGATGGCAACTCAACAGCTCAAGTGGGCGTAACTGGGGCACATTTGCTGCGACCCGACTCTTCCCCTCAGCACCTTTGTTAGTCATTGTGTGGAGCCCGGAATGGATCAATCAGTCAGTCAACTCTGCTTTTTTTCAAATAAAAGTACCTCTATTTATTTCTATAAAAATAGACACTGTTTTCTCCAAACTCAACACAGGTGGCTATTGAATCCCTTCACAGACAATTTCACTGTGACACAGATTTGGAGGAAGGTAGCCAAATGGTATAAGCATCACATTTGAAAACATTGCAGGCTTTCCGAACTGATGCCAGGGTCTGCCCCACACCCTCTGCCCGGGCTGTCCTACTATGTCCCTTGGACGCCCCACCCAGAGTAGAGGTGTAGCCTCCCAGTGGTCCAGGGTTTTCCATGTTGTCTGGTATTGCTGTAAAGAGCCCAGGGGCTTTTAAAAAAAACCTGTTCTCGGGCATTGAGGACATCAAGATCAAAGAAGACACAGCCTCCTGGGTGGAACTCACTTTCTTTGGCAAGGCCAAGAATCTAAGTATTTGGCAAGTGAACAGGACGGAAACAGAGCTTAGCTGCTGTGTCAGAATCCTGCAAGCTCAACGTTCTCTGAAATTCCCGTAAATAGAAGCCACTCTAGGTGAAAATCATCTATGTGAATGCCTCTGGGATTTTCCTGGTAGTGTCGGCGAGGAAGCACTTTTGATGAGGAGTGGCGCTTGACCACCTAGAGGCCAGGAATGGGGGAGGTTTCCTAAAAAGCAGGATATGGCACCACGAAGAAAACATTGTTATGGCTGGCATCTGGATCAAAAAAGCCTGCCTTCCCTGGAAGCTCAGTATACTTTTTATTTGATGTGATAAAAGTCCTATAGAGCAGAGCTCTTCAAGGTGTCATGAAGTCCACGTGGGGTAAGGAGAGTGATGTGTTGATAAATATTTAACCCCCAGCCACGCCTCAAGGCGGTGAGATAAAGGCCCTGATGGGCAGCACTTGCCGATTTCCCTGGTGTAAATATCCCCACCATGGCCAGTCTCTGCCTACAAATATGATGTCACTGAACATGGAGCTGAGGAAACATAATGGCAGTACCATTATATACTATTCCATCACACAGACGCAAGAGACCTAAACAACCTCAAGACCATCAAGATAATAAAATGTATGAAAATAATTCAGAAATTATATACATTGAGTATTCATTACTTCTGTCTGTCATAGAATATACTTAATTTAAGTCTATATAATTAAATTTTTAACAATGGTTGTGTTTAACCGCCACCCCACTGATGGAAGCTGGCTGTAGCATATCATTAGAAATAGGCTGTTCTGACATTTTCCACCGTTTACAGTATGTTTTAATTTTTAAAAATGCTCTCTATTACAAATAATTGATAAAATGAACTTCTTCAGTATATTTTTTGTTGCTTTCCTTAACCCCCTCTAATGGTATTCCCCGTTGCCCCATCCTGCTGCTGCGCCTAATTAGTTATTTTTCCATTCTCATTGCAGCAGCCTAAAATTTAAGCATTCATTGTCTTCGTAGTTCAGTGTTTCCCTTCACTAGAATTTAAGTGTCCAGAGGGCAGACGTCTTTACTCTCGTGTTCCTCGAAGCGTCCCTGGTGAAAGAGAGCTCTGCCGGTTGCCAGCATGTTGACTTTTCTACGCCAACAGCGCGAAGATTAGAAGGAATTCAAATGGCCGCTATCCTGTCCCGAACTGTATAAAACCAGAGGTCACTAGCAGAGCTGAGGGGTGAAGGACGTTGACCTTGCCCGTTAGAGCAGACTTTTTAATCCTTGTGATCTTCAGATTGAAGAAAGGTGGAATCGTTTTATCCAAACCTTGACAGGGGTCCTTGTCTTCACATATGTCTAAGCCAAATAAAAGGAAAAAACTGTTAATTGTATAGTATCATTTTAACAACAACAACAACAAAAAAGCCTTGTGTGTCTTTCTGCTCGCGAGCTTGCTATGAACCAGGATTAATTTTCTAGATAGAGCGTCATCACGCCTTCTGTGTGCAGGTTTAATTTGCAAACATGCCCCAGCGTACAGGGTGGAGTGGCTTTCTAATTCGGATATAGATTCCACAGCTTCCTTAAAAGAAGTGTAATGTTCTTGTTGTATTTGTCCCCAGTTGGAACGAAGTGCTACTGATTCAGGGATACAGAAGAAAAAGGAGCTCGGAGCCCCTGGTTCAGCACTGGGCAAGTCCCAGGCACAGACCCAGAGATACCACCCCTAGCCTGAGTTGGCGCAACGTGTCAGAGTCCTTGTCACTGACGGGACCAGGGAGGAGAAAACAGCCCATTACTCAGGGAAATGCCAGTCTTGATTTTCCCAATTAGGCTCATTTTCGATAAACAACGCCCTTCCAGTTTAAATTAATGAATCTCACTTAAGGATAATTCAGTACTTCTCGTACTTTAGTTCTAATCTAAATGGATGGAATACAAGATTCTCAATCAGACTTTATTTTCTGGTTCTTTTTGCACAGATGGCCTCTTTTATTAAACACTTTGATTTGCATGAAGTCAGTCATCATTTCCTGTTCTTGTCTTTTATTTTTTGATAGAATATGCCTTTCAAAAATTGTATTTGGATAGAAAAATTTTACCGCATGTTAGGAGTCATTGCATGACTTTGGAAAGTGGTATCACATTTACTGCTGAGCGACCCTTTCCTGGATGGTGGCCCGAATTAGAAAGCCACTCCACCCTGTACGCTGGGGCATGTTTGCAAATTAAACCTGCACACAGAAGGCGTGATGACGCTCTATCTAGAAAATTAATCCTGGTTCATAGCAAGCTTGCGAGCAGAAAGACACACAAGGGTTAATGCAATTTCCATCCCAGCGAGTTTTGCTCGCCATTATTTTCTGTTTCTTTTCTCCCTTTTAACTGATTCGTAGCATAAAATCTTCCTGGACACCTAATTATCAAGCCAGCTCACAGTCACAGCTGTCTGCTTGGAGAACCCATTAGATGCAGCAGTTGAAGCCTCCATAATTCCCCAAACTTCCCGGTTGTGAATATTAAGAAAAGATTTTTACATGTCATCTGCAATTCGGAGGTGGTGTGAATGGCCTCCACTCCGCCGAGCTCTGAATGCTTGTCCATCACCCCATTCACGGCTTACAGGTGGTCTCCTTTCCACTCTCAGACACGGGCGGCTATGACAGCAGGCACTTAATTTGCATGCTCGACAGACAACAAACGGCCCCGTGCATGTCAAAATAGGTGGTGATGCGTGACAGTTCCTACACAATACTGTCTCCTCTTTGTGCGACCTTTGACCTCCCTGCATGTCTTTTTTCCACCATCAGAAAAAAAAAAAATATGCACTTCTCCGCTTTGGAATAAATTTGATACCAAATGGATTATTTTTCTTTTTCCTTCCCTTTCTCTTTCTTTCCTCTCCTTTTAAAGGGTGCCGTGCAGCCAGATTTTCATCTTAACTGCTACAAAACTCTGCCAGAAGAACCTCATAAAATTTAAAAATAGGGAGTGTGTGCGGACAGGAAGCTGTCTTGTCGAAGTCCATTGTAGTTAAATTGCTTGGAACTTTTTTTAATAAATGTCACCTTTAAGAGAGAACTCTAATCAGGTTAATTTTTATTTAAAAAGACCATAAAATGAGATTCTTTAAGGCTTTTCTTTAACTTGCGTTAATTAGATTCTTGTCCTTGCGACACATTTAATATTAATATTTCACCATGGTTTAAAATTACTTGCTCTAATTGCAGGTTTGGCTTCCCCGTATTAAATATAAAACCCGGCTATTCTAATTTTCTGTTACAAGCATAGTGAGTATCGGCTCCTTGCTTTACTCTCAACAAAAACCTGCTAATGAGAACACAGCTCACAAGTGCGCTTAAAAGGTTACAAGAGTGTGAGCCTGAAAATGCCCTGGATTGCTGTTGACATCAGACAGTCCCAGGACCTCCGTGTTATGGGGGGTCCTTGGCAAATGATGCAGTGTTAAGTTTTCTGCCGGAGGGCCCCTTGCTCACGCTCCGTGAAGGGCCCTCGGGGCTCTGACCTGAAGCTCTCGGGGAGCCCACACACCCCTGGTCTCACCAGAGAGGAACTTAATCCTCTCCCCAATCCTGTTTTAGTGCTGGTTCTTGTTTTAATTAAGAATTAAAGCATGACAGCAGATAATCACGCCTCTTGGGTGTTAAAAGATTTGAGCTGCAGCTGTGAACCCAATCCCAGGGGGGTGATTACCCCATGATCACCACATGCCCCGGGGTCCCCTACAGAGGGCCCGTGGAGGGTGCAGGGAGAGATGGCTGGACGAGCTATGGAGCTCTGAGCCAGCCGGCAAGGGACGGCTCCTTACACGGGAAGAATGCACACAGACACACTCACCCGCCCTAGATTCTCAGGCTCAGGGGGAGTAGAGCTGGGATAATGTTCCATTTAATCTTGGCAGGACCTCTATATTGCAGATGCAGGGAATGAAGGGTGCACAAAAGCATCCCAAATGTGCCGAGGCTGAGCCCAGACTGGGGCTGGGCCCCCTATATCAATTCAAACTTCCCACATCTTCTCGGGGTACTCTCTCATCAGGCCTGGAGATGCTAGTCAGGGAAGGAGCAGGTTAAGTGAAACAAAAGTTAAAAAACACCCTTTCCAAATAGGTGATTGCCAATTTTGCTCGCCTATTTCTCCAGCAAAATAAGGGGGTATTTTCGCCTGTTGGTTCCTATGCAGCAGGTGATTTCAAAACAAGTTAAGGACAGGTTCTGGTCACAGAACCCCTGATGTCCAGGCCACATGGTCCCTACTGCAGACCCTCTCCTGGTGCTCACATGCCTACTGCACAGATTACTTAAAAGCCAAGCATTGAATTTGGAAACTGTAGGCAGCACTGTGTGTGAAAGTTTCATATTTATGTGAGATGTTTGGGCCATGGGACAGGAACAGGGGAAGTGGTGTGGCTGCCGGTGTATATCAAAGTCAGTTATTTGTGCCCTCCCCATTTAGGCTCTGAGGCAAGTGGCTCCACTTCTTGTGAGTATGGAGAAGTAGAAAGAACCCTGGACTTGGTGCCAGACACCTCTTTCAAAACCCAGCTCTGTGCAGATGTGTGACATTAGGCAAGTGTTTAAAACCCTCTGTGCCTTGGTTTCCTCATCTATAAAAATGACATAATAATACTATTACCTCATGGGCTTGTTGTGAGAATTCAACGAGTAAATATTTAGCAAGTGTAATAGGTTGAGTGGTGTCTCACAAAATTTGTGTCCATTGAGAACCTCAGAATGTGACCTTATTTACACAGAGAATTTTTGCAGATGTAATTAGTAATTAGGATTCCAAGACGAAAACACCTCAGATTTAGATAGTCCCTAAGTCCAATGGTAGGTATCCTTTTACGAAAAAAAAGAACAGCAAGAGAGACACGGAGGAGAGGGTTCTGTGGTAAGACCGAGATCGGAGCGATGCACCCACAAGCCAGGGGACGCTGGCTGCCCTCAGAAGCCAGGACACAGTTACGGGCAGATCCTCCTTCGCAGCCCTCAGAAAGTGCCAACCCTGTCAGCACTTTGATCTTCGACTTCTGGACCCTTGGACCGTGAGAGAATACTTTTTAAAATTTTTTTCCAATTTTTATTGTGGTAAAATACACGTAACATAAAATTTACAATCTTAATTATTAAGTGTACAGTTCAATGGTATAGTATCAAATGCATTCATAATGTTGTACATCCATCTCCATAACTTCTTTCATCTTGTAAAATTGAAGCTCTGTACCCATTAAACAATCATTTTCCATTTTCCTCTCTTCCAAACCCCTGGCAATGACACTTCTACTGAATGTCTCTATGATTTTGACTATTCTGAGTACTTCTTTTCACACTGTATTCAACCTTTTGTTGAGATAAACGTTCTCCTTTGTCTCTTGTTAAACTTTTTTAACTTAAAGCCTATTTTGTCTGATATTAGCGTAGCCACCCCTGCTCTCTTGGGCGTGGAATATCTTTTTCCATCCTTCCGCCTTCAGTCCCTTCATGTCTTTGGGTCTAAAGTGAGTCTCGTAGGCAGCATACACTTGACTCATTTTTTTGGTGGTTATTATTGTTATTTTAATCTACTCTGCCAATATATGTCTTTGATTGGGGAGTTTAATCAAATAAAGTAATTTTAAAGTAATCACAAAGTAATTACTGATAATAATAGACTCACTTCCATCATTTTGCTATTTGTTTCTTTATGTCTCGTGGCATGTTTTCTCCCTCATTCTCTGTGTTATTGTCTTCTTTTGTGTTTAGTTGGGTTTTTATGGTGAAACGTTTAAATTTCTTTCTCATTTCCTTTTTGTATATATTCTTTTGTAGATAGCTATTTACTTTCTGGTTCACATAGGGATTACAGTTAACATTTTAAAATTGTGACATTCTAATTTGAATTTGTACAAGCTTAACTCAAATAATACAAAAACTCTGCTCCATTAATAGCTCCCTCCCCTCCCCTTTTGGTTGTGATGTTATGAAATTACATCTTTGTACATTGTATATCCCAAAACATAAACTAATAATTCTTTGAAATGCATTGGTTTTTTCAATCATGTAAAAACCAAAAAGTATCATTACAATAATACCAGGTGTTATAATTGTGTATGTATATACTTTTTCTGAGATCTTTGTTTCTTTATTTCTTCATAGGGCTTTGAGTTACCATTACTGTCTAGTGTTCTTTCATTTCACCCTGCAGGACTCCCTTGAGAATTCCTTATAGGACAGGTCAGTGGTGATGAACTCCCTCAAGTTTTCTTTATCTTGGAATGTTTTAATTTCTTTCTCACTTTTAAAGGGCTGTTTTCCTGGATATAGAATTCTTGGTTGACAGTTGCTTTTGTTGCTGTTGTTTGTTATTTTCTTTTGGCCCTTTGAATATATCAGCCCACTACCACTGGCCTCCAAAGTTTCTGATAAGAAATTGGCTGATAATCTATTTGAGGGTCCTTCGTGTGTGACAAGGGACTTCTCTCTTGCCGGTTTCAAGATTCGTTTTTCGTCTTTATCTTTTGAAAGTTTGATTGTAAGTGTCTTGGTGTGTGGATCTCTTTAAGCTCATTTTTGAATTTGTTGAGCTTCCTGGATGTTTGTATTCATGTCTTTCACCAAATTTAAAAGCATTCATGTCTTTAACCAGATTTTAAAACTTTTCAGCTATTATATATTCAAACATGATTTATTTCCCTTTCTCTCTTTCTTCTCCTTCTGGGACTCCTGCAATGTGTATGTTGATCAGCTTGTTGGTAGCTCATGGATCCCTGGGGCTCCATTTACTCTTCTTCAATCTTTGTTCTGTCTGTTCCACAGACCTGATAATTTCCATTGTCCTGTCTTCAGGTTCACTGATTCTTTCTTCTGCGTGCTCAAATTTGTCTTTGAATCCCTCTAGTGAATTTTTCATTTCAGTTATTGTAGTTTTCACTCAGAATGTCATTCAGAATATTTTCAGTATTTCTATCTCTTTATTGATATTGGCATTTTCTTCATCCATCATTTTCTTGACTTTTTCTACATATTCCTTTGGTTCTTTGAGCATCTTTAAGACAATTGTTTTAAAGTCTTTGCCTAGCAGGTTTGTCATCAGTTCTTTTTCAAGGATAGTTTCTGTTGATTTATTTATTTCCTTTGATTAAGCCATACTTTTCTGTTTCTTTTGTGGGCCTTATGAATTTTTTGAGGAAACCTAATATTTGAATCTAATAATGTGGTAACTCTGGAAATCAGATTCTCTCCCTTCCCCAGAGTTTGCTGTTTTTGAGTAATTTTGTTTGTTTGTTTTATTTTTGTTTTTTAATTATTGTAGGCTCTCTCTGTGTCAAGAATCAGCCTGTGATGTACATTTAAAGTCTTCTCTGGTCTTTCCTGAACATACACCTTTCCCTGGGCATGCACAGTCACTTCGTACTTTACTTTATGTATGCAGTTGCTTTTGAATGTCATAGTTTTTTTTTTTAATTTATGAATTTTATTAAATAAAAATCAAGATTTGTTCCCCAGTAAAGAACAATTGTTAAGCAGTTGAAAAGTGGAGTAGTTATTAATAAATGGACAGTTAAGGGACAAATGATGGAATAAAAGTAGATGTTTTGAAAATATAAAACTGTCAATGAATTAACATCTAAAATGTACAAAGAACTTCTGCAAAATTAGCAAATGAAATAAGGGCAAATACAAGAATAATTTATAGAGAGAGAAACACAAAAGGTCATTACACACGTAGAGATGCCAAAATCATAGTCAGAGAAATGCAAATTAAAATGATATATCATATTACACTGTTATGAAACATAAAGCTAGAACTTCTGCTTCCAACCAGATGGCATATCATGGACTGGATTTACCCTCTTGCTTAAAACAGTTAAAAATTTGGAAAAAATATGTGAAAAAAAAATTTTAAGTCGAAACACCTTGAAACGAAAGACAATGATCCTTGAAAGATAGGAAACAAAAGGGGTGAGGCCCATGCTGGTCCCATCTTATCAGCTGAAGACAGTTTCCAGGCCAAAGTGCAGGGAAAATTACCCCAGGTATAACCTGGTGGTCTTCCTGAATTAAGTCTTTAATGTCAGGCTCCCAGAGCAGAAAAAGAGAAAAATGAAAGAGGCAAAAAGGAGAATGGTTGCTGTTTCCTTAAATCCTCTGGAAGTCACTTAAGCCAAAGGGGGAGGGGCAGAAACAATGGCTACTGACCTCCTTGCCTGTACCTCCATAATCAGAAGCAGCAATCAGCAATCAGAGCACAGATGCCCAGTACGGTAGTTGGAGGACAGGGCCCTTTTTGTGCACCCTGGCTCCGGCAAGCCGTGTGCAAGTTGCTCCTGGAACATGTGCATGGCTTCCCATCACAAGGCTGGGGGTGGGGGATTGGTAGCTGCTACTATGTGAAGAGCTGAAATTGACTGAAATTAACCACAATTTACTGTCCAAGACCTGCCCTGGGCCTTGCAAGACTTTATAGACTCCAGAGTTCCAAAATAGTTACCACAGGTAGAGTCTTCCAGTGCAATTGTTGTCTTAGTGGGGAGACAGATTCCTGTTTCTTCCAACTCCACCATCTTTCCCTAAATGTCTGTAATTTTAAGCCACCCTACATGTGGTAATTCGCTGTAACAGCCTTAAGAAATTAATTCAGAAAGCATCTAGAATATTAAATGACATATAATAAGTGCTATATAACTATTTGTTACATAAAAATACAAATTTTTTTTCAAAAAAAGATAGCTATGTGACCCTGAGCAAGTCTTCACTCTAGAGATTAAAATGTATAAAGTGCTGTTAGGGATTGAATATTTGTTTGTGTCCCCACAAAATTCATATGTTGAATTCTAATCCCTAATTTGGTGGTATTTGGAGGTAAGGCATTGGAAGGTGATTATGTCATGAGGGTGGCACCCTTACAAATGGGATTAGTGCCCTTATAAAAGGGACCCCTGAGAACTCTTTTAATCTCTTTTCACCAACTGAGGATAGAAGTCAGCTTTCAGAAAACCAGGAAGACAGGCCCCCACTAGAACCTGACCATGCTGGCAGCCTGATCTTGGACTTCCAGCCTCCAGAGCTGTGAGAAATAAATGTTTGCTGTTTAAGTCACCTGGTCTATGATACTTTGTTATAGCAGCCAAAACCAAGACAAGTGTTTAGAAGGTGACTGGCATATATGAAGTACGTAAAAAATATGAACATTATGTCTTATATTTACTCCAGTAGCAGTCCTGTGGCTGAGATGAATTGATATACTGATAATTAGAAAACAGCATGAAGGTGACTTTCCATTCAGGGGATGCTTCAAAACAGGATGAAGCCATGGACATATTTCCAAAAGGAGGGGGTGCCTAAAGAGACTTAAAAAGTGACTAATAGTTATTAAGGCAAAGGGGTATTGATTGGCAACTAAAAGCAGGCTCTTAGCATTCAGGGAAAACATGTCCACCAAACAGGTATTCATTTAGAAATAAAATAGCACCCACTGTGTGGAAGTCCCCATGAAAGCCTTCCAAATCACATTACCTCCCTCCATCATCAGAGTTAGTTGACCACAATTCCAAATTTAGCGTTCATTAGTCCTATGTGGATTTTTTATATTTATCATATATAACATTTACCTTGAAACAATATATATTTCCTTTTTAATTTATTTAAATAGCATCATAAATATCTGGTGGAAACATACTTTTTGTGAGATTTTCCCATGCTGGTTTGTTGATATTCCTACTGCATTAGAATGTGGGGATTTATTTACCTGAATTTATTTATTGATTCTTCTGCTGAAATCATTTAAGTCAATTCAAAATTGTTCTTCATACGTACTTTTCTGCTATGAACACATTTGCATTTCTCTGAGAACACATGCAAAATGTGGAATATATCTAGAGGATAAGTTTTGGGGGCATAAAGCATGTGCATTTTCAGCTTTCCTGGTTTTTAAGTTGTTGCTTTCTAAAGTGATTGGATCTATTTGCTTTTCCACCACAGTAAGTATTCAAATTGGTCCCCATCTTGACCAACATGGATATTTTCAGAGTCTGTAAATTTTGCCTATCTAGTGGGTGTAAGAGAGCATCTACTGATGGTTTCAATTTGTGTTCCCCCGATTATCAAATCGATTGAACGTCTATTCTTTGTTTATCTGCTATGTCACTTCTGGAAACTTTCAGCTTGTATCTTTTATTCATATATCTCTTTTGTCATTTATCTTGTTCTTATTGATTTGCAGGGTTTTTTTTTTTTTAACATTCTGAATACTTCTCTGTTGGTTTCTTATTTAGGAAATATCTTTTCCCAGTTTCTTGATTGTCTTTTTGCTATTTTAATTGTGACTCTGGCTGAGCAAAATTCAAAAATTAAGTAATTAAGTAGAAATTACCATTTTTTCTCTTATAATTTATTCTTTCCATTTTTATTTCAAAAAATCTTCTTTTAAGACATTTTCTGATTTTTAAAAAATATTTAAAATTTTGATTTTTATATTTATATCTTTAATATTTTGGAGTTAACTGCTTTGTATATATAAATTAGCATCTTTTTCTTTAAAAAATTAAAAACTAGTCATGGCAGTTATTTATTGAAATTTCCTTTCTCCACTGACCTTTATAATACCTCTGTCATTTATAAATTTTCCAGATATGTGTAACCCTCTAGGTCCTCTGTTCTATTTTATTTGATCTTTACCACAATACCACCAGTTTTATTACCATGGCGTTGTAATAAGTTTTGATACAAATAAGGCAAATCTCCTTATCTGTTCTTCAAAATTTCTTGGTTATTTGTAGTTATTTATTTTTTAAAAATTAACTGGTCAATTTTAATAGTAATTTTTTGGAATTTTAATTAGAATCATGGGGAATATATAATTTTGTAACAATTGACATTAATATAATATTATACATTTCTGTCTGTTCATTTATGTCTCCCTCAATGTTTCTGAATCAAGCATTATCATTTTTTTCCCTAAAATTCTTACACCATCATTTGATAGATTTATTTTTAGCACTTAAATGTTGCTGTTTTAAATCTTGCTTAAAATAAGTCTTTCTTACTGGGTATAGGTAATTAATGAGAATGTTCTTCATTTTTGTATATTTATTTTATATTCAATAGCTTCTTCTAAATCTCTTACTAGCTATAATAAGTTGTCTGTAGCTACAATAAGATGTCTCTAGAAGGTTTTGCGTGTACATATAATACTGTCTCTATGAGGAGATTTTTGTTTTCCTTCTCAATTTGCATGATATTTATTGTTTATTTGTTTCTTGTCTTACCTTAGGTGCAAGAAACCTATGTAATGTTGAATTCATGTAGGAAAAGTGGGCGTCACTGGCTCATTACTGATTTTAAAGAGAACACTTACATCAGTCTACCATCAAGCATATCAGTTGTGTGTTTTCTCTAGATATACCATATTAAGTTGAGAAATTTCCCTTCAATTTCCAGTTTGACATCAAGGTGTTGAGATTATCTAATTTTTATCTGCATATGTTAAGATAGAGAGAAGCGCTTAGTGGAATGAGCAACTGGTTTACTTCCTAACATGAATTAAAACTTTGATCCACATGGGATTTATTATGACATAATCTGTCAGGTAGGAACTCCAACTTTACCACATTTTTTAAAAATATGGCTACTCAATCTCCTTAACATGAAGTGTTTAAACAGAAATCTATTACTCCTCCTTTCCCCATTTTGAATGCCAGCTTTGTGAAATAGTAAATTCCTGTACATATTGGTCTATCTCTAATTCTAGTCTATTTTTTTTTAAAGTTTGTCTTTTCATGCACCAGCACCACAATATTTTAACTTTTTTTAGCTTAATAATGTTTTAATACCTTTAGTTCCTTCTCATATTTTCCCATAAAATTTATGGTGATTCTCCTTGATTTTTTTTTATGTGGACATTACCAGTTTCAAAAAATAGAAAGGAATGTTGACATTTTTACGGGAACCACAACAAAACAATTATTTGGCAGTTATTTAATAAATATGCTATGAATATTTTCATACAATTTATTTTGTAGACATATAAAACTGTGGTTTCTATTTTCAGTTCCTTGATTACTAGAAAGGCTGGGCTTCTTTTTCTTATCTATAAGGCATTTGTGTTTATTGTCCATGAATTGCTTATTATTTTCTTTTGCTTTATTTTTTTTCTTTTAGATGAAGAGAAAATACTTCTTATTATGGATTTTACTTCTATTTCTAATTTGCTAGTGGTTTGTAATATAAATGGACATTGAATGTTATTAAATGTAATTTAAATGTGTTTTATACATCTTTAAGATGATCAAAAGTAATTTTCCCTTAAATTGCCAATTTACTATATGAGTGGATTTTCTGATGCTTAACTATATTTGCATTTCTTAGATATATCTGACTTTGCTAGCACTTTAATTAATTTTTTATATCTATATTCATAAGCCAAAATTTATTGATAAGCCATTATTTTATGATAATTTTTTCTTATATCATTATATGTAGTTTTAGATCAAGTTATAGTAGTTGGATAGCTTACAATTTTTCTTAGATTTTGAATTTTTTAAAATGAAATAAGAATTATTGATTTGCTTGGATGGATTAAAATGTTTGATCTTAAAATTATCTGGGCCTTGCCTGATACATTTTTATGGTGAGAGTGGCTGTTGAGGGGGTAGGGAAATTTTATTATTGGTTTAACATCTTTAATGGTTTTGTTAGGCTGAAGACTAGTTCCCCAAGACATCCACATCCTAATCCCCGAACCTTATGTGGCAAAAGGGACCTTGCAGATGTGGTTCAGTTAAGGTCTTGAGATGGGAAGACTATTCTGATCATCTAGGTTCACCCTAGATATACTCACAAGTGTCTTTATAAGAAGGAGGATGAGGGTGATTTGACCACAGAAGAGAAGGAGATATGATAGTAGCGTAGGAGGTTGTGCTGATGAAAGGGGTATGTCATGAGCCAAGGAACACAGGCCCCTCCAAAAGCCAGCAAGGCCAAGAGAATGATTCTCCTCTAGAGCTCCCAGAAGCTATTAGCCGTGCCAAAACCTTAGAGTGAGCACAAAGAAACTGATTCCAGATATCTGGCCTCCAGAATGGCGGGAGATTAAATTTGTGCTGTTTTAAGCCATCAAGTTCGAGTTGATTCATTACAGTGGTGATAGGAAACTAATGCAATGGTTTTACGGTTATTTTATTAGGGCTTTCAATTTATATTTTTTCAAATTTTGTTCAGTTGCATTTGCCTTGAAAATTATCTCTTTCATCTTTGCTTTTGTATTTATCAGCATTAGGCTTTGAAATTTGTCATATTCAAAATAGAGTCATTTGTGTCACACTCTGGCAAATGGATCCAGGGAAGGCCATGAAGGGGCCTCTCACATACTATCTGCTTGTTAACAGGGACTATCACAGGACATTTTCCCAAACCTCAGCTCACTACATGAGTCACATTAACACAGCTAGCAGCAGCACAAGGACAGATAGCCCCTTATGCGAGAACACTTGCCCATCACACCGCCTCACAAGCTCAGTGCAAAACTACAAGGACCTAACCCTAACTCCACGATTACAAGTCTTATCTAGCAACTACTGACACTCGCCCATCAAAACTCACCAGCTCTTGTAAGATGCCACCAGCGCCAGTTGAACTTTTAACAACTTGTATAACATCCTCTTTCCCGAGTAATCCCTAACCTTTTTGTTTGTTGTGTGGACATACTAGAGGCACCCTGGTCTGTATGTATGTCACTGATTTCAATGCAACTTCTTGTATATTATTCCTAATAAAACCTTTTTACTTAGAGATTCATTTCTCTATATTTTTCTTTTGACAAGACTTTCCTAGGTAATTATTTTGTTATTTTTACATCTTCCCTTTATATGGCCCCTCATCCTGCTTAAGTATAACTCTCAAATTCTTTCTCAGATTCTGAGACCCAAACCCTGCTCCAGGCAGCTTTGGTGCTGTCCACACAGCTTTTGGCCCCTCCTCTCTTTCTTTTCATAGACCTTTTCTTGTACCGAACCTAGAGGCCCTTTTCTTTTCTTTTAAGCTTATTGGATGAGCACTTGACACACAGAAGACACACCAAAGGCTAATTTACTTGCCATGCCATGAGACGCCCAAAAATACTGCACTATTTCCTTTTCCTTTTTGCTTTTCTTCCACTTTGGATCAATCTAACTTAGCAATTAAGATTAGGAATAGATAAAAGTAGAACACAAGCTCTACCACCAATTAATTTTGTGACTTGGTAGGTTAATTGACTACTCCGTGCCTCTGTTTCCTCATCTACAAAATGGAAATAAGGACAGTCTGCTCCTTACCTGCGAGTTGTGAAGATGAGAAAAGACTCGTGAAGTCCCTCATATCGTGTTTTACTCACGAAGGCTCATTATGCCTTTGGCAAAGTTACTACTACCATGGATATGAATTATGCCGCCCAATTAAAGCCAAGTTTCCAAAGCCAAAGTGTTCTCCTGTGCCCTGTGTTCAGCTCCAGCCAACCCCCTTGACCTGTCTGCAGTCCTTGATGTGGTGGCCCCACCTCGCCATCTCCTTCCCTGGTCTGTGCTTTGTCACCTGCTGTCTGGACAGCTGCAGCACCATCCTACCGGGTGCCCATGAGCTGGCTTCGGTTAGGGACACTCCTTGCCAGGCCCTTCCAGTTCCTCCTGCGAACCTTTGCCAGACCCGTCTCCCTGCAGCGCCAGAGAGTAATCCCAAGTCCCTGCAGCACTGACCCTTCCTGCACATCCAAACTATGACCTGACTTGTCCTCCCAAATTCGCCAAGTTGTTGATCTTATTCTGAAGCCTGGGTAAGTCATTTTGTGGTTTTCCCGAGAGTCAAACTATTCCTCTTTCTGAAGAAAAGATCTTCAGTTCCCATTGCTCATCAAAACCTTGAGCTAACTTTGCTCCTTCTCTGAGACTTTTCCCCACCGAGCACACACACCGCTACCCTCCCTCACCCTCTCAGAGCCCAGGCTTTGAGGTCCCCACACAGTGCTAATTCACTGACAGGCATCAAAGTATTTAGTAAATTATTAATTTGTATAACTCAGTAATGCATACAGAAGTATTAATTTCTATCATTTTTGACTAATACTATTAATCTCAAAGGACTTTGGTGATCTCTTCTATTTTTGCCTTCATCTGCTATATTTTCCTATGTCCCTATTCTCCATTTATCTCCAAAATCTTTAATAAAGTTTCCCCTATATACTCTGTAGTGTTCTTCACAACGTGATACACGTAGAAGAAACTCAATAATCTCTTAAGGGAATCTAAACTAACTCCTTTTCTTTCGTTGTGGATGCTGATGTTATATGGCAATTTACTTTTATAAACTGGAGAAAATAATGAAGCTCCCATTCATAGAGTGTTTAACATATTTTATTGTTTCAACAACTTTCTAATCCTATAATCCATTATGTTGTGAGCCCAAATAGTGGCTTGTAAAGGAAGTAGGGAACTTGGCTTGTTTATTCATTGAAGAAATAGAAGCAGAGGAAAGACAGACCCTGGAACAAAGGGTCTTTCCCTCTATTGGTTGTCACTTTACACTTTCAACTCACTTTTACAAAAATATTCTGTTCTAGCATTAAATTCCAACTTCGCCAGCCTTTCAGGCTATATTTATAATATCATGTTGTACTATAATGTACTATGATACTATCATATAATAATATACTACAAAACTATATTATAATATTTTATAATACTAGTGTACCAAAGATAGATCAATCCTGAGCCATGACTTCTATGTAAATGTCATGGACACAACACTCTAATCTCTCATACTTTTTAGACTGAGATCACTTTTTCAGTTTTGTTTAATTCTTAATTATTCAAATGGACCTCTATCTGTTTTTAGCATCAAAAATAAAATAAAAACCATGCCAAACACCAAGGCAATCATTTTGATGTGCTTATTCAATGTGAATTTCAACTCCAGAAATTCACACATTTATTTTAATTTGGCCTCTGATTACTAACTGCTACTTTGCAATCCAAGGAGCTCCTACAATCAGCTACCTGAGGGCACCCTGTTTTGTGAACTGAATCGTTAACATGGCTGTGTTCAGGATGCTGATCTTTTCAGCTCATTTTAGGATTTTCAAAATGTACTGTTTTATGACATTTTTGGAGTATATATGTCAAAGGCAGTTACCTTTTCACTTTTTAAGAAATAAACATATCTGTTTGACATGTTCAAATGGACCAGATGAAATAGTGTCTACTCTTTAAAAAGCATTGTTTGTTAAACTAGATGCTATAGTTTTTACTCTCTTCGGTTTCATTAAGTATTGTGTGTTAAAGATAAAGTTTATAGAAGCTTGGAAAAAAACAAAGTTTCACTGTTGAGATAAATTTACATCAAAACTTCCCCCCACAATGTCTTTAGACGCATAAATTCTCTTGCGGCCACTCACATTTTGGATCAATTTTTCTTGTATTGATTTTCTGTGTCTTGCACAAAGATCTAATAAATCAATCAGCTTAAAATAAATTCATATCATTGGAAATTATAAGTAAAATAAAAGGGTATTAGAGAATACTTTTAAAGAATAAATTTGTATTTGTTCATGAATAGACCTACTACAATTATTTTGAGTTCACTGAAAAAATCTGAGAAAATCATAATTTGAAGCTATAGCTGAACACAGAATACTTAATGTTGTCACATATATTTTTTTATTCACACATACATTCCTTGGGTTTACGCCATGATTTTGAATTTGACTTAGACCCTAAAACATGGTCTAATTTGATCAACATGTCTAAAAGTACAGCCTTAGCACCAAGAGTTGAAAGAACAGTGTCTCAATTGTCACAGAACATGTAGTGGGTGGGGGAATGGATAGTCTGTGTTTGAAAATCACACAACTATTTCACCTAGTCTGAAATTTATTAAAGGCCATTTGTGGTTAACTAATGATATAAAAATTCCTAAAGGCTAATTTAGTTTTCACTTACTATACAACTGGGATACTACTGAAACTTAAAATTCAATTGCTATTTATCTTAATTATGGCTCTTCCAACCCTTTTTTATTACACCCTTCAGGAATATTCACAGTGACATTTTATGGGTTAGAGGCTGTACATTTAAGTCTACAATATACAATTGGTTTTACACAATTAAAGCATCAGTTTTATCAACATATATTTTTATTTATTTGAACCATATCTAATGAGTTATTTAGCACCTGAAATATTATTTTCTCCAAATATATTTTCCATCATTTATATATTACATCTTTAAATTAATATGTTATCCCTCTGGATATTATCATAAATGGCAGCATTTCAGGAAGAGCTAGGAAGTTTGTTTAATTTCTTTAGATATTCATCTACCTTCCAATAGAGAACTTAGTTATAGAGAAATATTACTAATGCTACTAGATGTGATTAATATTTGATATTTCAGATAGTTTGGGATTACATTGGTTTTGCTCACAATCTAAGTCTACTGTGTTGTGTTTGCATTATCACTGTTATTTGTTTGAATTTTATTTTTTGTTAACTTTCTCTCACAGCGTCATTTCCCAAAAGGTAAAATTGTTAGGTGTCTTGTGATGTACCTCTGCCCATCATAATAAAACACAGTGATATGGTCATTATCTTTCTCTGATTAGTTTTATAGTTATGCTTTTTACAAAAACAAAGGTCTGGATATGGAAATTTTATCTGTTTTAACCACAAAATTCTATTTATTCAATTTCTTTCTCAGTTTTAAAAGTTTTCTAAGAACACTGACATGTATCTCTCATTCACTGTGGCTCCTTGAAGACCCTGACACTGGATTTGATGTTGCACAGAGTAAATTTCCAAGTCTTTGTTTTCTATGGGAAACATCTGGATCAAATTGTAGATGTTTGTAGCAACAAGGACTTCCAACTGGGGTTTAATAACTGCAGGACATCATTAGTTATCTCAAGAAAGACTGTAATTATGATTCACTTTAACATCATAAATAAATTGCAATAAAGAGCCAAAACACATTGTTTGGATGTTTGACTATTCACAGTTTTCAGGCTCCTCTTCCCCTCTCGCCCATATCTGTCCAAGTCAATAAAAAGCTCAGGTGCTCCTTCCTTTGGAACAAGTGGAAAGTTCAAACCATGCAAGTAAGTCCAAGCCACAAGCAGGAACCCCCAAAATGACCCTTACCCTAACCACACGTAAAGCTGTGCCAGTTGCCCCACCTGACTCTCTCAAGCCATATTGGTTCCTGGTTAGAAGCCTGTCCTACACTCCCCAGAAAACCTCATTATTTGAAGTAATAGTACTTTTTTACATCCTCTTGCTTGTATGTGTGTGGAGTCATTTTTCTCAGTATCTGAATTACATTTTGTTTGAGGGGCTTATCTTGCCTTTCTGAGATAACTAAAACATATACCACTTATTGTCATAAATATCATTTATGAAGATGTTCTCAAATATCTTTTGAGTAGTTTATAGAATTGTATAAACTACTATATACTCTTTAAAATACATTGTAAATAATCCATCTTTGTCGTCTTGTCGTTAATAAGGAGCAAAACCTTTATTTAGTATATGCACTTTTCATCCCTCCCAGGCATCCTTTTCTAAAGATTATGATCCACATTATTTATTATTATCTAACAAGCTTCACTAATATATTTGGTGTTACACCAGTTTCTGAGAGCTCTGTGGTTTCCCTTTGGTACTTGCTTCACCATCTTCTTTTGGCTCTTTGCTCTTGAATGCACACACACCGATCAACCAAACTTAGCCACTGCCCTTTGGCTTCTGCCTAGTATAAATTACTGAACCTATAGATAACACTAAGCATCATTTATTACCATGAGTACAACTTCTGTGGAAAGAAAGCAAATGCTAAGTCTTTTAAGAAACAAAAAATTCTAGGCTAACCTGGAAACTTGCCCCTACTCTATATTTTTATAGACTATCCAAACCTATTCTTTTGTAACTATTAACTTAACATTGATCTTTATTGATTAAATACAAGTTTGCTAAAGATGCAATTAAATAAATAAATGTTGTACCATTTCTAAATGCCTCTCCCTAACACTCCTTTCTAAAGCCAGAGGGAGAAAAGTGCACTTGACAGTTTGGTGGACACTTCACTTGTGGCTCTGTCGGGAAAAGGATACCCTGATCGAGTCAGCCTGGGTCCTTGGAAACAGGTTCTCATAGGAGATTGTTTGTTTAATACTTACAAAATAGGGATACACTCAAAGGGAAGTGTTCATAATAAGAATTTCAACAGTAGCTTATCGGTGACATTGTATCTCGGGTTACATAATCTAAACCTGCATAAAACCTTCCTAAATCATTAAATCAAATGCGGGTCCCAGGAATTTTAGCCTATCTCACTCTTGTTATGAGAAAACAGTGCCTGGGCTTGCTTCTTCTTCTTCTTTCAATATATTGCTTCACTTCAAAGCACCAAATAAGGAAATTAAGAAACCAAGGTGTTATTCTAAAATGTCAACTATATTATGGACATAATATATTATGCTTGTTTTGGTAACTGTAATTTTGGAAAGTGTACTGAATATCTTAAAAGAAAATGTCATGGCATCGTAGATAAATTTCAGAACTGTTCTTCTTTCTAATTTAACTGGAAATGGAATGGCCCAGTGTTGACCTCTCTTTCCTATGAGTGTTTTTCTTTGTACTCTACTTAAAGATATTGCTAGAAGTCAAGCCGATGTACTTCATTATAGAGGAAGGAAGGCAAGTCCCTTGGAAGACATCATAAAATATGGGGCACATTCAAGAAAGCAAATGTGAAATGACCACTGGCTAAATCCTTTGAGCTCTTGCTGAAGAGTAATAGCCTATATCCTCATTTAAATCAGAAATGCTATTGTTGAGATCAGACTTATTTATCATAGGTTCTAAGTTAATATTTAGCAATCCATTAATTTTACAGTAATATGGCATAACTACTATACTTGAAATATGTGATTGCTGTATAAATATTTAACTAATGACTATGACTTTGAATTTATCAACATGCTCTTTAGCTAAATATTCAGGAGGAATTATTGGTTCAATCCTTGGTATGACCTCAGAAACATTCTTTCTACCCCAGAGGAAAGATGTTCAGATCTGTTCAGAAACAGTTGGTTCTAAATTGAGAACTCACTGTTGCCTATGAGTGTCTATAGAAGCTTTCGAGGACTGCCGTAACAAACTACCACAGATTGGGTGGCCCAAAAAACAGAAATTTATTGCCTCACATTTCTGGAGACTGTAAATCCGAGATCAAGTGTTGGTTTCCTCTGAGGGCTGTGAAATAAGGCTCAGTTCCAGGCCTCTCTCTTGGGCTCGGAGATTGTCATCTTCTCCCTGTGTCTTTTCACGTCATCTTCCCGCTATAAGTGTCTGTCTGTGTCCATACTTCTCCCTTTTATGAGGACACCAGTTGTATTGGATTAAGCTCCACCTTAATGACTTCATCTTAAATTTATTATCTCTGTGAAAACCCAATCTCTAAATAAGGTCACATCCGCAGATACTCTAGAACTTCCAACACATGCTTTTAAGGGGCACAGTTCCACTCTTATAATATCAGCATCCACACAGTAACCACAGTTTGCCCTTTTCGGAGGAGGGATGGAGATCTCTGCCTGTACAAAGCCAAATCATGGTTTCGCATCCCCTAATCACACCTGTGGCAGGAAGAGGAGGTGGGCCCCACGGGGTGGGCTTTCCAGCTCGCAGAAATCCTCACCTATTTGAACACTGCTTCCTACTGGGAGGTTCATTCTCAGCACCATGTCTATAAATAATCTTATGTTTCAGAGCTCATTGACTGAGGGGTGGACACCCATCCCAAACTGCAGTGATCAGATTCTCTCCCCCGGGAATTTTGATTTTGAACTGAGAATGGAAAGAGGCTGAGAGGGTTGGGGCCCAGTGACATTGAAGGAAGAATTCTACCAACACGTCTCCTGATATCCTTGGAATTGTCTCTTTATCTCCTCTTCCGTATTTTGGTGGTTCAACCTTCCTTTCATTCCGTTATATGTGGTCATTTTTTTTAGTAGATTCCCTGATTTTTTTCTCAACTTGATCAGAGCTGCTTTTTGTTGTTTCTATCCAAATGTCACCTGCTTATATAATATCAAATTTCCCAGTCACATGGAAGTTTTAAGAAAAATGTTCTTTTTCATATCCAGGGACAAAAAAGAAAAGAATCCTGGTAAACTTTGTCATAAAAACATTCATTCTTTCTTCCTACAGTGGGTGGCCTCTCAAGGTTATATACTGCTTTGATTGTTAGTTTGTGGCTTTACTAGGTAACAGAGGTTAGGGACCCAAAGGGATAACTATATATTCTAAGGCAAAGTTTGGGTAAAAAGATGGTGAAACAGCTACCAAGATAATAAGATAATAAGACAGGACTTCCAGGGGAAAATTAGAGAGCAAGTTCCATGTGAGGGTTTCTACTGGTCCGCTAGTGACTGTGCATGGATGTATTTTCCTAGTAAATCTTTGCAGGTGATACACAGATCTTCTGTCCTCCCAGGGCTAGTGTTATGAGATGTTGTATCTATGCAGAAAGGTTCTGATGCTCACACAGAATGTGCATTTGGTATCATGGAGGTAGGACTTCAGAAGGCATTCCATGCTGCCAGGAAAGGAGGCATAAGAAATACAACGTCTTCCAATTTCCTGGGCTATGCTGAGCCAGTGGCAAAACCACACTCTTCCACCTGTGAAAGTCTTTAGCTCCAAGATACTCCAGGAACCGAGGAAGCTATAGCTTCCATGGAGTCTGCTAAGAAGGGGAGAAGAGGGGACATTTACTATCATATGTACCACTGGCCTTTAATGGTTTTGTATGCAGACTCTCAAAAGAAATTTGTAATCTACTCGTACCACTTTAAGTATACATCTAAAATATTTTATACATTTCAATGATTCTAGTATATTGCAAAGAGTGGTATTTAAAAATAAAATGGTACACACATTTAAATTTATCCAGTGGAATCTAAATGCCACATTGATGTGATACTAATTTAAAAAATATATGTATATGTTCTTCAATATTTCAATAATAGATACCCTGGATTTTAGTCCTTGAACAAAATCATTACACATTTTTTCCACAATTTTTATGAAAATAAAATATATTTTATAATTAAAAGTCTCTTAGAAATTACCTTACCAAGCTTATCCAAAACAAAAGTATGTAAATTCAAATTTCTATTTTTAAACTGTCTCTGATTATAAGGCTTCAATAATTAAAATATAACAGATAATATTAGTACACAATTGTTTAAAACAACAAAATAGATGTAATACCTTTATAAATTTTAAGAATAAAAAGGTAAAATTTTATTAGAAATGCATCTCTGAATGAGATACATCCTCAACCTTCTCTATGCATTTAATGAAGAGAGAAATGTATATATTGCCCTATCCAATCAGTGTGGGGATAGTTTGAATAGTATTTTATTTTTGATTTACTGACAGCAAAACACAGGACATATTTTATAAGATGAACTGAGAACCGAACAGCTGGAAATAATATTTTGTGGTATATCCTGATAAAATATGTTTTCATACCTAGCAGAATAACACAGAACATATCTGAAAAATTCTCCAAGTTTTGCTCAACTTAATCCAAATGATCTTTAAAACTTTGGCATTCCTAGAAACTTTCCAGCAATCTTTTTGCTTTGCTCTCCTGGGAGTCTTCTTTAACAATAGTTGGGAGACTATGGCAATGCCACAATCAAGAGACAAAAATAGCCATTGTTCCCACCACCACATATACCATCACCTGCAATCAGAACATCCCAAGAAGACAGCAGAGAAGGCTGGGTCGTGCTGTAGTTAACTGGTCAAAGACACTGGAAACCTGCAAAATTTTTGTGTGGGGATATTCTGAATGCAGATACTAGGGAGGTTGAGTTTTTCACATGGGGAGGGCAATATGCGGCTTTGAGATGTGGGTTGGGACAGCAAATGCCTTTCTTGTGTAATGTGGGCAAATTGCTGCTGAGAGCTCTGGCCTGTCCAGCTGCAAACCAGTTTTGGAAAAGAGTGATTAAGGAAGATGAAGGTATGGAAAGCTGAGACCTTTTGAAATTGTCCAAGCCTTCACAGTCCTTGGAATTTCTCCGTACACCTCAGTACAAAGTGCAGGAGAACGTGAAGATAATGCCCTGTACCACGACACACATATGCCAGGAAAGCTTTGACCTTATATTTTCTGTCTTTTCTCCTTTGATTCTTTATCTGACGAGAGAAAATACTCAGTAAATAGTTTAGTAATCTGTGAATCAATATGCAAATGAAGAAGTAAATGAGTAAAGAGAATTGGTCTGTGTGAGGTTTGTATGACAAGGACATGTGAAAGTCTACAGTCTGGAGTTGCTATTGCCTGAGATGCCCTGAGATAACACTGCACAAACTACCCTGTCCCAGAGTGACAGGCTCCTGCCGGAGTCCCTGGAACTGTGGCTGCTGCCACCAATAGTTCACTGATGGAGGAAAACGTTTGCAGAACTCATGTTGCAGTTGGGACTATTATAATCATATTCAGAGTTAATTGTGGATCAGCTTTAGACCTAAGATTAAAGATTTAGATTCAGTTAAAGAAAAAATAATTAAAAATTGCTCCAAGCTTTCATTGGCTCATCTATTGACAAATCTTTGACACTGGGCTGTTTCCAACAACAGCTTGGAATACTAAATACAATTGACACAAAGGCCCTGCTCTATTCAGGACAACCGCTGAAAGAACACATGGCTGTCGAGGTATTCTGAATATCAAGAATATTTGTTATTAAATTTCTTTTTGTTGAAAATAAAAGTAAATGTAGGCAGAAGCTTTCCTTCACGATTTTATATTAGGCTTGATATAGAGTGACAGCTAGATCATGTTAAATTCCACCAATGGCTAGTCAGCTTGAACATCCAGAACTTTGAATCCCATGAAATGAGAATACTGTTCTTTAAGAGGAATCTTATCTTACATAAGAGCATGCAAGGTATATAAATTACACCCACAATAAAATACTAGGGAAAATGCATACATTTAATCTATACAGTTCGGTTAAGGACGATTTAGAATATAAATTTTATTTTGTAATATTTACAAAGTTACTTCTCTATTTTAGTTTATAAAATAATTTAAATATTCACTGGGAAGAAAATGTTCCTTCCAATTTCTCACATTTCTGCCTTCTCAAAAGTCCTTTATTACAAAATGCTACTTTCTTATATGTAGTGCCCTGGAAATTTCTCAGAAGTAAGTGTTACCTCCTCTTTGGGGCATTACAAGTTTGATATCCAGATTACTGAAGTGAGCAAGTCGAACTTTACTAGTTATCTGCCTCTGTATCCCTGTGTCTTTCCTCCTTCTGTTGACGCCACCTCCCTTCCGGGGAGTACTACTCGCTCTTTGGGTCTCATTCTAGATGGCGCCTCTTTGGAGAAGGCTCCCCTCAGACCCGCACGAAACATCCCTCAGAAAAGAACAACGCTCTCAGGGTCCCTGTCCTTATCCCAGCCCAGGCTGGCAGTCATTCTCCGGCTCTCTGCCCGTGTCCTGCACAGCCTGTGTGTGCCGGCGGGGCAGGTGGCGGGGCAGGCATGTGTCTGTGCTGGTCACAGCTGTCTCCAGGCCCAAAGCACGCTTCCAATCAATACCTGTTTAATCAGTAAGTCTTTCCCATTATTTTACTCTGTCATGTGCAAGCACGTAGCTGGTAATTGATAAATGTTAGAGAGTTGGCTCACGCACAAAAAGAGATGGTGAGTCTGCCTGTTCTGTGAAAATGGAGTAGAGGTACTTTACTCTTTCCACAAAGTACAAAGAAGAACCCTGGGCATTATATGTAAATTAATTTAAGAAGACCGTGAAAAGTGGGCAAAAGAAATAAACAGACATTTCACAAAAGAGAATATTCAGGTGTCAGACACATGAAAAGATGTTCAACATCGTTAGTCATTAGGTAAATGAAAATCAAAATCCAATGAAATATCACTACACACCTATCAGATTTAGTAAAATACAAACAAATCTAGTGGCAACACAAACTGCAGTGAAGATGTGGAGAAACCAGATCCCCTAAACACCGCTTGTGGGAATGTAAACAGGAACGCAAAATGGCACAGTCCCTTTGGACAACAGTTCGGCAGTTTGAAAAAAGAAAACTAAACATGAAATTACCATGTGACTCAGCAATCGAACCCTTGGGCAGTTATCCCAGAAAAACAATAATGTGTGCTCACTCAAAAACCTATACACACGAGTGCTGTTAGGTTAGTTCCAATTTAGTAGTGAGCACATGCGGTGTGTGTTTTCCCATTCTTGCAAAGCTTCACTTAGGAGAATGGTCTCCGGTTCCATCCAGATTGTTACAAAAGGTATTTAAACATTTGTACCCCCGTAATATTCTGAAATTTAAAAAAAAAAACCCTAAATTTTAATGCAGTTTTATTTGTGAAAGCCCAAACCTGGCAACACTCAGAGGTCCTTCACCAGTGAAATGATTAAACAAGCTGGGCATATCCAAATCATGGAACACGACTCAGCGGTAAGTAGATGAGCTACTGACACACTCGATGCATGGATGAATCTCTGGGCTCTTCAGTGAAAAAATAAATAAATAAAGCCAATCCCAAAAGTTACATCCTGTATGATTCCATTTCTGTAACATCCCTGAGAATAAGCTGTTGGCTGCCAAGCGTTAAGGAGGAGCCCCGGACAGGAGAGAAGTGAACGTGGCTGGATCCAGGCAGCATGAGGGATGCTTGTGGTGAGAGAAACATTCGGCATCTTGACTGTAACAATGCCAACATTTTCCTGTGGAATTGTACTACAGTTTCATCAGATTTCTCCTCTGGGTAATTTAGTGAAAGCTATATGGGATCTCTCTGTGTTATTTCTTACAACTACATACAAATCTACAAGATCTGAAGATTTTAAAAACTTTAATTTTAAAAAAGTGACGGCTATTTTATTGCTCTATGAAGGTCAACAGTTAGTACACCTTGGCTATTAACTATTCACTAATTGTTTTCAATAACTAAGGAATATTTTTAAGTTCCATTTACCTCTCTGAGATTTTTGAGTCCCATATTAGGACTTGTGTTCTTAGCAAAATTAAGTTTACAAAATTATCTGAATACATCCAAATCTGGCAATTTTTCATTGTTTGCTTTTATGTGCTGAAATACACTAAGCAATTATCCAGGATAAGCAGGAAATAATTATATATTTTAAAGTCAATATTTGTGTACGTATATAGATGTATTAAATTAATAGAGATAATGTCGCCTTTTGGGTAACCTGCATGAACTGCAGCGTACACCACAACTGCCTGTACAGTCACTTACTTGCTGTGTCTCATTTCAGCTGGTCAGAGCCCCTCCATGTCCTCAGCATCTCGCCTTGAATTACCTGAACCTCGCCCTCAATTTGAATTATCCTAGAATTCTGTAGCTCACCAGATCAAAGGGGAAGAGTGGGAGGCAGTTGTGTCCGCAGGTCAAGCTACCAGAAAATGTTGTTGGCTCGGCCCACCACCGCCTGTGTGCTGCCGTGGGAGCTGGTCCCTCAGGGCCCATGGACACGGCTCTGTGCTGCTGCTCTGCACTGCAGGAGCAAGTCTCTCAACACCCAGGGGGTCGTGGAAAGTGCTTGGTGTTGGCTCCCAAGGCACACTGACAAGCAGGGCTGAGTCCCGAGTTATCCCAGCCAGACTTCCGCCACTTGCTCCTTGTGGAAATCTTGGGGAAGTGTTAATAGTTTTGAACGGCCCATTTCCACTACATATATTTATTTCAGAGACTTCAGTACCCCCTCCCCCAACACCTTGCTGCTAGGATTGCCACATAGCTTTCCTGTTCAGTTCCAGATTTTTCTGTTTCAATTCAGCTTTTCTGAATTCATCCTGATTCACATAAGAACTCCCTGAATAAGAACCTTGGGTAGCAAGTGTTGATGCCTGTGTTCCTTACCCAGACTGGTCTACTTCCTCCCCAAGGCCTAGCATTGCAGAGCAGGAACCTCAGGAAAGAGAAACATTGATTTTCCGTTGAGTATCAAATTTATGAAAGGGGCAATGACTAGAAATGGACATATTCAAGTAATTTAATAAACTTAATTATGACAAGTATGCAAGTCTTAATGTGGAACTCAAATCTCAGGGAGGTAAATGGAACTTTAAAAATATTCTTTGATTCACCCTACTACACTCCTAAAGGAAATCATTCATGATTTTTAGCATAACTCAAGAAACCAGTGTCAAAGTGACCTTAAACATCCTCACTCAAAGGGCCCATCAATTGATTATTGCTTTAAAAGGCAGTTGAGACTGACTTCTAGAATGGTGGCGTGTGGGATGCAGTGGACTCTCTCCCTGCAACAAACAACCATGTAGCTGGAGAAAATTATAAAAATAAATCATTTCAAATCTTTACAAATTGACCTAAGTGCATACTGCAAATGGAGAACCACTTATTCAAGAATGTCTACTAAGTCTCAGTAAGAGGAGCAACAGTCTGTAGCATTGGAGCAACAAGGGAGTCCCTGTCCATCTCCTCTTCCCCCTCGCTCTAGCTCATGGACGCTGCCGTGGGAGCTGTTCTTCAGGAGGGTATGGTGCGGATGGGACTTTACCCCAGAAGGGGGAGGCTCCTGTATTTTCTCCTTTCTTCCAGGTCTGTGGGGCAGAAGCTTTGCCCTGTGCATGGCAGGTTGAGATTACTGGGGCCCCGTTGTCCTTGCCCAGCTCACTTGTAGAGTGGAAATTCCGTGCCAGGAGAGACAAAGGAAAAGACTGGGGCTACCATACCTGCCCAGCACCTCCTCACAGAGCAGGGGTGACACTCTGCGACAAGCAGACCACATCCCAGCGCCGGCGCAGCAGCAGAGAAGTTACACCCGTGGAAAGGAAGCCGTAAGGACCACAAGTTCTGCAGTTCTGCTTGAGGGGACTCACTATTTTCAAAAGAGTGTGGAAAACTCCATGCCTAAGGACATTTTTTATGCCAAAAATATGTATAATCCTTTTATGAGTGAGTAGAAAATTATTAATTAATAGATGTCTCTGTTTTTGTTTAGGTTATTGTTTTCTAACTTTTTTTGTGTTCTTATATTTTCTTGTTAATTACTAAGGACAGCGTTGAGACCGTGGGAGATGTCGGAGGAGAGAGGGGCTGGTTGGCTCAGTGATAAGAGTCCATCTTTTCAAAGAACCAAGTTCAAGCTTCATTGAGTTTTCTGTATTGCGTTTCTATTCACTCTTTCATTTATTTCCATTGTAACCTTTATTATTTCCCTTCTTCTGCTTGCTTTGGTTTTATTTTGCTCTTCTTTTTAAAGTTTTTTTTTTAATGTGGAAAGTTCGTTTGTTGATTTGAGACATTTCCTCTTATGTATAAATTTTATGCCATCACTGTCCCTCATCTCCTTCGCTAATTCATTTAGGTCTGTGACCTTCTCAGAAGGATGTCCTTCCGTGCTGACAGACCCTCTGTAGAATTTGTCACCCTGCAAACTTTGCCTTGTCAAAGAGCTGGCTTGGTCTTCCTGGAGACAGAAGCTGGGATTTGTGTCATTCTGTGTTGTGTCTTAGTACAACATAGAAAATACATGCATGTATGCCATGAAGATGATTATGGTATTGTAAAGATGGATGCGTGGTAGGGCCACCAGCGCATTCCTAGTGTGTGAAGATGCATGTCTTCAGAAACGAAGGCAGTTTAGGTGCTGCCTTTCCACCAGAACAGGACGTATAAATTGACCTTTCTTGTAACAAAGCAGACTTTCCACTTCTATCCCAAGGAGTTCCCTTCAGCGTCTCCAGAAGTATTAGAACTCTCCTGCATGCAAAGGAGCATTTTTCATGATAATGTAGCTATAATTACATGAACACTTAATATGAACAAAATAAATATGCATGCACTCTGATACTGAGAGTTCCTTCAGAAACTGAAGAAAAACAATGTTTGCTTAATGTAAAGGTCTTGGTCATAATTTCTTAAATTTGAAGCTTAAAATTTTATTTTATTTTTACATTCTTTGAAAATTTATTTCAATAGATTTAGGGGGCACAGATTTTTTTTGTTACATGAATGAATTTTATAGTGGTGAAGTAAAATTATAGGCAGCAAATAAATTGATGAGCAGACTTTCTCATAGCATTAGATGACAAATGTGTTTGCTCCTTAGTGAGATCTAAAGAAATTTATATTTCTTAGAATATATCTGAAACAAACAAGAAAAATTAGAAAATATTTTGAGAAGAATGAAAAAAAAACCACAACACACCAAAATTTATGGAACATAGCTACAGCGGTATTAGAGGGAAATTTGTAGCTGTAAATGTTTATAGTACTTTTTTAAAAGACACCAAATGAATAGCTTAAACCTTTACCTTAAAAACTAAACAAAGAAGAGCAAAGCAAACCCAAAGCAAGCAGAAAAGAAAAGAAAGGTTAAATACAGGAAGAAAAAGAAATAAAACAGGAAATAGAAAAATAATAGACAAAATCAATGAAACCAAAAGTTATTTCTTTGAAAAAAATCAATAAAATGGACAACCATTTAACTAGGTTGAACAAGAACAAATGACAGATGATTTAAATTGCAAGAATCAGGCATGGAAGGGGAGGCGTTGTCACTGACCTTACGGAAATCCGAAGGGTTATCGCAGCCCTGTGAAGAAGTGCGTGCCCACGAGCTGAACAGCTGCCACGGGGCGGTTGGGAGAGGACTCGAAGGGCAGCCCAGGCTGTGGGTGCTCTGGAGAGGAGGGAGCCTGCCTGCGCCACCCCCAGCTCTGCAGCATCCTGTCCTGTGGGGAGGGCACAGCCGGGGGTGCAGAGTGCCAGAGAGCCCACCCTCACCTGGGTCTCAGGGAAGTGGTGATTTCAAAATTCATATTCCTTGACTGCCATTGGCTCTCTATTAAGTTATAATCACTTCAGTTCCCCTACAATAATCATTGCTTATAAATTGATTTCACAAACACACTCTGAGAAGTATGTCCTTGTGTATTCAAGTTATGTGGAAACTTTACTTATATGAGGGATGTCCGGAAAGTATCCAGCCATGTAAACCATTCTTGTTCAATGGCTGGATACTTTCTGGACAGCCCTTGTACATCACATTTTGTTACATTTTAGTCTATATTATTCTTTTTCTCTAGTACTATGAAAACCAAAATCTGTTGACTAATGTAGTCAAACTACACTGACTGACTTAGTGATACATATATACCAATGTATATTATGTATTAATAGCTATATAGGTTTTAAAAAATGAATTGCCAATTATAAGGAAGAAAACAGATAAAGTCCATATTGCACTGCCTTTTCCCAGACTATTTGGGTTCACATCTACCAAAACATGTTTGTTTTTCTTTAGAATCATTGAAGTGAATGATTTGCAAAGTGATTGGACTTGTTATTCATGTACTACAACATTGACATTATGAAAAAAATGTAAATCCAGTATAAACTTATTTAAATATATAAAAATATTTGAAACTGGGGGAATTTTTTGAAGCCATGTATCTAAGTGTTTGTTCGCTCTAAGGCCTCATTCTATAGAAGGAGATAGTATGGACCTGCTGTCATAATCAGATGCCTAGGGTGAGGCACAGGAGAAAGGACACCTGCCAGGAGTCTGGGGGCCTGACCTGCGGGTCCACTCTGGCTGACTGTTTGAGCCACTGTCAACTTCAGGGCGTTGGTTTCTCTGGGAACCCTATCAAGTCCAAACTTCCATGGTGACCATTCCAAACTGAGGGCCAATATTCAAGTGGCCCTTTTCAAGTTCAAGGTAATGTTTAAGAGGACTTGCTTATCATGATCGAAAACGCTAATGGCTTCATCTAACACATGTCTTTTTACTCGGAGGGATTCTGGTATATGCAACCTATAAATTTGAATTATATTTATTGAAAACACACAAGAATCAGAAAAATCAGAAGACATACAACAATTCATAGTCATTTGAGGAAGACTGATAGAAATGATTGCTCATTCTTCCTTTTAATTAATAATGGGACATGTTTACCTGTTAAATCTAAAAATAAATTTTAAAGTATTGACTTTTATGAAATCTCTTGTTAATTATCTTAAGAGTAAGCTTTTGAATAGCCTAAATAAACAAGAAAATTATAATCATCTACTCAGGCTTCATTATATTTCCAATAGTATAATAAAGGAGCTCAATATTTGCAGATAGATAGACATAGGTTTGGATTCATGATTTGCCACTTAACTAGTGATGAGATGTTAGGCAAGTTACTAGACTCTTTTGAGGCATAGCACTTAATTTACAAAGCGAAGATTACTGAATTAATTCCCGGCATATTTGGGAGTAAAATAGATAGATGGTTAGAAAATTATAGATTTAGGCAGATAAGCATACACAGAATTAGAACTCCTAAGAAGTAGCTATTCTTGGCATTACCGTCACTCCCAGGGCTTTAACCAACCTTGGTTAAAGGTACAAGCTCCAGGTGCATTTCAACAGCACAATGCATCGAGGCTCTGAGTTGAAGCTAGGCAGTGGGCAGCTGGGGCATTGACATATGGAATACCTGGACACACAGCAGATGTCTTGTATCCTTTCTTGATGTGCAATTCCCTTAATTCAGGGGACAGCTATTTGGAAATTGACTTTACAGTGGTAACAAAATCCAGGTAAGCTACGAATGCTATTGCATCTCAATATCCAAGAAAAAGCTTTGTGCAACCACTATGTGATGTTGAAATAGGATGCTCCATGTGTGTAAGAAGCAAACACTTTCTTAGTATCTGTTTTGCAAAGTAGATGATGTCATCTTGTAAATAGAGAATCTCTTTTCAAAAAGGAAGAGAAGTATGCATTACTGGGTAAATTTATTACTTGCTTTAGCAATATGTTTAACAAGTTTAACTAGGTCCAAGTGTGCTTAGCTGAGAGAATGCAGTAGGTCTGAGCGTTGCGTGCCTGGCATTAAGCCACTCAGACTTGAGCCCCCTCCCACACAGGTCCACTTTCAGATCTCTCATGTCCTTGATGTAATGAGTAAATTGTTACGGATGCAGATGGAGTGCCATCAAGATCTTGAAATCCCTCAGAGGTGACCATATGGCTCCCTCTCACCTTTTAATATTTAATGATGGTCCTTGGGCACACTCCAATTACTAGAAAAACAAAAAAACCAAAAGTTTGAAAAAAGACCATTTTCACACCAATTAAAAAAGAATTTACCAAAGAAAACCTACCCTACAATATTTAAACCCTTTTTAATTAGAATTTTTTGCTTGAGCATAGTAAAATGTTTTGCTAAATGTTTTGATTAAAGACTGATTATCCTTTGGTAGGTGCTTTTCTCTATTGGAATAATGTAATCACTCTCAAAGACTCTTTCCAGCTCTTAATTATATAAATCAATGACAGGCTGCTAACATAAAGTCATAGTCAAGTAGCAATATTGGGTAAAAGCCTGATAAAATTGCTGTCTTCAAAAAACATGGAAATGTTGGGCTCTGTTTTCTCTGTTAATGTGATCATGCCGGTTGTACTCGGTAGCCAAATTGCTGCCACATATAACTGCCCTAGAGTTCCTGATGCTGCCGCTTGATCTCTGTCCTGTAGAGATGTGTAGTTTGCTCCTATAAAGCAGATGAATGTGTCCTGGAGGCCCATGTGGCAAGTCTCACTGTGGAAGCTTTTAGCTTATCTTGAAAGTATATAACTCATTCTGAGTGGTTAACATCTCATGGATATTTAGTCAAGCTGTTGTATCAGCAGGTTACTTTTTTAATTCTTATCTTTTTTCCATCAGGTAATTTGTGTTTTCATCAGTCATTTGTTCTATCATTCAATGGATGTGTAAAAATTTATTATTCTGGGTCTGGTGTAGACACCGGAAGCTCAGAAATGAATAAATAATTCCTGTCCCCAAAGTTGTACATGATCTAGCAGGATCTGTTAAGTGACATTACATTTATAAGACAGTACAAGTGTTGTGGTGGTGGATTCCTGTACTGAGGGCTCTAGAAGCTCAGAGGCAGAAGTGAATGTGGGGGCGGAGGTTGGGAAATGGGAATCGGTGGATGAGGTTGGGGAAAGTCCCGGAAGCCTTGGATTAAGTTTCAAAAAATGAGGCAGTGTTAGCCCAGTTGGGAGTGGTCTTGGGGAGATTTCCAGGATGACAGACAGCTTAAGGATCTGGACAGAAAGCAGGACAAGTTTGCAAATGTTAACCTTTTAAGTATGGCAAAAGTACGTGGTGCAGAGATGGTGAAAGCAGAAGGTAAGACTTAAGCTCACATTTAAAAATTGAGTATTCTAGGACGTAGCAATAAGTTGCACACTTGTCATTTTTTTTGCCTATCATTTTTTGTTTGTAAAGAGATAGAATAAAGAAACAGAAGATAACGTTATTAACTGAGAACATAAAGGCTTAGAGGTGTATAAGAGGACATGAGATTAATTCTGGGGGAAGAGGTGCAGTAACATTTATTCAGAGTAAAGAAACAAGAAGGCAGAGATGGAAGATTTGCAGTGGAGCAAGTGGGTAACCTCTGCTTTCTCTGCTGTGTAGATCACAGCTGGGCTGGGAGCCAGCCAGTGCATTGGTAAATGTCTGGAACAGAGGCAAGTGAAAGCATCATTAGGAATACTGGCGATCACTGGAGAGAAAGAATAAATATCCAGAGTTTCAGGGTGGCCATGCTGTGATTTCCTCCTTCAGTCCTCAGCTACCCACGGAAAGCCATAGAGCGTGCATCCTCAACAGGAAAGATATCACCACCCAAGGGACAAAAATGGTTTTGTGGGGGAGGTAAAATAAAATCCTTACTCTTTTTTGCATGAAACACAGATATACATACAACTCATAAACAAACATACAGTGAGTCTGTGTTATTACATTTCTATGGGATGAAGCAACTGGGAAAACATGTCTAAAAAGTCTTCTTAAAGGGGGCAATAATGAAAAAGCGGTTGAGAAACACAGCTGTAGAAAAAGTTGCTAGAAACCTGAAGGTTGGCCACATCTTTGTGGCAATAGGCAAGAGAGTCAGGAAATATTTGGTTTGGCAATGATGTCATTGAAGTGGTAAAACCCGGATTCCAGGCTGGGCAGAGATGGAGGTTCAACCAAAAGGAAGCTGGAATCGCTGTGTGGAAAGGTTGTGGCGGCACCGTCTGCATCTGCAGCGATTTACCCGCTTCCTCAGGGGACTCAGGAGAAGGGCAGGGAGGGAGAGCCTGAAAGAGTCGGCGGAGGTGAGAGTATACGGTAGACAGAGGAGTGGCTGGAAAGTCGGAATTACAAGAGACAACCAGACTACACGCTGGGATGACTCGGAACGAAGTGCCTTCGGTTCTGATGAGGCAATGGGAGAGCACCGCGTGGGAACAGGCAGCCCCGGTGCACAGGAAACAAAGGCCATCGGCACGAGAGTCGCAGTGAAGACCCAGAGGACTTGCACTCACGTAACTGGCCTTGGGGAAGGAGGCTGAGGCCGTCTGTGCCAGCATGGGAAGGTAGCTTTTTTTTTTCCTTTGGGAAAGTATTCCTAGGAAGATGTCTTTCACCTAATAAACAACTTCACTGTGTGTTTCAGAAAGTTCCTACAAACCAACATGTCTAGGTAAATCATTTGCTCCCCTGGCCAAATAGCTCTCCTTTTGTGACAATAGGTTGTCCGCTTTATTTGGGCAAAAACCTAACTTATCAAATAATAGTTTATTTTCAAGACTCACCTTACGGCCCTCACCTTCCTGAGTTCACCAATCTTAAATTATTTCCTCGTGAGGTGTTTCCAATCCCTATCACTCCCCTGCACAGAAAGGTCCATCTTTAGGTCCACCTAAACCCAGATAGGGAAATCCTGTAAATGTCCTCTGCTTAGCCCCTTCTTATGGGAGGTAGTTAAAACTCTGTCGAGGGGTATCCTCTCTTCTTGCAGTGGCTCTAATCAGCTTAGCTTTGCTTCATTAGCAGATTTTTCTAATGGTCTTTTGAGGAGACACGGGTTAGGGTCTGAAGGGGAAATGATTACTTTTTAAAAATCAGGTAATTGTTGAACGAATGCATATTTCAAGAAACTACCATAATATGTAACAAGATGGGGCATGTTTTATCCATCAGAACTTTTATGAGGAATGAAACTATGTTTTTCAGGGGAAATACATTAATGGGTAAATGGGACAGAGTTACAACTGATTATGGAAAGCTAAGTTCTGCATAAGATCAAAGAAAGAAAACCTATACACCCAGGTACAGGACAGGGGAGAAAATACAAAAGTCCACTGAAAAAGGCCAGGTACTGTGAGATGCCCTCTTTTGTAACCCATGAAATATAGTAAATTTATGACATAGTGAAACATTTGAAAACCTATTTGTTTGCTTGTTTGTTTTCATAGATAAGTAGAAATATTGGTCTCATTCTGGAATCAAAACAGCATGTGCAGATCCAGGGCATGAAGAAGAATGAAAATATGAAATCAGAATCAGTGTGTAGGCCTCGGGAACCAGAGGATTTCCCAAGAAGAACTCCGCACTGCCGACTGTGCCCAGCAGAGTGAAGAAAGTAGAACTTCGCGAAGGAACATCAGCCTTACATTTGGAAATACCAGGGTTAAGCCAAAGGTTCTCAACGTTTCTAAAAAGTAAGAAACAGAAAAGGAGGACAAAGGATACAGAAAGTCTCTCAATAGTGTGAATTAACAGTAAAAGACAAAAGATTCTTGCCTTTAAATGTCTGAGGAAAATTAGTTTACAATTGAAAAATTATTCTCAAACTTTCAGCCGGTTATGAGGATAGAAGAACATTTCATACATGCAAGAGCTTTACAGGTTTGTCTGTCACGCACCCTTCCCTCAGACCCAACAGGTGTGCAGACGAACACGGTAGGTAGCACTCCAAGAAGGAGGTGGTCCAGGAACCCAGGAACCCAGGACTTAAGCACTGGACAGGGGCACAACCAAGTCCAAGGGTGACTGCAGGACAGGCCCACGGGGACAGCTGTGTTGGGTCATGCGAGAGAACAAAGAGCTCCAGGACAGACGCAGTCCGGGAGCAATGAGGTACAGCTGGACATGCTTGTTTTATGAGGTTTTGTCGAGTTAGTCCAGGACACAGCAGTATAACCAGGAAAATATGTTCCTGTCGCCTGTGCTTCCAGGCAAGAGGCCTTCGTGAGAAATGGGCTAATCCCAAAGGAAGGCAGGTGTTAATGAAAGCAAGAGAGGGAGAGGAAGCCTACTGTGGAGAGGTGCAGCACGGAGACACATTTATCTAACCAAGCACAGGTTTTAAAGATGAAAATTCTACAAAATAGTGAATTGGTATTTGAGGGTTTCAATATATGACATTCTTTCCTTCTGTCCAACTGTGGGGCCAGCTGAAAAACAAAAGAATAAGTCAGTGGGACCAAAAGGTCAGGGGCATTTTCCATAAAGCTTTGGGGAAATACAGGTCGGGGCTTGTTAACAGTGGTGGCGAGCTGTGCTCCACTTGTGGTGATGGAGACCTGGCCTGAGGGGCAGGGCCTCCCCCTAAAATTCAGCATATGGAGGAGAAGAGTAGTTCTGTGCCCCTTTCAAAACTCGGGCATGAAGCAAAGCTAAGAGTGTGGTATGTGCTGGAGCTGGGTCCCCTAACAGGAGAGAGAAATGAGCTTAGGGAGGAACCCAAGTTCTCCTTCCAAACTGAAGGGTCCCCTGAGCAGAACTGGAGAGGCAGAGAGGGCCGGGGCTTGCCCGCATCGCCTTCCCCCCATGTGGAAACGTGGAGCACAGAAAGCAAGGTCCCCACCAGCGTCCTTGCTGGACTGACCACTGGGTTTACGGTCACCCGGCGATGTGGCTACCTGCACGCTGCCCACCATCCTAAACCAAACACTGTTCTTTTAAGGATCCTTCCAGAGTCATATTGTAGACTTTGTCCCAGAAAGTACTGATGCTTCCCTCCCTGTTCTATGTCTCGGTCCCAGTCTCACAGGTTTTGTTGATATAGTGTCTTGGAGTTTCTTCAAAGAGATTAAATGCCAATACCCTCTAGTAATATGATGCCAACATGGGGAAATACAAACCCTTCCCATTATAAAAGAGGAATTGGAGTTAAAAAAAATGATAACATCCTTGCATGTTAATGTCTAGTGGCAGTTGGTGAGGCCAGTTGCAGAAAGTGTCCTCACCAGGTGCTTATTCTGTTGGAATTCAGCTGGAATGTTCTCAGTGAAGTGTGGACTCAGGGTCTCCTCAGCAGTCGCGGTGCAGGCTGCCTTGGTGGGTGCAGTTCTACCAGGAAATGTTCCTTCTTTTCTAGTCCTATATCAAGCTTAATAGACTGCAGTTTTTGAAGCATCAAATATTGTATAAGTAACACGATTATCAGAAAACTAGCATTACACTTCCCAATTTAAGAAAGAACTCAATCTCCAGTATACCAATAATTATACTAGACAAAGTGAAGAACACGATGCTTTGCTCCAACACAGAACACTGCCTCAATGCTATCTAAAAAAATGGATGTTGGGCAAGGAAAAACTTGGCTTCCACTTCCCTGGAGTGCTGGTCTGTGCCTCAGTGTGTGACCTACCAACCCAGACCTCTCATCCATGAAGGTATTTTGTAGATGTGATTAACGTTGGCAATGGGTTGACTTTAAGTAAATAAGATCCTCCTAGATAATCTGGCTGGGCCTGACCCCATCAGTTGAAAGGCCTTAAGAGGGAAGCTAAGGTTCCCCTGAAGAAGAAAGAAACTGCACTTGAATGCATACGTAGACAGAAGCATCATCCAGTGCCTGGTGTTCCAGCCCTTCCTGGTGGCCTGCTCTGTGGATTTCAGGCTTTAGCCTTGCATGGCCAGTCCACAGAATCACATGAGCCAATTCCTTGCAACAGTGCTGTCAATATTTATTCCCTACTGGCTGTTTCTCCTGCCTTGACTGGCAGGTCCCTAGTGGCCTGCTGAGGTACGATGTCTCTGTTGGATCCAAAGCCAAGATCCATGCTGTATCCTTTCTAATCTGGGCCGTGCTGAGGTTGTGTGTGTGTATGTGTGTGTGAGAGAGAGAGAGAGATTGTGCATGTGTGGGCACTTACAGGGGTGGTGTTCCTCGAATCTGTCATCAGCTTACGCTACTGCCAAGTTAAGCCCAGCACCATCCCTGCTGTGGCTAATGGAATTTGGAGCAGTCAATTGAGCAAAAACCTACCCTGGCTTACCACTAACAGTTTACACGTAGGGACTAATCATTGCCCTGTGGCTTCTGCCCACTCACATCTCAAGTGACCCAAGTCTGTGTCAGCCTCACCTACAGTACCAGGCCAACGTGTTCTCAAGTAGTATAAGGCTCCTGTGTGGCCAATTCCCTGCCCTTGCCACATCTCATGTAAAGGTAGCTCTGCCTTTATGTATAATGATGGTTTTATATGGAAAACCCCCCTCCTGTGGCTGTGACCATCACACCCTGACACTTGATAAGTGTGGTGACCCATCATTTGATCAGCTCGAGGCCTGATACTGCTGGCCACAGACACACTCGCTAGCTAAGCCAGCTGCAATCCAACCACACGGCACAGTGTGGCTGCTGCAGCCGAGGTCTGCCACGCCTGCAGGCCCCGGCTCCCCGGGACCCTTTCTGAGCGTCAGCGTGGAGGGGGTGCCCTGATCTCTAGAGAAGAGGGAGGAGGAGCTTGATCCATAGTCCAGTCTCCCCTTGCAGCTCACCCCACTGTCAAGTGATTCCCCTCAATGAGAGAAGAGTGAAAAGCCAGCAGAGGGGGAGGCGCCATTGTCCCCTCACCTGGACACAGGAAGCTGGGGGAGAGAGCAAAGGAGTCAGTGTGCAGAGTGGACAGAGGCCCAGGAAAGAGACCAGGTGACGACACAGTCATCTGAGTGCTTCACAATGACCAGCTAATGAGTGCACGTGCAGGCCCGCGAACAGCTCAGTCCCCTCCCGTGTGTATGAAATGTCCCTTCTCAAGCACTGTGGGATCCCCACTCGGATCCCCACTAGTGCCTGCCTCCGCCCATGACCCTCTCTCCTGGGGCTCTGCAGCTTGGAGCTGGGACAGTTCCACCCTCAGGGGGCTGGGGACACAGTGGCTTAACATCTACAGTCCCAGCTCTGGTTGGGCTGAAATGCTCCCATCCACAGACCTGCCCCTTCCTGAGAAGCTCGGCTGTACCCACCTGCAGGACACTTGTGTGTCTTCATGTGTGTGTGTACACACGTGGTACTCGGTTGATGGTCCCACAGTGTCACCCTGAGTGAGACCCTTTGTGTTTGCCCTTAATGATAAAGGTCTCTCGATTCAAGAATCATGCATGTTGCACACGCGTGGTACACCCTGTGCACACGTACATCCCCAAAGCACCTGCTTGGGTGGAGTTTTCCTGTCAGCTGCAGTATTAGTCACTTCTCTCTCTATTATATGTGTACACATAGTCATGTGTCACTTAGTGATGGGGATATGTTCCGAGATATGCATCATCAGGCCATTTTATCATTGTGTAAACATCATAGAGTAAATGTAAGGGGATCCATAAGCAAGAAAACATTTTTTTTTGTAATTCTCTTATGTTTTAAGATCCCAGGCCAGTAAGATTAGCTGACCAGAACTTTGTAACTTTCTGTGCACTGATACATTCCCTTTTGAATTTATTTCCGAGAAAAGGTGGAGCTTCCTGCAGTCATGAGATAACTACAGAGCCCTACACCACTTGTTTGTCTGGAGACAGGATAAGGGACACCCTACCACAGATTGTGCCCAAGGACCTGCTGAGCGACCTACTCCCTGCATCCCACCTGCCCACAGGCTGAAAGAATGACCAATATTAACCTCTAGCTCATTATACTACTAAAATCCCACCATTTTTTGATCATGGGATGTATGTACTGGCATGTTTCTCACTGCACTTGCGTGTCCTGCATCCACCCCAAACATGTAATGATGCTCACACCCACCATGCATTATTCATTGCACCTCCAGAAAAAACCCTGGCCCTGTTGGTCAGGAGGCAGATTTGAGGCAGTGCATTCCTCCCACCTCCCGGTTAACTCATCCTCTGCAATAAATCCTTTCTTCCTTGACAATCCTCCTTGTCTCAGTAATTGGCTTTCTGTGCTGTGAGCAACAGAGAACCCCCCTTGCGGGTTTGGTAACATAAACTTACACAAACCTAGATGGTATAGCTTACCACACACGGAGGCTGCATGGTACAGCCTACTGTTCCTAAGCTACAAACTGAACAGCATCCTACTGTACTGAATACTGTAGGCAACTGTAACACAATGGTAAGTATTTGTGTATCTAAACATATCTAAACATAGAAAAGGTACAGTAAAAATACGATATTATAATCTTATGAGACCACTGTCCTATATGTGGTCTGTCACTGACCAAAACTTCACTATGTGACACATAATTGCATATATGTGTGTGTATATATACACACATATACATGGAGGGAGAGAAACAGATAGACAGAGACAGAGAAATTTTAAAGAATTGGTTCACACTATAGTGGAGGCTGGTAAAGCCAAACCCTGCAAGGCAGTCCTGCAGCCCGGAGGCCTATTAAAGAACTGCAGTTTAAGTCCCAAGGTGGTCTACTGGCAGAATCCCTTCTTCTTCTGGGGAAGGTCAGTCTCTCTCAATTAGGGCCTTTCACTGATTGGATGAGGCCCACCCACATTATAGAGGACAATCTGATTTATTCAAGGTCGACTGATTAAAGTACCTTCATAGCAGTACCTAGAAAAATGTACTAAATGATGCTAAAATGTACCATCATAGCAGTATCTAGAATAATGTTTGACCACATATCTGGGTACTGTGGCTTAGTCATGTTGACACATAAAATCAACCACCATTCCCTCCTACTGAACCAGGGACCTCCTCTCACCTCTGGAGCTCCATGGCTGTGCCTCCCTCCCGCGCCGGGCTCCTGTCTCTCACTCTGGTTCTCCCTTGGCCACCTCGTTGGACTCCCTAGTCAGATGGCAGCCCTCCTCCTCCTCAGGCTTGCTCTTCCCCGGAAGAGAAGCGTGTTCCCACGTCACGGTTGGATGTTCATCGTGTGATTGACCTGCTCAATGTCAAGCAAGTGTCAGACATGGCCCGTTTTTCCTTTGTCTTGTGTTGTTACAGCAAATACCCTCAAGGAGTGGGGGCACAATCTAGTCTCTAAGGGAATTTGGAGAAGGAAGTGAATGCCTGAGAATTAGTTAACCTGAATTTTTACTTAAGATCTATTTAAATTATGTCTTTAGTGTTGGTTTGCTCACCCTTGTCTTTTATACATTTCTAATGATGTCTATGGTGGCAGATTCTAATGGTTCTTCCAACTTCCTATTGTAACTTAGATGTGATACGTTGGTTTGGAGCAAAAAGCTTCACACCAAATCTCAGCTCAGCCCTTTGCTCAGCTCATGTTCTAGCAAGTGGCTCAACCTCTGCAAACACCCCTCCTTGCAGAAAAGGATATCAATAAAATGGCTCAGAGTTCCTGCACGTGGAACAGACCCCTGTTCAGTGCTGGTCTGACCCAAGCCTCAGGGTGGTTCTGTGGTTGTCAGGGGTACCCACCGCAAAAAATTTCCTGAGGATGCCGCAAGAAATAAGGAAAATCATCATCTCTATGCCTGGCACATCTTAATGATTCTGTAAATTATATCTACTTAAAAACCTCTAACGACAGACTGTGCCCAAGGGTGAATTGTTAAAAAATAAGGAAGGTTCTCAATATGTATTGATAGAGGTGCCATGTGTATTTTGTGAAGGCAGCTCAGAAGTCTCGAGCTTAAATCAAATATGAATTTGTATCTTGATATCCCTTAAAATATTTCCCCAAACTGGACAAATATTTGATAATTGCTCTTTTTTATGGGAGAACCATTATTTGATCCAATCAGGGAATATAATATGGCAACTGGTCTTTGAGGTCTGGGAAAGTAGAATCTTTGCTTCCTGCCCTTGTTTCTCTGCTGGCACCTAGTACAGAGCTAGGAAACAATTCATGTATTTAAAATACAGTGAAACAAAGTATATTCCCTGAATGAAGACTAATAAGGATTTGTGTAAAAGCTAACATGTGTTCACAGAAACATCCACTTCATGAAATCGTGACTTTATCCCATGAGCTTCTTGGTGTTAACAGGAACTCAGGTTTTATGCTGTTGTTGGTTTTGTATTTTAATCAGTGAAAGGCAGAAGTGAACACCGGGCTGTGCAGAGGGAAAATTCAAAGCTCCAGCTACATATTCCAAAAACTCCCACAGCATATTTGAATTAGTCACGTTTATCTTGAGGAGAAAAGCAACTAAAAAGTCCTTCTCTGGTCTAGTCAAGACCCCTTCTCATTTAGAACAGTCTCTTTTTAACATGGTGACTATCCTTTCTCTTCAGCTCCTCAAAATTTATCTCTAAAGCAAACAGGCAGCCCCTTTTCTATGGATAAGCACATCTTCCAGCCAAATGATAGGGAGAAGGTTTTGTTGGAAGCTCTTTCATGTTAAAGGTATTTCACTGTTGACTATTGTCACAAGAGCGCCCCATCCATTCTAACTACTGGCTGGCGAGTTTGGGTCCGAACACCCGTGTGACCGAGATGCATTGCTGTTGAGTCACCGTCCCCCTGTTTTAGCTACAGAATATTCTGACGAACTCTCTCCTTATATCCAGCATGCTTGGGAACATGTGTTCCTGAAACACTCAAGAGGGATTCTGATCCTCAGCAGACAGTAACCAGCAAGAGTTGCTTTTGTGGAGTCTGCACAGTCTTCAGGAGCTCCTAGAGCTGGTCCCAGGGTCTCCTTTGAGCCAAGCCCTGCATGCGGAACACAGACACTCGTATGGAGGGTCTTCAGGCCCTCCGCATGCTTCCCGATCTCCCCTGGCCTTGGATGAGGAAGCTAGCACCTCTGGGCCTTGGCCCCATCATTTATATCAGGGAATTTGAACTAGACAATCTCTAACATCCTTGATTGTTTTAATAATCTATAGTTCTAGGACACATTGACACATTGTTTCTAATTGGTGCAGAACATTTATTACCAAAAGTTCTGTGCATTTTCCATGTTAAGTGACAAATTATTCTCGCCCTAATGTACATGAGCACGTGCTTTATGTCATCAGCTCTGTGTTCTTATATTATGTGTGCCGCTTACTAGCTGGAGTGTGAGGGCAAGTTGCTTACACTCTGGTGCCTCAGTTTTCTCATTGTAAACAGGCTACCCTGGGATCTGCCTCCTGTGGGGGCTGGAGACCACAAAGCCATCTGCCGTGGTCACTGTGATTCATTGGTTGCCAGCCCGCCCACTGCAGAAGGACAGACCTCAGATCAGAAATGTTCTCATCCCCTAACTGACTGATGGTACGACTGAGCCCTGCCTGTTTAGCGGAAGACGCTCCCCTGCGTTGTGACCCCAGTCCCCCTCTCCCATCCCTGGGACGACTCAGAACCAGCTTGCCGGCTGCACAGCTGTTTCACTTCGAATCACGTTTGCTTTCAATTACAGCGTACCTTGACAGTTTGAAAGCTAACTACCAAACCAGAAAGGCGTCTTGGAATTTACGGGGAGTGAGAAGTTGTGTCAGTTTGGGAAAGTGTGATGACTTGTGAAGGCAGAGCTGGTCAAAGGGCACGAGCTCCGAGGCCCTCCTTAAAAACGGCCTCGTAACACAGCCGGCCTCCTAGAAGCCGTGATCGCTCTTTAGTCACGAGCCAGTTTCCTGTTGTTGAACTCAATTCAACTTCGGTTTTTATTCATTGAAGGTTGAATCAGGGCCTTGGAGGAGCATGGGAGACGAGGAAGACACACTACTGCGATCTTGAGTTCCTATGTCGCTCACGGTGTTTGTTCTGGTTCCTGTTCTGTGTCTAAGGAGCAGTGCTCGGGAGACTGAGTCCAGTAATGATGCTCCACAATCCACGCACAGCTGGCCTCACAGTCCCCGATGGCAAGTGACCTGGGCATACCTTGTTGTCAACCTTCATTTAGGTTGAGGCAAACCCAGACAGGACAGGCAGAGAACTGACACACCACAGGGTGCAGGGCGCCGGGACTGTGCCCTTCGGAGTTCACGAAGCCGTGCCTGGGAGCGGGTGTGGGCAAGAGTGAGAACGAGCTGTGGGCTGCACACATGTGCATGCACGTGTGCGTGTGTTTGCATGTGCATGTGTTTCCCAGGTGCTCCGACCTCCGCTGGGCACCTGCTGTGCTCACTGCACACCCATGTTCCCGTAGGGTCCCAAGACACTGTGGTCAGGATGGACACATGTGGCCAACCCCCTACCCAGGATACTCCATCAAATGATAAGACTTCCTGTGCTCCCTGATTTATCCCCAAGGTCCCTACCACGTGTGTGGGGGGGTTAACACCACCCGAGTTCAGTTCCTCCCTGTAATCCGTCACCTCTCTTTACTCTCAGCCGCTTCCCTTCAAATAAATGTTACGCTCAGGGTAGAAAACGACTCTCTGTTGTTTCTGTCTTTGTGCACACATTAGTCTTGAGTTTGTCAGTCAAGTCCAGCGTAACACCCTGTCCAATTTGTTACTTAGAGAGTTTGGGGTGTTTCTTTCACTTCCTGGTCTGATTTTCCTCTGTGCTCTCAAATGCCTGGCCTGTCAGTAACTCTTCCCTCCACTACCTCTAGTGGGTCCTGGGTTATGTCCCTCCTTGAGAAAAGAGCCCAGACCGGGACTCCACAATTCCAGTGAGTTCAGGGATTTCCAAGGCATCGTGGTGACCAAACCATGAACGTGGAGAAAATCGAGTTCAATCACGTACTTCCCTCCAAACAGCAGACTTGGGATTACAAGATGTCTTAAGCTCCTCCTGAATCATCGTGGCCCCAGTAATCATGTGTTTTTTATTATCATTTGGCACTTCATGGGCACGTTTATTGTTTCTTTGCTAGTTTTATAGACTGCCTGCAACGTTCAAGGATAAAAGAATAGCAATAAGGCAAAGTCGATAGACATGTGGGAGTGAGGCCAAGTCAGCTCCCTACACAGGGGCCTGTAGAGTGGGGTGGTTCCAGGGAGAGGAGGCTATCATGATGCCATCCAAAGGGTGGGTGGGTGCACTGGAGCAGGTATCCAATTCTGTCATAGCACAAATACTCTCTTCAAGTTGCTGCAACTCATTGAAATCCACAAGGGCTCTGGTGTCTCTCTCTCTCTAGGCTGGAAATGGCCATTGGCCAACATGAATGGAAATTGGGCAGAACTGTTTGCAGGCAGCAAGGCCCATGGTCTTAAAGCTCAGTGTAGAGATGATCTCGGACTACAGAAGGGTCTGAGATCATCACTCCACAAAACTGCCCTTGGCAAGGCATAGCGTCGTATAGGGGTGAGCATAAATGCGGTGTCCAGAGAGGCTTGTAGAGAGGGGAGTTTCATGCGGGGTTCCTCTGCTGTCATGTGAAGTCATCTGGGGCCTGCCCGCCCCCTCCCACAGAGCAGAGGCGCAGATGCTGGTCCAGATTGCCGTGGCCGCAGAGAGTCAATTTCCAAATCTACTTGGCACACGCCCCCGGCTTAGCCTGTAACACAAATGTACCAGAATAGTCACAAAATGACATTGTGTATTTGTGGACTTAGTCTTTGTTTATTAACATGATTAATATTTTAAAAAAGAGAAATGAAAACAAAACATTGTATGAACCAGATTGTTCCTCCCATGTTGATATCTGATAAACACAACTGTGGGGCCAAACACATTCTTTAGCATATTTGAATATTCATAGCTTTAGGTAACTGGGGTTCACCAGGGATAGAGGTTAACAACTTGCCCGACACAGTGTTTCTAAGGAAGAGTCCTTGTCTAGGCTTCTTCTGAGCTCTGTGAGCCCCAGTCTCCACGTGGTAAATATTGGTGCTCAGTCACGGTGTGGATCGCTGAGGCTGGAGACAAAGCTTGAGACAGCCCTCTCGTTTATCCTTGGTGTAATTCTGGTCGTAAAGTATTGTCATAGTGTGGATTCCAACAAACCCCCTACTCTGTGCTTTCTTTATTACATGTCATTTATTGGATAGCACATAGAACAAATGCTCCAATCACTGCAGCTTTAAGTTTATGTGATCTCATGGGTCATTTTATGTGGAATGAACAGGGGAACTCAAGAAGACAGCTGAGTGACAGGGCATAAAATATAGCTATTCTTGGGAGAGAATGAATTAATATGAAGACAGAATCAGGTTAGTCATGGAGATCTAGTAAGAAATAGGCACATTTATAAAGGCATCCCTGGTTTTGAGACTACAGAAACCAAATGAGTTCAAGTTTACATAACTTTATTACTACTATGTTTGGGGCTCTGTTAGAAAGCCTTTATTCGGCTTTATTCTTTAGCTGTCAAAGATTAGTGATCCACCCAGACACTAGCAGTTGTAGTAAGCTCAGAATGTACTTTCTCTGTGGTATGACACCAAACATGGGTGGCATCTTTCCTGCTAAATTCTTTCTCATGTGCTTTCCACAAGAAGATCAACATACTAAAGGGAAGGTGTCAAGGCTATGGGTCCTAAACTTGGGCTCACTTTGATGCTAGCTTCAGTAACAATTTATCCTTTTCCTTCCAAGTGACCTATTTGTGGGTAATTGTACCATACTCCTCCATGCTGCCCATGAATAAACAGCCTTAACCAGTGTCGTGTGAGACCCAGACCACAGACAGTAAGAGTTGGAAAGCATCTTTCATACATCTAAACTGAGCTTATAATGAGGTTTATGCCATGCCTCTTCTCTCCCCCACAATAGTAACTTGTACAAAAACAGGTGGAATATTTTTAAAGGAAAATTGCTAGATGTGCATAAATTTTCCAAGTTTGGAAAACATGACTCTATGAAAAGCATAGTTGAGGAAAAACAAAAGAATAAAGGTTGTCCTGCACCCTTTGTTCAATAGTGAACTGTCAGCTGTTAGAGAAGACCCCAGTGTTCACTCACAAAGTGTTCTACTAAGTAAAAAACAACAAACAAGACAACAAAACACCACCCAACACTGCAAGCTGATTATACTTCCCCAAATGTGCCCACTGTGTCTGACTTCAACGGCAGCACGGTTTCTACTCCAACAGGAAAGTCACCTGGAATAACTTCTCCTTTCATGTTCCACTCTGTTTCTTTTGTGACTTTAGTCACGGGCACCATTTGGTGTTAACATGCAGGGTTTGACTGACATCTGGAATGAGCTGCTAACACCAGAGTTTATTTTAACAAAGATGGGATTCAGAAGAGGTTAGTCCCATGCTTTACTACCTAATGTCAAAAAAAAATTGCTCTATTTTGATACTTGCCTTTGTTCCCTACCTTTGGGAATTAAACTCTATGATAAACAGACATCACCACTTGTTTCAGGAAGCGGGCGTGTGTGGCGCTGATGAATGCCCCTGGCTTGCTCTAGGCTGCCATTCAGTAATTGCTGCCACCAGGCACGACATAAACCCACCTGCCTTCAGCTCTCCTTTTGGACAACGTGCCCTCTTCAGAACACTCCTGCTAACCCCTGAGCTGATTTTAACAACTCCCTCACTGTGTCCCCAGGCTAGCTATCTTGGCACTAAATCCTCCATCTTGTAAAACCCAGTTGCTTAGGTAACACTTTGCTCCCTCCAACGTGGTGTTCTGTGATGCACCCACTCATCCTTGCTCCAGATGGCTTGAAGCGGTAATCACATAATTTACTTGGAGCCACACTCAAGTTAGTCTTCTTTTCTCCAGCAAAAGGGAAAATAGAACATAATTTTAAATCTGTTTAGAATAAAATAATCTGGACAATAGGCAGATAAATCTACCTTTGCAAATTTTGAGTCATAAATTTGCCCCATTCCATTTTATTTGGAATTAAATCATCTAGTCCTCTCTCCATCGTTCGGAGGAAGGCATTCTGTAGGAAAGGTGGGATTTTTTTCTCTGTTGGAAATGCTGGTCTCTGGTGGAAAATGCATCCCCCAATTGCTGAGTGAATGTATAGAATATGTCCCTTCAACCAGTTTACAAAAGTTTGAACTCTGCCCTACAGGTCAGACAAACCAAGTGCTTCTGAATGAAGTGTCCACGAATGAGCCACTATTTCCTGTGACAACAGGCAGACATGTGCTGGGAGTGGGGGCAGGGAAGTAACTGAAAATTCTCAATAACATTTCAGCCTTATTTGTGGTAATAGGATATGTAAAAGATTTGCAGTTTCTCCTCTTTTAAAACTATGGTAGCCTCAACCTGTCTAATTGGAGCATTGAATTAGTATTATGAGGTTAAACAGAAAATACAAAATAATTTCACAGTGACTCACAGAGTCCATCACATGATCACACATGGTACTCATTTGTCCTAGCCCAAAGAGTCATGTTTGAGTTATTTAAACTCAATAGAAAAATACAAACTATGATTTGGCTGTGAACTTGGGATAGTCCTACCTAGGTTTAAGTAAACTCATTTCATCAGCTTAAGGATGCATCAATCTAAAATAAGCATGTAGCACTGGGCATATGTGTTTAAAAGTACAAAAAGATTGTGGTAAGATAGATATTCATACATGTCCATGCTTTCAAGCACATATGCCATGTCCTGTACTCAATGATCTTATAATTTTATAACTGATAGAACTGTCACCTAATTTAGTTCGAAGCAGAAGGACTTCTGAATTTATGTTGAACCTTAGTGTGATGTCAGGCAAAGCAGCATCTCATAATTTTCAGTATATCTCTCTTGATTTTAGCTCTGCCATGTGGAGCACTAGGAAGTTGCCACTGCAGTCCTTCCAAGAAACAAGTTGAACAAACTGTGGGTATTTGTTCAAAAAAATTAAGAATTTCAAGATAGTGACAGCAGAGCATTGAACCAGGTGTGAGGTCCTTCTGAGCCCGAGTCCCTGTGCAGGTGTGTGGGATGCACACCTAGGAAGTCGGTTCTACCTGACACATAAGGAAGCACTTTGGTAGCACTAGCAGTACTGCTACTACTATTAGCAGTACTAACGGCCACTGAGAAATCTTTCACATTCACTAGCCCTGTGATCGTAGGTCAATCATCAAACCTCTCAGGACTTCTGATTCCTTGCTTCTACAGTGAAGGGGCTGGGCTGCACAGGTCCGTGTTACTTGTCACCTCTATGGGGGAGAGAATTCTACCCACACATAGCTCGTGGCTGAGCTTATTTCATTTTGCTTTTATCAGGACTATTGGACTTTTAATTTCTTTCATTAGATACGATGCAGGTGTCCACTGGTTTCCTGGTTCTGCCTTATTTCATCCACATTAGACACTGTCATGACCCGCTTACAGGTCTTTCGCTCCGGCGCCTCCTCTGTAGCAGTAAATATTTGTCACACGCAGCTCATGCCTACTTTTGCTTCGCAGGAACAGAAGTTCTGTCAATTTGCTGGTTCTTTGTGTGCGTCATTCTTGTCCAATTGCTCCGTAACACCTGACATTTCTCTCCCCCTCTCTCCCTGCCTCTCTTTTATAAAGGATTGAGTTGTGTTTTATCCTCTAATCCTTTCAAAATACTGTGTACCTTTCTAAATGATGGCAACCCCCTGACAAGGCAAGGGGGATGAGAAAGCTGGAAACCACATCAGAAGGGTCTGCTAAATCTGTTGTGACAACAGGGAAGGGATGCTAGGACTTGCTTCATTTAGGTCTGAAAGCACCTTTGTTATGTTTCTCAGAGAAAAGAAAAGAGGGTGGAGGCCTGGGGGTGTGCAGCCCTCCCCTCTGCCTGTCAGTCACATTGGCACCGAAGAAAAAATAAAAGATTAAGGAAAAGTGGGAGCAAAATCTAAAAGGAAAGGCAAAAATAAAAGAAGCATTTGCATAGTTCTAAATATCAAAACTGCTCTGTATCATACACGGAGGTGATTACAGCGAGGAAAGATGACTAATTTGTGCCTGGAGGAACGTAGCTGAGGTCACCAGAATTGGATGCCTGGCTCCCATCTTGGCTGGAGATTTTTTTTTCTTTTTTTGAATAGCGAATGTGCTTTAAAGAAAAGATATATTCAGGCATCTTTTTTCTTGCTTGCTTAGTAAGGTGCTCATTTGCATCAGGTTGTCAAGAGTTATGACATTTAACGTTATTAATGTCACTTCCATTATTCCACTGAATCTCAGCTGCCTTCACCTACAAAATGTAAATGTTTCTGACTACATGACCATAACTAGAGACCCCAAGGAAAGGGAAGAGAGGAACACAGGTCTCCGTACTGCGGGGAGGCCACCTAGCCGGGTCCCGTTGTCATTCACTGCCATGGGTTTGGAAATGCACTCCCTCAAATGTCAGAAGTATTACACACACACACACACACACACACACACACACAGAGTTGTTTTTATTCTTGAAATCCAGTGCAGCTTAACAAACACTTGGAAACTTTCCTTTTAGAAGAAATTGCGTCTGGATTAAAAGATAGAAGGTTTAGTTCAGTGAACACATAGCTGGATCAAAGAGGACCAGAAACCTGAAGATAGAAAAGGCAAATCTTGGAGGCAGGTGCACCCACCATTTTCTAGAGAGTTCCATGAAGCGAGAATTATTCAATTACTGAATTCTAAAATGGCTTTTATATAGCTTATCCACAGAAATTCACAGACATATGAAATAATTTTACAATATAATCAAATCTTCAAAAATTATGATTTCTGTTATTTTCACTTGGGAAAGGCAAATAACTTTTACTATAATTATATTTCATATCTGATTAATTTTAAAGTTCAAAAGAAGATTTTGGGAGTACTATTTAATTAGACCTAAAATATAATTCTGAAATAAAAATAGTCTTTATATATAATTTTTATTTTTATTATGAAAAATTTCAAAAATACAGAAAAAGCAGAAGACAATACAATTACCTCAATTCAACAATTAATATTTTGACATATTTTTATATTTACCTTTTTAATTTTTCCTATTTTTGTATCTATATCTGTTTTTAAGTGTATGTCTCTAGATAGACAGATACAGAGACAAGAGGATACAGATAGATATATAGGTAGGTAGGCAGGTAGGTAGAGGTACATAAATGTTTTTCCAAACTACACATAGCCATATATACCCAACATACCATTATCATACAAGATTAAAATAACAATGATTCTCTAATATTAGTTTGTCACAGACCATTTGCACATTTTCTCTATTTGTTTTCCAAACTATTCTAACTGGTTTTATCAAACTCAGATTCATGTCTGTGCATTGCGTTACTATGTCTCCTTTGTGTTTTTTAAATTTAGAATAACACCCTCCTCCTCAAAGTCTTAATTTTTTTCCATGATAATGACTTTTTGAAGAGAGCAAGGCAATTACTTTTTACTGCCCCACATTCTGGATTTGTTTGATTGTTTTCTTATACTATGCCTTGCCCTGTTTCTCTAGCACTTACGTATCCTGTAAACTGAAGGTTAGGGCTACATTCATGGTCATTATTGTTAGCAAGAACACTTCCTATGTGAAGTTACATGCTTGAGATTTATTTCTATTTTTAAGGATAAATAATAGTTGTACATATTTATGGAATACATGTGATATTTTGATACAAGCATAAAATGTCTAATGATCAAATCAGGACAACTGGGAGAGCTATCACCTCAAATATTTATCATTTCTTTGGGTTGGGAACATTCCAAATATATTCCTCTACTTATTTTAAATATACAATGAATTATTGTTGACTATAGTCACCTATTGTGCTACTGAACACTAGATTTTATTCCTTCTGTATGATTGTACCTTTGTACCCATTAACCAACCCCTCTCTACCCCTCCTCCCCACCGCCCTCCCAAATCTCTGGTAACCGTCATTCTACTTTCTACCACCATGAGATCAATATTTTTTAGCTTCCACATATGAGTGAGAACATGCAATATTTGTCTTTCTGTGCCTGGCTTATCTCCCTTAACATAAAGTCCTTCAGTATCATCTATGCTGTTGTGAATGACAGGATTTCATTCTTTTTAATGGCTTAACATTATTCTATTGTGCATCACGTTTTCTTTATCCACTCATCTGTTGACGGACATTTGGGTTGATGCCATATCCTGGCTATTGTGAATAGGGCTGCAGTAAACATGGGAATGCAGATACCTCTTTAATGTACTAATTTCTTTTCTTTTGATATACACAGCAGTGTGATTGCTGGATAATATGGTAGTTCTACTTTTATTTTTCTGAGGTGCCTCTATACTGTTTTCCATAGTGGCTATACTAATTTATATTCCCACCAGCAGTGTGCAAGTGTTCCCCCTTCTCTACATCCTCACCAGTTTTCATTATTTTTTTGCCTTTTTGATAAAAGCCATTTTAACTGGGGTTAGACGATGTCTCATTGTGGTTTGGATTTGCATTTCTTTGATGATGGATGATTAGTGACATTGAGTATTTTTTCATATGCCTTTTAGCCATTTTTTTGGTCTTCTTTTGGGAAATATCTACTCAGATCTTTTGCCCATTTCTAAATAGGATGATTTGGGTTTTTGTATGTTTTTGCTATTGAATTGTTTGGGGTTTTTTATGTAGTCTGTTTATTATTCTCTTGTCAGTTGAATAGTTTGCAAATATTTTCTCCCATTCTGTAGGTGGTCTCTTCACTCTGTTGACTGTTTCCTTTGCTGTGCAGAAGCTTTTTAACTTAATGTGATCCCATTTGTTCATTTTTTCTTTGATTGCCTGTGTTTTTGAGGTCTTACTCAAGCAATTTTTGCTCAGACCAATGTCCTGAAGCCTTTCCCAAATGTTTATTTCTAGTAGTTTTATAATTTCAGGTCTTGTATTTAAGTCTTTAATCCATTTTGATTTGATTTTTGCATATAGTGAAAGGCAGGGTTCTCATTTCATTATTCCTGCATACGGATATCTGGTTTTCCCACCATCATTTATTGGAGAGATGGTCCTTTCACCGGTACATGTTCTTGGGGCCTTTGTCAAAAATATGTTGACTGTAAATATGTACATTTATTTCTGGGTCCTTTTTTCTATTCCATTGGTCTATGTGTTTGTTTGTATACCAGTACCATGATGTTTTGGTTACTATAGCTTTGTAGTGTAGTTTGAAGTCAGGTAATGTGATGTTTCCAGCTTTGTTCTTTTTGTTCAGGATTGCTTTGGCTATTCTGTGTCTTTTGTTGTTCCATATAAATTTTAGGATTGTTTTTCTATTTCTGTGAAGAATATAATTGGTGCTTTGATAGGTACTTTATTGAATCTGTAGATTGCTGGGTAGTATGGATATTTTGAAAATATTGATTATTCTAATCCACAAATATGGAATCTTTCCATTTTTTTGTGTGTCCTATTCAATTTCTTTCATCAATGTTTTCATTGTAGAGATCTTTCACTTCTTTGGTTAGGTTTATTTCTAGGTATTTTATTTTAGTTTTAGCTATTGTATATTGAATTGTTTTTTAGTTTCTCTTTTAGATGGTTTGCTGTTGGTGTTTAGAAATGTTCTTAATTTTTGAATGTTAATTTTGTATCCCACAGCTTTACTGAATTTGTTTATAAGTTCTAATAGTTTTTTTACTGGAGTCTTTAGATAACAACAGCATATCATCTACCAACAAGGATAATTTGATTTCTTCCTTTCCAATGTGGGTGCCCTTTGCCCTTTATTTCTTTCTCTTGTCTTATTGGTCTGGCTAAAACTTCCAGTATTATTTCGAATAAAAGTGGTCAGTGGTTATGGTGTGTTCCTTCTATACTCAGTTTGTTAAGAGTTTTTATCATGAAGGGAGGTTGAATTTGATTGAATGCTTTTCTGGCATCTATTAACCATATGGTTTTTGTCCTTCATTTTGTTGATGTGATTTATCACATTTACTGATTTACATATGTTGAATCATCCTTGCATCCTGGGATAAATCTTGCTTGATTGTGATGAATGATTTTTTTAATGTGTTGTTGAGTTCAATTTGCTAGAATTTTGTTGAAAATTTTTGTATCTGTGGTCATCAGAGATATTGGCCTTCAGTTTTCTTTGTTGTTTTGTCTTTGGTTTTGGTATCAAGGTAATGCTGGCCTCATAGAATGAGTTTGGAAATATTTTATTCCTCTCAATATTTTAGAATAATTTGAGTAGGACTGGTATTAGCTCTTCTTTAAGTGTTTAGTAGAATTCAGCATTGAAGCCATCAGGTCCTGGCCTCTTCTTTTATTAGAAACTTTTTATTACTGCTTCTATCTTGTTACTTGTCATTGGTCTATTCAGGTTTCTATTCTTTCATGGTTCCATCTTGGTAAATTGTATGTGTCTAGGAATTTACCCAATTTCTTCTAGGCTTTCCAACTTATTGGCATTTAGTTTTTCATAATATTCTTTAGTGATCTTTTGAATTTTTATGGTATTAATTATAATGTCTACATTTTCACCTCTGATTTTATTTATTTGGGTCTCTCTCTTTTTTTTCCCTTAGTCTAGGTAAAAGTTTGTCAGGTGTGTATCCTTTCAAAAAACCAACTTTTTGTTTCATTGATTTTTTGTATTTTTCTGGTCTCAATTTTATTTATTTCTACTCTGATCTTCATTATTTATTTTCTTCTTCTGATTTTGGGTTTGGTTTGTTCTTGCATGACTAGTTCTGTAAAATGCATCATTAGTTTCTTTTTTTAAGTCTTTCCACATTTTAGATGTAGGTGTTTATTGCTGTGAACTTCCCTCTCTCCACTGCTTTTGCTGTGTGCCACTAGCATTGGTGTCTTGTGTTTCAATTTCCATCTGTTTCAAAATGTTTTTACATTTTCTACTTAATTTGTTTAATGACCCAATTGTCATTCAGGAACATGTGGTTTAATTTTCATGTATTTGTATGATTTTCAAAGTTCCTTTTGTTATTGATTTCTACTTTTATTCTATTTTAGTCAGAAAAGATACTTGATATGATACCATTTTTTTTTTTATTTTTGAGACTTGTTTTGTGGCCTAACATATGGTCTATCCTTAAGAATGTTCCAGGTGCTGATGAGAAAAATTTGTAGTCTGCAGCTGTTGTATTGAATGTTTTATAGATGTCTATTAGGTCCATTTAGTCTATAATACAGATTAAGTCTGATATTTGTTTGTTGATTTTCTGTCTAGATAATCTGTTCAATGCTGAAAATGGGGTCTTAAAGTTCTCAACTATTGTATTGGAGTCTCTCCCTCTCTCTCTTTAGCTCTAATAATATTTGTTTTATATATCTGGGTGCTCCAACATTGGGTCATATACATTTATAATTATTATATTTTCTTGCTGAATTGACAAATTTTTCATTCTATCATGACCTTTTTGTTTCTTTTTATAGCTATTATTTTGAAATCTATTTTATCTAATATAAGTATAGCTACTCTTGCCCTGTTTTGGTTTCCATTTGCATGGAATATCTTTTTCCATCCCTTCATTTTCAGTCTATTTGAGTTTTTTTTACAGGAAGTGAGTTTCTTGTGGGCAGCATATAGTTGGGCCTTATTTGTTTTTGTTTTAGTATTTTTTTTTCTGTTGGCTACTCTATGATGAATTCCCTCAGCTTTTGTTTGTCTTGGAATGTCTTCTGTTCTCTTTAATGTTTGAAGGATAGCTTTAATGGATACAGTTCTAGTTTGGATTTTTTTGTTTTTTAGCACAGTAGATATGTAATCCTACTCCTTCCTGGCCTGTAAGGTTTCCACTGAGAAGTCTTCTGCCAGATATATCAAGCTCCTTTATATGTTACTTCTTTTTTTTTTTTTTTTTTTTGTTATTAGGATCCTTTCTTTGTCCTTAATCTTTGAGAGTTTGATTATTATATGCCTTGAGGTAGTGTTATTTGAGTTGAACCTTCAAGGTGTTCTTTGACCTTCCTGTACCCATCTTTCTCTAGGTTTGGAAAGTTCTTTGTCATTATTTCTTTGAATAAACTTTCTACTCTGAGCTCTTTCTCTGTATCCTCTGTAAGGCCAATAACTCTTAGGTTTGCCCTTTTAAGGCCACTTCCTAGATCTTGTAGGTATGCTTCATTCTTTTTAGTTCTTTTTCCTTTTTTTCCCTCTTACTGTGTATTTTCAAATAGCCCATTTTTAAGCACACTAATTCTTTCTTTTACTTGATTAATTGTATTGCTGAGACACTCTGATGCATTTTTTTCAGTTTATCAATTAAATTTTTCAGCTCCAGGATTTGTTTTTTTATTATGCAAATTTATTTATTTAATTCCTCTGATAGAATTCTAAATGTTTTCTTTGTGTTATCAAAAAGTTTGTCGAGCTTCCTCAAGACAGCTATTTTGAATTCCTTGTCTGAGAGGTCACGTATATCTGTCACTCCAGATTTGGTGACTGGTACCTTATTTAGTCCATTTGGTGAGGTCATATTTTCCTGGATGTTATTGATGCTTGTCAGTGTTCACTGATGGCTGGGCACTGAAGAGTTAGGTATATATTCCAGTCTTTGCAGTCTGACCTTGTTTGTACCAGTCCTTCTTGAGAGGGTTTTCCAAGGATTCAAAGGAGGTTGGGTGTTGTTACATAAGCCTATGGTCAATGCAGCTGTTTCAACACGAGGGGGCGCCCTAAGCCCAGGAAAGCATCAGCTATTGCAGGCTCCTAGATACACAGCCTCGGTGGAATCTGGGAAGATAAGGGAGAATTCCCTGCATTTACAGCAAAACTCCTTCAGTCTCTTCTCAATCTTTCCCCCCAATCAGAAGAAGTGTATTTCCTTGTTGTGCTTCCTGGCGTTGGGGTAGAGGTGACAGGGCACTCTCGTAGCTATCACAGCTGGTGTCACACTGGGTTGCACCACAAGCCGGCAGGCTCCAGTGCAGCACCAGGGCTTTCCCAGTGACTGCAGTTGCTGTGTCCTGACTGCCCCTCAAATTTATTTTAGGCCATTTTAGTCATCCAGCAGTGAACAGGGCCAGGACTCAGTTTCTTCCTTAGGGTAGAAGATTCCCCTCTGGCCCAGAACTTTTCTAAATACTCCCTCCTGTGGGTACCAGCAGAAATCTGCCTGGTGTTGCATTCCACTGTGACACGTCAACACTGAGTTCTAATGCAAAGCCTCACTCTCCCTTCCCCCAGCACACAGATTCTCTCTCCTTACTGTGCTGCCTGGGGTTTGGGAAGGGCTGGTGTAGGCCATGCAAGATCATCCTTCCTACACTTCTCAGTGCATCTTTCCTTGTTATTACGTTTGAATTAGGTACTGTGTTCACTCACCTAATTTTCTGGTTCTTGTGAATGTGCTTTCTTACGGGGAGAATTGTTCAATTTTTGCTCCTGCAGGAAGGATGATCACTGCAGAGATCTATCTGACCATATTGCTTCACCTCACCTCTTGTGTTCTTTTGACAGCCTTCCCATTTGTCTTTGAACACTTTGAACTTTTCCTGCCACACAGTTTAAGTTAGCTTTTGTCTAATGAATACTGGCTTTCATTAGTGCTGAATGGTGTTAAGATCAGTTTCTGGGCACTAGAGGTAGTTTTTGCTACAGGCGTCATTACTTCTAGGCTATATGATAAGCTTGGGAAAGTACATATTTTTAAAATTAATTTTGAAATCATATTTCCAACAAAGTTTAACATTACAGGGTTTTGCTTTTGACTGTTTTGATTTTCTATTTTTATCTATTTTTTCTTACATTAAAAGTCTTGGTTCAAATTATCAGTAACATGTTTGCTTATTTGTCTCTATTACAGTGTGCAGAAATTAGTATCAAAATTAAAATATCATTATTTTAATTATTTTAATGATATTTAAATATCGCTATTTATAGAACTTCTGAGTGAAGTTTAAGATTTATTTATAATCCTTTTGACCTTTGAAATATATCCCATTGAAGATGTACTATCAGAATCATACATAAAATGTAATAAGTTATTTCTTTTCTGTGTCATGTTAGCCATCTTTTTTGTTTTCATGAAATTTAATAATTAATGTTTCTTTTTAAATTTCATTTTATCTGTTAATGGGTAAAACATTTACATGATTAAAATGTCAAATATGTATTAAACCTTATACTTACAGATAATTACATCTACACATATTTACCCAACACTGTCTATAGATAACTGTTTATATCTATCTGTATGAGGCTTGTTCTTCTACTGTTTGTCTTTAAAAGACAAGCAATGATCTATATTATTTTTTCAGCTTTTTTCTTACATAAAATGCAGCATAATAAATATGCCGTTCTGTAACTTTCTTCATTTTTTAGCTTAAGCATGTACTATGAGCATCACTCAATAACACCATCTTCCTCACTTTTTTTCCTTAGTGTCCACTCTACTTAGGGTTCCTCATTTTTTACACTAACATAATATTACATTGGGTGAATGTGCACTTTTATTTTCTTGACAAATAATCTTCTATTGATGCTCTATTCTTTTCTTGTTTATATATTTGCTGTCAAGAATTTGAGAACAACTTGATTTTTTTCTTGTAAATGGCTTGGAATTTATACTTGGAGGTTCATATATTGCATATCTTTTATGGTTTAACTTTTTATTACAATATGTTTTAGAATTAATATTTCTTCTGGGTCAATATTTTCAGACATGTGACAGGCCCCCCTCAATATGTAAATTCATGTTTTCTTTTATTTCAAGAAAGAGGCCTCTGTGTGTGTGTATGTGTGTTACACTTTAAAAATAATTTTGTTTTATTGTTTTGTTTTTCCTCAAAGGAAAAGTGTTGGGGGTGGTGGGGGGAGATCAATTAGTCCGATTATACCTATGTTGGATCCCTTTTGCAGATCTCCACACATACTACTTTCTGATTTTTTGGACAACATTTTTAATGCTGTTTAATCTTTAAGCTCTTTTATTCATATCCTATATTTCTTATACTACATTTTCAGCTATACATGTCCTCCCTCAGACACTTTGTAATTTAATTTTAATTTCTGATAAAATTTTTTCCAAATTCTTTCTGAGACTGATGATCTCTCACTTTGCATTTTCCTTTTCTTTTGCCTGGTACCATCATGAGATTTTGAATTTTCTGCTCATGATATTTATTATATGTGCCTTTGGATAATTAATCACTGTATTTTATACATTAGTTGTTTCACTGTTAAGTCTCCTCTGCTTCATGGCTGGTTTGATTGTGTGTGTGTGTGTGTGTGTGTGAAATTTCACATTTTGAAAAGTTTTGAGTCTCGCTTTCTGTTTTGTTTTTTTCTGTTGTTAATCTAGAGCACCCTTTTCTCTTGTTATGATACAGTTAAATTTTAAAACAAATGGACACATCAGTTTGTGGCTGTCTTATGGCTCTTTCTCATTATCTTGCTCCAGCTGCTTCATGATATCTCTTCATCACCACTTACAGGGAAAATCACAGGATATCAAAGATGACTTTTTATATTGGTAAAGAACATTTGATCGACAGACATAAAAATCTCCAACTTAAATGTACTTAAAAGTATGACTTTAAAATTTTAAATTGAACAGATAAGATAGGGAAGATGGGCAGGAAAATAAGTCTTAACTAGTCCTTTAATAAACTGGTATAGTAATATTAGGAAAAAATAAGAAAGATATAAAAAGTATAAATAAAATGAGCAATAAGCTCTATTTAAAATATATAAAATGTATATTCAATAAAGAATGCACATTTGTTACATTTTCCAAAACTAGGTCATAAATTAGGCAACAAAAGAAGAATCAATGCATTCTAAATAATCAACATGATATTGTGTTCCTCAACCTTAAAGCCAACAACAACAAAATGTTTTTGTATATTTGGAAATCACTGAGATCACTATTAAATAACCCTGGGTTAAAGAGAAAACAATAGGTGAATTATGAAAACATTGTAGCAGAATCATAAATAACTTAAGCATGTAAGGTTTTGAGAATACATTTAAAACAGAAATTTTACACACATTTGTAACTTTAAATAAACATCAGGAAAAATTGGAAATCTATTAAAAACTGATCATGCATCTGAAAACCTTAGAAAGAATACATAAGTAAACAAATAAAGCATAATAAATTTAAGAAATATAAATAACTTTAAGAGAAAAAAGATTAAAATGAAAAGAAATGTAATATTTGATAAAAGTAACAATACTAAGTAAGAATATAAAGCAAAGTAAACATAGAATTTTAAAAAGAGATAACTAGAGATGTTACACGGATGTTTGTTCCTAAAATAGGAGAAAAGCTGTGGTTTATTCCTTCTCCTTTCAGAAATCCCCCTCAAACTATCAAGAATAAACATAAAAATAACCTATAAGAAGAAACAAAGAAACAAACAAAAAACAAACAAGCACAACGAACAAGGCCTATTCATTTCACCCTCTCCAAGAAATCGTCTGTTTTTTATCTTTCTTCACCTGTAGATGGAACTATACAGTGAGAACACACCAGCATGGCAATTCAAGAACTAATTTTCCATATAAGCATTATCTTTTCCACTGTAAAGTTTCAAAATAACACTTTATTATAATTGTCTATCATTCAGAAGTTTTATTATTAAATAAATTGCATTTGAGTCCATTCATTCAGCAAATATTTATTAAATATCTACCACTATTGTTCCAGGCACAGGACGTTCAGTGAAAAAATCTCAGACAAGGTTCTCATCTCACTAAAGTTTACATCCCAGTATTAGGGGTCAGGTAATAAAAAGAAAAAACATTTTGAGTGAGCAGTGCTATGGAGAAAATTTTAAAATGTGGCAGCATGTTGATGGATGTGTGCATTGTTGGAGGTATTAACGCAGGGGAGAACTTGAAACAAAAGTGAGAAAGAATAAAGTGAACAGACAGAGAGTGACAGGAAATGAAGTTTGAGAGCTAGATGGGGATCAGAAGATGTAGGTCCTCAGAGGGCAGATATGTCAATCGCAGTTAAGTGTAACAGAGACTTGACTACAGTGAGTTAAGTACATATGGGTTCATTTTACCAGGTAATGGGAAGTCTGAAGGTGGAGGTAGATAGTTGTTTGTGTTAATTGAAAGGCATGAAAGTTTCAGAAATATCTTCTTTGGGATTCTCATAGACTTTAATTCACTGTCCCAAGATGGCTGCTGCTCCTCTGGCCATCACAATTATATCTCAGACAAGAATAAAGGAAGAAAGGGCAACCAAGATGGGATGAACCTTGCATCAGGAAAGTGAAAGTTCTCTCAGAACTTGCTAGCAGAATTCCATGTCATTGGCCTGAACTATTTCACAATGCTGGCTACTCTTAGTTGCAAGAAAGTTTGGAAATTAGGGAGTTTTGTTTGTTTTGTTTTGTTTTTTAATTATGTTGTACATATTTCTGATTCCAGCCAAAAAGATGTCCTGATAAGAAGACATAACAGGATAATGGATATTTGAGAGGCAGGACTATTAGTCTCTGCCATATTTGGGTCAGAAGTTTTGATTTCATTATACCTGTGTTAGGAAGTCTTTAGATGGTTTTACGCAGCATGCAGCATAACGAGATTTAATTTCTACATAGGCATTTTGCCTGCTGCATGTAGAGTGACTTGTAGACAGCTGACAGGGGAGGCCAGGACAGCAGCTGAGGAAGTTACTGAAGAAATCCAGGTAAGAAACAATGGTGGCCTGGAATGTAATGAAATTAATGTAGACAGAGAGAATTGGAGAGAATAAGAGAATATTCCGGAGAGAAGCAGGACTTGTCATGGAATGAAATTGCAGAGTGAGGGAAGAAGCTCCCAAGGAGGAATCAACCCTAGAAATGACCTGAGCACGTCGAGGACATCGGTACTTGGGATGGGGGAGTTTGGCAGGTGTGGGCGGTGGGTGGTGACGTCAACAGTGCTGTTCCAGTTTGCTGGGGAGGAGATGCTCTTGGACATCCAGGTGGAGTTCCCTGTCGCTTCTTGGAGATTGGAGGGCTGCAAATAGGGTGAGGGGGAGAACATGGCAAGAACTCTGGGAGGAGCCAGAGATGCTGGGCTTATGCCCTTGATGCAGAAGGAGCCAACGAGTCCTTTCCAATGTGCTGGTGTCGCAGTGAGGCTGTCACCATACTTCTGTGGTGAAACGTGTTGCTTCTCTAATCTGTCATTGCCCACTGTGATTTGGACAGCAACGTCTTTTGTACTTTTAAGGGAGCCACTTTTTTGTCCTTTGGGAAAGGAGATTTTCTACAAGCCTATGATTTACTTCACCACCCCCACAACAATAATAATAGTAATAATAATAATAATTCTTTGGACATTTAAGTGTCATTGATTAAAAATTAATAATCATTGTTTGCAGGTAAGGTAGTAATGCAGAAGTCTAGGCCTCCCATAGACTAACCATATTCATTAGTAGTATTTGCACTTTGGTAAATTATTTTCCTTTGGTAAGGCCACAGACTAACACATGACAATTAAATGCAGCACCTCATTTGGAAAAAAAAATTTGTTAAGATTTTTGTTAAAAAAGACATTATTGGCACAATTGAGGAAAGTTAAATAGGATATGAAAATTAGAAGGTAGTAGCTTATCAGTGTTGGCTTCCTGATTTTGATGGTTATATTTCTATTATGTAGGAGAGTGTTCTTTTTGGTAGAAAATGCATAACAAAATATTCAAGTATGAAGGAGTATCAGATTAGTAAGTTCCCCTCAAATTCAAGAAAATTATTATCGGAACCATACTTCTAACTTTTTTTAAAGGTTTGTAATGTTTTAAAATTTAAAGAAAATAATAATTGTGGCTTTTTACCCTAGGAATTTAAAGGTGTTTTCTTATGTGTACTGCCATTTCAAAATTTTCTGGCATGTTATGGGTATTTTTACTTGTTCACATTAAATGGATAAAGTGGCCACATGAACTCAGACATTAATACGCCTCTTCATCACTTATACTTTTACAGTTCCCCATGTTCTCAGTAAAATACTGACTGTGATTAGATGTCAACCTACTGTAAAATTAAATTTCATTTCTTCAATGCTAAATATGTTCAAAAACCACCTGCTCAGAGAGCACTAGCTTTTTACTATTACAGCACGTCTAGCCTATAGAAGATTCCATGACTTTTTTTGGAAGGGGTGTGAGAGTTCGTAGTTCTCTTGAGAATGTTAGGGGTAAGTCAGCACACTGCCCGCTAATTGTCCAGTAGAAGAAAACACTGGAAATGTCAAGATGTAATTACTGCTTACGGCTGACCTGCTGTGAAAGCATCCTTTGAGTAACTCTGTTTGTTGTTGATACCTAAGAGAACTCCCTCCAAAGAATGCAAAGCACATAATTACCAGCCTTTAGTGCAAACCCTTCTGGAGAAATTCTCAGTTAAACCCACCCTTTAGAGGCAAATAGCAAAGGGGCTTGTAATTAGATGAACTGTTCTTCAGACATGAACCAACATAGATAATGCTAGATAATTAGTAGATAATTTTCTAGGTATTCCTGGCACTGAGCGCTAAAAGCAAATTTAAGTCAGGCAAAGCACTCTGAGAATTGCCTGTGGCCAGTATGTTGTTAGTGTTAATTGGGGAGAGAGAGGAGGAGATCTTTTAGCTGGAATCTGAATTACTTTTTCCATTGCCCAGTTAATCGCATGGCCTGATAATGGCCAATAGCATGGATAATTTGGTACTTGAAAGGCGGTTTGTGATGGGAGTTATTTATTGGAAACAGTTCTTAACTTTAATCACCAGTTTGAATAATATTTAAATTGTGGGAGGGAAGACATTTAGTAAGCTTTTTAACAATCGTGCGTGTGTTTTATAATTTTCAGTAGCACACTTCATTTAGCAAACTGCTAATTGGTATATTTATGTCCATGCTCTAAGAAACAATTTGATTGGGGTGCTGCCCAAATCCTTAAGGCCTGGAGGTTTTCTTGCCTGTCTCTTTTCAGGAATTAATACGCTACCTCACGATTTCCCTAAAAATGTCACCAGTGAGACGACTTAATTACGTATGTGTGGTTTTTAAAAATGGGTTAAGAAAGAAAGTGGGCCAAGTGTAAGAAAAGTGAATAAAAGCCCACTTGGGAACATCTGAGAGACAAAGTCAAGATTTTCATTTGTTGAGATTTCTTGAGACTAACTTTATCCATTCCACCAGCAATGCCCTGCTCGTGCTGGAATTTTCTGGTGGGGCTGTGTTGCTCTGAGCACCCCCCACACCAACAATTCGTGCATATGTTGTGAAAAGTGCATTTATTTGATTGGGAGCCACGATTGTGGTCCAAGTCCAATGTTAACACTTATCTCCTATGCGACCAGGGTATATAATTTTCTTTCTTACTCCTCAGTTATGGACAACTTTTCTCATTTTGAAAATCCCCACCGAATCAGCACCCTGCCTTTTAATAATTTCCCTCTCCTCTCTGTCCTCTTCCTCCACATCCTTTGAATCAGTAAATCCTGCCTCCTCTTTCTGGGCAGTATTTCCTGGTGTTACTTGCTCCTTTATCCTTCTTAGTCTCTGTTCTCATCTCCTCTTTGAAGGGGACAAGAATTTCCTGTTTAATTGGCCTGTTGTTGCTGCACCTTTCAAGTGGTTCTCAAACTAGTTTAGATATAAAATTCTACCTAATCTCTGCACTAAACTGAAAATAATTAGGTCTGTACATTTGTGCTAAATTTAATATGTGCTTGCATTTAATTCTAGCACAGTCAACTTAGGCATGAAACAAAGATTTTTTTTTATTAATTATGAACATTTTCAAATTGAGATCATACTTCCCTTGTTTTGTTTTTTTGTGTGTTCCCATGTATTGCATACGGAGATTCAGTGTTTGATGTGGGCATCAGAGCCCCATGGCACAGCAGGAGGAGGGGAGTCCTCTAAGGGAGCTCACTTTGAGAACTGCCGCTCTAGAGAGCAGATAGAATAATCTCTAGTCATATTTGCATCCCATCATTTGCAGAGAAGCAGAAGAGGGTCACAGCACCGGGGGGACTGGGAGGCTTGGGGATGTCCTGTCTTTGGAACACATCCCTTTTCACATACCTCACCATGCAGAGCAGGCTATCGGGGCCTGAGACCCAGGGGCTGTGACATTTGGGGAGCCCTGCAGGAGAGAAGGTCTCCACAGAAGACACTGTCTCAGTGAGTTCCCGCCTGCCCCTGTTGTGTGTTGATACAGGTGGGAAGAGGGATGTCTTCCCGTGGTGAGGACATGGTCATGGGTTACTACTGGGAGTAAAAGGGGCCTCAATCACCCCCCAGAGTGTTGGCAGGAGCTGGTGAGAGCTTCAGCCAATGAGGATATTTTATTTGAAGTAAAAAATGTCTTTTGTATTTCCAAGAGGCTTTTGCATTCTTATCCCAGTTAAGTGTAGAGATTAAAATGAGTTTTAAAGCCTTTTTTATCCCCCAAATCAGAATGAAACAAAATGCTTCTGTCAAGGTTTGTAGATGAAATGAAACTGTCTGGGCTTTCTCAGAACACTTCAGGATCTGCTGAGATCCTGGGAAGGAGATGAAAACACCTTTCCTGAGGATGAAGTCGGGTTTGCAGGCCGCGCAGCAGGGCGTCCCACACCCGTGAGCTGGGGCAGTGTTGCAAAGCTTATCCATTTGCTTTCAATGTTATACTAGAATTGGTATTTGAAGAGAAAGTCTACTTACTGTTACATACCCCTTCAGTCATGTTCACAATCAAGGAGATTTTTAAGATATATTGTAAAGATGCATTTCCTTTATGGAAAGGCAATTTGTCAATGAAAAGCCAACATTGGTGAGAAGGGGACCAACTTCCCTGCTTGCCTCTCACCAGGTGAGTGGTATCAAGATGGCTCCGAAGGTGGCAAGGGACAGCTCCCTGCAGGGCCGACAGTTTGGGTTCTGGGAGACACTTGGGAGGTCAGCCCGGGAGGCTGGGCCCGAGCTCCCACCGGGAGGCACATTTTTGTCCACGGCAAACCCACTCAAACGCCACCTCGCCCACTGGTGAGCTTTTTGCAGTGACTCTGCCCAGAGCCAGGGGAAGACGGATTGTCCATGGTGTCGGGTAAGAGGCCCTCGAGGGCTGTCTTCAGCTCTGCCTGGCCAGGTCATTGATGTTTGGTGGCCTCAAGGTGTTAAGGGTGAAGCCACCAACAAGAGCCCCTGTGATCTGAGGGTGCGGGCTGGGCCACTCTCTGCTGCTGTATCACATCTCACTGAGAGGTTAAAAAAGCAAGTCTTGCTAAAAATCAAAACGGAGCTCTTTTTTTTTCTTTTTTTTTGGCTGCTTTTCTGTTGTAGCTGTTGTTGTCCTAGAGGGACAGAATGGAACCACACTTTGAAATTGTGCAAATGTTTGTAAAGCCAAACTCTTTCTGTTCATTCTCCTCTTCAACTTTCCTCCACTGGGGTTTCTTTTTCTTATTTTTGGATGTGCATCTAGATTAAGGAATTTGACCCTGTGACCTCCCCACCTCCACGCTGCCTGGATGCCCTTCCTGTGGCTGCCGTCTTGGCCGTGCCCCTTCCATTGGGGGCTGCTCGGGGTGATGCTTGCCCCCACCCAGAACCCTCCTGGAAGCTCCCTGACTGTGGGTCGCCCTGCTGCAAGAGACGGGGGAGGGGGCGGGGGGCACAATACCTGCTGCTCAGGAGGAAGACGAATTTGCCTGAAACGAAAGCTCTGTCTCCAGTGACGGGGCCAGTAGTGTCTGGGTGGTGGTATGCCCCCTGGCCCCTGGAGGAAGGAAGGATTTTAAATAAGCCTGGTCTTTGTTGCATAATCTGTTTGATTCAAATTATACTCAAGAGTTAAAAAAAAAAAATGGCCTGGAAATTAATTCATAAGAACGTCAGAGTGTCTGAGAACTCTAATGAATCAACATGTATTAAAACGAGAAGGTCAGCTAGCAGTCACTGCCACTGGCTTCCTCTCCCAATGCTGACTCAGGCAAAGATTGTCTTCCTTGCTCCCAGCTTGTCTGTCCTGGGGACTTTCGTCTTGCGTGTTGCAGCTCCTCCAACACCTGCAACCAGGCCCCAGAACCATGGGTTTTGAACATTCACTGCATGCAGAGCACAAACGGCACTTTGAAGATAACTCTTGTTTTAATACATGTGCATGCATTAAGCTCTCAAAAATAAGTGGGCAAATTTCTGATGCACAGTTCTTGGATATCACTAATTGGCTGAAGGATGACTAGAGGACTAGGGGTGGTCAAGGATGCCAGGGAGGTCCTTGGCCTGCCCTGTGACAGTGTCAAGTCCAAAGTCATCTGGTTTGTAGAGAGGATGCACACCAATACATTGTCCTGAGGCCTTCCTTGTTTGTGGGGGGCACGCACCAGAACACCATTCTAGAAACTCTTTTTCATACATTCAAAACATTTATAAAACTTCCTTAAAAGATGTCAGTCAATTAAAAATATGCAAGGTCTAATATTGTTGGTAAAAATAATGAAAACATGAAAACCATGAATGACAGCTGACTGAGTACTTAGTACAAGCTGGACTGTGTTCTAAGCATTGTACATGCACTAAATCATTTCATCGTACAAGGTAGATCCTATTTTATGCCCAGTTCAGAGATGGGAAAAACTGAGACACCCAACCTTTAAGTAATTATCCCAAGGCTGCATACCCAATAAAAGCATTCCATGCTCCTAACCAATTCTCAAGGCTGTTGATGTGATATTTAAGTTTCAAACCACATGGTGATATATGCTCCTTTTCATATTGCTGTAAAAAAACCACACTGGATTTTCTCAGGCATGTTCTTAAGTCAGTATACAACTGGATCCTAATTCTTAACTATTAATATTTTTAGAGTCAGCACCACTAAGAAAATACTGAGAGGAAAGAAACAGAAGCAGGAGTGGTGGCTTTGCCACGTCTTTGCACATGATTCCATGCAGCCCTCCCGCAGCCTTACTGGATGCTGGTGTGGCGTTCTGGGTACGGTAGGAGATACAAGTCCATGGTGGAACTGACCTGGAAACCTGTTCCAGCACTCTGTTTCGAGGTGTGAATGGACTGCGTAAGTCTTCGAGTTTTATTCCAACATAGCAAGGACATCTCTTTTCTCTCAACAGGAACTTTAGTCAGAAAACTCATAGTGATGAGAAGGTGCTCGTCTGAGAACACACAGGCATTGGCTTAGGAAAACAGTCTATGTATTGTGAACACTCATAAGGAACGTTAAATGTTATTATTAGCTACAAGTAATTTGCTAATTTTGGTTGACTAATATTGGTTAAACACCAATAAATTATAGTTAAGTAATAATTACTGATTATTAATAAATTAAAGTTAAAGTTAAATAATTTACTACGAGTTGAGAAGAACTGAAGATGAGTGGACAGAAGTGCATTTCAGAATCTATTGCTGTGCGTGAAGAAGACCCTGTGCGACCCCGTGTGGCTGGGGCAGCGTGAAGCTGTTGAGAACAAGCGTGACATTGAGGAATGCACTGCCCCACCGGAGGTAATTAAAAAGCATAATCGACTGCAAGTGTTCAGACATCACTTTCCTTTCCTTCCTAAAGCAGAAGGCATGATTCTTCCTTGATTTTCAGTTCTGCTCCCCATGGGAGGCTTGTAGCCCGGCCCTACTGAGCTCACAGGTGGCCGTAAGACTCAGGTGGGGGCACGGGTAGCCTGTGTCCCCCCGGGCTAACGTGGTAACATCCAGCGCTGGCCTCCGTGTCCTCTTTCTTCCTGCTGCCGAGGTGACAGGCACAGCTTCCGTGAGCAGCTGGTTACCAGCCCGCGCCTAGGGTGGGAATGGCAATGACTCAGAGAAGAGCCCTCTCTGAAAGGAACCCCGTGAAGGTCATGTGAAAATAAGTGAACAATAAGCCTTTGCTAGTGTTGTTCTTGGGGATGGTTGTTACCACAGCATCATTCTGCCTGTCCTGACTGATACAGCCCCCAGTTTTCTGTCAAATACCTCAAAATGTAACTCTCTCTCACCAGCTCCAGTCTTGATTGCTCTCCCTGACCAATTCCCTTTATTATGGAGACCAAAGTAGGCTTCCTGCCCTTCCGTCCACCTCTCTGGTTCATCCCCTCAGATCATCCTCCAAGTCCATGTGAGTGAATATCCTGGAGTTGGTCTGTCGTGGCTGGGCTTTTGCCACAGGAGAAGCTACTGTACAAAAGTAAATTCTGTCAAAAAGTGGAGGTGCTGTGAAGAACACACCCTCCACTTATTAGTCATTACATGTCAAAACTGTGACGTATCAATGTACGTGCCTGGATGACATTCAGAAGAGAAAACTATGGACTTCACAACAGGGATATGTTCTGAGACCTGTGTCGTTAGGTGATTTCATCCTTGTGCAAGCATCATAGGGTGTCCTTACACACACCTAGACGGTAGAGCCTTACACACCTAGGCTGCAGAGTGTAGCCTATTGTTCCTTGGCTACAAACCTGTGTGGCATGTTACTGTACTGAATACTACAGGCAATTGCAACACAAAGGTAAGTATTTGTGGATCAAAACATATCTAAACACAAAAGGTACTGTAAAAACATGATATTATAATCTTATAGGACCACTTTTGTACATGTGGTCCACCCTTGACCAAAACATTGTTATGTGGTGAGTGACCATAAAAGTTTATGCTCTTAAATTGAATACCAGAGTCTGTCTGTCCTTTGCAGAAAAATTTTCTCAGATTTAGACATTTTTATTGAAACACCATAGTTGTACGTGTGTTGGGGGTACACGTGATGTTTTGACAGATGCATACAAGGTGTAATGATCAAATCAGAGGACCTGGGTTTTCATCACCTCCAGCATTTATCTTTCCTTTATCTTGGGAACATTCCAATTCTTTTATCCTAGCTATTTTGAACTATACAATCCATTTCTAACTGTAGTTACCCTACTCTACTTTCGAACACTAGGTCTCATTTCTTCTCTCAAATTGTACGTTGGTATTAATCAACCTCTCTGCAACCCTCTCCCTCCGGCTCCTCCCAGCCTCTGGTAACCATCAGTCTCGTCTCTACCTGCATGAGATTCACCTTTTTAGCTACCACACAGGAGTGGGAATGTACAATATTTGTCTTTCTGTGCCTGGGTTTTTCACTTAACACAATGGACTCCAGTTCTATCTATGTTGCAACGAATAACAGGATTTCATCCTTTTTTATGGACGAATAATATTCCATTGTGTATATATGCTACAGTTTGTTTATTCATCCATATCTTGGCTATTGTGAATAGTGCTGCAATAAACATTGGAGTGCAGATATCTCTTCGATATCCTGATTTCCTTTCTTTTGTATATGTACCCAGCAATGAGACCGCTGGCTCTCATGGTACTTCTATTTTTAGCTCTTTGAGAAATCTCCATACTGTTCTCCACAGCGGCTGTACTAATTTACATTCCCACAAATGTAAATTAGAGTGTAAGGCTTCCCATCTCCACCAGCATCCAGTGTTCCCTGTCTTTCTGATAAAATCCATTTTCACTGGAGTTAGATGATAGCTCATTGCAGTTTTGATTTGCATTTCCCTGATAATTAGTAACCTTGAGAATATTTTTAGTATCTGTTGTATGTCTTCTTTCGAGAAATGTCTATTCAGGTCTCCTGCCCGTTTTTTAAACAGGTTATTTGTTTTATTGCTATTGAGTTGTTTGAATTCCTTATATATTCTGTTATTAATCCTTGCCAGTTGAATAGCTCGCAAACATTTTCTCCCATTCTGTGGGTCGTCTCTTCACTCTGTTGATCGTTTCCTTTGCTGTGCAGAAGCTTTTTAGCTCGATACAATCTTGTTTGCCTATTTTTGCTTTTGTTGTCTGTGCTTTTGAGGTCTTACCCAAAAAGGTTTTGCCCAGACCAAGGTCCTACAGAAAACACTGTAAAAGGTCCCTTGTACCTCAGCGTACCCGGCAGATAAGGCCCAGAAAATGGTGACTCATAGAAGGAGAGGGCCACTGTCTCTGGACTATAAATCACTGGCCTCAGCACCTCCTCCAGGGCTTTTCCCTTATCAGTGAAGGGCACCACCCTCCATTCCTTGTGGACACCAGGGCTTTTAGGACCACGCTGCACACCCTGCTTCTGCCTCCAAATTCTGTCTGTCCCTGCATCCGGAGGACTCTCCCTCTTGATACTGTTACCCCATCTCACCTGCGAACCCCAAGTGCCCATGCCACTGTGTCCTCCTGGGGCCACCACCAAGGCACAGGCTGATGTCCTCCCAGTACCGCAGCCCCCTCCAGTCCATTCTCTTCCTTGCAGCATCACAGGCATGTTCAATTCAACAAGTGGGTCGTGGGATTCCCTGCCTGGAGCCTGCGATGGCCTCCCGTTGCTCTCAAGAACTGGCCCTGAAGCCCTACAGTGCTATTCCCAAGGCCCTGCATTATCCAGTCTCAGCCCAGGGCCTCTGTGCTCCGGCGCCTGTGCCGACCCTTTTCCCATGCTGGTACCCCACACTGGAATGACCAGCTGGTGCCTTGGTCTGAGGTAATTACTAACAGGTTAGGAATAAACACTATCCTTAATGCTCAGGTTTCCAGAGGTGATTTCTTCAAGGAAGTCTTGTGACCCCCATTCGAGCCATATATTGACACATATTGTCATGGATTATTATTGGACCCTGCCTATTTTCTACCTGTAACATTCACTTTTGATAATTAATTGTATACTTAGTAATGTGGCTATTTTCTTAACATGTCACTATATACATTTTTCTCTTCTTCTCAGCAAACCATTCTCCAGGAATTTTTTTTTATGTGTCTATTTAAAGTATTTTTACAATGTAAATCAGAACAGGCTAGTCCCTGCTTACAAACTACCCAGTAGCTTCCCTTCACTCCCAGAAAACTATCCAGACTCTCTCCATGCCCCCAGGTCCTTCAGACAGGCCCCAGCCCGCTGCTCCCCGCCCTCCTCGCTGGCAGGACCGCTCTCTGCAAGGGCTGCACTTACTCCCATTCGGTTCATGAGCCTGCTGCTCTTCTCTGGACTCCTCACCCAGAGCTTCGCCTTTCTGCTTCTTGTCTTCACGCAGGTCTCTGCTAAATGCTACCTTCTCCCAGAGCTTTCCCCAAAAGCTCTATTCATATACTCAGTGCCGCCCTACGTTGTAGGCTTTGGGGATAAACAAGTGTGAAAATTCAGCCCAGAACCCTGCTCTGTGGCTCTTTCTCTGTAGTGGGAGTAGCTGCCCCACAGCCCCCTCCCAGTGTGTTTCTATCCTTTTACTCTGATTTATTCTCACATTTCAAATTGTTTCATTGTCTCCTTCATTTCTGTCATATAAGCAGCAGTGGTCACAGCCACCCTCTGCTATGCTTATCATTCTATTCCCACCTTCTCCAAGAGCACTGAGAACTTTGTAGGCCTTCAGTAAGCGCGTTCAATGAATAGTCAAACCTTCCAAATTCTGTAGACTTTTACAGAAGTGTTGGAGGCCAGAAGTAAGACTTCCTTAGAGAAAAAGTGGGGCTGGGTAAAGGGCTGCTAGTCAAAGAAACGTAGCCTGGACCAGGAACTGGGCTGTGGCCTTCAGCAAATCAGAGCTCCGCCAGCTCTTCGGGAGATAGGAAAACCAATCTGGTAGAAGAAGGGTGCATGGAACACATCCAGTTAGGGAGCAGTGCTGATGTAATAGGCACAGGAATTGGGTGTATTCTCTCTCCACCAAAGCCCGGCAGTGGGAGCTTCATCTTTAGCTTTTGCTGGAGAAGTTCTATGTATTAAAGAATGTGCAATGGTCTCTGTATGAATTTTTCTTGGGGGGGGGACACAAACATTCAGGCCCTAGAAGACTATCTGAGAGAGATCTGACATCTGTAATGGGAAGGGTGGACATTCACTTGACAGAACATCCCATCAGGGCTACATTTTTATTCTGAAGTTTCAAACAGAGAAGTCTTGAGAGTGAGTTTAAAAATTGAGTTTTCTGGGCCAGGCGCAGTGGCTCCCGCTTGTAATCCCAGCACTTCGGGAGGCACAGGTGGAAAGATGGTTTGAGGCCAGGAGTCTCAGACCAGCCCGGGCAACATAGGGAGACCCCATTTCTATAAAAATATTTTAAAAAATGAGCCAGGCGTGGTGGCTGCGCCTGCAGTCCCAGCTGCTCGGGAGGCTGAGTCAGGAGGATCGCTGGAGCCCAGGAGTTGGAGGCTGCAGAGAGCTGTGATGATGCCACTGCACTCCAGCCTAAGTGACAAAGTAAGACCCCATTTCTAAAAAAACAAACAAACAGAAATTAAGTTTTCTGGGTCCTCTTGTCATTCAGCTAAAGTGTCTTGAACTATAACGCCAAAAAACAGGCGCCATCTGGCCCGTGCGGGGTGGCAAAAGCGAAGCTGGGGCGTCTGAGAGGCACAGAGGTGGCCTTGCCGGGAGCCCTTGAGCTGGAAATGCCACAGGGCTCAGTTGGGGGCGCTCCCCTGCCCATACACCCCTTTCCCGCGGTCACGCACCCAAAGCCACACGTGGGGGGCTGCTCTGCCGTTCCTGAGGGGCAGCCCCTGTCTCGTTCCATGTTTCACGGTGTCATTTTCAGCAGGATTTGCTTTTCCAAGGCTGAAAGGACCAGCACAGATGTAACTGGGGGACAGTGTTGGGACAAAGTGATGTTTTAAATCTGTTTAATAATGAAGAAAGCACTAGGATTTGCATGAAAGTGTGGGTGCCGCCTTGCATGGGATTTGATTATTTGGGAGACTCAATGAGGCCGACTTGAGGGCAGAAAACCAGGACAGAGTCCCCCCTCCGCAGCCTCACGACCTTCCAGACGGCACCTCCGAGACCCCGGGGAGGTGGAAATCCTGCCTCCCGCCCTCCTCCTCTGCCTTCTGCTCACTTCTTTTTCTCAACACACACAGCCTGGAGGTTAAAAGAGCTTGTTGTCCTTTTTATGCAAAGACATTACTAGAGACTCACGCTTAGCTTGGGGTTAAGCTTTAGCTTGCGGTTCCAGTAGTATTCCCGCAGTCCTTAAATATCTATCCAATGCTGGCAGCCAGCTCTGCCCCCAGAACGAACAATAAACATGCTGAAGTTTCCTCTCTTGTTGGGACTGGATTCTAGAAGCAGAGACGGACAAGAAGGAGAAAAGAAAAAAAGCAACAAACATATAAACAGATAGAAATATGTTCTGGAAACTGTGACCAGCCCTGGGGTGGTGGTGACGAAACTGGAGAAGAAATAACAAATCCGAGACCCGTTTTGGAGACAGAATTTACTGTGTCTCCTGCATTCGTTGCTCTGAAGCACGTGCACCGTGCTCCCACCCGCTTCGCACCGATCAGCTCCATCGCTTGCTCAAACCAGCGGCATTTCCCTTCCAAGCAGCTTGTAGCCGTCCAGAGCGCAGTTCTCACCCGCGCGGCTGGACGCGGGCCGGGCACCCATGCGCGCTAGGCGTTGCGGCGATTCATGAAGTTAAAAACCCAGAGTCACCGTGCAAACACACCAGAGGCGAAGGCATGGGGCTCAGGCCCAGCCCTAAGGGTGCGCACCCCAAGACCACGCTCAGTAGACGGAGCTGGGGAAACGGGAAAAACTCAGAGGAAAACGCACTCACACCTGCTGAGTTGCCGCAATGTTCTAAATTGCTAATTCTAACTCAGTCATCTATTTTGTCCATGACTGGGAGGAGGGAGGTGCTGAACAACATCAGAAGTCTTTAAAGATGTTTCCATGTGATTAGAGATGGCTGAAATGATCTTTTTTTATTTCAGAAAATGGACCCAGATCTGACAATCAAATGAATTCATTGCAGTTACTAAAATGTCTGAATTAACTACCAAAAGTTACTTGTGTCATGTTAAAAATAGCTTACATACAAAGCATGTACAGGAGCCTTTTCTAAGGTAGTGATATCTGTTGGAAGCACCTCATGGGGATGTCACTGGAATTGTACTGTGCCCTTGGAAGTATAAGCCACCCACTCTGCACCGTCCAGGACTCCCTGTGAATACCTTTGTCCCCAGAAAGCCAGGTTGCATGTAAACCTGCTATTCTCCCAGGTTTTGGCGTCATTTTCAGATCCACCCTATGAGCCTCTCCCTTGTGTCCTGTGTGATCCTGAGCAACCAAGGGCAGGCCACCCTCCCCTGCCATACAGTCATTGAGTCTCTGCAGACGTTGAGGTTCGAAGCAGCAGACAGGTGTCTAGTGACCCATCTCCTTTTTGGGTGGGACAGCATTCCCCCAGCACTACGATGTAAGCAGCCTCTGGATTTGACCCTCTTCACTGCACTGGAATTGTGCTCCTGCTTCACTGGGGCTGGCTGCCTCTTGGTCAATTTCAGTTGTATGTTTTTATTCATTCAGTAAATACATACTGTGAACCTGACTGTTGTCCTGGAGATAGTAAACCCTTAACCCACACCAGTGCACAGAGAAAGAACTAGAGACATTCTAAAAATTGTGACAAGGGCTGGGAGGCCGTGGTGGGAGGATTGCTTGAGCTTAGGAGTTTGAGACCAGCCTGAGCAAGAGTGAGACTCCTGTCTCTAGTAAAAATAGAAAAATTAGCCAGGCATCGTGGCACACACTAGTGGTCCCAGCTACTTGGGAGGCTGAGGCAGGAGGCTCGCTTGAGCCCAGGAGTTGGAGGCTGCTGTGAGCTGTGATGATGCCACTGCACTCTAGCCCAGGGCAATGGAGCAAGACTTTGTCTCAAAAAAAAGAAAAAAAAATTATGACAAGGTAACATCTCCCACATACCTGAAAATACTTATCTTTTCTGTCACCATTAACAAATAATTTTACATACTACATAAGCTCAAAAAATAAATTGGAAAGACACAAGAGGAGATGCTGAAATGAAACAGTGAGGAGCAGGATAGCACGAAAGGTGCAGCAGACACAGTTTTAATGTTTAAATATTAATATTTAATTAATAAGTATTTAACTTCTTCAAATATATTAATTACTTCTTCAATTAATTTCCTATTAAAAAGAAGGATTCAAATCAATTTAGATATGCTAATGCCTAGGAGAAATTGGTCAAACCCACTTGTTGAATTGAATATTTGACAGTAAAATTCACAAATGTATTTGTTAATTAAATGAGTTTTAGACAAAAAAGGATGACGGTTATTTTCCACAATGGCAGGTCATTGTTCTTTGGAACATATTCAAAGCTTAGATATTTTTTAAAAAGGGAAAAGGAAGGAAGGAAGAGAGGAAAGGAGGAGGGGAGGGAGAACAAACTACTCTTTATTGACTGATAGATTAAAAATAAAATGTCTGTTTTCAACAGGTTCTTTAAAATAATGCAAGTTTTGGTTTCTGCAGTATCATTAAAGGAAAGCAACAAAGGCACAGTGTTGACTGTTTGCATTTCGTATTCTCCGCCACCCCTCCCCCACACCTTTCTGGTGCATGTCTTGGCCGGACCCCAGCAAGATGCTCCCAGATAGGTTGTGACAACCGTTGACTGACGATTTGTTTTGCCAACCTGTCAGAGTAATCCAATAGTTTGCTAATTTAAGGCAAGATCTTTATTTGAAAACATCAAATGTGTTTTACTGTACACATCTGTGTCAGGGACGATCCTGCCAACGTACAAGCTTTTGCTCATTTCAATAAATCAGCGATGTAAGTATCAAGAGGAAAATATGCTTGAGGGTTTCAGGAGCGGCAGGTTTGCAAACACACAGAGGCAAGGGAGGGAGAGTGCTCTGGGCTCTACCCAGCATTCCTGGGAGGTGTTAATGACTTTAAGCCTGTCAAGAATGTCTCTAGTTTATACAGAAGAGACAATTCATCGGTTTAATAAAAAGGTATAACATTTCCTACAGGTGAGCTCCACTGATCAAGGGATAAAAGAGAACTTTTGTTGCCACTTTGGAAAGATGCACTATAGATTTTAACCTGTGCTTTTGATGTAAGCTCTGAAAGCTTCCAGAGGCTTCCTGAGGGGCCTGTGTTGCTCCAAGCTGGGCCAGTCTGCAAAGTGACAAGACACATTGACTTAAAATGCCAGAGAGGAGAGTAGCATGAGCCTTCCTGGGGTCAATGTTGGGCCACTAGAGTTGCAGAGTGGTTACAGCTTTTTTCCCCTTCAAAGCACACCAACAACAAATCTAAGCATTGCACAACAGAAATTCATCAAGTCTAGGAGCGCTTTCCAAAAGGGCACATGGTATTTTGTACTAATGAGGGCTGGCAATTATTAGCGTTAACGTAAAAACTGATGAATATAGATGTTGTTAGTGGTTTACCATAAAAATCCCACTCTACCCCCTGCCGTGTGGCTGGTGGCTGTGGGGGCTCACAGCAGAATCCCAGGATGTGGTCTCTGCCTTATGGGCCACCTCTATGCACCCATTCTTTGGTGTGACTGTGAAATCTTGCAGAACCTTCTTAAAAAGATCAGGTTGGCTCAAGAGGAATGGCACAGTAGTGGTCTTCAGTAATCTGTGTGCCCCAAGGGGTTAGAATTTCGAGGGAGAGTGGAGAAGTTGGGAAACAGAAGCTCTCCTCTTCCATTTGTCTTGGATATTTGTAATAAGCTCCTCTCTCCATACCTACTGTACCCTGGTTCCAGCCCAAACTCCCAACACAAACCAGACCCTATTCTGGTTGGTATGAGTAGCTAATTACATATAAAGCTGATGGGGTTTGCAAAAAATGTGTAAGACAAGGATTGTTATCAAAGAGTTAATCTCTTGTAGAATAATCAAGCATATACTTTGCTTTCCCAATGAGCAGATCATGGCAAGCTCTCTATAAATGGAGGACTTATGCTATGTCTGTTTCCTCTGTTTTATTTTTTCTCACGTTTGAAGTAACAAAAATCATTGCACGGCCTTTTGAAGAAGTATGCAAACAGTGAACAAGGCCCAGAGTTTAAAAATGTACTGTTAGGGTGATGGGCCTTGTTCTCTAAAATAGATATTGGTTCAAGGTGGTCCCACGGACACCACTTGGTGAGAAAGTCAGACAGGAAACAGATAGATTATGTGTCAAGATATGTCCCGGCATTTCCATCTTTTAAAATGCACCATTAGCTAAAAGGCTGTGTAGGGTTTCCTCCAAAGGCACTATATCATCAGCAATATGTAAATGTTGTCTTTGTCAGTTTATTTTTCCAGGTGAAAACTCTTCCTGTCTGTGAAAGAAGCCTTTTGTGACCACAGCTCCCTGCTTTGCAATAAAATCAGAAGGGATCAAGTTCCTTTAGAAAACATGCTGTCTAAACTTTAAATCTGAAATCAACTCTTCAGAGCTCAGGGCTAATAAACAGGATCCACTGGAAGTTAGGCCCTTATCTAATTTTATGAAGGAAGCTCAGGGGCCTCTTCCCCCACAGGCATGGAATGGACACTTAGAGAATGTTCTTCTGTTAACTTTAACCTGTTTATCTTCTTCATAAATCATATTTGTGGCAATAGTTTTTGACCAAACCATCCACAATCATTTTATTTGATCCCTTTCCTTCAAAGTTAAATTTTTTATTGGATAATACCAAAATGGGTGACACCCTAGTGGCATTTCATAGGCACATTGGGTAAAGTGTCACAGAGAAGGGCTTTGTGTTCGAGGGAACAGTGACAAAACGGGTTCCACAGCTTGGTGGCCTTTCTTACTGTTTTAATTATGTTATCATAGATCTTAGGAAAAAGGCTCAGAAGCTGACATCCAGTCCTGGTTATGTAGGAAAACACTCTGTTTTTATTCTCTGAAGCAGGCGCTGACCGCACGCCTCTACTGCTTTAGCCTGGCTGACCACACGTGCTCAGGAAAGAACACGCTGGACTCCTCACTCAGCAGGGAGCCCAGCTTCCTCCCCCTCCCTCTCTCCCCTACCTCTGCATGTCCACTTAGAACAGTGGTGTCTTTCAACTGGGTTTCAGCAGAAGCAGACTCCAGTGGATGTGTCAGGTGTGGGGGGTTCTGACCTCCTGGCTTGGGCTGTCCTAGGCATCTGGCTTTTCCTGGTCACTTTGGAATTCCCACACTGGCTGGGGTTACCTGGGAAGGCTGGCAAATCTTCACATGCAAATAGCTTTGACAGAATAAAATCAAATGAAAATAGATTGCAATTCAGGGCAGCTTTTGAATTAAAGAAAATCAGATGGTAAACAACAAACTTGACTGAAGGCTTCAGTTTCCACTTGCGTTGTTTTGTGTAGAAGACCATAGTGTCTTGTCACAGGGCTGTGCAGATAGAATTTATGTACTATATTTTAAATACTATTTTTAGTAATGTACTATATTTTAAATTATAATCATTGGGCATGAACGATAGGCTATGCTAAGTATAATATACACAACTTCTTTTAACCTCACCAAGCTCTATGAGATTAGAATTATTGTCAGTAATTTCCAGATGAAACTAAAATTCAAATAATGTACATTGAGTGTTGTGGTATGAATTGTAAGTGTAAGCTCTGCTGAAAAGCAGAGTCAGAAAATACTCCGACTACATCTAAGACACCTGTGGGGGTCCCTGACAGGCACTGTGTGCGAGGATGTTAAGACCTGCAACCCTCCTTAAATATGCGCTCCAACACCCAGCACCAGACAGCCTGCCGGCAGACCCCAGCTCTCTGCTTCACAGTGTGACTTCCAGTGAGTTTCTTCCCCTCTCTGTGTCTTCTTTTCTAAACCCACAAAACTCAGGTGAATAACGGTTCCTGCCTCAGACTTGCAGTCTCCAGTGGAGGGAAGACCTAAGAACTTGGGCCACACCCGGCCAGCACTCCGGAGTTAGCTAGGATTGCATGCAAATTTCAGAGGTAGGGGCACGACTGCACGTTGCTTTATTAACTGTGTAGAAAACACCTTCTAGTCTACCGTATTAGTCTGCATACTGCTTTGTATTTTTAAGAATTTTCATGCAAATTACCTAAAGTATTCATTTAGTCACCCACATGTGTTTGCCCAGCACTTGGGCTTTATCCACGGCTCTGAATTTTTGCAAGGTTTATCTACTGACCTCGGGAGTGCATGTCTTCTACCAAGGCTTTAAGCATGCTAGCTGCCTCTTGCTCACCTGGCCTGATCACCACAATGGCATCAGTGTAACAGATCAGAGTCAAAGCAAGCAAGATTCTTTGGACCATATTAAGATAGATGGTATAGGGAAAATAGCCCTGGGGCAAAAGTGTAAATGCATATTTTTGTCAATTCCATGTGAAAACAAACTATGTCTCATCCTATTTTTCTGACTGAGATAGAAAATAGAAAACAAAACACGAAAAATGTTTGCCAGATCAATGACCACACGCATGTATCTGAGGCCGTGTGTGCCTGCTCCAGCAAACATACTATATCTGACGGAGGCACTGAGGATGAGTTGACTACATGGTTGAGCTTGTGGTCTTCTGCACTATTCTCTAGATCCACTCTCCACCGAGCCCAGATGGGTCAAACAATGGATGTGTGAAGGGAAACTCTGCCCCCGTATCTTTTGGATCCTTAATTTTGTCTCTAATTTCCACCCTCATTCTGTGTTGCAATATTGCTTGTGATTTTCTATCTTGATCAGGGTTGATGAGGGATGGCTTTCACTTAGCTTTCCTTTGTTATTATGACAGCTTTCACTACAGAAGCCGAGGACCTGCTTTAGGGTGAACCAACCGCTGGGGTTGTGGATCCCAATTATAGATTTGATCATCAGGAAACTGAGCACCAAGTGTGTCCATCAACCCAATAGCTTCACTGTAAGTTGGATCATGGACAGGGCTCTGTTTATGAGCGAACACCACAGGCACCCCCTGTAATGCAGGGGAAGTGTGAACACACTTTGGGTCTATTGGTGTTAATATGACCTCAGATACTGTGTCCAGCTATTGTCAAAATTGCTGGGCATTTCCCTTTCCTCAAAGTACAGTTACCTGTACTTTGGTCAACAGGGCTGAGCTCCCTGTGGGACTTTTCAGGTATGTTATGCTGCAACTTAACCCTAGTCAGAGGCCGAATAAACAGGATGCAAAGGGGTGATAGATCCTGAGGGGGTGCAGGGGCATTTTACAGATGCACCCTGCCATGGGGCAGGGGCCCAGATTTTCCAACCAGGGCCCTGCTTTTGGCAGAACAAACCAGCTATGGTTGGAAATTTATATTTTTTTGAAATTCAACAAATCAACTATAATGTCTGACTTAGTCCTTAGCATTTTCTTCCTATTCATTTCAAGAAATGAGACATTCTTTGCATGCAACCAGAGTCTGTCTGGCCTTCACACACAGTGCCCCACCCCCCATCTGTGTCTCACCAGCAGGGGCAGCACGTGCCTAAACTTGCTGTTTCACTTCGTCTCCAGTGCCTAGTATTCTGCACGGACAAGTCTATGCCCTTCCACGGGTGCGTCCTCCCAAGTCAGCACTGTGCCATTGCAATAATTAAACCCCATGTTGAGCTCAGGTCTGTATTGTTGGCACCACAATTATACCACATGAGAACAAATCTTTAGGAACAAATCCTGCCTTATACATTTTGCACATTCACCCAGTTTTATATGAAATCAAGTACTCAATACCATTCTACCTTAATCCCTCACCAAGGACAAATTACTGCATGAGTGAATCAAATGGAGAACTTAATTTTTAAAATATTACTCAAAATACCTCTTTAGGTATTAAACATACTTTGGTAATATTAAATTAATATACTATTACCCAAGAAGTCAGCTTCTTTTCCAAATCTCTAAAATTCTATCTCTAGAGTATCTCTTCACTCAACTAATGAAGTGTTTGTCTCACCAGCTGCTGATTCCAAGAATGAGAGAATCTGCTCTTTACCTTCGAGATTCTTAATTGAGAAATGAGTCACTCATCAGTGGGTGTCCACCGTGGAGTAAACCATGCAGTCTGCAGATCTCGGAAAGGGTTTGCGGTGATTTTAAAGGAGAAGGCAGATCCTCTTCTTTTGAAAAGGATAATTATCTTCAAAGAGGAAATAAATTTTCCCACAAGAATAAATAGCCTTTATTCTTCTCTCCTGGGAGGAGATTTGTTCAGAAATTTGGAGGTGTCAAAACTAATCCCAGACAAAGCAATCGGGGAATTCCCAGAGTAAGCTGGGAAGTGGCTAAAGGCTACGCTATTACCTGTTTCATCAACTACATCCTCATGCAAGCAGGTACTTAATCCCATCCCATTGTGTTTTTAAAGGATATCAGTTCTCCTTAGCTGAACTTCAGCCAATGTTCTCCTCAGTCCATATCTGAAGTCCTTAAGCGGGCAGACAAGAAGAAACTGGATGCAAGAGCTGATTAAACTCATCTCACTACTTTGGAGTAATGAATCTGTTACCTCTTGGCCAAGTTTGTGTACGTGTACAAACACAACACACATGCACTCCCTTACAATATAATAAATGTTACCTATGAATTAGGAGGAGAGTTTAAATGGTGATGTCTAAGAATGGTGATCTCATAAGCTGCTTTAGAACCAGGAGAAAATAAATCATGCAACTGAGTTCATCAGATCACAGCTGTAGCTATTCCTCCGATCACATCTTGCTTTACTATTGCTATCATTGTGCTTAAAGTTTGAGCGTAAAGAAGATAAGGCGAGTAGGAGGAATTTTCTCATGCAAGGATTTTCTCTAAGCCAGTGAATCTCTATAAGAAAAACAATGATAGTCAGTATGAACCTGCATCACACATTGCTCCAAGCCATTGACATCTATAGGACCTTGTGTGCTAAGTGTTATTTCATCCCCATTATACAGAAGAAAGGAGTGTAAAGAGGATATGCAGTTTGCCCCAAATCCCATAGTTTGTGGCTGGCAGAAGAAGGACTCAGCTTAGGCATCAGCGAAGACCTCGTGTGTGTTTCCCGTTCTCAGGAGGTCGCCCTCTGCACAGGGGGCTTCGGCACCTCAGCACTGGGTGGAGTCAGGGAGGACGTGTTCTCAACCGGCTTCACAGGGGTCTGGCCGGCCAGCCTGGTGGTTGCCTGACTGCTCTTCCTCTCCCCCCGCCATGGCATGAGCACCTTTCTGTGTAAGGACAGCAAGTGGAAGTGTTTGCACGGTGCGGGGCAAGGGTTGCCATCCAGCCTTGGACGTGCCAGGCCAGGGCTCAGGAGGTGCTGGGACAGCACGGGAGGAGGCTCCACTGCCTTCCTGGCTCTGGTACATGAGGTGGGAAGATTCCAGCACCCCTTAGGCGTTTTGTTCTTTATCACTGTCACTCACAAGCAGCTGTCACTGAGTCTGGGCTCGTCCTTTCAAGACTGGATGTGGTGTGCAGAGTGCAGCAGCGCACTGATTCTGGGGCGTGTTCACCCCAGCTTGCGGACACGCTGTTAACTCTGGAGGTCGACACGCTTCCTTCCAGTTGTTCTCCTAGGGGGTCTTCAGTAAAAGGAAGGGATGCTTTCTGAACTTGCTTTTTTTTTAACCTTTTCTATCTGCTAACTGCTGGGAATTTCCCAGTATAGTCCCCATTGCCTTTGTCATTAGAGGGAGGTGGCAGCCCAGGGTTATAGACTTTTCACTGTGTTCAGTGTGACTTCAGGGCTCACCCTGCCCTCTTCTAATTGGAGCAGCACCTGCTTGGAGCATCTGACCTTAGCGTGTCCCTGGCATGGCCTCCTCTTGGGCTAAAAACGCAGCTGTCACTTCCTTTCTCAGCAAGCAATCATGATCACAGGAGAGGGTATTGTTGAATGTTGGATTCAAAAAAGGGACATACGATTCCTGTAATAATGGAATGTTCCAGATTATGGGAGGAGAGTAGATTTTGTGTAAGATGTTGAGTTATTTTCTGAATGTTTTGGATAGACCCAAGCTATGTGGGTTCACGGAGTCGCTGATCATACTGGTGAGTTGGTAGAGTTTTCTTTCTCAAGGCAAAGGCCACATGCATGCACACACACAAACTAAATCAACCCAACTGCACATGTAAGAACAAAATGGATGGCTAGCTTTCTAATTAAATAAACATTACAATCAGAATGTGTTTCCAGTCTAAAAATAGAATACAAAATAATTTTGATTTTAAACAAATTTTCTTCCATTTTTTCCTTTTTGTCTTTTTCTTCTTCTTTTAACCTTGCAAAGTGGCCAATTTAGCTTCACAGTAGAAATCAAATGCATCTTTGAACATCTAAATTTACTTTAAACTGACTCTGCAGACAGAAGGCCTCCACAGCCCTTACAGAAGCAATATTCCCACCTCTTTTTTTTTTTTGATTCCTTAAAAGTGCTTATCAAGATGAATGAGAACAGCGGTGTGTAATTTCAAAGATGAAATTGCTTTTCTCTCCAGCTTTCCCACAGTGTTTTCAAGGTCACCATGACAAGGCGCCAGCCAGTAGCCCAGGCTTTCTCGGGTTCTGTCAGGGCACATCACGCCTCACTGGGAAGAAGTGTGACTTTAGAAGTGTTCTGTTTTGTTTTTCCTCTCAAAAGAGGGTGTGAAATTCCTACTCATTCACACATTGCTGGGTGTAGCTGAAGTGTCCAGGAGACTAAATAGCATTCCCTGCCCTCTGGCCCCAACACAGTTTTCATGGCCCAAGCTCCTCGGCTACCCGAGTCATACATGGCTGGTCCTCTGGACGTCAGGGAGGGAAGCCTGGGACACATCTCAGTGACCAGGCCCCTGCCAGGCTGCTAGACTGTATACATGTGTAGAGCTAAATGGGGCATAAAATCACACCAAAACTGTGCATTCTTTGATTTAAAATTTAACAAAATTGCAAAACAATAGGTTCTGCTTTTTTTCTGTCCCATACCCAGAAGCATGCTGCTACTTAAAGCTTTGATCTCAGGAGCCATATTTGCCAATCCATCGACTACCCAAACATTCTCAAGTATGACGTATGGTTAATAGAACTCAAAAATCACCAAGATATTCAGATATTTGCTCCTTTATAAAAAAAAAAAGACATATCTTGGTAATCACTTTTATGGGAGGAGTCAGTAGTTCAACATATGATTTTTCTTAAAATGATTAGCATATTCTCACAGGTAGTCTGGCTGTATAAACTTTTGAAGATATCTAGAAATATTTAAAAATGTCTTCTCTGTTAAATAATAATTTTATAAAAATCAGGGAAATTATGGATCAGAGTGACAATTGTTTTTGCTTACTTCTACAAAATTCTTTCTACATGACAGTAACAAAATTCATGAAAATTTAAAAGAAAATAATCCACAGTGACTAGGTTGGAATTAAAATACTCAGAATATTTATTGAAGTCAGCACATAAAAGAGGTCTTTAGCAATGCAATGAGAAACGACATACTGCTTGGTAGCCTAGTAGGCATCAACAGTAGGATGGCATGAGATTTAGAATTAATTTCTCTAATTCTTGGTTCCTTGTGATTTATTGAGATTATAATATCAATTTCATGCAGTTTGGTGAAGAGTAAAATAAATAACATGTGTTACTGTTTAGCAATGTTCTCTCAATGGTAACTGCTGTATTAACGATGTTCAAATGAAATGATCAAAGCGCTTAGGGAAACTGTTTATAGGACAAGCCACTTAAAGACAGAGGAAAAGCCATGATTGACAGACTGATCCCAACCTGAGCCCTGTTTTGCCTAAACTTTTTCCACTAGTTGAACTGGTTTGATTCTTTGATTTCCATCCCTGCCCTCCAAGCTTTCAATATCTTTTGGAATGTCATGGGGTGGTGGCTTCAACAGGAAATCCAAGAGAGGAAAGCATATTGAAGCAAGACATGAAAGTATAGCAAATGTCACGTTCTACCAGTTTATAACTATGGAGTTTGTAACTATGCAACTGCTATGCTCTCCACTCTTGCATGATGCCTACAAGTCTAGCAAATTGCAATCAGGAAGGTGATTATGATTTGACCAGAACCTTGGTCATAACAAGGTTTTTTGGGAGAGGTAGTCAAAAAATAAGCTTTTTTACCAGTTCCAAGACGGTCGACTAGAGACACAGCTTGTCGGTCCGCCCCAGCAGAAGAGTTGAGGGTTGGACCGAGGACAGCAGAGAGTGATTACTGCCGGGCAGCAGACCACAGGGACAGACACCAGTGGGGCCTGGGGACACCACCGGGAGGAACTGCGCAGCTGACAGAGAGGAGGATAGAAGGGAGAAATTGGCGTGAACCAGATCCGGGGGGTCCGGGAGCCCAGGGAAAGGGTAGGGTTTTCCCTCCCGCACCCAGGCGCCTCAGGCCAGCCACGGGACACAGCTGCCACCCCGCGGGGCGGGCCGCGAGGGCCCAGAGAGCCGACGTCCCGCATCTGGCACCGCCTCCGCTCCTGGCAGCCCGGGGAGGCACTTTGGCCCGAGCCGCCTGCAGCCGCGTGCCGCCGCCCCGGAGCGCCCGGCGGAGTGACCCGGCCTCCCGCAGCAGCCGCGCTCCCCTTCAGGAGGGTGGGCGTGTGGGGGAAGAGACCCCCCCAGGAGGGTGGGCAGGGGAGAGGCCCCCCCCAGGAGGGTGGGCGGGAGCACAGGAGCAGGCGCTGTAGCGCCCTCCCGGGAGCCGCCGTGCGGGTGGGGCCCGGCACTGAGGCTCAACTTGGGAGGTACCGGTTCCCACGGCAACCAAAGGCTGGGTGCGGCCGGCGGGTCGGAGCAGCTGCCCTCCCCCCCCTTTAACAGGGGGTGCAGCTTGATCCAAGAGCTCCTGCAGCTGCTGCTGTTCACCTGGTGGGAGCGCCTGGGGGAGACTTCTGGGGATACAGAGGCCCACCAGCCTTGCCCTGGGGCGTGGTGGTGGGAAAGGGGTGCACCATTGGAGATCCCCCTAAAGGCCAACGTCCTGCGGAGATGCAGCTGGCTGGCCAGGCACAAGCCGGTGGGGAAGCTTGAAAGCTGTCTTGGGCGGGAGGAAACACAAGAGGAAGGTGAGAGGGGATGGTGTGGGGCTGGCGGACAGGGCCCGGGAACGCTGGCTGGAGGCCTCAGTGGACCACCAGTAGGCCCCGCCCATCAGGAGCCCAGCTCCAGGCATGTAGAGAGAGCCCTGAACCCCATATCAGCAGCTACCCCAGCAGCCAGATGAGCAACCCCTGAGCCCCATGGAGGTTCGCACACCCAGGCTCTTGGACCCCAGATACAATCTACCTTGCTCCTTCCCCCACCTCAGTGGGGAGCAGGGTCCAAGAAACTCCTGGGAGCTACAAGGCCCCTCCCAAAACTTGAGTCTTTCATACACCCCACCTGGGGGACCAGAGCCTACCACGGACACAATAGGTCACCTCAGTAACTGGCTCCTCCATGCAAACTACAGTGAGTGATGGCAGGAACTACCCCATAGCTAAACATAGTGCTTTCCATCTCAAGCTATTAGGGAGTAGTAGATTCATACCCACAAGTGCAATCCACAGGTTTGGAGCTTACGCTGGGGGACCAAACTCATTACACTCCACTGGGAAGAGGTGAAGACAACAGGTCAGAGATAACCTAAGAGGCTTATCAAACCTGCTAAAATACTCCAAAGGCAATTCAGGACCAGCACTCCTCTTCCCGGCATGGCCAAGGAATGATCTTGGGGATTCAGAGACAGGGCCATAAACCAGCGCTAGCACCCCCAGATCTTGACTGACAGGCCAGAGAAGAAGAAATCAGTGAAAGAGCTCTGGAAACATGAAAAATCAGAGGGAAAAGACACCCCCAAAATAAATCAATAGCTCCTCATCAATGGATACCAATTTAAAAGAAATGGTTAAAATGACAGATGAAGAATTTCGAATATGGATTGTAAGAAAGCTCAATGAAATACAAGAGAAAATAGAAATCCAACACAAAGAAGCCACAAAAACAATGCATGAAATGAAAGAAAAATTCTCTAAAGAAGTCAAAGTATTAAAGAAAAACCAAACAGAAATTATGGAAATGAAAAATGCATTCAAGGACTTATAAAATACAGTGAAAAGCCTTAAGAATAGGCTGGATTATGCAAAAGAAAGGATCTCAGAGCTTGAAGATAACACCTATGAGCTAAACATATCAGGTGAAGAGAAAGAACACAGAAACAGGAACCATGAATAAAGCATACAAGAAAAGTGGGATTATGTAAAGAGGCCAAACATAAGAATAATAGGCATCCCTAAGGTTGAAGAAGAAAATAAACAAGGGCTGGAAAATATACCTCAAGGAATAATTGAAGAAAATTTCCCTGGCCTAGCTAGAAATCTAGATATCCAGGTACAATAAGCACAAAGGACTCCTGGGAAATTCAATTTGAAAAGGCAATCACCATGTCATATAGTTATTAGGCTGGCCAAAGTAAACACAAAAGAGGCACTCCTATGAGCTTTAAGGTGAAAATAGCAGGTAACCTACAAAGGAAAACCTACCAAACTAACTGCAGACTTCTCAACTGAAACCATACAAGCCAGAAGGGACTGGGGACCCATCCTCAGTCTTCTAAAACAGAATAATGACCAGCCTAGAATTCTGTATTCTGCAAAACTAAGCTTCTTATATGAGGGAGAAATAAAGACTTTCTCAGACAAGCAATCACTGAGGGAATTTGCAAAGACCAGACCAGCCCTGCAGGAAGTACTCAGACCTGCATTATACACTGACCAGCACAATAGACACCCACCAGTGCAAAAATCACACAGAAGCTAAAGTTCAGAACCCAGATTCACAATGACTTGAGGGATTAAAAAAAACAATAAGGATCTACCAAATAGGATGAACAGAAATCCACCCCAAATATCAATTCTCTCAATAAATGTGAATGGCCTGAATTACCCACCAAAGAGATATAGGCTGGATGAATGGATTAAAAAAAATACAAGCCAAGAATCTGCTGTCTCCAGGAAATGCATCTAACCCACAAGGACTCATTCAGACTCAAGGTGAAGGGATGGAAAACAATATTCCAGGCAAATGGAAACCAATAGAAAGCTGGTGTAGCCATTCTTATATCAAATAACATAAATTTGAAATCACCAAAAGTAAATAAAGATAAAGATGGTCACTATATAGTGGTGGAGGGAAAAATTCAACAAGAAGACTTAACAATCCTAAATATTTATGTACACAACACAGGAGCACTCAAATACATAAAGCAAATCCTGTTCAATCTAAACAAAATGATAAACAGCAAAGCAATAATAGCCAGGCACTTCAACACCCCACTGACAGAATGGGACAGATCCTCCAAACAGAAAATAATCACAGAAACAATGGATTTAAACAGAACTCTAGAACAAATGGGCTGAAGAATCATCTACAGAACATTCCACCCAAATAACACTGAATGTATGTTCTTCTCACCAGTTCATGGAACTTTCTTTAAAATTGATCACACCCTAGGCCACAAAACAGATCTCAAAAAATTTACAAAAGTAGAAATTATACCATGTATCTTGTCACACCACAGTGGAATAAAATTAGAAATCAATTCCAACAGAAACACTCATCTCTACATAAGTCATGGAAATTAAACAACCTATTGCTGAATGATTGATGTGTCAAGGAGGAGATTCAGATGGAAATCAAAAGATTCTTTGAACTAAATGATAATGGGGACACAAATTATCAAAATCTGTGGGATAGAGCAAAAGCAGTCCTGAGAGGAAAACTCATAGCCTTAAAAGCCCACATCCAAAAGACAGAAAGATCACAAATCAACAATATAATGAATCATCTCAAGGAACTGTAAAAGGAAGAGAAAACCAATCCTAAACCCAGCAAAAGAAAATAAATAACCAAGATCAGAGCATAATTGAATGAAACTGAGAACAAAAGAACTATACAGAAGATTAATAAAACAAAAAGTTCGTTCTTTGAAAAGATAAACAAAATTGACAGGCCTCTTGTTAGATTGACCAGAAGCAGAAAGGAAAGTAATTTAATAAGCTCAATTAGAAATGAAAAGGAGACATCACTGCAGATATTATGGAAATACAAAACATCATCTTTGAATACTACAAAAATCTCTATGCCCAAAAACTTGAAAACGTGGAAGAAATGGAAAAATTCTTAGAAACACGTAACCTTCTTAGGCTCAATTAGGAAGAAATAGAATTCCTGCAGAGACCAATATCAAGCAATGAAATTGAAGCAACAATAAAAAATCTTCCAACAAAAAAAAGTCCCAGACCAGACAGGTTCATACCTGAATTTTACCAAACATATAAAGAAGAACTTGTACCTATACTGCAGAAATTATTCCACAACATTGAGAAGGATGGAATCCTCCCCAACTCATTTTACAAAGCCAATATCACCTTGATACCAAGGCCAGGAAATGACACAACAAAAAAAGAAAACTACAGACCAATACCCCTTATGAGTATTGATGCAAAAATTCTCAATAAAATCGTATCAAACTGAATTCAACTGCACATCAAAAAAATAATTCATCATGACCAGGTGGGCTTCATCCCAGAGATGCAAGAATGTTTTAACATATTCAAATCTATAAATGTAATTCACCATATAAATAAAAGCAAAAACAAAGACCATATGATCCTCTCAATAGATGCAGAAAAGGCGTTTGACAAAATTCAGCACCCTTTTATGAAAAGAACTCTTAACAAAATAGGCATAGATGGGACATACCTCAAAATTATTAAAGCCCATATACAACAAACCTATAGCCAACATCATACTGAACAGGGAAAAATTGAAAGCATTCATGCTTAGAACTGGAACCAGGTAAGGTTGCCCACTATCACCACTTTTATTCAACATGGTACTGGAAGTCCTAGCCAGAGCAATCAGATAAGAGAAGGAAATCAAGGGTATCCAAATGGGGGCAGAAGAAGTAAAACTATCACTCTTTGCTGACAATATAATATTATATCTAGAAAACCTCAAAGATTCAACCAAGAGACTCCTGGAATTGATAAATGAATTCAACAAGGTCTCAGGCTACAAAATCAATGCACACAAACCAATAGCTTTCATATATGCCAACAAAAGTCAAGCTGAAAATCAAATTGAAGACTCATTACCTTTCACAATATTTCAAAGAAAATAAAATAAGTAGGAATATATCTAACTAAGGAGGTGAGAGACCTATTTAGGGAGAACTATGAAACACAGAGAAAAGAAATTGCAGAGGATGTAAACACATGGAAAACCATACCATGTTCATGGGTTGGCAGAAACAATATTGTTAAAATGTCTATACTCCCCAAAGTGATCTACAGATTCAATGCAATCCCTATTAAAATACCAACATCATTTTTCACAGACCTAGAAAAAATGATCCTACACTTTGTTTGGAACCAGAGAAGACCCCATATAGCCAAAGTAACCTTAAGCAAAAATACCAAATTGGGAGGCATCAATCTCCAGACTTCAAGCTATACTACAAGGCTATAGTAACCAAAACAGCATGGTACTGGCACAAGAACAGAGACATAGACCAATAGAACAGGACTGAGAACCCAGATATAAAACAATTCTCATATTTTCATCTGATCTTTGGCAAGGCAGAAAAAAACATACACTGGGGGAAAGAATCTCTATTCAATAGGTGGTGCTAGGAAAATTGCATAGCCACATGTGGAAGACTGAAACAAGATCTGCACCTCTCCTCTCACAAAAATCAACTCACGATGGATAACAGACTTAAACCTAAGGCATGAAACCATGAGAATTCTAGAAGAAAATGTTAGAACAACTCTTATGACATTGGCTAGGCAAAGAATTTATGAAGAACACCCCAAAAGCTATCACAGCAACAATAAAAATAAATAAATGGGACCTGATCAAATTAAAAAGCTTCTGCACAGCCAAGGAAACTATCATTAGAGTGAATAGACAACCTACAGAATGGGAGAAAATATTTGCCTGCTATACATCTGATAAAGGGCTGATAAGTAGAATCTACACAGAACTTAGGAAAATCAACAAGAAAAAATCAAACAACCCCATTAAAAAGTGGGCAAAGAAAATGAACAGAAACTTTTCAAAAGAAGATAGACTAATGGCCAAGAAACACATGAAAAAATGCTCAACATCTCTAATCACCAGGGAAATGCAAATCAAAACCACAATGAGATATCACTTAACTTCAGTGAGATTGGCTATTATCAAAAAGTCGCAAAACACCAAATGTTGTTATGGATGCGGACAGATAGGAACACTCATACACTGCTGGTGGGACTGCAAATTAGTACAATGTCTCCGGAAAGCAGCATGGAGATACCTCAAAGAACTAAAAGTAGAACTACCATTTGATCCAGCAATCCCACTACTCTATATTTACCCAAAGGAAAAAAAGACATTCTATAAAAAAGACATCTGCACTTGAATGTTTATAGTAGCACAATTCATAATTGCAATGATGTGGAAACAACACAAGTGCCCATCAATACATGAGTGGATTAATAAAAGTGGTATATATATACACCATGGAATACTACTCAGCCATAAAAAATGGTGAACTACCTATTGTATTATCCTGGATGGAGCTGGAGCCCATTCTTCTAAGTGAAGTATCACAAGAATGGAAAAACAGGCACCACATGTACTCACCATTAAATTGGTACTAATTGATCAACACTTATGTGCACATATTGAAATAACATTCATCGAGTGTCAGGCAGGTGGAAGAGGGAAGGAGGGAATAGGTAAATTCACCCCTAACGGGTGCAGTGTGCACTGTCTGGGGGATGAGCAGGCTTGTAGCTCTGACTTGGGTGTTGCAAAGGCAATATATGTAACCAAAGCATTTGTACCCCCATAATATTATGAAATTTTTAAAAAATTTAAAACTTTTCTTACTAATTATCTTTTTTGAAAATTTTAATAACATTTCAAATAACAAAGTACTTTCCCCTAGAATAATAGCTATTTATTTTACTTTTCCTATGTAAGCCAGATTTTCTCCTAAGTCTATTAAATGTATTATCTATAATACCCCTTATACCATAGTCTCATAATGTTGATACTATCATGATTATAATAATAATAATATTAACAAAATTATCATTGTTATTTTTATCACTACCACTATTATTTTATTGACAAGAAACACAGAGAGGTTAAATAATTTGTACAGAGACATAAGTAACCCAAATAAACACCAGCCATGTGGTAAAATGCTGGTCAAAAGCAGTGACTAGAAGCCTTCCGAAGTCAGAACACAAACTCTTAATAGCCATTATACTACTAGCGATGTCAAGCTGCACGCGGAGCCCGTGCATCCCTTGGAGGACCACAGGATGTTGAGTCTACAGCTCTGGGACTCTGCCTTTCCTATGGGAATGCTTCTTGGTAATTTTCAAACAATTCTTTAGCACTGAAGTTTGGGACCCGTGAAACATCTACTCCATAGAGCCAGTTGTTGTTTTCTAAAGACTATTATGTTACTTAAATGAACCTGTGTGTAACTGAACATATTTGTAATCTATTGAAATATTATGGTAAAAGGAATAGCAACTTAAAGCAGGAATTCTAATTACTTTGAAGGTAATTACAAACCATATTTGCCCTATTACTTTCCACAAAGTTTTGATATTGCTTGAGACTACTATAAAACTTTTAGTATCATAAAATATTTTCTAGAATATTTTTAGTTTACAATTCTAAGTACTCAAACTCACATTTCAAGTTTACTGGAGATCTCAGTTAGTTTCCCCTTCTAAGACACATCAGTGGCATGTAGGACACTTTCCTACTTTTTCACTAAAAAAAAATTTTTGATCAAAAATCAAAAGATGTGGGCATTGAAGTCCCATATGCTGAAGTTGGTTGTGGTTCTTGCAGAAAACCCTGGCAGAAACGTGTCTTCATGCTGTTTCCCAAGTACACTTTCAGTTTCCAGGTGGAATACTCGGAATAGAACCCTTCAGACCTATGTCAATTCTCCTGTTGTATTTTAGAGTCAATTACGGAGAACTGAAGATTTCCCCCTGGTGGGGATATGTTTTCTGGTTTCCTCTTTTACTTCAAAACTCCTACCTCAAGACTTTATGTGACTGTGCTCTGCTTTCTAGAGGTCATGACATTTTTTTCTCACAGATTTAAAAATTTACGTTCAAAAGATTAAAAGATGGAACTGGAGTTTTGCTGGTTATTATCATTATGTTTTTTAGAGACAGGGTCTCGCTCTGCGTCGCCCAGGCTGGAGTGCAGTGGTGCGATCACAGCTCACTGCAGCCCGGAACTCCTGGGCTCCAGCGAGTGGCTGGGACTGCAGTCATCACGCCCGGCTTATTTTTAAATTTCTTTGTAGAGACGAGGTCTCACTGTGTCACCCAGGCTGGTCTCAAATTCCTGGTCTTGAGTGATCGTCCCTCCTCAGCCTCCCAAAGTTCTGGGAGTACAGGCGTGAGCCACCACGCCCAACCTGGCTACGAGTTCTAAATCAGAGTAAATATCATTCCCCTCACAAAGGTTAGAATCACAGTCCAAGGAAGTTATTTGGGCACCACCTAAAGGCCCATAGTCACCCTCAGCAACACTATCAAATGAGCGTGTCACACAGAGACGGCTTGCCTCAGTGCATTTATAGCAACAAAGCTAAGCTACTGAAAAAGGAAAAAATATTTCTTTTATTATTATTTTGTTTCTTCTGAATAAAAGCATGTTTTTCCTGTTTATAAACCTGTTTCCCTGCTCATGGTAAAGGGCAGATCAGAAATATTTACGAGTAAAGAAGGAAATAAAGCAAACAAAATTGTACCTCTCAGAAGTGTCTGCTCTCAATGTTTGGTGCATGACGCACCTAATAACCTATACACATAGACACCCGCAAAGAGGATAATATTACCTATGCTCTTTTCTACCATATATTTATTTATTTCATTATGTATCATATATATCTTTCAATGGTTAAAAAAATCATCACTTCATTTTTAACGACTGCATATAGTTATATTTTATGGGTGTTAACATAATTTAATTTAGTTAGCAGATCATCTATCCATGCACATTTGATTGTGATTCTTCATATTTTAACCAATTTTATGACGAAACTTCTTGGCATATTTTGTTAGAGTACATTCTCAAAAGGACAATTTTTTTAGTTTTAGGTTTTTCATATTTCATATCCCTGAAACTATTTTTCATAAAGCTATACAAATTTGCATCCCCATCAGGGATACGTACGTGCTCATTTCCTATAGATGACATGCCCCCTGGGGCTCCACAGTACTCACGCAGTGCCCAGCATATACTGCCATACTGCCATAAGTACTGTTGAATGAGTAAATTTATCCTTAACTTTACTATTGTGTTTATTACTATTTTTAACCTTTGCTAACATGAGAAGCAAAACATATCTCCTTGTTTTAATTTGCAGTTGTTTAATTAGCTCTGAGGTTGAACATCTTTCCATAAGTGCCTTGTCCACTGGTCCACTTACTGTTTCTCTCGTGAGCTGTCTCCTGGTGCTCTCTCCTCACCTGTTGATGTTGTGCAACTGCAGGTCTCTTCTTGTTGATCTGTCAGAATAATTTAGAAACTCGTGAGTCAATTTTTGATGTTTTGTGTGTCAAATTTTTTTAATTATCTGCTTGCCTTTTAATTTTGGTTTAGTTGCTTTTGCCATAGGTAAATATAATGTCTTTTTCTATATTTATTTATTTTTTTGGAGGAGGAATAATTCTTGGTCTTTATTAGATAACCTATCTCTGCTCCAAAACCATAATCTTTTCATTATTTTAACAAATATTGAATTATAATATGTCCCAAACATAATTTTTGTCCTTGTTATTTAGAACATAGAATATGAAATTTTAGAACATAAAACATAAAATTTGTGAGTTTTCATTTGGGATTTTGTTTCCCACATAAGGGATGAGTATGTTTCTGAATTTTTTTTTTTTTTTTGACTTTTAAGTGCTAGTCAGTTGAATGAGCATCATTTGTTGAAAACTCAACTTTTCCCCTGACTTAAAAGGACATCTCTGTTAAATATTATATTTGCACACTGGACTGGGGAGCCTGCGGCCTCAAGGCCAAATGTGGCCCTCCAGATCCCCAGGTGTGGTCCCTCAACCACATCCAAACTTCACGGAAGTCCCTTTATGACAAGGATTTGTTCTGTACAATTTGGATTCAGTCAAAAGGACGCACTCAAGGACCCAGAAAGCCACATGTGGCCCCCAAGGCCGCAGGTCCCACACCCTGCTGGGCTCATAATGACACCATCTTAATTATTACCTTTGAAATGCATTTTATTATCTGGTAAGTAATGTGATCCTCTTTACATTTCCTTTCATAATGCTCATTGCTATTTTATGTATTTATTTTCTGCGGAAGCTTTAGAATGATTTTTGTTGCGTTCTGCAAATGCCAGTGGCATTTTCTTAAGATGTCATGAACTTTATGAATTAGATTGGGAAGACTTGCTATCTTGATGACACGTAACCTCGCCGTCCAGGAAACAGGTACGATCTTCAGTACATACATCATGTAAGTTTGTATACACACCATAACTTTGAAATTCTATTTCAGAAAAATATAGCAAGATAAAAATGAGATAGAAATATTATATTTTAAAATTATAGAAAAGTAAGGTTGTGCAGTTCTTCAAGCATCCTGCTCAGAAAACAGTCTCTGTAACTTCTGATACGCCGCATCGTAAATTTGAATAAAGGGCTCACAGACTCCCAAGTCCTTTCTCTCAACAATATTCCATCTTCATCCATCATTTATGAATTAATGAAGTGGATCACTACATTTTCTGATCTTGAGGGTTTGGAGCCCTGACAACCTCTTGGGAAGAACAGAGTTTGATCTACCTATTGCCTGCTGGTTATAGTACAGTTTCCTTTCATTCCATGGAAGACAGGCCTTTCCTACTTCCAGGGCTGCCCTTTCCCTCAATGTTCCTTTGTTCTTTGGTCTCTCGGCCTCATCACTGTGTAAGCTTTGATTACGTCATTGCTCAGTCTTTGCATTTAAAATGAAAGATTCCTGGTATATTTGGCCTCACCATTCTGATTCTTCTGTGGAACCATATGCTTGATGACCCAGGTACTTTCACTGTCTCTCATGTACAGCTGAGGACTTGAGGCAGAGTCATCAGATCAGGTGGCACCACTGTTGGGTAGTGGAGCCCGGAAGCCGGCCCAGTCGGCAGGGCCACGGCCCTCACATCTCCTGCTCCCCGTGCGGTTTGCGTTGCTTCCTGCACTGAGGACGCCAGGGGAATTATTCCACCAGGCTCTGAGACAGAGAGAACATACCTCTACAGTTGAATCAGAAAAGAAAAATAAGGGTTTTGATGAAGTTCTTTGGTGGGAAATAAAATATTTCCATGGCCCTTTCCCCTCTCTCCAATTTGATCACCTTTTGGTGAACGGACCTAAGATGCAGCTGCTGACAGTGCTGAGTGAAGTGTCCTCAGAGGACTTATTAGCTGCCACCAACCTCCTGTCTTCCCACTCCTGGATCCATGGCTGGCCTGCCCTGTCACCCTTGTGGACTATGTTCCTGCTAATGGGACGTGAGGAAAAGCCACACCTGCCGCACCCAGGCTGGCCTGTACAACCTCTCACAGGTGACCTCCAGGGCTTTCCTACTGGTGACAGACAGAAAAGCCCAGCATGGGTAGACACCACGAGCTGAAGATGGATCACTGCTTGGAGGACAGGCTGCTACCAGTTAGGCTCACCTGATGTGGATTTTACCTGAGAGAGAAATGAACTTACTATGTTTCACCTGTGACACAGCTAGTCTTACTAATCCATTTACTTGTATGTTCCTCCTCTAAACAAGTTATATTAACATGAAAATACATACATGTTGCACATTAATATACATTTCAAATAACTGAGAAACTGTAGTAGGACGAGAAAAAAGGCAGAATGAGGATGGAGCCAGGAATGAGGCTGATCTGAAATGCGCAGCACACGAAGCCCATCCTCTGGCTTAGGGGAAAAGTTTGACTCCAACCTAGACACAGAGGAAAGGGACAGGGAAACAGCATCAATGACAGAAGAGGAGGAGGAGTGATAACAGCAGTGGTGGCATCTGTCTGCCATCCAGACTGACGCACGTGTTTGATGTGAGGAACCAATTAATGATCCCCCGTGTTCCTTCACAGACACAGAGAGAGGTATGGGTACAGATCAAACAGAGACAGACATGGGTGTGTTAGAGACAAAGGCACAGACATGGCTCAGACACAGATTTAGGCAGAATTAATAAATGTCTTTCTCTTCCACTCACTTCCCTGCCTCCCCCGGTTTGTGGAATTGTCCTATCAATGAGTCCTTCCGGGTGATCACTGACTACTTCTCCGCGACTCGTTTGGCCTCTCAGCTGTGCTGGATGTTGTCAACCCTTCCTTCTTCTCACTCACTGTCTCCCCTTCTCCTCTGTGACTCTGTGTGCCTCCTGGCTCAGCTTAGTCCTGCACGACCCTGTGCTCCTCCCCACTAGGAGCGCCTGTGGCTCTGTCTCCTCCCGTCCTGTGAATGTTTGTGTCCCCCAAACCCTGCCCTGATCTCCTGTTTCTGGGTGTTCTTGACAACCTCTGTGACCTCAACTCCTTTTCTTTAGTGATGCATGTCAGGCCTTTGTCCCCACCTAGCTCCCTCTTCCTTTAGCCAGCTTGCTGCTGGGGGTCCCCTCTGATGCCCGACCTGGTACCAACAAGTCCCACATCTAGAAGCAAAACCACCCCTGTCTCTTACTTCCCCCTCTGGGGCCCTCACTTCATTGCTGTTGTTCCAGGACCATCCTTGACCCACTGCTCTCCTCCCCCTCCATGACGTCCCCTCCTGCATACTTCTCACCTTTACCACTGTGGAAGTCCCTCGTGCAATGCCAGCTACCATCACCATCGCCTCTGAGCAGATTCCAGCAAGTGCTCCCATCCAGTCCGCCTGCCTCGAGTCTTACTCATGTGCAACAACTTATTCCAGGCCCTTGAGTAAATCCCCAGCTTTGGCTTGAGCTTTATATGACTCCTCCTCATCTCCCCCTTCTTTGCTGGCATAGTTGAGGTCTCTTCCATGTTCCTGTTTCATGCCAGGCACTGTTCAAAGTACTTTTCTGTTACTGTCCCCATTTAATCCTCAAAATAACTCCATGGGGAAGGAAGCTCGGTCATCCCCACATGGCAGGGAGGGAACCAAGAGTGTTTAGTACCTTCCCCCCCACCCATAAGGCCACCCTCACATTGTTCTCTGCTTGCAGCATCATCTCCTCCCACTCCGCAGGGCAAATCCCCACCCATCCTTCCTCCCTAAGCAGGACACCATCTGCCCAAAGCAGGCACATGGGGCTCCCCAGTCTGCCCCAGGGTTTCCAGCCCTGCACAACAGCAGCCTCGCCTTGTCTGAAGGAAGCTCCCTGAGGACAGGGCCATCTCTGACCTTTCCTTGGTTATATCTTCTACATTGAGCATGATATTAGCACATAGGAGGCACTCATTAAATATTTCCTTAGAACATGAGTAAACGTGACCATATAAAAAAGGTGAGTTTCAGTCACTGCGGGGAAAATATATTTTATGACATTTTGCAAATGTATGAAAATTTAAGTATATTTTTTGTTCATTAATAGTCATTAAGGTGCATATATTTAAGCAGAAGTATGTAGCTCAATGAGATTGTGCAAATGATACATATTTGTATAAAACATCTCAGATATGAGGTTTTAATTATTATGTATAGAAACTGAAACTTTATGGGTTGACACTTCCATTATAGATTAATATTACACAATTACTGTTAATCTGTACATTTTTGAATTTTAAAAATCTTAAGGATTATCTTGCTTTACCTTCATTCATTTTAGATTTTTAAAAACCAAAACGACAAAACAGAAACAAATGAAAAGCAAACAAAAAAGCCAGCCCAGAGAAGTTCATTGATCTCCTTTGGCCTGAATATTGACATAGAAATTATCAGACATTTTCTCACTCCTAATACATACATATATTATATATATGGACATATCTTCATTATCTATATCAGCTGTCCCCAAACTTTTTGGTACCAGGAACCTGTTTCATGGAAGACAATTTATCCATGGACTGGGGGGCAGGGAGGATGGTTTCAGGATGATTCAAGAGCATTACATTTATTGTGCACTTTATTTCTATTATTATTACATTGTCACTTGCCACTCACTGATAAGGTTTTGATATCAGTCTGCAAGCAATTGATTTATTATGGTCTCTGTGCAGTCAAATCTCTCTGCTAATGATAATCTGGATTTGCAGCTGACCCCCAGTGCTAGCATCACTGCCCCAGCTCCACTTCAGATCGTCAGGCATTAGGTTCTCATAAGGAGCTGCATCCTAGATCCCTCCATGCGCAGTTTATAGTAGGGTTCTCGCTCCTATGAGAATTGAAGGCCACTGCTGATCTGGCAGGAGGTGGAGCTCAGGCAGTGATGCGAGTGATGGGGAGTGGCTGTAAATACAGATGAAGCCTCGCTCACTTGCCCACTGCTCATCTCCTGCTGTGCAGCCCAGTTCCTAACAGGCTGTGGACCGGTACCAGTCCAAGGCCTGGGGGTTGGGGACAGCAGATCTATATCAATGTATTTTGTTTCTGAACATAAAGAATTATATGAACTAAAATATTTTTATTATTATATAAGCAATATGAACATATTGAGAATATTTAAAAATATAGAACAGTTTAACAAAAAAGTATTACCCATAATTCTATTACAGAGAAGTAACTCCTATAAATATTTTGGGATATTTTATGCTGACATTTTTATTTTAAATATATTTTTATAATTGACATTTTTGCAACTTTAATGAAAAATTTTCACCTAATATAATAATTCCCAGTATGGTAAATATTATTTTAAAATATAATTTTGATGTTTATATACTATTCCATCACATGTGGTTATTTCATTAAGAAATTATATACAATTTTAGAACATCAGCACTCATATGAGTTTTTACTGCTATCATATTTAATATAATTTCCTAAGGAGCAATTTATAAAGTGGAAGCACGGTGGCAAAGTTCCCGAATATTTTGTGGTTTTTTTGGTTCAAATTGATTACTTAAATGAGTGTACCAATTTATAAGAGCAGAGTTTAAGAGGACTGTTATCCCACACCTTAAATGAAAAATGCTTCACAATATGTTCTAAAAATTTATTTTAGCAAAATTAAAAATAGCTTAGCCATAGCCAGGCCCCATGCCCTGGATATTGTTCTGTTGGGTTTTGTTTAATCAGTTTTAATATGGAATATTTTGTAAAGAAGTTATAATCCAATAAATTACCTTTTGACTTCATGCAGAGAAAATTGGCTTTGAAACACCCACTTCTCCCCACTTCTTCTTCAATATAAAAGAAAAACTTGTTCTTCTTAACAGAATTTTTGGAACACTGAAACACATTTTATGTTTCTATATTGGTGATGGAAATTGCTTATGGTCAGATACCAACCAATTTCTGCATGCTATCTATTTTTGGAGATGTCCAAATTCAAGATTAAGGATCCTAGAAATGTGCTTCAGATTCACTCTCTCTCTCTCTCTCTCTCTCTCCCCCTCCCCCCGTTAGGATACCCAGTGTCTTTAGAACTAAAGTATTGTAATATTACCCTGCCACCTAGGGGTATTACCAAAGAAATTTATGCATGCATATAGAGAGAGTTTTAGTGCGTTGGCCAAAATATGAAAATTCTGTCACTAAAGTATATAAATAATATCCACTATTATGTTTTTGTATTTTATCTCTTTCACAATAGTTTATGTTCTTAAAATCAGATGAGAATGGTGTGATGGAAAGTAGTAAGAATCTGCCCTTTTAGAACTATAGGTATTTGTAAGGAAAACAGGGTAAAAACTGAGCATTAATGTGTGGTAAGCCCATTGGTGGTACATGTTTTCCCAAGCCCTCAATGCCCTTTGTGTATTATTTCTCATTTATGACAGTTTGAAACTTGGTCACTTGTCCACTGCTTTGGGGTGGGCAGTGAGTCTAGACCATAGTAAAAATGTGTGAATGTATGTATGAGCTGATTGATCAAATTATTCATGCCACTGAAAGCTATGACAAACTATCACCCAAATTGTTGAGTTGTGATGGCTTTCTTTAGACTATATCTAACAATCTTGTCTTGTCCCCCAAAAATAAGCTCTTCCTCATAAAATTTATTAAATTGGCAAATCTAAATATTCAACCTCAATAGTGATAGCTACATACTCTGTGGATATGAGAATTTTGCCTTGAGGGATCTAAGAATTAAGACAAATTTAGGGAGATAGTGAGCATATACATACAACAGATACCAGGATTCTTGCAGAAGCACACATTACTATTATTTAAAATTATTGGAGCAAGTAAAGTAAGTTTTGTTTTGAACATGCAGACTTTCTGAGTCACTACAATTTCTCCTTGTCCTGGATTTTGAATCACTGAAGAAAAAAAATGGCAGAGAGGCTCACGCTGCCATCTGTCTCTGATGTGCAAAAAAACCAAGCACTGTGCAACTTCCCGAGACTAATTACTTAATCCAATCCTCAGTATCTTGAAAAAATTAACACGACTAAGGGAAACCGAGTATGCTGCGTCATGATTTACTCTCCTGATCCTGTTACCACAGCATTTTGCCCAAAGAATGTTGAGTTGTTCTCTGAATTCAAAACCAGATAATTACTTTCTGTATTAATATTAACAGAGGAGGGATCTTTCCATTCCAAACATGAGGAAAACACAGCCCATCCCTGTTTTCTTATATTTCTTCTTTTCAAGGCAGTGAGAAGAAATTGAAAGATGTAACTGGCCAGGGCTGTGCGTAGCTTGGGCTTTTCTTCATCATGACAGGCCTTTGTTCCCTGCACAGAGCGAGCTCTAATTACACCCTCTCCAAGTCAGGGCTCCAGGTGGACGGGGCGATGCAAATGCCAGGTGCCTTTTCTCTTCTCATTATAAGCTGTCTCTTTCCAAGCATATCACTCTCAGGAAGGGTGGGGGCTTTTTCTTTTGAGTTAAAAACATCCTTTCATCATCTCCATCTTATTCTTACCAATTTTTCTCCAAATCTCATTCCTGTTAATAGGGCTGAGTAAAATGCTATTTTTGATTGTTTACTATATATGCTAATATTTGAATTCAGAAATCATCAATAAAGGCACTGAATTGCCTAGGAAAGCCCTCATGCTGATTGCAGTTCCAAGTACAGATCCTGAGAAGGTGTCTGGGACACCACTTCCAACAGGACCAAGCCACTACACCAGCCGGCATAATGACACCACTTAAAATGCAATCTGCACACTTCAGGGCTTCAAAAGCAGTATGAAAGAGCCTCATAGCTGAGCCCTCCTCCACTGCACTTGTTATTGGAGTATGATTTGTGCTTTTTTATTAGGAGGTTATTCTAATAATCTTTTAAATGCAAAGTTATCCAATAACCAGGTTAGGTTTTAGTATAATCCCAGTTGTTGGACTAGTTAGAAAAAAAGATATTGCAAGGAGCTGTATAATATTTTGGTGCAATATAAATTTCCTTACAAGTTCTTTTCAATTTTGTAGTTTCTACTATAAGTTTTGCCAGTCACATTATTTCAAAGGATAGCTCTTCTTGTTTTGAGGAGAATCAAGTATTCAAAATATGATGGAATGACACAAATAGAAATTCCTTGGGGTTTTCTTTAATTTCCTGCGCAGTTTTAAAATTTAACACAAAAGAGAAATTGACATAAATTAAATTTTCTTGCAATAAAATCTCAATTTGTTAAATAAAATTTCTGAATAGAAAGTGGTGACTAATTTTATAGAGGTAAAATATTCAAATTATATAAAATTAATAGAAATTGTTAACTGTGCTATAATTTGATATTTGCTGGTACAGAAAAAGTTTCCTGTTCTTAGCATTTCTACATATTATAGATAGTTGACTACATATTTTGTAAATAGTATTTAAACTATTTTTGAAAATTAGGGATCTACATATATTTTAAATATAAATATAGACAATTAATTAAGTTTTTGAGTAAATAACGTTGTGTCATAAATCATCAAATTTTCAAGTTATGCCCTCTTATGTATAAATATGTATTATTTTAATATGCTCAGTTCTTGAATTATGCATTATATTGAAAACATTGACGTTAATTAGGCTGCTCTTGACTTTACAAAGTTTACTTTTTTGATTTGAGTTTTAACAATTAAATTATTCTTTTTAATTGGGAATCACATCTATAAAATATCACCAAAGAATGAAATATAATAATATTTATACAGCATCACTATTATAAATAATTCTTATGTGACATTGAATAAATGATTATTATTGAAATTAGCATTTTCATTAGCAGGCAACCATACTCTAAACTGAACTGTCCTAATTAATTTGTTAGCTCCTATTGGCTATACTGAGATTACATCATACTTTAAAAGTAAGATGCATAGAGGGAAAAATTAGAACCCATAATTCTTTAAATAACTGTTAGAGATTGTGTTTCTCATGGGTAGTATGGGATTATCTTTATATCTGTAAAATTCAATTGACAAAGTTATGTTTTATTTAAAATAATTCACCTAAACCAAAGATTCTTAGCTAACTGGATGTCGGGATGATAGTGCTTCTAACAGTAAGATCTTTTGAACATTTGTCTGCTTCATAAAATCATACTCAAGTATATATAATTTATATAAAATAGAAAATGTTCACTGTTTTCTTGTTGTAAATCTAAGATTTCTTAGGAATTATTGAAAATGTCTGTGTGTGCTGCAATGCTGTGAAGAACCAAGTCTTCAAGGAGTCTGCTGGAGACACTAGTCACTCCCTCTTGCTTGCTGGTTATCTCTGGGATTGGCTGAGTCTCTTCAAGAGAAGGCCAAGCACAGGAGACACATGCACCCATGGGAACTTGGGAGGTGGCAGCCCCTGTATTTGACAAGCCCCACCTGACACTTTGCAACTCCTATGCTACCTAAATGGCATGGAAAGATTCTGAGGGTTTTTCAAAACAGATGACTCTATTGGCCTTTTTGCTTTAATCTAACATTAAATGAATCTGACTTTCTTTGAAAAAAAACTCTAAAGAAAAATAATTGGAGGAACTTTAGTCATTTTTAAAGTAACATGTGTATATCAGAAATTGTTGACTTATTTACAGTAATTAGAATTCAGATTGACTGCCATTGGAAGAGTTCTACTGCCTTACTGCATGCGTGCCTGAAAGAAGTTTTTGAAAAATATAAAGTGTAGTGAAGTCGTGCATTTTTGAACTGCTTCTATCTTAAATTTTTGTAAGTTCAGTAGTGAATTAGAGTAAGGGCTAATGAAAGTAGATCACATACTTGCCCCTTAGTTCTGCCGCTGTGGGAGGTGAGCAGTCACACACAGTGTCAATGCTAAAGCATGAGGAAGAGGAAGAGGAGGGCTCTACAACCACCCCCACAGCAACAAGAAGGGGAAGAGAAGGAGAGAAGGAGGGGAAGAAGGAATAAGATTAGAAGGAGAAAGGAAAGAAAGTTTCTTCTATTAAATAAATCAGTGGTTAAGCATTGAAGTGGCTTAATCTTTTTTTAATGAAGAAAGTAAGTAAAGATTGCAGAGGAATTTCTGGTATGCCAGATCTACCTAAGTGATCGAGACAAGGATTAATATATTTAATTATCACCACAAACTTTTGCAGCATGAGGAAACTAAGACAAAGAAGTTAAGCAACTTGCCCAGCGTCACATAGCAATCAAGCTGTGGAGCTGGAGTTGGAACCAGACATTCGAGCTCTCTTAGCCAAATCTTAACCACTGACACCTGAAATAGGTATTGGCTGTTCCATGTGCCTGTGAGCAGATTCCCACCCCATGGTTGCACTCGGTGCTCGCATGTACAATAGGGGATTATAATACCTGAGCTGTTGCAAGAATTAAATTAATTGCTTAATGTCACACTGCTTCTGCTGCTTGTGGGTTGGGGCAGAGTTTGTGTGTGCGTGTATGTGTGTGTGTGAGTGTGTCGCTCACACGTTTCTCATCCTAGAATTTCCACATTGTCTTCAATGTAGTAGAAGCTCAGTAACTATGAGGAGAGTAAACACGAATATGAATGATATGTGTAAAAGTAAGTGAATGTTAACATTTTGTTTAAGGTATTCTTGGAAAATAACTTTAGTCATTTTTAAAATCTCATTGTCATCCCCATGACTCTTGTTATTTGTGTGCTTATTGTACCTTCTTCCCCCATCAGGCTGCGGGATTATTTAGTTTAGGGATGGTGGTTTCCCAACTTTTATTCTCTCTAGTTCAATGTGCCTCACACAGTGGCATGAAATAAATATTGGCCAATTGCAATTAAGTTGACTTTTATGCAGGGCATGTAATTCTTTGTCCATTTTGGAAGTGCTGGATTGAAGAGAAGACTTGTTTTGCAGGCTTAGTATTAATGAGACTTCTGGCCTATCTGCAATAATCAGTTAAATTTACATTCGAACTGTCTTTTTCCTAAGTGTTGTATACATAGGACAGGAAACAGCCAAACCCAACTGGATGTTCTCTGAATACTCGTCCAGAGGTGCCTTCAGCAAATGGGCAATGCAGTTGGGATGGCCTGTATTATGAGATGCATTTGTGCACAGATTAAAACCTTTAATGTTCGATTTCACTGTGGCGCTTCTTAAGGACATAAACACAAGGAAATAGCATGTTGTCCTGTGATGTCAAAGGCTGCTATTAACTAGATAAAGCCAGTTCCAGGCCTCATTAGTCCAGTCTTGTCCCTTGGCAGGCCTCATACCTCAGCATGAGAACATCTGAACTCTCCTCTCCTCTCTTTGATTTCCAAGTCAAGCAGGGTTTATGAGCGAGCCCTCTGGCATCGAGCTGAAGGGTGGGGGCCTCTGCCTTTAGTGAGAGTTGAAACAAGACAGGTCTTTAAATTGATTGGGCTGATGGAATGGGGGGGTGTGCGTGTGCCTGTGTGTGATCTCGTGAAGCCCCACCTATGTTCCCATGTTGGGAGACCCTGGCAACCATCTCCAAAATAGACTCACATTGAGTTGGTACATTTCATTATCAAAATGATGTCATTGTACTCAAAAGCACAAAGAAAAGAAGCAAAAATGATAAAGGAGCTGAAAGGATTGATTTATGAGAAAGAATAAAAAGAACCACAGACAGTAGTGAATCTCATTTTGTCTGTCTTATGTAACGCTTTCGGGGAATTATGTAAACAGGGATGTTGGCAGAAGAACTCAGAGGAAAAAATATCTGGAAAACAATAAAAGGGCTGAACCTTAGTGAGTATGAAAACTTAGGGGAAAGTGAAAAGAAATAAATAGAAAAGGACATCATTTAGGGGAACTCACAGCAGACAGTGTGCTGGGGTCAGAGTGAATCTCTGTGGCCTGCGAGGACCAATCGGTGTGTCTTCCCTTTCTATACACTTGGCTCCACACTTTATTATAGAGGATAACTATTTGACAGTCGGACCCCTGGGAATAAAGTAAATATCAATTGGGCCTCGATATTTGCTGACATCGGCAAACAAAGAAAAACCCTATTTACCTATTGACGTGCAATACCAAGTGAGCACATGTGTTTTTATCAAAGGAAAGTTTACAGTGCTTTGCAATAATTTATCATAATTTTCCTCCAAAGAGCTTTGCCTTTGCCATCTTTTGCAGACCCCTTCCTGTGAGCTGAGTCAGGTGCAAACTTGTTTTTGCCGGCCGAGTATCCACTGCTTCTAACGGTGATATGGCCAGCGACCGATTTCCTAACAACACACAGGAAAGTGCTTGTCTACTGTGACCGTACCAATTCTGGGGAATTCATTTGCAACTAAATGCCTTGAATTTGATGATAATTACATTAGATTTTACATGTTTTATAAGTAGAAGTTCTGATTAGCAGTGTGCAAAAGTGTGTGTGTGTGTGTGTGTGTGTGTGTGTGTCTGGGGGGTTGTTACATTTTTTAAAAGACAGAAAATCATATTACTAAAAAGGTCGCATTATATTATAACTTAGAGACTACAGACTGTCATAATTTTGGAAATGTGTGATATTTTGACATACCTATTGAAATCAAACCCACCACATAATGCAAAGTCTGGGAGTGAGGAAGGGACGAGGCAGTGTGTGCTTTGTTCTTCCAGCTAAATCCATCACTAAACTTCCCTCCTAGCCGGTTTTTCAGGGAGTAATTAAACTTCTGATTTAGAAGAAATATAATGAATTTGAGATCCCCCAATTTGTATCAAATGTTCTCTTTATACGATAAACACATATTTCTTAAAAATAACCCATTGCAGAGCACTCCCTTTTATCAGAAACCAGAATAAAATTTCCTATGTTGCAATGTTTTTCAGAAACCAGTTTCGTAGGAAACGTTTTCCTTCCCCGGAACCGCGGGCAAGCTGGCTGAGGCGGGGCTCTGACCCGGCGAAAGGCTCATGTTCCCGTCTGTGCCGGACGCGGGTTATAGGAAGATTTCCCAGCAATTGATGTATTCAGGTAATGATGGTTTCTTTTTAAATTTCTTTTTTCCTAGTTAATATTATAAAAGTGACCACAAATATCAACTCTGATTTTATATTTACTTTACTGTGAATTCAATACCATTTCTTCAGAGGTCGGAGAACTCAAGCGCTACCCGCTCCTGGCCTGCACTAATATCTTCAGAATGTTCTCGTCTCTCCCTGCTCAGCACTGGATGCTCTTAGCTCCCGTCTGCCCCGCGTTACCCACCGACTCGGCACACTTTCCTCCCCGCTCCGTAACCCCGATGGCAGGTAGATAAATCACCTGCCATTCACTATTTCTGAAATAGTGAATCGGGAAGATGATCCAAATGTTCTTTTTCATTCACAGTCTACGAGGAATAGCAACCTCTTTTTTTTCTGAACCAAACCAAGGAATGGTGATGGCCCTAAGTACAGTGGTAAAAAACAGTTACATATTTGAGAACCACTTTTCCAAACACGATTCTAAAAAATTGCAAAATAATTGGAGATAATCATTTGTCAAGAGGATCTGACTGTGTTGATAGCAAATCTCAACATTTTAAAGCAAGCAGACCATAAAAGGAACTAGGGAATTGCTGGATGAGTAACCTAATGATGCTGTAAGAGAAGGAATATTTGTTCTTAAGGAAAGGTTAGTAAAAGAGTACATTGCACGCAAATTGTACATCGGGGAGGTAGGCTTAACTTCCACCCATGCTTAGGAGCTCATCCATCAGACACATTTTGACAGACAACACAATTACACAATGTCTCATTATTTAAGGCCACATTGCCTCATCACAAGACAGCAAAAGCGAAACTCCCTCCAGTTTTTCTTCCATCTTGCTGAGAAGGAAATTGCCAGCCGCCTCCACGTTTTGCTTCTATCACTTTGTTTAATTGCTCAGGGACAGAGCAAGGACTGTAGATACGCCGCCCCAGGAGCTAAACCATAGCACGATATGCCTATGAGGCCAGAGGCACCCGTGTTGCACGTACCTTTGGAAATGATGCCATGTGTCTAATGAGCATGTACCACATCAGCTCCTAATGCATATCTGGTTTTCACCTGAACTGATGCAAGTGTGGTAAGCAGGAGTCCTCTAAAGCAATCCCTCCCTACAGGGCAAATTCCAACAGCCCTGCAAGCTCTGATACAGGCCGAGATAAGGCCGATCCTCGAAACCCTGAAGCTGCCCTAAACAAAGGCTGCTCCCTCAGCCCCAGCTCTGCGAGAAGGTGCTGAGAAACCACCTTGCCTCCCACAGAGTCCTGCAGCAGCAGGTGGCAGCATTGTCACAGGCCTGCGGCACGGCTGGGCTGACAGGGACACATCTGTCCCCCGGGAAGTTTTGCGTGTGGAGGGTACTTCGACCTTTTATGAATTTGTTGTTAACCTCCTTGAGGGCTCCACTGTTGCCTGCACCAGAATCTAATAATTAGAGTCATCCAGCACTTGGAGTTAACTTGTCTGAATTATTTGTTCACTCGCTGTTTTTACGACATGGCAGGACCTGAATTCTTCCTCCTCGCCCTTGCCAGGCTGATGTCTTGGCACCACAGAGAAAACATCACAATTTCTCACAGCTTACAAAACAAGGCAAAACAAAACAAAAAACAACAACATGAGTGGCAAAGTGGAGTGGAGGGAAGGAAGGGGACAGGAGAATAAACAGCAGGTGACCAAATGGAACGTTCTCCGTTGACGGTCTCGACGTTGCGAGTGGGATAAACCTCACGCAGGTTAGAAATAGAATTTTCTTTCCTTTGTCTTCTTTTTTGAAAGTAGTGATTGAGATGAAAGGCACTTGGTTGCTATTTTTCGTCTGGCTCCGGGTGATGCTCAACCCACAGATGCCAGCGCACAGACGGGACGGCTGAGTTTCACGTCACGTAATTAAGGAAAAGATAAACCACGATCTAGCTTAGCACATTGCAGCAAAACAAGTCCCACCGATTCCAGGGGATACAGTCGGAGAAGACAGGGCCAGTTTCCTCCCTCCAGCTCCCCAGGCCGTGAGCACGAGGCAGAAGGACGAAGCATTTTAGATCAAATCGGAGCGAGAGCATGTGCCCAGGCTACGCGCTCACACGTAGGGAAGGCCTAACGTGCTCCCTGCCCGTGGCAGCCGCTGGCTTTCCCTGCAACTGTGACCCCACTAGCCTTTGATGTTGCTTTGCACTGGTGACATAAAATACTATTTTTCTCTCTCATTGTTTTTGTTCCCTGTGCTAGTGCACACACAGGACCTTTCCAGTCCTGATTGAACATTTTCCCATCTTGATAACTCAGTCATGCACAGATCTCTCCCTTTCTCTCTGCACATGCACACACACCCACACCCCACCTTGCCCTCTCCAATCTGAGTAAATTAGTAGTGATTGCTTATCTGTGCTTAATAGTTCACAAGGAAAACTCCTTCCATTAGAGGTACAGCCAGCTGCCATAATGGAGGCCAAAAACTGACACCGCCGAGCTGTAGATGCAAGTTCTGTTTAAAATAATGCAGGAGTGAAGCCCCAGGATTCATTAAATCCGGCAGAGTTTCTCATTAAACGTGTAGATTGACAGTCGGAAATAACTGTCATTTGTGGCTTCTTTACAGTCCCCCTACCCAATAATACATTTTTTTGCACCAGCGATATTATATTTAGAATAATGTAGTAAAATTGTGACTATCCAGTAGTTGGTAGACGCCTGCTTTGTATAAAAACAGCAGAGTGCTATTTCTTCCTTCCTCGTGTCTCTGTGAGGAGGACTCAGAGAATAGTCACTCCCAACCAGGAGCCTAGTCACCAACATTTCCTAAGTCAAAATAATGTGTAAAATGGACTTGTGCTACCTGAAATATATTTAGATATTAATTATAAAGAAACTCAGAGCTAGGGCTTTCCACTCTGTTAGCATTTAATTCATGCGTGTATTTCACTTTAACTACATCTAATAAATCCTTTATGGAAAATTCCTCTTAATATGACTATGGAAGAAGGGTCAAAAAATTAACATCTTTTCGTGCTCGGAAAAGTGACTTGATGAAGGAGAAGGACACACTCATTACAAAAATACCGTTTTTCCTCAAAGATCTGAGGCCCCTAGGTGACACTGTTTTGCATCTTAACATAAAATATGTAATGCAGAACCTTCTGGTATTAACAGATAGCGCCAGAGTACTCTGCCCTGGGCAGTTTGCAAAGATGCAAGATAGTCATGCCTTGAGGTATGTGAAGAAAATATTTCTTCCATAAATACAGGATCCTGATTGTCAATGAGCAGATATTCTGGAAGGCACTGTCAATATGAAATGTCATCTAGGGGCAAAGATGCTTTCCTGAATTAAAAAAAGAATCATGTATATGAGTCTATGTACACATATTTACATATTCAAAAATGTATGTGAATAATGCAAAAAGCTGTAGGAAATACTCTTTAAAAAATAAATAAAATATAGGCTTCCAGAGAACAACCTGAAGGGCCTGTTCATTATTGGGGATCTTTTACCAATAAAAGGCTTCCACGAATCTATGCCCTGTGTTGGTTCACTTGCTATTTAACCACTTCCTTAAATGTATCCTCTAATAAAAATAAAAAAGTTATGAGAGGGACAGTCCTCCCTGTGCATAGCTCCCTGCCTCTTATGCACCTGCTTCCTAAAGAAGAGCTCAACCTCCAATAAACTGACTTTTAGCTCACTGTCTCTGTCTTCATTCTGTCAGCAGCTCGGATCTCTCTCTTAAGGTGGATTCTCTAAGGCCCCCTGAGCTAGTGTGAATTTGAAAGCACTTTCTCTGGGAAGCTTTTTCTCATTCTTTCACAGTGAGAGTTTATTTCAGAGGGTTGCTTTGTACCCTTTGTGTGTACGTACAGATAGATACAGATACAGAAAGAGCAGAGATACAGATGCAGATGCAGACAGGCAGCGGCTTAGACCCTCTCAGTGTCACCTTCTGTCTGCTCTGCTCGTCTGCCTCTCTGTCTGGTTGTTCCTCCAGGGCAGGTAGAGGTATTCCTGTGCTTTTTGTGCATCACTGAATACCCTTGTCAAGCACCTTAAAAAATAAATGATTAGAAATTTTTGAAAAAAATATTCACCTTTGTCCTTGGATCTTAAAGTATTACTTGAACATTGTTTCTGAGAGTAGCACAAGCCACAGTAACATGGGAAATATTAAATCAACAGTATCTTCATGATCTTGACACTTATAATCCTGCAAGTCAAGTCAAGATCAAAGACAATATCCTCCCTTAAAAATCATGTAAAAGTTTTGTATTCACATTGCACAAAAGAACCCAGAATATCTAAAAGTATGTTAACCAAGTGAACTTGGGGGAAAAAAAAAAAAAAATATATATATATATATATATATTTAAAAGGATGTGACTAAACCCCTGAAAAATTCTGCAGCTTGATTCAAAAGGGTATGAAAAAATAAATTTGTTCATAGAATTTTTCATGGTTTTCTGCCTATAATGGATTTGTTTTGGGGAATGTAGCTCACATGCAAAAGCTAAGGTGAAAATTAAATATGTTTTCTGCAGCACTTGGTTAAATATTGCAATTTTTTCTTATGTGGTTCAATAATATATGAGATTAATGTATAATGATAACAATGTCATTTTTAATTAGTGGGAAAATAGATTATCAAATACCATTGAGAAAACTGGATGCCACCTAAATAGATAATTACTTCAACTTCCAAAAGTTTAAAATAACTGAAATTGTGCACAGTGTATCCTCTGACTATAATAAATTAAACCTGAAAGCAATATCAGATATCTGTACAATGCCCCAAAATTTGGAAAATAAGCAACATACTACTAAATAACCTATGTGTCAAAGAGGTAATCCCATGGGAAATTGGAAGCCTTTTTAAAGTGAATTACAAAAAAAGCATTTTTATAAAAATATGTAGGATGTAGATAAAGCAGTGTTTTGAGGGAAATTTATAGCATTAAAGACTTAAAAACAAGAAAGGTCTCAATCAATTGCTAAAACTTTCACATTAAGAAATTAGAAAGAAAAAAATTAAACCTAAATTAAGTAAAAAGAAGAAAATAATAAATACAACAGCAGAAATCAATAGAATTGAAAACAGACAATGAAACAAAAAAAAAATCAATGGAATTAAAGCAAATGACACCTAAAAAATCAATGATATTAATTTTAGCCAGACTGATCAGGTTAAAAAAAAAAAGAAGACACAAATTACTAATATCAGAAGTAAGAGAAGTTACATGACTAGACATTCTGCAGATATTAAAGGATAATAAGGAAATATTAGTGAAGATATGCAAAAAAGTGATGGTATGTACTTGTTGAATGATATAATCTACCAAGTCTCATTCAAGAAGAAATAAATTACCTAAAAAGTATAATTCTACTTGAGAAATTATGATTTCAGTTTAAAATATTCTTACAAATAAGACTCTGGACCCAGGTGTCTTTACTTGCAAATTCCATCAAATATTTGATGGAACATCCATTCTATATAACCTCTTCCAGAAAATACAAGATAGTGAAAACTTCCCAACTAATTTTATGAGTCTAATATTGTACTAATATCAAAACTACATAAAGGTATAACAAGAAAAGAAAAATATAGACTAATAACCCTCATGAACATAGTCACAAAAATATTTAAGAAAATAAAAGCAAATTAAATAAAGCAATATATAAAAAAGGTAAATCACAATTGAGGGACGCAAGGCTGGTTCAACACGTGCCAATTAATCAATGCATTATATATTGTAGATCTGTATTAGTTTTCTATTGCTGTTGTAACAAATTACCACAAACTCAGTGGATTAGAACAACCTATATTTATTATTTTACCTGTCGTAAGTCGGAAGTCTGACACAAGTCTCACTGAGCTAAACTGGAAGTATTTGGGGAGGATCCATTTTCCTCTAGTTGGTTTGTTGGCAGAATTGAGATGTAGGACTGAGATCCCATTTCCTTGCAGGATGTGCACTGAGGACAATTCCCAGGTTCCTTGTAGGCTGCCCACACTCCTTGGGTCCTACCTTCCTTCCTCCTGTTCAAAGCTAGCAGTGGTGAGCCAGGTCCCTCTCCCATGTTGGGTCTCTTCTCTTGGTTTCTTCCTTCTCACCTGTGGTTATCCTACCTTAAAGGAATCCGTGATTTTTAAGGATTTGTGATTACATTAGGTCCACATGGATAATCCGGGTTAATCCTTTTGTCTCAGAATCCATACACCTATTCACATCTGCAAAGTTCCTTTTACCACTCACATAGCATATTTACAGATTCTGGGGATTAGGGTGTAGACACCTTTATTTTCATGGAGGGGTATTATTTTGCTTACCACAGTATCATGGTGGAGGAGCTCTCTAGTGTAATAAAACAAGGAAAGGAAAAAAGGAGACATACAGTAGATTGAAAGAAATAAAATTGTCTTTATTCACAGACTATGTGATTACCTGTGTCAAAAACCTTGAAGTGTCTACAAAAAACACTCCTAGACATAACATGTACATTCAACAATGTTACTGTATAGAAAGCCAAGATATAAAAATCAGTTGCATTTTTATAATATATAGTAGCAATGCACAATTAGAGATGGAATTTTTTAAAGAAAGCAAAATTTTTAGTAAGACCAAAAAACCTGAAGTAGTTATAGATCTAAGAAAATTTGTTTAAGATTTGTATGATAAAATTATAAACTTTGAAAAGAAAAATCCAAAAAGGACTAAATTAAAAAAAAAGATAGCATTCATGAATTGGAAGTCTGAATTCTGTTAAGATGTCAATTTCCTCAAATTGATTTGTAGATTCAAAATAATCCTAACCAAAATCCCTGCAGGCATTTTTGTTGAAATAAACAGCCATTTTAAAACTTATATGGAGAGTCAATATATCCATATTTGAAGTCTCCAAAAGTACACAATAAAACAATAAAACAAAAGAAAATTTTCTTTGCAGCAAGAAGGAACTTTCCAGACTTCACAAAATCTGAGGGCGTTCTGCCACGGAGAGATCGGCTTCCTGCATACACGTCCAATTTAAGAATTTTTTTTTTTCTGACATGAAGAAGATTTGTAACTAGGTATTTAAAGGCCATGTTTTGGGGCCAGGAAAAACTGGCCTAAAATTTGAAATCTATCTTGACAAAATTATTATGTTTAGAACACAAAAACTACATTTTTTTCCTGTGAGTCCACATAAGGAAACTACAAGATGAAGAACTTCAGCCAATCAAGCGATGATTATGGAATCTAAACTCTCAAAATGAGTTGTAAACCCACAATGTATAGAAGTGAGAACATAGTGACTAATTAGGGTAAGTGAACATTATGAGGCAACAAAAAAAGATTTCAAGAAGGAGAAAAATAATGTAATTATAAGATGATCATACCTGTTAAGTGAAGCATTAAAAAAATATAAAGATATTTAACACAATAATGATGACTCTCAAGAAGGTACCATTATTTGACCTAAATTGGTGCCAGTAGAGAATAGGGAAGACACAGAAAACATACTAACTTTATTGTTGTTTATAGAAGGGAGTTGACTGGTAGAAACTCCCTAAGTGATTAAGGGATGAAAGGTACTATGCGAAGTTATAATTATAAAGGTAGCTGGTAGGAGAACAACGACAAAATTGCAAGCCTTCATAAGTGGCAGAAAAAACTTCACCAAAAAAAGCACAAAGAAAACTGAACACGAATTGAAGACTTTTAATAGTGAACTGTTAAAAGTTCTATGAACTTAGAACCTACATAATATGAATATTAATATAATATAAAAACCTAAAACTAAATTTATTTTTATTTCAATAAATGTAAATAAGCACATTTAAAAATTCAATCACAAAATGAATTGCAGATTTGTGCTATTCAAGGAGACACTCTTAAATCAATGTAACTCTGTAAAGACTTAAAAACTGAAGAATAGGCAAAGTAATGCTAGGAAAAGAGAAAAGTAGCAGGGAACACAATCTTAATACAGACAAAACAAGCAGTAATTGAAGTGAAACCATTAAACAAAACCAAAATTTAGAAAAAATTATAAAAATAAACTGTTGGCAAATAAGATGTGTGAACATCTGTGCATGAAACGGCATAGCAGGTGTATTAATGAAGCAGAAACTACAGGAGCTGAAAGGAGAAATAGAAGACACACGTGTCGCGGTCATTTCAATTCATTCCTCTACATCCGTGACACACCAAGTTTTAATAAGAATGTGTAAAAGTCCTAGTAATATAATTAAATAAAGGAAATCTGCCTTTTATAGAACAAGTGCTATACCCTGAAAATAGAGAAGGTATATTCCGTTTATGTGATTATGGAATGTTCACTAAGATCACCCTCATAATAGGGCACAAATAAAACAGAATTTGCATTACTTCTTGTGTTTCACTGTTGAGTATAATCCTGGCTTTTGGATAGAGGTAGACACATTTTATCCGTTAGAAAATGACCACTTGTTCTTGATTTATTAATTTTTCTAAAATAATGAATGGTTGTTGAATGTTTCCAAATGCCTGTCAGCATCCATGGAGATTAGCATAAAAGTTTTTCTTCAAATGTTTTAATATTATGGATTAGATCAATAGATTTCCTAAAAATCAACTATCCTTGCATCTGTAGTAAGTGCCACTCGGTTATTAAATGATTACGTTTACAGTGCTCTTTGATCGTGCTTGCTCGTTTTTCATTTAGGCTTTTGCACTACCGTCTGTAAGTGGGATTGCCGATATATTCATGTGTGAAATCATTCAACTATCATTATTGTCCTTGTTATTATTTAACAGCAGACCATTCAATGAGGTAAAAGAAAGCCAAATAGAGATGTAAAACTTGGAAGAGATAAGATAACTTTATCACTCTATGATGATACAGTTTTTTTGGAAAAAAATTAGAGAATCAGCTAAAATACTGTTGCAAACCATATCAATTCAGAAATTATGCAAGGTAGAAAATTAATTATCATGCGTAATTAGCTCCAGTGAAGGTAAGTTCCCCATTTAAAATAACAAACTCCAAATATAAGATAACTAGGAATAAATTTAAGAGGAAATAAGCAATATCTTACTTGAAGTTAACTTAAAAATATTGAAAAACACAGAAAGAACTGAACATATGAAAAGATTCACAAAGATCTTGAATAAGAATACTCGAAACTAAAGATATTTTTATAATTTAATTTACAAATTTCAAATAATGCCAATAAATATGCCAACAAAAATTTTGAGTGGAATAGGACCAGTTGATCCCAAGACTCAGATGGAACATAAGATTCAGAAATACCCAGAGAGGAGAAGTACGGTCCTAGCAGATTTTAAAACACATGATAAAAGTGTCATTACTAAAATGATGTGGTATTGACTATTAAGAGATAGACCAAAGGAAATGCACTGAAATGCATTGAGACTGTGGAATATAATTAGTGTGGCAATTAAAATAAGAAGGTTAAAGGTAGCCTTTTCAATAAATAGTGTTGGGACAACCAGGTTGACTTACGGAAATATGAATGTTGGACTCATTCTTCAAATCACACCTGAGGAACAATCCTAATTGTTCAAAGATTTAATTATAAAAGCTAAATTGTCAAAGAACTGGAAGACATGGCCAAATTCCTTCATAACCTTGGAGAAAGGAAAGCCTAACTGACTAAACTTGAGAAGCCACCAAAAAAAAGTTGCTAAATTTGACTGCAAAAGCCAAAGTCTTTTGGGTGAACTAACAAAGGAAAAGGGGAGGCAAGCATGATAAATGAAGTCAACAGATAAATGTCAAACCAGAAGGACTACTTGCATACACATCGCAAGCCAAGTATTCTCCCTAGTACACAGAGTTCCTCAAGTGGATGAGAAAAACAACCACCACCAGCAAAGAAATAGACAAAATAGATAAACAGAAAAGTCATAAAAAAGAAAATACAAGCATAAGAAAACACACTCAACCTCACTCTTACTAAGAAAAATGTACATTAAAATTACTCTGAGATGCCTATCTGACCATTATATTGCAAAAATATGAAAGTTTGACTATATGCTCTTTTGTAGAAGCATTTCAGAATAAAGCAATCTTACCTATATGGCTTATTACAACCTCCAGGCAGAGCAATTTGGCATCACTTATCAAAATTGCAAAAGCCTATAGAGTTTGAGTCAGCAATTCCACCTTTTGGAACTTATCCTAGACACAACTTTGCATAACTACAAAACCATGTATGTGGTTATTTACCACAGCATTATTTCTAATAGCAACATTGAACCAACCCAAATATTCATCCATTAGGTATGGATTAATTACATCACTGATTACATAAATCAATATATGCATACAACAGAATATGATACAGAAAAAAAGACAAAGAACACAAAGAAATAAAAGAACATCTCATGTTCGTGAATTGGAGAATTTAATATTGCTAAAATGCTGATATTGCCCAAAGCAATCTGGCAAGTCAATGCAATCCTTATCAAAATTGCAATGGCCATTTTTTTCCAAAAACAGAAAAAACATTCTAAAATTCATATGGAACCTCAAGGGACCCTGGATAGCCAAAACAATCTGGAAAAAGAAGAACAAATCTGGAGGCCACACACTTCCTGATTTTAAATATATTCTAAGGCTCCAGTAATCAAAGCAGTGCGGTCCTGGCTTAAAGACAGACACATAGAACAGTAGAACAGAATAGAGAGCCCAGAAATAAACCCTCTTGTACACTGTTAAATGATCTTTGACAAGGGTGCCAAGAGCACACGACGTGAAAAAACATTTTCTTCAACAAATGGTGTTGAGAAAACTGGATATCCATATGCGAAAGAATGAAGTTGGACTCTTAGAGCATATATAGAAATTAACTCAAAATGAATTTAAGAACTAAATATAAGACCTAAAACTGTAAAAATCCTAGAAAAAAACATAGAGGAAATGCTTCGTGCCATTGGATTTCACACTGATTTGTTGGCTGTAACACCAAAACCACAGACAATAAAAGGGAAAATAGACGAATGGAACCACATCAAACTTAAAAACTTCTGAGCATCAAAGAAAACAAACAATAGAGTGAAAAGACAAACACAAATATTTGCAAATTATATATCTCATAAGGGGTAAAGTCAGGATATATTAAAACACACCTTTAACTCAACAACAAAATAACAACCTGATTAAAAAATGGGTAAAGGAGCGGAACAGTCATCTCTCCAGAGATATATAATATGCCAGGAAGCATATGGAAAGATTCTCAACATTGCTAATCATTAAATACATGCAAATCAAAACCACAGAAAGACTTTACCTTACTCCAATTAGGATGGACACTATCAGGGAACAAACAAACAAAAAAACCAGAAAATAACAAGTGTTGGCAAAGATTTGTAGAAATTGGAACCTTTGTCCACTGTTTGTGAGCATGTAAAATGGTGCAGTCTCTATGGAAAACAGTATGAAGATTTCTCAGTGAATGAAATGTAATTCCCATGTGACCCAGCAGTCCCACTTCTGGGTGTGCAGCCAAAAGAATTGAAAGCAGGGACTCAAAGAGGTATTGGCATGTGCATGTTCATTGTAGCGTTATTCCCAATAGCCAAGAAGTGGAAGCCACCCAAATGTCTACTGTTGAATGGATAAAGAAAATGTGATATATGTACACAATGGAATATTATTCAGCCTTTACAAAGAAAGGAACCCTGTCGCATGTTACAACAGGGATGAACCATGAGGATAGTATTCTGAGTAAAATAAGCCAGTCACAAAAGAACAAATTCTTCATGATTCCACTCGCATGATGTATCTAAACTGGTCAAGCTCATTGAAACAGAAAGTAAAATGGTGGTTTCCAGGGGTGGGGGCAGGAGAATATTGGAAGTTGTTTAATGAGTACAGAGTTCCAGTTTTGCAAGATGGAAAAAAGTCTTAGAGATCTGTTGCACAACAATGTGAATATATTTAGCACTACTGAACTATATACTTAAAAATGGTTAATATGGTAAGGAAAAAAAAGGACAAAGCTCTTTATATGCTTACATAGAAATATCTTCAAGTTTTATTGTTAAACCAAAAAAGGAAGCTGAAGAATAGTGTGCATTGTATTCTACCTTTTGAATAAAAATGTAGATATTGAGAACATTTGCTTGCATTTACTAGAACATGCAGAGAGAAACCTTGGAAGTTCACTCAAGAAACTAAACTCACTCTTGAACTGAGAGGAACACAGGGTGTTTAGGCGAGAACAGAACAGATAACAGGAGGGTAAGGGAGGGAGGTATTTATACAGGCTGGGTTCATTTTTGTTCATTTTTAAATCATGAGACTGTAATTTATTTTTTTAAAAAAACATAATTCATTTTAAATTAAATTTTTAAAATGATAATTTTTTCTTTTCAGTCAGAGGATCAGTAGCCTGGAAGTCCTAGTTGGGTGAAAGCATCGCTTAGAAAGACAGAAGGTATTGAGCAAAAGCAAGATGCTTGTATTTGAAATTTTAGATGAGGTTTAGTTTCCAATGGTGACATGGTCCAGAAGTGTGGCCGCAGGAGGCGCTGACTCGTTTGGCTGGAGGAAGTGACCGTGGAAGTGAGGAGATACATGTCCTGAGAGCCTGGTGTTGGCCTCAACTTCCATGTGGTTGTTTAAGTCTTGAGGTGCCTGGTGGTGAGACGGGGCAAACCGAGGATGAAGCCATCCTGAGTGAGGGGTGTGTTGAGGGGGCCTGCTTATGTCCATGGCGGGGCCACAGCACGGCAGAGTCTGTGGCACTAGCTTCAACACAGCTGGGGGTTTCAGAGAGACTGGAAGAGAAATAGTCCCCAAGATGCAATAGAGAACAGAAGACTTTCTCCCCTCTGTGTCAGGTTCCTCATCAGCAAAATAGGGCTAGATATAGAGTAAGTGTATTAGTCAGGGTTCTCCAGAAAAACAAAACCAGTAGGATAATTCACCTGTATCTATATCTATAGTTCTATGTCCATGCCTCTCTCTATACCTGTGTATCTACAGGATATCTATATGGGGGAGAGGGAGAGAGAGATACTACAGGAATTGGCTCATGAAGTTATGGGGGCTCAGAAGTCCCAAGTTCTGTCATCTGCAAGCTGGAGGCCCAGGGCAGCTGCTGGTGGCATTGCTAGAATCTTAAGGCCTGAGAACCAGGAGAGTCGATGGTTCAAGTCCCAGCTGAGGGCAGGAGAAGATGAATGAGATGCTCTAGCTCAAGTAGTGAGGCAGGAAAAAAGTGCAAATTCCTCCTTCCTCTGCCTTTTGTTCTATTCAGGCCCTCAATGGATGGGGTGATGGTCACTCACCCTGGGGAGGGTGCTCTGCTGCGCCCAATTTAAATGAGGTTCTCATCCGGAAACACCCTCATGACATACCCAGAAACAGTGTTTGCTCTGGCACATGTGGCCCAGACAAGTTGACACATCACAGTAACCATCCCTATAAGTGATCCATGTGGCATGTGAAAGAAAAAACAGCCACCTCCCAGAGGGTTGTGAGGCAGTGTCCTCTGGGACTGACAAATGTCAGGTTGAGCCAGAGGAACTGGGCAACGCAGAGAAGTTGAACCCAGGGTCCTTGGCCCAGAGCATGCATTGAGAGGCGGGAAGGGGGAGTGGCTGCCAGAGCCCATGGGAGCTGTGATCCTGGGATGACGGGAGGTGGCCTGGGGCACAGCTGTTGGTGCCATGGAGGTCAGTGGAGTTGTGGCCTGACAGGGCTGGCTCCATGGGTCTTTGGGCAATAATTACCACATCACAACAACCACTATGGCACGTAGCATGTGTCCCTCGTTGTTGGCGCTTGTGATGTCTTGTTGAACAGCTGGGTGGGGGGAAGAGGCCTGGCCAACGTGGGTCAGACTGGGTGAGCTGTGGGTGTCACGTGCTCCATGCATATCCCGTGCGCCAGCCCCAATCTAACAGACCTCTATACACTGAACGGAAAGAAGGATACTGTAAAAGAAGATTTCTTTTCTTGTCACTGTGGAAGTGATACAGTTTGTTTAGTACTTTCTTGTTTCCCTGTGTGGACAGGTGAAAGAGCGAGTCACTTCACAGAGTGAGTGATGGAGGCCTCTGTCTTCCACAGGGGCTTATTTTAATGAAGAAGACAGGTAATAATCCCAAACTTTACAAATAAATGATTTATATAGTAGGAAGGGATTTATGTTGTCTTTTCTAATGCAGGCTACATCTGTAATAAAGGCTGTGTATAATTACTTCGTACTATTGCAGATGTTACAAGACACATAAATTATTTTCTCAGTGTTTCTTTACCTGCTGAAATACTGCGTTTCTGCATTAAGGAAAAAATAGATTACTCTTTTCTATGGTGGTGTATATAGTGCCTGAAAACTTGCCATAACCTAACTTTCAAAAGATGAGTGAAAATCGTAACTGTGATGCTTTCCTTATTCGCAATGAACAATTTTTAAACTGCAATAAATTATGAATTCTATTGGAACCCATATATTTAATTTATTTGTTAGTATTTGTACATGTAATTACATTATAGCCATTCCATTTTCTTTTTTAATTTTTAAAAGTTTTAAAATTTTTATTTATTATGTATTTATGTATTTATTTTTTATTCCAGAATATCACAGAGGTACAAATGTTTTGGTTACATGGATTCCTTTTGTACTGCTTGAGTCAAAGTTATTAGTAAGTGTGCCCATCCCCCAGATAGCATATATTATGCCCACTAGGTATGAGTTCACACATCCCCATTTTCTTTTTATGGTAGATGAAGAAGTACATGGTTCAAGCATTATTAATTAAATTTGTAAGACATTTATTTTCAAAGCACCATGAATTCCATGTGCAAATAACCTCTTCAGAACACAATAGAGGGTAGTTTGGAGGAAATATGGTGCCATCCATTAATTTAAAAGCATATGTTTCAGTGGAACCTGAATGGTCTGTGTCTCTCTTTAACAATCTTTTTAATCTTTTTAAAAAAATTTTTTCAGAAGACAAAAAGAACTGGTTTTATCTTAGGAAATGTTCAACCAGTATGAGGTGGTAGAAATAGAAAGCTTATCTACATATCAATATTTGAAAGTACAGTATCTGCAACTCAGTATTATAAGCAATTTTCTCCATTGCTTTAGTTTCCTTTATAAGTACAGCAGCTGATTTTTAAGAGTCCCATAAAGTTCAATGAGTGCTTGCATAACATTCCATAAATTGAATTATCTTTGCATCAGTGGATAAAGCACAGATTAGCTTGGGGCAAAAGGTTGCAAAAGAATGAATCAAGTGGCCACATGCCTTGTGCTCAGGCACCCAGGGCTAATGCCCAAAGGGTTACAAAGATAAAATCTTTGATGCTGTAGTCTAACACCTGATTTCAACCTTCTCTTCATGATCTGCAACAAAGAACTTGCATTTCTGCTCTGATGATTTTGAGCAATTTTCCAGGCTAGGTGATGAATAACTACCTATGCGTGTGCTAGTGTTGTTAGTGTAGAAAATGAAAATATAACCCAGAATGCTCCCTCCATAGCTGGCCAGTGGCCTCTGTGAATATACACAGGACAGTGTCTAGCCAGTATCCATCACAGATCTGCCCTCCTTATAGGTGACTAAAGGGCTTGTCACTTATAGTGGTTGCTGAATTGTTTTCATTTTCTTACTCCAAGAAAGTTTGGTCCTGACAGTGCTTTGGCCAGTGGCAAAGGTGTCCCCACCAAGATGATGTGCAAATAAATAAATAAATAAATAAGCAAACAAACAAACAAAATAGAAGTAATTACGATGGTTAGGACCAAACCATCACCTAAAAAACAAATTCTTGAGGCTGGCATTAACATTTCACTGATAATACTCTTTTCATAAATCGTGGCATTCCTGTTAAATTATTCATACAGTGTTCTATGAGAACGTATGACAATTTTAAAAAAATGTATTCTTCATAGCATCTTGCAATCAGCTAGAATGCCAATCCACGGGTTATTTTTCTGAATCTTGCCATCTGAATGTTCTGAATAAATTTTACTTTATTCAATAAGTTTCACTCTTGTTTCCAAGCATTTCTTTTATGATTTCTACAGCTTCCCTTCTATTGTATTACCCTTCTATTTTATTTTTTCCCTTCGTCTTGATTTCCCTTTATATCTGCCATGAGCTTCACTTCACTATTTTTGCAATCTGTCATTTCAGCTTCAAAAAAGAATATTTCCTGTTATCTGATCTTCCCTTGATGTACTTAACTTTGCGACGCTCGTGTTTCTCTGAGTGACCTTTCTGATAAAATGCTTTGGTGCTACCTCTTGAAAGTGCCTTCTGACAGATTTAGCGGGTGCCCTTTTAATTCCCATGCTGGAACCACCCTACCTGTCTATGATATACTTTCTGCCAGCCCTGAATTGTCTGTGCTGCTTAAATCGGAGGCAGTGCAACAACAACTCTTGCATGTGCCACTCCAGACTTACCTCACACATTTCTCTTTTTGGAATTGTCAGATGACTTTTTCATAGTTATTTGCCTAAAGAAATCTAAAGTCAATGTAATGGAAACATATAGACATCATCATGTAGCCCCTGTCTCGGGTGGGAGGGTTGATGTATGCCTTGCCAAGCACCGCCTGACACCTGCGGTTTCCGGGGCACATCAGGGCGTGATGCAATGTTCTCCTCCACAGGTGTTTGGTAACTCCCTCTCCTCACTCCCAAAGTCCCACCTTGTGGCTGTTGAGTGCAAAGGGTCTTCTGTTGGTTTTGGACCATGCCATCATTCTACCAAGGTTGTGGCAGCCCTGCCCTGCTGCCCTGCCTTGAAGTATTAAATAGTACAGGAGCCTGTTCTATCCTCTGTGGCAGTAGAATCACATGAACCTGTGGATCCAGCACCAAATCCCAGACAATGGCAGACGCTAATGAAGAGTGTCCCCTCCCCCTCTTTTTGAGCAAATATCTTCTCATTTTAATAGTTTTATGCTCTAGTCTAGGCCATGATGTTCACTTTTTCAATAAATTAAGATAAATTGTTTAACAAATAAGAGATTATAAAGACCCTAGTATTATTCTACAAATAGATTTTACCATGTACTGTGCACCATGTGTTGGGCGCACAGTAGTAAAGAGGACAGACGATGTCTCTGCTCTCATGGAAATTACATGTCTAATGCAGAAGAGCGACACACTGCAGAAACAGCCACTGTAAGTGTATGTGCTGCCCCTGAAGATGAACCCAAAGCCCCATATATTAGACTTCTATCACTCCTGTAACAATTTACCACCACTTTAGCAGTGGGATACAACACATATATCTTCCCACAGTTCTGTAGGTCAAAAGTCTGACACAGGTTTCACTGGGCCAAAATCAAGGTGTCAGGAGGACTGGGTTTCTTTCCTGAAGCTTTAGAAGAGAATCTGTTTCTTGGATTTTTCCAGCTTCCAAAGACCATTCCTATTCCTTGGCTCATGGCTCATTCCTCCATCTCTAACGCCAGAAACAGCAGCTTCTCACACCACACTGCTCTGACCCTCCCTTCTACTTTTAAGGACCCCTGTGATTACAGTGAGCCCACTCGGCTCATGTGGAATTATCTTCCTGTTTTAAATTCAGCTGATTAGCAACTTTAATCCCATCTGCAACCCTAGTTCCCATTCACCAAGGAACAGAACATATCCACAGGGTCCAGAAGAGGGGAAGTGGATACTGGAGCCATCACTCTGCCTACCATGCTAAGATAATGCAGAAAAGGATGTCTGGCAGGCCAGTGTCTAAGTGAGACACAAAAGAGGAGACACCAAAGGAATCACAAATTAAGTAGTGGAGTGGAAGAAAGAAAGACATTTACAGACAATGAAACCTCCAGTAGCAAAGGTCCTGTGGTGAGGTGGTGAGTCTGATGCATTCCACAGACAGAAATAAGAGCATCAGGACGGGACAGGGCAGGAGGGAAGGTGTGAGGAGGTGAGCACAATGGCCTTCCTCGGACAGAGGTGGAGCTGCCTTAGGATCTGGAACCTTATTCTTAGAGTAACAGGAAGATATTGGTGAGCTTTAAGTGCAGAGGAATACAATAAGAGTTGCATTTTTGAGATGTTTGTTCAGAGTTAGCATAAAAAGCAGAGGTAGGTCTTGGGGTTTGGAAAATGACAGCACAGAGCTGGTAGGGGATCTTTCTAAGAGGCAAGAGGTGATGAGGCAGCTGCTGAAAGTTTAATCTTGGATATTTTGTTTCTATTTACTCATGCAATGTTATTCATTGAGTTACTCCATTGTTAACTAAGATACAATCTATGCTAGGAAGACTGTAGTCTTCTAGTATTGAGGGTTTAGTGCTAGAAGTTGGTCGAGAAAATGTCACCACAGGTTGGGGGAAGGCAATCAGTGAAGCAAAGGCCCTTGCAAAAGATAAACTGCTTATTTAATTCTTCATACATGTGGAGATTATCTAAAAAATATTTACTAGAAAAATATAGTCTATGATCTTGAGTGTACCATATTAGACATATAGTTCTATATTATTGTTTTGATCAGCAATTATTTTCTTCAAAATACAACTCCCACAAACGTTTACAATGCTGGTACAGGACAGGCTTTAACTACAGGAAAATGAAACCACTGCCACCAGCTAAAATTCAGTGAATGCATGCACAGTTGGGGAGGGAATGGCATCTTGAACTTTTCAAATGACATTCATCCTGGTACACTATATCATGATATATTTAATAGTTTATCTTAAGGTATACTTTATATGTGCATTTATTAAATTATTAGCAATACATTCACTAAAAGAAATCCCCTCCTGAAGCTTAGTTTTATTTTTTTTATATAATAGTATAGTAAATATAGGAATGTATTCAAGTGACTAGAAGTTTCACATATCACCATACTGGCAAGCTAAGAAATGAGAGTTATATAGCTCACATTGCATGTGATTTTGTGATATTTCACCAAAGGCATTATGTACATGAAAGTCAAAATGATGAAATGAAAAAAATTATTCTGTGTTGACCAGATGGATCTAGTTTTTGTTTCTTGTGCAGATAGCACCTCAAGGGCACGAGCCGCCTTCTCTTCCTCTCTGCCCGGCATGAGTGGGGATGTTGACATCTCCCTGATAACCATTTCCATGACCTGTGTTTTATGAACATGGCTATGTTTAATCTATTCTGGCCCCTGAGCACATGCTGCCTTGTTGAGTGTTTTTTTGTTTGATAAGAACATGGAGCATGCAGGGTTAGTATCTATTATTTACCAGCAAAAAAATTTCTCTAGTCCTAAGGAAGGTGTTGTGTAATCTATTATATGAAAATGGACTCTTCCATTAGTGATCTAAAGTATCTTTGGAAAGAAGAGAGATTATAATTGATAAGTAGATTTCATTATGGAAAGATAATGAACACACAAAGTTTTTGCAATCATGAATGAACAAAAAAGCAGTGTGCATACAAATTTATACTAAAAATCCTGAAATACTACAAATATGAAAAATTGGGCTTTGAAAGATACAAAGATAGATAAATGAAGAAAAGTCTCTTTACACAATGGTTAGAAAATTTATAGAATTTAGCATATTTATAGAACCTCATGGGGATCATTAAGCTACATTATGCAAGTAGATTTGAGTAGACTGCATAATAGTGTCACGGACGGAGAACTATAGTGAGTGTTAAACACCACAGATGTTTTAAGTTATAGCTAAGTCAGGGAATATAATTTTTAAGATAGTAGAAGGTAATTACACTAAGTGTCAACAGGAGAGGAGATTCTATGTGTTATGTATTGCAAGTTGGACCCCAAAGCACATCTTATATTTTCACAAGGGAAGTATGTTCTTCTTTCAGATATATTACAGAGATATAGGTTGAAATGTAATGATAGACTTGTGTGTTTGGAGGAAGATGGATTCTACTTACAAAAAAGTGAAAAGGCATTGTTGTAAAAAGCTCTCTAAGAAATAATATTTATGAACTTGAAAAAGACATCATTTAGAAGTTTGATAGCTTTAAGCTAACATTTAAGTCTATAATTCATTATGAATTTATTTTTGAGTATGGTGCAAGGTATTGATGTAGGGCTTTTCTTTTTTGTTTTTTGTTTCTTTTTTTGTTTTTGTTGTGTTTTTGGATTTTTGTATGTGAACAACTGTTTGCTCCAGCACCATTTGTTGAAAAGATTGTCATTTCTTCATTGATTTTCTATTGCACCTTTGTAAAAACTCAGTTGTACTATGTGTGGATCTATTTTTGGTCTATACTTTGTTTCACTGATCTATTTTTATGTCAGTACCACACTATCTTGATTACTGTAGCTTTACAATAAATTTTGGTTACATAATTTGCTTTTGCACAGTTTGAGTCAAAATTATAAGTATGCCCTTCACCCAGATAGTGTGCACTGTACCCATTAACTGTGAATTTACCCTTCCCCTTTTTGCCCCATCCCACCCACTTGATTTCCATTGAGTTTTACTTTCATATGTGCGCATAAGTGTTGATTGAGTAGTTCCAATTTAGTAGTGAGTACATGTGGAGTTTGTTTTTCCATTCTCGCAATACTTCACTTAGAAGAATGATTTCCAGTTCCATCCAGGTTGTTACAAAAGATACTAGAGCACCATTATTTTATGGCTGAGTAGTACTCCATGGTATATATATGCCACTTTTTATTAATCCATTCATGTATTGATGGGCATTTGGTTTGTTTCCACATCTTTGCAATTGTGAATTGTGCTGCTATAAACATTAGAGTACAAGTGTCTTTTTTATAAAATGTCTTTTTTTTTGCTTTGAATAAATACCCAGTAGTGGGATTGCTGGATCAAATGGTAGGTCTACTTTTAGTTCTTTGAGGTGTCTCCATACTACTTTCCATAGAGGTTGTACTAGTTTGTAGTCCCACCAGCAGTGTATGAGTGTTCCTGTCTCTTCACATCCGTGCCAACATTTGTTGTTTGGGACTTTTTGATAAGAACCATTCTCACTAGGGTTAGCTGATACCTCATTGTGGTTTTGATTTGCATTTCCCTGATGATTAGAGAAGTTGAGCATTTTTTCATGTGATTTTTGGCCATTAGTCTATCTTCTTTTGAAAAGTTTCTGTTCATGTCTTTTACCTACTTTTTAATGGGGTGGTTTGATTTTTTTCTTGCTGATTTGCTTGAGTTCTTTGTGGATTCTGGTTATCAGCCCTTTATTGGATATATAGCATGCAAATATTTTCTCCCATTCTGTAGGTTGTCTATTTGCTGTATTGATTGTGTCCTTGGCTTGATTTTTAATTTAATCAAGTCCCATTTATTTATTTTTGTTATTGCTGTGATTGCTTTTGGGGTCTTCTTCATAAATTCTTTGCCTAGGCCAATATCTGTAACAGTTTTTCAAAATTTTCTTCTAGAATTCTTATGGTTTCATGCCTTAGATTTAAGTCTGTTATCCATTGTGAGTTGATTTTTGTGAGTGGTGAGAGGTGCAGATCCTGTTTAGTCTTCTACGTGTGACTATCCAATTTTCCCAGCACCATTTACTGAACAGGGATTATTTACCCCAGTGTATGTTTTTGTCTACTTTGTCAATGATCAGATGGCAATATGAGGATGCTTTCATATCTGGGTTCTCTGTTCTGATCCGTAGATCTATGTCTCTGTTTCTGTGCCAGTACCATGCTGTTTTGGTTACTATGGCCTTGCAGTATAGCTTGAAGTCTGGTAAAGTGATGCCTCCTGATTTGTTCTTATTCTGTAAGATTGCTTTGGCTATTTGGGGTCATTTCTGGTTCCATATGAAGCATAGAACTATTTTTTCTAGATCAGAGAAAAATGACATTGATATTTTAATGGGGATTGCATTGAATCTATAAATCACTGCGTAGTATAGACATTTTAACAGTGTTGCTTCTGCCAATCCATGAGCATGATATATTTTTCCATCTGTTTACATCCCCTGTGATTTCTTTCCTCAGTGTTTTGTAGTTCTCCCTATAGAGGTCTTTCACCTCCTTAGTTAAATATATTCCTAGGTATTTTATTTTCTTTGTTGCTATTGTGAAAGGTATTGTGTGTTTGATTTGATTCTCAGATTGACTGTTGTCGGTGTATATGAAAGCTACTGATTTGTGTATATTGATTTTGTAGACTGAGACTTTGCTGAATTTATTTATCAATTCCAGGAGTTTCTTGGTTGAATCTTTGGGATTTTCTAGATATAAGATCATATTGTCAGCAAAGAGCTATGGATTGACCTCTTTGCTCCCCATTTGGATACCCTTGATTTCCTTCTCTTGTCTGATTGCTCTGGCTAGGACTTACAGCACTATGTTAAATAGAAGTGGTGATAGTGGGCTACCTTGTCTGGTTCCAGTTCTAAGCGGGAATGCTTTCAATTTTTCCCCGTTCAGTATGGTGTCGATTGTGGGTTTGTCGTATATGGCTTTTATAATTTCAAGGTATGTTCCATCTGTGCCTATTTTGTTAAGCATTCTTATCATAAATGGGTGCTGAATTTTGTCAAATGCTTTTTCTGTGCCTATTGAGAGGATCATATGGTCTTTGTTTTTGCTTCAATTTATGTGGCTAATTACATTTATAGATTTGCATATGTTGAACTTTCCTTGCATCTCTGGGATGAAGCCCACTTGGTCGTGGTGAATTATTTTTTTCATATGCAGCTGAATTTGGTTTGCTAAGATTTTATTGAGAATTTTTGCATCTATATTCATAAAGGATATCAGTCTGTAGTTTTCTTTTTTTGTTGTGTCCTTTCCTGGCTTTGGTATCAAGGTGATATTGGCTTCATAGAATGAGTTGGGGAGGATTCTTTCCTTCTCAATGTTATGGAATAATTTCTGCAATATAGGTACCAGTTCTTCTTTGTGGGTTTGGTAAAATTTGGGTATGAAACCATCTGGTCTGGGACTTTTTTTGTTGGAAGATTTTTTATTGCTGCCTCAATTTCGGTGCTTGACATTGGTCTGTTCAGGTGTTCTATTTCTTCCTGATTGATTTTCCTAGTTTCTTAATGGGTGAGCTGAAGTTGATAGAATTTTTTTCTAATATAGACATTTATTACTGTTAATATAAATCTCACCCCTCCCCCTACTATGTCCTACTTTAGCTGCCTCCCAAAAGTTTGAATTGGCTTATTTTCTTTTTTCTTTAGACCAAAAGTCTTTTTAATTTCTTAATTTTTGATTTCTTCTTTGATAAATGAGTTCTTTAGAAATGGATTATTAGTTTCCAAATATTTAAGATTTTCCAGAGACATTTCTAGTATTGATTTGTAATTGAATCCATTGTAGTAGAAAATATTTGTCTTGAATTGAATTATTTTGTGTTTATTGAGATGTGTATTATGACCCAAAATGTGCTCTATTTTGGTAAATGTTTCCTGTGCTGTTGAAAAAAAATTGTATTCTCCTCTGGTTGAATAGGATGTTCTAGAAATGTCACTTAAAGTTGGCTGATAATATTGTTTACGTATTCTGCATCCTTGCTGATTTTCTGTCTGCTTGTTCTGCCAATTATTGAGAGGGAGTATTATAATATTTGAATACAATTATTGATTTGAATATTTTGCCCTATAATTCTATCAAATTTTGTTTCATATATATTGACTCCATTATTAGGTTCATAAACTTAAAGTTTCTTAGGACCTCTTGATAAATTAACTCTTTTAAAATTGTGTAATGAGTTTGTTTATATATGGTAATTTTTAAAAATATATACTTTGTCTGATATTAATATATTCATCACATTTTTCTTTTGATTAGTGTTATCATGACATATCTTTTTCCAACATTTTATTTTTAACCTATTTTGGGTCTTTATGTTTAATATAGTTCATCTCTATTTTTTTTTAACATGACAATGTCTGCCTCTTAATTTGGGTGCTTAGACCATTTATATTTAATGAAAGTTTTGATATGATTAGGTTTACAACTATTATCTTGTTATTTCTTTTCTAATTGTCCCATCTGTTCTTTGTCTCTCTTATCCTTTTCTTCTGCCTTCATTTGAAATAATTGATTATTTTTAATGACTCTATTTTATCTTTATTTTGACTAATTAGCTGTAAGTCTTTTATCACTGTCCCACTTCAAGTGATATTATGCCACTTCATGGAAAATATTATAGTCATAAACTTTCATTTCCTCCCTCTAAAATATTGTAGTATTTTTGTTAGACATTTGAGGTTTACTTTATATTATAAATACCATGGCACATTGCTATTATTTTATATAAACAATTAATTGGCCTTTTAAGAGAGTGAAATAATAAGAAAGAAAACCATTCATGTAGTTTCCATTTCCAGTGCTCTTCATTCCATTGTATAAAAATTGTGGTCATCCCTATATTTGTTCCTCTGTACATAACGTGTTTATTTCTTTGTCTGCTTATAAGATTTTTTGTTTGTTCATTTCTGGTAGATTTGAGTATTTTGATTACAGTGTACTGTGTGCAGGTTTTGTTTGTTTTTTATGTCTCTTATGCTTGGATTTGTTGAGCCTCTTGGATCTCTTGATTGGTGACATTCATCAAATTTGAGAATTTTTAGCCATTATTTCTTCAATCATCTTTTTCTGCCACCCCTTCCCATTCTCAGAAAGTCCAAGTGCATGTACATTAATCCACTTCAAGATGTCCCACAGATCACTTATGCTCTGCTCATTTTTAATTCCCTTTTCTTTCTTTCATTCTATTTAGTTTCTTTGCAATGTCTTTAAGTTTCCCAATATTTTCTTCTGCAGTGTCTAAACTAAAATTAATCTCATTCACTGATTTTTTTCACCTCATGTATAGAGTGTTCATCTTCTGAAGTTCAATTTGGGTTTTCTATATGTCTTCTAAGTCTTTACTAAACTTTTTGAACATATGGATAACAATTTGAGAAAATGTTTGTGTCTGCTAATTCTGACATCTGTGTAATATCTGGTTGCTTTTGAACGAGTAATATTTGTCTTCATTATATCTTATACTTTTCTGCTTCTTTGAATGCCTGGTAATGTTTTATTGGATCCTGGACATTGTAAATTTTATCTTTTTGGTTATTGGATATTTTTGGATTTTATTTGTATTTCATTAAATATTCTTGATCTTTTTCATGAGGCAAAGTTATGTTACTTGAGAATAGTTTGATCCCCTCTGGTCTTCCTTCCTTTCAAAGTTTGTTATGTGGGACTGGAGCAGTGATCAGTCCATGGCTAGTTACTCCCTCTACTCAGATGAGATCTTCCTGAGGATCCCATTCATTGCTCATGGTTTATGGATTTTTGTAGTCTGTTTGGTGAAAACAGGCACTATCCCAGTTTTGAGTGAGTGCCCTGTGCTGTTACCTTTAATCCTTTCTGGGGATTCTTTCACCAGCCTCTGGTAGTTTCTTCCCTGATATATTCTAAATACTCTGAAGGGACCTTATGCAGGTTTCCAGAGGACTATCTCTATACATCCCTCTCCTCTTTGGTACCCTGTTATGCAAAACTGTAGCCACCATTATCTCCCTGTGTGCTCAATTGCATCTTTTTAACTCAAAGAGTCCCCTGCATTTCACTTGGGATCTCCCTCCCTGAACACTGGCCTGAAAACTCTCCAGGCAGTAAGCCAAGATAGTCACAGGACACTCACATGGTTCACCAGGTTTGTTTTTCATATTTCAGGGATCTTCCTTGCCTAGTGTCCAGTATCTTGAAATTCAATGTATCATATAGTTCATCACCTGCTCAGCTATTTCCCCAGAAGGATAAATTTGGTTTCTGTTACTCCATCTTATTTGAAAGTGAATCACCTTGAATAAGTATACTTTTATGACCAAAATCCTGCCATTGTATTTGGCTATTTAAGTTCAATTAGAAAGTGTCAAAAATAAAAGATAAATAAACTATTTTTGTCATATATTCTATGGGTGAGACATGTAAAATTTCTAAAAGTAATAGAAAATTTCAAAAACAATTACTTTTCTCCTCAGCTGAGGAGCACTTGTATGGTACCTCTATTATATCAAACCTATTACTATAGTTGTCCTAATATGGTGACACCACATCTCTTTTTTTTCATTATTATTTTGGTGTATATCATGCCTCTTTATAAGATTTAACATTGATTAATATTTCCTCTTAACTTTTCTTAGCCAGAGCTTGAAATCAGAATTTCCTGCCAAGCCCTACATTTTCCTCTGTTCCAAGCATAGACATACCTTGTAAATATATGTAAAATATGTATTTTCATAGCTACTGGTTTTTATATTGACCTATAAGTGATTCAAACAAGGAACTACTCTAGAGAATCAAATTATATGCAAACCAAGCATTTCCTGCCCATAATACTTAGTGTTTAGATTGTTTGGTTTGTGATCCATTTAATTAACATCTTTAATTAAAAAAAATAAATTAAAGGTAAGTGGAGGGCCACAGTTGCCAAATTCCCCGTGAGAGTTTCCTCTCATCATCTAAGTCATTGGGATTCTGTTCTGCCTCGTTGCCCTCTGGGCTGTTGTGGAAATGTTAATGGTGCTGTCTTATGCAAAGGGTGCACTCTACAAGTAAAACAAATAAAAATGGGGAAATGTACACTTTGTACCTTGGAAAGGTTGCCTGTGCTGGCACCAAAGGCTTGGGTTACAATAACAGGAGAAAGGAGCTGGGCAGTGGAACCCTGCAGGACTCGTTTCAGAGGAGAGCCAGTTGACTAAGCACTGGAATGATTTAGTGCACCATCCATTATTTCCTGCTTGTCATTTAAGCAGGCTATCTGTATGCGTGGTAGGACCAAGAGTGCAAGAGAAGGTGGACAGCATGATTTATAGGTGAGGGCAAACACCTGTGGGTTAAGCAGCTCAGAAATTAGCCACAAGTAGCATATTAGTGCAGCTAATCAGGCACGGTTCAGTATTTCGGTTTCTTGATTTGCCCATAAATAAGCTTCTGTGTGGCTACCCCGAGGCCTTCTGGTGATTAACTGCCTTGACCTACAGTAACATACACAGATCCAGCAGCGTGATGGGGTCTGCAGTTGTGCGCTGTAATCGTATGACTGTAAACCTGCACGTTTGTGGGCAGAAGGGCTGTGAGTTTTGAGAACCGTGTTAAGGAGTCTTATCCGAGTACTTAACAATCAATTTACTTTTCATTCCTGTACTCCTGTTATTATGTTGACAACTTGTAGGCTCAATTGCCCCATGACAAGTCAATGAACATAAAATATTTTCTACCTTAGTGTCTGTTGCAGAAATGGAAGGAATTCTTAGCCTAGGATGTGTTTGCGTTAATGTTGCCACATTTAGTAAAATTCAAATCCTTTGTTTTATGTTTTTTGTATTATTTTTTGTGTGTGGGAGCCTTTTTCACTGGCTGGTGTGTGTTGGTGTTTATCTGGAGGGTCCCCTCATATCACTTCCATTTATAGTGATGTGGCTAGATCATTTTAGGCTCAAAATAAAAGTCAACATAACTGGACAACGGTGTCATCACCCTGTTGAAATCTATTATGCATCCACTCACTAGATATTGCCCCTTTCTTTGATCTTAGAAAACAGAGAAGAGGAGTAATAAACACAAAGCAGACAGGACCCTGGGGCAAAGAATCTCTGAGCTTTAGTGAAGGGATTGATTAATTATGAGGAGAAGACAATTGATCTAGATGACTTAGGTATGTGAAGTTTTACAGGTAAACATAGACATTCCAAAGCAAATAACAATTCACCAGGAGAGCCAATGTTTTCCTACATTATTAAAAAGGTTTCTGAATCCCCTAGTCTGTTCTATGCAGGTTATATTACTACTGAAATTCTTTCAGCCTGTGTAAAAATCTGGTTATGTCGGGAGAGTCATTACTTTGACTTGTTCCAAGGTCTTTCTCTGGCTGATTCCAGGTCATTGTATACTTTGGGAAGAAAAGTAACAGAATGATCACACTGCTTGCAGATTCTAATTCTTAGAAGTGTGTGAAACATACTATTTTAGTTAGCAGCGGATAGAGCAATAAAATGTAGTTACAGAGTGGTTAGAATCCATGGTTAAAATGTAGAAATAAAGAGAAAGTAAAGATTCAAAGCACTGCAGTGAAGGAACTACCCACAGGATTTGGTAAACAGATGACATTTTGGGTGCCAAAGGCAAGAAAAGTCAGAAATACTCCAAGATTACAAGCCTGGGGAGAGTGGAACCACTTCTGGAAATGAAAAAGTTAAGAAGTGGTTACTGAAAGATAGTAAACTATTTTAAGTGTATTTCCATTTGTAAGTTAATAAATTCAAGAAAAACCCAGCTGAGATCTGAAAGCTCCACCTACTCTGCTGTGAGAGTTACATTTTAAACCAAACAGGACTCTTTGGATGATACCCCTTAAGGCAAGTACAGTGTCACATGAATTGCAAATACTAACCTGCTAATAGCTTTCCCAGGAGTTTGCTTCCTGTTAGAAACCCTTCAATGACTTCATCCACTTATGTGTGGAAAAACCTTGCAGTTTGCGAGTTGAAGCCCTAGTTCCGAATGTTTCCACATTATTACCAATATGTAAAGACCACAGGTCTGGCCCCCTTAGTTGTTTATCACATTCCTGGTGGCAGTAAGCAGTAACTTTTTGCCCCCAGCAGCCCTTCTCTGAACTGCGTGCAAAGAGGCCTCTCCTTGCTCCCAGCCCTGTCAAAGAGGCCCTGCCAATGCTAGGGTCAGGGAGCTCTTTAGGGACCATGTCTTGGCCTCTCTCACAGGGTTGTGTGCATTTTCTTCAGCCCAGGAGTCCAAATACCAATGCCCTGCAACATAAGCAGGTGGTAGAGGTGACCAACAAATATTCCTCTCCCTGAAATAATCACTGGTATTCTCATTACCCCAGATTTATTACTGTGCCTCAAAGCATCTACGTGGGGTGGTATCACTAATTCTTGCCCATAGAACTTGAGTGGAAGTGATTGGTCACTTCTAGGATGATGCAATTAAAAGTAGATGGGCCTTATCCATGCTTTAACTCCCCCACATCCTACATCTCTGGGCCTCTAGGGACTCCAATATGTGAAGCTTCCATGTGCTAATAGCCCGAGTCCCTGACCACCACTTGGCAGAGAGACACTTCTGTGCACTACCAGGTCCACACTGGAATAGCGTGTCAGATAGCAATGGCTCTTTGTTTCATAAGCCGCTGAGGTACTGGGGTTGTATGTTACTGAAACACACCCAGTCTACCCTGACTGATACAGCCACTTCCTAACAATGTAATACTAGGCAATGTCCCTGTCTGAACACTGTGTGGAGTAGTGGATTTAAATGAATGAATGCATGGAAAGTACTTATAAAAGTACTTGATGAGCACCCAAGAAATATCAGTGGTTATAATTATCATACACAAAATTTAGTTTCTCTCTGGATTTACCAAGGACAGCTTAGATAGGGAAGCATTCCTCGCTTCTCTAGTGAGCAAAGTAAGTGTTCTTCCCAACATGTCTTTTTAAAATGGAAAATATCATTTTCCTATTTGTGATTTGGGAGAACATTCATTTCCCATCAAAGCCATTTAAGAAATTTATTCCACCAGGAATACTAACTGAAATTTATCTGAAAGACGGGGGGAAAAAAAGCCTCAGGTCTGTTGTAAACTTCATTCATCCTGGGAGATCAACTTTAGCTTACAGTAGTTTCAATTAATTCCTAATTACTTTTGTGTCATCCGTATATAACAGGAGACACATTAGGAGTACAGAATAATAATTTCTAACACCGTTTCTTTCACAGAGTTGAAAGAAAGTTGTGTTTATTGTGAACACTGCAGTAATAGGAATCATCATTAGTAATTCTTTACATCTGTGTTTATCTACCTCTGAAGAGCTTGAGATAATAAATTCTTCACATATTTAAAGAAAAGAAAGATTAAAGAGAAGATCTTACTTTTTTCCTCACGAACATCACATGTTTAAGTATTTAGTGAGATGTGATTTCACATAACTGAGAAAACCCTCTCAGGAAGTACTGACCTGACTATCCTCTCAGTTTGAAAGCAGTTCACAGGACATACGAGAATATTGATATATTACAAAAACTAGTAATACTTTCAGATCTTAAGGCAGCTACTAATCTAAAGGAGTGGAGGGGCTTACCAAAGCTGACGCTGGGCTTCCCTGCAGCCTAAACCACTCCTCAGGAACAAGTACTTAAAAAGGAAGAGGGTATCTGAACAAAGTAGGTCGTCTTTTTAGAGCACCTCTCCAAATCTTTTTTGTAGAGGAGGCTCAAATCAAATTCCACCTTTTTATTAAGGTAGAAAGAAGGGGGTCACCCTTGGCACTCATGTTATAAACTCCGTGAAGTGATAGAAGCTGTGACAAGAACAGGTTTGTTTCTGATGGGACTGTAACATAACAGGACGTTCTGTCTCAGGCCCATGTGAGAAGGTCAGTATGTGCCTTAATGGTTCTTTTGTCGTAACTTGTACTAATTTAGTCCCAGAGATTTAGGTGGGTGCTCTTACAGATACAGCAATTGTGTCATTTTTGGTCAGAGAAAATAAACAGTTGCCCTTATACATTTAGCTTTAAAGTAAAGCCATTTCTTTGCCTTTGGGAGTATTTTAAAATACATTTCATAGTAGTTATCATATTGTATATATCTTCTCCATATGGAGGTGTTAAGTCACTAACAAATATTCTTCACACATATTTGATCCACATTGTCTCTCAAAAATAACCTACCAGGTTATTTATTTTACCTTCCCCTTTGAGAATTCCTTATCATTAGTTGTAAAATATTTTATTTGCATTACTGCAGTGATAAATAGCTTTATCTCTGAAATCCAAAGCACCTTTTTCTCTGCCACATAGTCATTTGTAGAGTCATATATCAAGTTATGGTTTTTCCTAAAAATTTTTATCACCAAAGGTAAAGCTTTATGAATATAGAATAAGTCTTTTTCATAATAGGTAAGCATAAAAATATTTTTGGAAACAGGATTCTCATATGTTTAATTCTGTTTAGGTTTTTCGCTAAGCCCAAATTACCCTTTCTGACCTTTCTGCTTACAACCTGCTCATTAGAATCTATTAGAGCAGGAATTGCATCTGTTTTGATCACCACTGTATCACAGTCCCTCCTTTGACCATCCAGAGTTGCAACATTATAAGCTAGCCACGTGTTCAAAGTTGTGGCTACCCTGAAACAAAAAGGTCTTGAACTGGAAATCCACAGCTTTGCAGCTCAAGAAATGGAAGCTTAGAAAGACTCTCTGCCTTGCTTAAGATCACAGGGTGTCAGCAAGAAAGGTGGGCAGAGGAGGTTCAGGGAGGTGAGCACTGTGATGTTCACGCAGAAGAGAAAGAACAAGTATTCCAGGGAACCAGGTATGGATTCAAGTCCTCCCTGGGGACTCCGTGAGCACAAACATGTGTGTTCTCTAAGTCCTAATAATTCATCTGGTAGCAGGACCAACCTGGCGAGGTTGGTAGCAGGATATGGTAAGGTGAGACCTAAAAGACATCTCACATAACACTTGGTATATGCCGTTGCTCAAAAATAAATCCCATCAGCTTACCTGCCCCTCCTTTCCTTCTGCTAGTCACAGGTGGTAACTGGGGTGGGGGGAGATCTGGCTTTTGAGAATCTTCCTAATTTTACTCTTCAATATGACTTGAACTATTACCAAACATTTTATAGTGAAACGTGTTTATTGAACATGGCACATATTGCTGACCCTCCCTACGGCAGACGCCCTCTAAGATGGCCCCCAGCAATCCCCGCCTCTTGTCTTCCTCCTCTTGTGTCATCACCTCCCCTCAGATGTTTGATCCCCTATTGATTCCGTTCTTAGGATAATAAATCATAATCTAATAAATCTTAGGATATGAGAGAAGTTATGGGATGTCGCGTCCCGGACACAAAAAGACCATGGCTCCCATCTGGAGTCCTCCCCGGGACTCTGTCTTGGATCACCAGGTGGATGCCGTGAGGACACTCAGACAACCCGCGTGCACTTAGGGGTGGATTATTCAGTCCCAGAGGGTCCTGAGATGACTGCGGCCCCGAATGACAGTTGGCTGCAACTTCACGTAAGGCTCCGAGCAGAGGACCCAAGTAAGCTCTACCAGTTGGCAGACACACAGAAATTGTGCAATGATAAGTATTTGTTTTTTTGGGGCCTCTACATTTTGGTAATTTTTTACACAGCAATGAATAACTAACAATACAGAGTTCTGTAGCAAGTTAGAAACCTATAGGCTGGAGAACCATTTTTCTCTGTAGGTTGTTGTCAGCTATTTTTTTTATTTTAGAAAAAAGCCAAATTTCAATATAAACTACACTGAGATAAGATTAAAAACATCCACTCTTAAGAGATGAGGTTTTAATAGACTAATAAGATAAAAGTTTAAGCTGTGAGCCTAGCCTGATAAAATTGATGCCATGTATATTGGTTTACAAAATGCAGACTAGGTTAATATCTTTAGGACAGCCTCATGTGTGATCAACACATTTAATCACGTGAGGTTTCATTCCTTCATCCGGCAGACAGTGCCGGGAACCCACTAGGTATCCGGTCTACAGCCATGAAGATGATTAGGGCCAGAATCTGCCCTCAATAAGATCAGAATTGGCTCTTTCACTTTTCTGTTCTTAACCTGTTCTGATAGATCATGAAAATTCTCTGACAAGTTTGACAGGAAATTTTAGTTAAGGAACTACCTAGCTAGACTAACTAATGAGAATGGCCCAGTGACAAACATCTCGTTTAAAATAACTCTTTTATTTTAGCCAAAAGGAGGTTTTATATCTCAAGCACAGACAACTCAAAATGGCTACATGAAATCAAGGACTGGTTGGAGAGAAAAAAAGGGAAAAAAGAATTTATTGTGAGCACCCTGGACTGATATCTGATGATGCTTGGAACAGCCCTTGAGATGTCAAAGATGATAATACAGTAACAACATTTGGGAAGTATTTCTAGTCTTACACTTAGCCTTTTGGCAGGAATTTATTAAGACAGAATAAGCCTGTGACTTTTCAATTCCGAGTACAATTTGTTTCTCTAATGCATCTGCAGAAGTAATGTGTGATGGAATTTTTCCTTCCCCAGCCCCTCCAATGTGGACAGTGATGTGCTATAATAGGTTCTCACAGGCCATATCTCAGCAATATAAAACACAACACATGTACATCTGTGGCCCAGTGTCAGTGCCCTAAATGTACATCAGAAATGCATTAAATCGTCTGATTGCTATTCTGTTTGTACAGTTTGTTGGTTCAGATTTTTTCCTGTAATGTACTCTGCTGATTACCTTGAATTATTGGTATATCCTTGGTAGAACAAGCACACCTTGTTCAGAAATACAATCATAGAGATGTAGCTTGAGCCCTCCTGGTGTTAAGAAAAAAAAACATTTCCTGGAAGTTAAGACAGGTAACCATGTGCTTACTTAAAATCACATCTCAAAAGGATTTTTGCTTTGAGGTAATCTCCTCATCAGCATAACCTTCCCAGAATGCTCGATAGATTCTCCATATTTGATGCACTGCAGGTGGATTCACATACATGCAAATCTTCCTACTGAGGGGAGAGGGGGAGGGCAAATAGGTTCTGGTTGGTCTGTGCTCCAGGAAAGAAGAATACCTCTTTTTCTCTTTCTACATGACTTGGAGGGGTGTACAAACACACCTCAACATACATAGCATTGAGAGAGAAAGTTCAAAATGGCTTTTTTAGGATCTAGCAGGGTCATATTATCAATGGCTAACATAGAAGTTGAAATAATATAATTACTGCCAAGGAGCTTCTGTGTGTGTGTGTATTTAGTGTGTATCACACAATATCCTTTAGGTTGGTTTTTGATTAATGAAAATAGATTGATCTGATGAAACTAAAAACAGTTGTTTCTTTTCTCTTCTGAGCAGTGGCATGAATCTGTAAAGTTTAGAGATGTATTTAATGGCCAAGGACAAAAGATATGGTGGAGTGAACAAACCAAGATGCTGATCTAAAGTACTCATTACCATTTTTGCTCTGGTTACGTGAACAACAACAACAAAAAGAACCAAGGTGATAATTCCCATGTACCTCGGCCTTGACTTTAGATTCGTGTGTGCTGCCGCCATTTGTCATCGTCATCCCTACACCAGGCTTTGAAGACTGATAATTCACAGAGAGAGGTATCCTCTCATCTCTTGAGTGGCTCTTGTGTTCCAGACACTGTACTGGACACTGGGGAGACAAACAGGAGTTCTTGTCCTCCAAAAATTAAAAAGTAAGAGGGGAAAGCAGACAGCAAAGAGCAAATTCATAAAAAGCAGTAAAGTGTGTTAAAAGCAAACCTGGAGAGCTGAGCCCGCGGGGGAGGTTAGAGTCGCTCCAGGGAGAAAGTCAAGTGTGAGCATTGCCCAGGCCAGGGGCTGCGCGGTTCATTTGCTTGTAAATGCAGGTCAGGGAAATGAAAACTGAGGGTCTTCTGAAATGTATCCTGTTGTCTTTCACTTCACTTTTTGTCTGTTTTCTGTACTAAAATAAAGACCTTTTCAATTGACTGTTTTATTGGGTGGTATAAAATAATATGACAAAAATAACTTTTGAATGATAAGCAGAAAGATGCATTTGTTCCTAATTTCTAAATTGGTTGCAGCATTGCACTGTCCACAAGTGACAGTGCGGTGAAGAGGAAACACCTTTGGACTGGCTAGGCTGGGGTTAGTCAGAGCAGGTGTTTCATCTATGGAAAGCCACCATTTTATAGAAATAAATCTATGTGTGTGGGGTCAACCAACCAAATATAGAGCAAAGACAGCATTTCGTGAGTTCTAGGTATATAAACAAGGCTTCAAATTAACCTAAAATTCTTTCAGAAAATTGTAAGAAAAATTTCTTTAAGTACATATATCATAGTATTTGGGAATTTTCTTATTATCATGAAATGTTTTCCTAAATGCCAGTATTATTTCATAATTTTTTAAAAGTTTCCTATGGTTGTGATCTATGAGTAATATTAGTAATGTTACTAATAAGTAATATTTCAGAGCCTGTGTTTGGGGTGTTCCTGCCTTAGTATTTGAGTTAGTCAAATGAAAATTAAGCTGAGTCTTGTCACCTTTTTCTAACTGGTCGCTGCTACACAAAATGAGGAAATAAACTAAGAATGTATTATACTTCAGACAGTACTGTTGCAAGTCTCAAAAATATCATTTCAGCTGACAGCCTAATTGTTAATATTTACACCTCCCTTATTTTATTTAAGTGTATACACTAATTATAGTAGGTTAGCTCCATTTCCTATTTGTAATTGGAGAAAGCACATTCCTTCTGATTCAATAAGAAACTATTTGTCTTAGTCTCTTAGGGCTATTGTAAGAAAACACCTTAGAATGGGTAATTTATAAACAACAGAAATATATGGCTCACAGTTCTGGAGGCTGGGAAGTCCAAGATCAATGTGCCAACAGGTTTGGTGTCTTGTCTGGAGAGGGTTTGTTTTCTTCTTTATAGATGGCACCTTCTCACTACGTCCATGCATGCTGGAAAGGGCAAGGAAGCTCCCGCAGGCCTGTTTTATAAGGACACTAACCCCATTCACGAGTGCTCTGCCCTTGTGACCTAACCACCTCTCAAAGTCCCTACCTTTTAATACTATTGCATTGGGGATTAGGTTTCACAAATGAATTTCGTGGGGACAAAAACATTCAGACCATAGCACTATTTAATTTTAACATTGTATATTAATGGTTGCTCCATACAAATTCATTCAACTGCAAAAGCAATATTCTAAATGTAAGCTATAGATTCCTGCTATTTTCTTAATATTGTTAAGTAAAATTGCCCATTTTAACAGTTTTTTTCCCACAAACTCTATTAATGTGATTTGGTACTTGACCAGAAGTTCTATATTCTTCATTCATGTAATTAAATATACATTTTTGTCTAAATGTAAATAAACTCTTATAGAATCATATTGTTAAAATATTAATAAAATTAAAAGGAAAAAGATAACAATTTATCTAGTTCTATGTTATTATTTACCTAGTTCTATGGCAGAAAGACATAGAACAATAGTAAATGTTAATCCATACTTGTATATTTGGATTAGATATAAAAATAAAATATAAGATGTTCTTTATTGAGTTGGACATAATGTAAAAATAGTGTACCTAGTAATAAATCATTATAAGTGTGATCATAGATCAGGAATCTAACTCTGAATTATTGTGTGTGTCTGTGCATGTATATGTATGTGTATATGTGTATAAAGAGAGAGAGAGAGAGAGAAACTGAATCGTATTTGTTGAACTAAAACCATCTACTCTTACAAAAGTCTCTCCCTGATACTTAATTCTGTGTTAGGCTCTTTCCAAGATAATCTATTTTTTTTAAATAAATGACCATCTGGAGGATAATGTTCTAAACAAATTGTAAGCAATCCAGAATATCTACTATGCACATGAGGACTAAGGAAGAGGCAGATAGAAGAAAGTATAAAGAACGCATTTGCATGACCTTCCCCGGAAGGTGGGAAGGAGGGAGGGCAAGAGGAACTGAATGCTTCATTGAACTTTCCAGGACTGGCGACCAGGGGACGTGATTCAGGAGGTCACGTTAATTCCTGACGTGCAAGGAGCCATTAACACTTTGTATTTTCATACACTTTTGACCTGACATTTTTGTGATATTACATTTAAAAATCAAAGCTTTCTTTTCAATTCATTTTCAACTAAAAACCAAACTAGGAAAAGCTGCATCCACATAGAGCATTTTGTTACTTACATATGTTTTAATGTCTGTTTTCTTGAAAGTAGTGAAAATATTCACCAAAAGTGTGTTAATTTTATAGGCAAAGGAAAGTACTTAATTCAATGATCCTATCTCATTGACCCATGTAATTCAAGGTCTCTTGGAACAGGGCCCGAGACACCAGTTTAGTAGTAAAGTGTTTGCACGGACATTGATTCCCATTTAGAAGCTGCTTCACTTAGTTTTAGCCATTAACTAGTCAACTATCTTTAACGTGGGGGCAGGGGATTTTTACCTGAGTGCTCAAATTAACTTAGGTAAAACCTATGAGGAATGTAATATTTGGTCAAAAACATAAATAAGGGCATGATTAGGATTTATTTACAGTAATATGTTTTTATAAAAATATTTCTGATTTCTATAATGGGTTGGGACATTACCGTAAACTCATCAAAAACATTGTTTTAATAAATGCTTAATTGATGATCCAAATATTAGGATTATTTACATTGTGAGATTTTAATAAGATCTTTAAACTCTACTTTTGATAGTGATCGCTTGGCAATTTTAATGTTATTGTAAAATGTGTAATACAAGGAGGAAGGAGGAGGAAATGGAGAGATTAATAGCACAAACTGTTAGAAATGTCAAGGTGTTTTGGGTTTCAAAATCTGAACCTTTAGATTTGCTGTTCTCAGCTATACCAACTCGGACAAAACAATCAATGTTTTATAGCTTCTTATTAATCATCTTTCAAAATGAGGGAGATAACTTTCCTGCTATCCTTCAATTTATTGATGTATATCAAAGTGCTTTGAAAAGTTTAAAAGTTTCCTTAGATATAGACATTTAGTAATCTGGTCAACATCACCAGAGTGAGGGAAGAATGAAAACAAAAATAGGGTAGCAACGTAAAGGATGTAAGCAAATAAACAAGTGCATATTTTAGTCCTTTTCCTATTGTTTGTTATTGAAATAAAAATGCAAGCAGTGTGAAAAAGTTTAAAAGGCATCTTTCTCTAGAAGCTGATAATGGGCTAGCCTGTTACAGCAGCTGACATCTCCTAGTACACACAAAGAAGAATACATGTCATGGGAAACTAGATGCGTGCAGTATTTTAATGTTAAAAAATTTGCAAGTCACAGACCTTGGCGCTGTTACTAACGTCAAACATGGAGACACTTAAAAGGGGTTGTGTTGAATATGAAATTGTATTTCCATAGTTTCCCTTAGACATTTCATTTCTTTCTTTTGCTGACTTCTTAAATTGTCTCTTATGAAAATTTGTCTTACTTCAAGGTATAGACATTTTGAGAGCAGTATCATTACCAACAACAATATTGCTGTTTTCATAAGTTCTTTCGATTTGCGAGTATTGATTTTTGAGGGGTGAATGGGCAGAGAGCCTAAGGCCTCTGCATGTGTAAATATGCTGGCAAGTCTCCTTCTAAAATGCTTCTTTCATGTGTCTGTTTGAACAGCAACTGAGTTTTAAGAAATCAGGTACCTTCTGCATTCAGGAAAGTCATAGGATAATGCCAAACCTCCACTGTCCAGGATCTACAGCATTTAATAGCAGGTATTTGTCAGTTCTTTTGTGATGCATTCTAAATATGTAATTACAATAATTGACCAGCCCAAATCAGTGTGGCCTAGGACTTGGGTCTCTCTCTTTCCACACCAACATTCTGTAAAGGGTCCTGCACATGCCTTGATTCCTCTAGTTTGGGCTTTAGCCATGTTGATTATGCATATTGATCAGGTCAGCCTCATTGCATCCTCTTTTTAAACGCCTAAAGGAATTGTTTTAACTTGGGTCTGTAATACAAATGTGACTCCTCAGTACAATTCAAACAACGAGATTAATAGATAAGAATAAGCCAGAGCTTTTCAGTTTGTTCATTTTGACTCTCAAAGGCCATCCAAGGCCCAGCGGGTTTTATACTCCTGCAGGAACAGAGACATTGCAGTCATCAACTTAAGAACTGGAGAAGAGTTTCTGTACTTCTCAATCTTGCTAGGCATTCAAGCTCCTAGCATGCAGCTGTGGAAGGGTTAAGGCAATAGTAATCAGTGGGAACTGGAAGTATATTCTTACTTGCTATTTACTGAGCACTTACTAGGCACTGGGTGCTAACAGCTTTAGGTGCATCATCTCACTGAATTCACAGAAACAAATAACTTCATGGGATAATTCTGGAGAAAGGACTAGGCTGCCTTCCACTACCACAACTTTTATTATTGAGAAGACAACAGGCAAAACACGGGATAATTCATGGCTATCTGCATGTGTACAACACCCATCTCAGGGGAACAGGATTAGTTTAGGAAAATGAGGTACTACCTTTCAATGGTGGGGCTAAGTGTAGGAGGGTAAATGTTGTGGTGTACCAATGGGGATCTTCCTGTGGGACTGACATGTCTATGTGCTAACCTGGAAAATACCAATGTTTGCCTGTGGCATGTATCTATGTCTATGCCTGTGTCCATATCTACGTCTATGTAGAATCTGTGTCTGTGTCCTTGTCTATGCTTATATATCAATATCAATATTGATATTAGCATTGATATCAGCATCTGTGTCTATATCTGTCTACCTTGGCACTGACACCTACACCTACATTGATGTCTACATCTGTAACTATATCTAATCAATGTCTCTGTCTGCATACCTATATCAATACAGCTAACAATATCTATATCTGCATCTATGTCTAATGTAAGTGTATAGTGAGTCCGTCTCTGTCTGTATCTATATTGACATTTACATCTCTTTCTACGTCTAGTCTGTGTCTATAACAACATGGATATGGTCATGTGCACCTACATATGTATGTACATATGCACATCCACAAGTACATGCATATCTATGTCTACATATAACACCTGTCTGTAGCTGATCGATATCTATTTTGATATCTGTATCTAATCTGTGTTTGTCTTTATCTATATCTACACCTGCATCTACATTAACATCAACATTGACTTCTATATCTGTATCTATTTCTATATCTAATCTGTCTCTAAATATACACACACATTTACATGTAACTCTATATCTATCTATATGTATACGTACATGCCTATGTATATCTTTATCCACACAACTTCATCTGGATCTATAACCTCCGTCAACATAGTTATTTAGGGAGTTCTTATACATTTCACTGTCCACAATGAGTACATCCTCCCCTCCCACCTGCCACAGACCTCACAAATCAACTTTTCCTAAATCTGAGCTAGGGAGTTAATACCAGGAACTTATGTTCAGACATTACCATAATGTGATAAAATGTGGTCTTAGAGTTATAGAAATATAGTGGAGTGCTCATCTGCACTCACCTTCAGCATTTCTATACATAGCGACCGAGAATTAATAACTGTAACAGAGACAGGCATCTCATAGTGCCAAATGAATGTTTGCTGGGTGTTGCTGGATAACAGTCACCTGACTTTTGTGTAGCCAGCAAGCCCTGGCAGGACAAGGCCAACTTGATGTGTCCTGGTCCACACTTGACTGGCTTTTCTTAGCGTGCTGCTATTCCTGCGTCTTGGTGTGGTCAGTGCTGCATGCTAAGGCCAAAGGAAGTTTTAATGCATATTTTTTGAAGAGAGGAAGAGAGGATTAAGAAGATCTCGTTATTTCCCCAGTATCAATGCCGATGGAAGGATTGCACATTCTTTTCTCAACTTATCCGTCTGTATTTTTTTTATTTTAGCATTTAATGTCATCTTCAACTACTTGGAGTGTATGTTTCTTATTTAATTGCTTTGATTCCTTTTTTGAAATTCAGACCTAATCTCTTGTAAAGTGTTTAGCATAAAAAATCAGCATGGTTTTTGTTGGGAAGGAATTAGAGAACTTCCAGGCTTTAAAAGGGCAATTACTACATTCTAGGCCATAGGTTGCTTTATGGTGGCTGTTTTCTATATAAATCTTGTCTTTCCTAGTGTTTAATCTCTGTCTCTGTGCCAAACTTTCCAATCCTTGTGCTTGATAACAATTTCTGAAATGCACTCTCGATGTGGGGCCTGGACAATTGACTAAACAGGTGCACTTTCCTCTGGGAGAGGAAAATGGGACAGTTTGCCCATCTGGAATGACGGGATCTGGTATCCACAAGTTTGGTCGTGTACGGATCCTGAGTTCACCTTTGGCTCAAAATTTGCCTCTGGCTGGTTCCTGACTTGTTCTCCATGTGAGCTCCAGGTCAATCTTCCAGTTTCTTTAGGAGAGGTTTGGTTAAGTTTCAGGAGAGCGTGGCTTGCTGCTGACAGGGAATCACTTTGCACCTGTTGTCTCCTTGTATATGATGTGATAAAAAGGGCAGATATTGTAGACAGACCTGCACGACCTCCCAAGGCTTTGACTTTCACACAAAGTGGTAGTCTATTGTCTGCACTGGCCCCATGAGTTTGAGAATCTAGAGTGGGGTAGGCCTTCTAGAAATGCTTTGTTTCCATTTTTAGTCTCCTTTCTGTCCCTCTGTCCTTGGATTTTCAGCCATGTGCCTTTAGAAGTCCAAAGTTCCATGGCAATTGGGAAATTCAGGACAGCTCTTCTAGGGTGTCTCTGCCTTCCAACTCTTTCTTTCTTTTAAATTGTCCCCATTCCAGTGTCTGATGGCCTCGATATATCAGAAGTGAGACTGAAGCCCACGACTGTGCTGTGCACCTTCTGCCTGTTGCTCCTAATCTGGTCTCAACACCACACTGCCCTGCCCTGGGTTCTCGCAAGCTGAGCTACAATGAGTTCCCTTACCTGTAGCTGCCAGTGCATTCAGTGGGAGAAGAACCAGCAGAGATTCAGAAGGAAAGTAGAGAGCAAGGTTGGAATATTCTCCTTCATGGTGTTTCCATGGCTAGATGTGTCCCTGATGTGTTGACCACAGATCTGGATGCTTGGCCCATTATACACCACCCTATATCTGGATTTTAGTGACTGCCCCGTCCCCATGGTTCTTCAGTAACTGCAGGTGGAACTATGTCTGGTTGTTATCACCCTTAGGCACTGTACCATCTCTGCAATTCTCTGAAATCTGCCCACATTATCATACCTAACCCTTTATTAAAGTCTTCCTAAATTATCTCATTTTGAGTGTGCCTTCGGTTTCCTGCTGGAGTGTGTGATATAGCAGCCATACAGCTAATCCCCACAAGGTTTGATTCTGGTGTTTGGTCTCAGCTAGATATTAATCTCAAGGTCTAGTCTTTGAGTAAACAGTACAATTACATATAATTAATTTAATCTGAAGTTTATTTATTCTCTTGAGTTTCTTTTTTTTTTTTTTAGAGATAGGGTCTTGCTATTGCCCGGGCTGGTCTTGAATTCCTGGCCTCAAGCAATCCTCCTGCCTCGGCCTCCCAAAATGCTAGGATACAGGTGTGAGCCACAAAGGGTTGGGGAACCTGAGGCCTCAAGGCCATGTGTGGCCCTCCAGACCCCCAAGTGTGGCCCCTTGACCTTTATTAAAAGGATTTGTTCTGTAAAATTTGGATTCAGTCAAAAGGCCACAATCAAGGATCCAGAAGGCCACACGTGGGCCCAAGGCCGCAGTTTCCCCACAGTATCTGTGGGGGATTGGTTCCAGGACCACCCACAGATACCAAAATAAATCCGTGGATGCTCAAGTCCATTATATAAAATAGCATAGTATTTGCATATAACCTATGCACATCCTCCTGTGTACTTTAAGTCATCTCTAGATTTCTCATAATACCTAAAATGATGCCTACATACCACTTCATTGCATGAATTTGATGGAGTATTCAAGTTTTGCTTTTTGAAACTTTGTGGAATATTTTTTTCTGAATATTTTTGATCTGCTGTTGGTTGAATCCATGGATAAGGAACCCATGGACGTGGAGAGCCAAGTGTATGTATCACGGGGTAAGACATGCTCTGGCAAGTATAAAACAGTTTAAACAGCATGGGGGAGTGTCAATTTGGGGCAGTGCAAAGGGTGGTCCAGGCAAGCCTGTCTGATAAGGTGACACTGAGCTAATACCTGGGGGAAATGAGTGATGAACCTTGTTTATATCTCAAAGAAGAGATGCCCAGGCAGAGGATGCAGCAAGTGCAAAGACTCAGAGATGGGAGCAGACCTAGCCACCCCCTAGGGAGAGCAGCGCGGCCAGCACACGTAGGGAGAGTTGAGCGAGGAGGCTGGTGAGCAGCATGGCAGTGGGTTGGTGCTGTGCCCCTGCCATGACTTGGTTTTCACATGGAACAATGGAGGCAGCTGTTGTAGTTTTACACAGGGGTATGCCATCATATGACCACAGTTGGCAAGGATCAGTCTGATTGCTGTGTGGAAAATAGATTTTAGAGGGTAAAAGGGGACACAGAGAGACCACTTGGATACTATCGGCAGTAATATTGCTGGCGACATGGGCCAGTGTAGTTGTGCCATCAGCTGGGTAGGTGCTCACTGAACTAATTCCTTGTTGTGGGCACACAACTCAACCTCTTTCCCCAGCTGCCTTGCATCTGGGGGCAGGAGGGTAAGTTCTCACCCAAGAAGGTGAGTGTAAAGGCCATGCCATTCCTGGCTTAAGGCAGTTGAGGAGAACATTCCATCTCTGGGTATCCTTCCTCTCCTCTCCCCCTGCTACTTCCATGCTGGTACCTGGGGCAATACTGGGACACACTTTCTGCAGTGTCCCAGTGTCTGTCAGATCGGATTCTGACAGGACACGTGGAGGAGATCGCTCCTCACCTTCACCCCCACCTACATCAGTCCTAATGAGCTACGACATGAGAAATAAACTTCCTGTGTGGTTAGCTATAATATGTGAAGTTTGTTTGTTATGGAATCTAGCATTACTTGGCCTGACTAATACTTCCACCTTGCAGTAGAGTGCTGATGAAATAAAAACCTAAAACTCCTGAACTTGACTTAGCAGTTGGGAAGTCGGCATTGAATAAGCACACATATGAGGCTGGAAAGATATTGGTCCACATTACACAAAACAGCAAATCGTGGGCTGCGTCAGCCGTTCTAGCGGAAGTGCTGGAAATCAGTGTGTTAGAACGATAATTGACCAGCTTGGGAGGATAAAGAAAAGAAAATAGAGCAAAAAAATGTGAAGTCTTAATGGGTTAGAAAATCCAAGTCTTTGTGGATATTAAACAGTTGGAAAACAATTGAAAAAGCCCGTAGCCACCAAGGCCTGTTAAGACACAGTTATGAGTTGGAAACCAGATTTACAGCGTGGTCGTCCTACTGAAACCATATAGTTCCAAGGTATGGCCATTAAGTTGAGAGAGAAGCATGGGTGTCAGGAAGCCAAAATATAAAACAGATCTGGGAGCATCATCTAGGAAAGAACACTGGGTATAGTCACAGAAACCTGGAAGCGAGTAGAAGCTAACAATCAGTTGCACACTCTGTTATGAGCAGTCTCATACTTCGGGGGATTTATTTCCAATTTTACAACAGAAAATGGGCAGCACTAGGCCAGTACTCCAACCCTATTTTTTTTCTCCTTTTATACTTCTCTTATTCTATTTTCCCTCATAAAATATAGGGAATATTTTTCTGGGCAGTATAGGAGGGATTTTTAATTTTTTACATTTTCTTCCTTAACTTCCAAGTAGAATTTTTCAGAATTCCAGGTTAAAATTGCACATAAGAACTGCCAGTTTTTCATAATTCGTTTATATTAAAAAGTACAAATAAAGCTTCTTCCCATATCTCTATAGCATCTCACACTTATCCTTTCTAATCCTCCTTTTACTTATTTGAAAAAAAATGTGAAGAGTAATACCTGCTTTATAATCTTGTTGCGGAGAGTAGGTGAAATATTGAGGATAAAGCACATAAAGGCACTCAAAAGATAGTCGTTTTATCTTCCCTTTTGTCTTTTTTTATAAAAAAAATGCTTTATTGAGGCTACTTGACATATAATAAAGTTCACATACTTACAGTGTACAATTTCATGAGTTTCGACATCCGTACACCACTGTGAAGTGCCATCGCGGTCAGGAACGTGGACACATCTGTCATCCACAGCAGAGTCCTCGTGCCCTCTGCTCGCCTCTCCCTCTCTCTCCCTCTCGAGCCACACCCCACTCTGCACTGCGGGAAACCACGCATGTTTTTCTGTTGCTTCATATTAGTTTGTCTTCCCTAGAATTTATTATTAGCATAGACAGGATCATGCAGTATCTGCACTTGTTTCTCTTGCTGCTTTCGCTCAGCGTTTTTCTTGTGAGATTCATTCACGTGATGACGTGTACCAGTGGAACATTATTGTTTTAGTGTAGGGTAGTATGCCGTGTGTGGATGTATAGAATTTGTTTGTCTATTCATTTGTTGACACGCAGATTTGAGTCGTTTCTAGTTTTGGGTTATTACAATGAAAGCCGCTGTGATCATTCACACAGAGGTCATGCTGTAGGCACATGTACATAAATACCTAGGAATGGAAGTGCGTGTTCGCATGTGAGGTGTATGTTTACCTTTACAGCAAACTGCCAAATTGCTTTCTAAAGCCGATGTACATTTTGGATTCCCAAATGTTCCAGTTCTTCATTATACCCACCAAATGTTGATATGCTTAGTGTTTTTAATTTTAGCTATTCTAATGTGTGTGTAATGGTATCTCAGTGTGGTTTTAACTTGCGTTATCATAATAACAAATGATGTTAAACATTTTTTACGTATTTACTTGCTAGCCATATATCTTCGTTGATGAAATGTTTAAATCATTTACCCATTTTCAATTGGGTTGTTTAATGTTGAGTTTTGAGAGTTCTTTATTTATTATGGATATAAGTTCTTTATGAGATATATGATTTGCAAATATTATCGTCAAGTATGTGCCATCTCTTTTCATTCTCTTAATTTCTTACTAAGAGCAGACATTTTTAATTTTTATAAAGTCCAATCTATCAATGTATTTTTCACAGATTGAATTTTTGGTGTTGTAAATAAGAAATCTTTGCCAAATCCAAAGTCAGAGCATTTGTCCTGTAGTTTCTTCTGAAAGTGTTTAAGGCTTTAGATTTTTACATTTAGGTATATGGTCAATTTAGAGTTAATTTTGTATGTGGTGCAAGGTGTGGATTGCACTTCTTTTTTGTGTGCTATGTGAGCATATGGATAATCAATCATTCCAGCGTGTGTTAAAAAGGCTATTTTTCTTCCATTGAACTACCTTTGGCCCTGTGTTGAATATCAATTAACCATATATATTTTATGGTTATTTATAGATTTCCTATTCTGTTCCATTGAACTCTTTGCCTACTTTAAGCCAATTTACATTTTGAATATTGTGCCTTTATAATAAATTTTGAAGTTAAGTTGTCCTATGCTTCATTTTTTTCTTACTGTCACTGTGATTAAGTCTTTGGCATTTTCAGGTGAATTTCAGAATTAACAATTTCTAAAAAAAGGAATGCAGAATTTCATTAAATATATAGATCAATTTGGGGAAAATTTACAACTTAGCACTGTTACATAGCCCCATTTGTTTAAGTTCTCTTTAATTCCTCTCAGCAAGGTTTTGTAAGTTTTAGTGCACAGATCTTGCACGTATATCCATAAATAAGCCATATATGCTTCTGATATTGTGTATTTGCTAATTAAATCAGTGATTGTTCATTGCTATTATAAAGAAATGAAATTGTATATTTACATTGTATCATGTTACTCTGCTAAACTCAATTATTAGTTTCATTAGCTTTTTTTGTAGATTCCATCAGATTTTTTTTACATAAATGAGCATGTTGTCCATAAGTAAAACCATGACATGTCTAGGTTTAAATGTCTTTGAGTTCATCTTAATGGGGTTTGCTGAGTATTTTGGATATGTAGATTAATACCATCAAATTTACAATGTTTTCAGACATTTTTTGTTGCACAGCGCTGTCTACTCTTCTCTCTCTCAGCTTTCTCTGGTGTGCCCACCATTCACACTTGGCTGTGCTTGGTGGTGTCCCACACGCTGCTGGCTTGTGTGGCTACTGAAGTCTCTGTTTGAGGAGCTTAGTTGTCAGCTAATGATTAGTTAGAAGTTTCCCTCAATGCCTTGAACCAGTAAATCTTCCTTGCTTTTTTAAGAACTCCACGTGTGTGGGCTGGGGCATAGCCTTATCTCACGGGCACTTTACAAGTCTGACTTAACCCACATTTCCTGCTTTCACAGTGCCTCATGGTCAACTGGAGGTGACCGGGCTCTCTCACGTCTTTGACGGGCATTCACATGGCCCTACACATGTGTGTGGCTTTCTAGGGCTCCAAGAATATGTTGGAGCTTTTCAAAGACCCTATGCACATCACATTACCTATATTTTCTTTTTAATTTTTGGATGGACTATTGTTCCTCCTACTGGTATGGCAGTCTCAGACAGCTGCAGGGTTAAACAATTTTAGTTGATTATTTTTCACGATGGTTTGGGGTAGGACTTCTCTCTTGGAACTCAGAGCCAGGTTACATGATGAAACACCCTGAAAATGGAGTTTTTTCAGGGATCTGGAAAACAGTTCAAATCGTGAAAATTTTATGGATTTGGCAAATTTTGAAGAGTGCCCATCTTCACCCACTGGTGAGTGTGAGGTTGTTGGTTTTTAAGGACATCACTGAGTTGGGGAGTATGTGGGAATATACTGAGTTAAAACACCACAAACTACTGTTCTTAGAGTCAGTAGTTTTTCTTGAGTAAATGTACTTCAGGTAGTTGTAAGCCTTTTGTTAAGTTCTAAAATTCTGAAAAAGTTGATTTGATAATTTGGTCAGTATTTTCATTGTTTTTACAGAATAAGTTTATGGATTTTTTTCACTACACTATTCTATTAGTTCTGTTCTTCCTTGTTCGCTACGTAGAATGTGTTTCTATGTTTGAGAAGAACGGGTACAATAAAATATATCTGCATTACAAAAGAATGATGAAAATTTCTATGTGTCCCTATTTTTCTAGAGTTGGTTCTTTTTTGTCTCAGTTTTCCCTAATGGAGCATATATTGAGGGGAAAAAAACTTCAAGAAATATTTTAGGAAATTTTGCCTATTATCTCAAATAGTATTGGTTTCACTGTTCTCAGTGTCCCTGAATATTAGCATAGTACTACTCATTAAAGGTAAGATTAAGCCACTAAATTGTTTATTGTACTCGATTGTAAAATCTCATAGTTAGGAGGCTTTTATGATAACAAAATCATAAATATGTGATTTTAGGCATAATCTCATGTAAATATGAATTTTTGCCTTACTGCCAAAATTTGTTACCCTTGGGATAAGCTAATGAGTAGATTCAAATGCACTCTGAGATTTGAGTTTTGTTTTTATATTAGAAAATATCATATTGGCCTGATATGGAAAATTATTACTGATGGTTAAATTATTAAAATTAAATCACCAAACTCTCGCTGACCTTAACAATATTTATCAAGAAAATTTTTGGTAAAGAAACCCATATTCATTCTGTTTGAAATGCAGTCCTTCTTATGGGCTTTTTATAAGTATTTGGAAATGGACTGTTTCTCTCATTGTATATTATTACTTATCTTTTTAATTAAATCTAATTTAATGTTTAACAAATGTGTATTCCCTAAACTTACTAAGAAATTTCTGTTTTACTTTTATTTTTCTACTCATATTTCCAAATTCCAGGAATCTAACATATGCCTATGAAACTAAAATATAGACATTAAGAAAGAGTTAGAATTGCCTACATTCATCACAAAACAATGTAATTGGATAACATCCCCAAATGAGTATGTGAATTACTAAGAACATCTTAGGTTTATTTCGTTACTATCTTAAATCCGAATTTAAAATATGCTTTATTGCTCCACGCTCTCCTCCTCTCCCTCTTTGCTGTCTTCCTCCCTCCCTCCCTCCCTCCCTCCCTCCTTTTTCCTCTTTCTCTTTTTGGTAGGAAAATGTGCTGCACTCTGGATGGAAGGCATCCGCTTTCACATTCCATTTAGCCGTTGATTAATTTGCATTACTGGGACTACAAAGATATGATTAACGCATTGCTGTCTTGCAGTTCTGAACCTCGCTAGAGATAACAGTGGGAGCCTCTGCTGATACTTCATTCAATAGGGCCTGTTTATGACTTCAGCAGAGGCTGTGTTTTCATTTTAAAATGGCTGAAATCTAATTTATTTGGAAGAATTAGGATACACTCTCCCCTTAGAACTGTCAGGCCACACATGGAATAAAATGGAGCTTGACAGCACTTTCTAGGGTACCACGATGAGGCATAAAAGCGGCTCTGGAAAGTCGACTGTACTGAGTCTGTTTTCAAAGAGTGTTTCAGAAGTTTATCTATTTGTTTCTAGTTAGGTGGTACATAGATGTCAGTTCACTCCTTTGAGGAGTCTTTAGGGCTAGAATGCTGCTTTATTATGAATAATATGAATGTGAGAAAAATAAAACTCATCTCTGAAAGAGTAGTTGGAGGCCCATATTGGGAGGCAGATGGTGAAGCTAGTTTTGAAAGGACTTTCAGATACCCGAAAGGTTCATCGGTGCAGCAACCAGTGGAAAAGTCTGGGAATAATTAAATGAAGAGTGGTTTTCTGCGACTGGCAATTCTTCCAGTTTACTGGTGAAAGCATACATTCTTACCTGGGGTTTTTAAAAGGAAAAGCACTTAAAAATGTGGAATGATCAGGACTTTCAAAAATATCTCCCTGAAGGGTGAAAAAGCAAGAAATGTGAAAAGACGTGGCAGGAGAATGCCAGAGTGTCACTGAAAGGGAGATTTTTGGTTTGTTTTCTTTAATTTTCTTTGTTCTATTTGTTCATTTTCAACTTGGGGGAGATGATATGCATAACAGACAATAGTGTAGGTCCTTCAGTTACTATGCACGTTGCGTTATGCTTTTTTATCTCAACCATAAATCTAGGAGAAGACCGGTATTGTAGAAATATGGTCAATACGAAAAAGAAAACAATATTCTGCAAAGAAAGAAGAACAGACATGTAAGGAATAACATAAACAGTGTTTGCAAGACTGAAAATATGTGTGCAGGAAATATTTTGACAGCAATGTTCCTTACTTTCCTAGCAAATTATACGTTTCTTTGGTTTAATGACTTGACTGCCTGTTTGTTCCTGTTTAAAGTCTGTGTTCCACAAAAATAGGGATTAGTTATGTATTACCTCACATAGTAGCCCTAGCTCTTAGCTTAGCACGTGACAGATAGTAGAAGCCCAGGGTACTGGACATGCCTGTGTGCAGACATACATACATGTGAACAATTGCTTTGAGGCAGACATTAAATGAGTAGAATGTTATGAAATGTATTTTTAAAAGTCATGTCAATTTCTCCTCTCTGCCATGAATGAATCCTGCGTAGTCCCTAAAGAATTATTCCTGATTGCAGAGGCATGTCTAGCCTTGCGTAAAAAGTGCAGTGCTGGTATTCTAGCCCTACTAAAGAGATATACATTCTTGAATGCACTGGAGGGAGTGGGCTGCCTTCCATGCCAAGGGCCCTAAGGGGAAGACTCTCGGACAGTGCAGCAACATCTGCACTATTGAGCACTATCAGCTCAGCAGCTGAGAGTCTATGGGGAAATACTGGGTTTTCCACTGCGTATAGATCACGTTGGAGGCTTCCACAAACGGTTGCCCTGGCATGCCGGCTTCACAGAGGGGAACAAAGGGCAGAACTCAGAGATGGGGGGCTCAGATGGCTGGGAGTCTGTCACCCGACAGAGGCCCTGTCATGGCAGCCAGGGAACCCACAAAACCCAGCCCTCCACTTCAGTCTATTGGGAACCATTTTCAGTAGCTTCAGGTCAGTAAACTCTGTTCGATATATGGGAAAGGACTCACTCTTTGTTTCTTATTTAATCAGCTATATTGTGGTATAAATTTTGTACCCCCTTTAAGCGTACTGTTCAATGAGTTTTGAAAATTGTGTGCATCCATGCAACGTCCACTGTGAACAAGCAGTGAAATTTCTATCACTACCAAATAGTTCTCTTAGTCTTCTTTGGAATCAATCTCCAGTCCTACTCCTGGACATGGAACTTCACTGATCAGCGTTCTGTCATCACAGATTAGTTTCCCTGTTTAAAATTTTACATAAATGTAAACAAACAGTATGTAATCTACTGTTCCTTGTTCATTTTGTTAAAGAAAAACTTTGAAAATCATCAAGTTGTTGAATTTTCAGTAGTATGTTCTTTTCACTGCTGAAGAATATTCTATATTTTGAATACACCACATTTGTTTGATTTACTTCTTGATGGACTTTGGGTTGTTTAAATTTGGGGGATATTACAGGGTTTTTTTTTATAATTTGTATTTCACTAATAACTAGCAATGTTGAGAAACTTTTCAATAGCACGTTTACCACATGTACATCTTCATTGGTGAGGTGTCTATCCAAATATTTGTCCATTTACAATTGGGTTGTTTTCTCCCTTTGTTATTGGGGTGTGAAAGTTATTAATATATTATGAAGAGAATTATTTTATCTAATCTACATATTGTGAATATTTCCTGACGTACAAATTTTCTTTCTCTTAACGGTGTCTTTGGAAGAGCAATTTAAAAAAAAATTTAGATACAGTATAATTTATCATTTTTTTCTTTTATGTTTTGTGTTTTGTGACATGTTTAGGAAATTTTTTCCTTCTTCAAGAACTTGAAGATTTTCTCTTATTTTTTCCTCCAAAAATCTTACTGTTCTAGCTTTTATGTTTAGTGATATGCTCTATTAGGTTGTTGACTCCATTCAGTTCATTTTGGGATACTTTACAAGGTAAGGTTCAATGTTCATTGTTGTTCCCATAAATCAGATGTTCAAGAACCATTTGCTGAAAAGACTATATTTTACCCACTGAGTTACCTTGACAGGTTTGTTGAAAATCAACTGGACATCCATACATCCATGAATGTGTCTATTTCTCTAATTCACAATTCTGTTCCATTGAACTATATGACTATCCTTTCATCAGTATCATAGTGTCTTAATTTCTGTAGCTTCAGGGTAAATTTGGAAAGCAGAGAGGATAAGTATTCACAATTTGTTCTTTTTATACAATTATTTTAGATCTTTATATCACTTGCATTCCCACATAAATTTTCAAATTATATTGTCAGTTTGTTCAAAAACTTTGTAGGGACATTGATTGTGATGATTGAATTATAGATAAATTTAAAGAAAATCGACATTTCTGTAATATTGAATCTTCCTATCCAGGAACCATTATATCTGTCCACGTATCAGGTCTTCTTTAAACATTTAGCAATATTCTGTATTTTCAATGTACAGGTCTTACTCATACTTGGTTAATTTAATTTTCTAGGTATTTGAAGTTTTCAATGTTATAATAAATTGTACTTTTAAAAATTTTTAACTATTTGTTACAAATATGCATAAATACTTGGGGTTTTCTTTAATTTTTGAACTTTTATATGACAACCTTGAAATTTTCACTTTTAAATAAATTTTAGTGAATATTAGCATTTTTAATAGATTTTTTTAGAATTTTTCTCCTATACCCTGTCATATGCTCTGTGAATAAAGATAGTTTTAATTCTTCCTTTCCAAACTGTGTCCCTCTTAGTTCTTTGTCCTTGTTTTAATGTTCTGGTTTGGAACTCTTTTGAAAGCTTAAAACAAAAAAGGATAAAAGCACATTTTTGTTTTTTATTTCCAAATGTCAGGATTAAAAAAACTTATTCTCCATTAAGGATAATGTTAGCTGTAGGTTTTTCAGTAGATGCTCTTTATCAGGTTAAGAGATTTCCTCTTTTTTCCTAACTTACTGAATTTTTAAAGTTATGAATGGACTCTGATTTTGTCAACATATTTTCTTTATTTATTGAGATGATCATATGCTTTTCTTTCTGCATTCTGTTAATATGGCTAATAGTTAATGATTTTCAAATGATAAACCAACCTTGTATTCTGCAATAAATCATATTTTATCATGATGTATTATTTTTCTTATATATTTCTTAATCTGATATGCTAAAATACTATGAGAATTTTTTAAGATATGATCATGAAGGATATTGGTTTCTAGTTTTCTTTTCTTGTCTTTGTCTGGATTTGCTTTATCTGGGTAATTCTGACTTCCATAATTGAGTTAGGAAGTGTTCCCTCTTACTCTATGTTTTAAAAATTGTGGAAAAAAATGGAATTGTTTTTCCTTAAGAAGAAATTCCATAGAATGTACCATTGGAATTATCTAGGTGAACCTTAAGGGTTTTTGTTTTGTTTGGCATTTTTTTGTTGTTGTTTGTTTGGGTTTTGTGGAAAGATTTTTAATATCTAATCAATACAAAGGTATGCATACTCTGTATTTCTTCAGTCTGCTTTGGTAATTTATTTCTTAAAATAAATTTGTCCATTACATTTATGTTGATCAAATTTTGACAAAATGTTCATATTGTTTCATTATTACTCTTTTAATATGTTTAAGATATTTAGTGATAGCCACACTCTCAGCTAAGGTATTGGTAGCTTTAGTCATCTCTTTTTTTATGTTGATCCATCTAGTTGGCAGTTATCAATTTTATTGAACTCTTAAAAAATATAGTCTTTATTGCCATTAATTTTCTCTGCTGTTTTTCTCTTTTCTACTTTATTAATTGTTTTTCTGGTTATCAATATTTCTTTGCTCACATTTATTTGAGGTTCAATTTGTTTTCTTTTTCCTATCTTTTTAAGGTAAAAGCTTAAATAATTGGTTTTAGGCTTTTTTTAAATAAAGTATTTCAGATCATAAATCTTCCTCTAGGAGTTGCTTTATCAACATACTGAAGTTTTACAAACTTTCTTCATGATTCATTTAAGATTTCTGTAATTCTCCTTGAAGTTTTCATCTTCAACCCCTGGGATATTTAAACATGCTTTTACTAGTTTCCAAATATTTGACAGGATTTTCTAGGTATATTGTTGTTATTGATTTAATTCCATTTTGTTATGGTCAGATAATACATTCTATATGATATTCATTCTTTTAAGTTTATTGAAACTTGTTATGCCATATGATGGGATCTATCTTGGTGAATTTTTAATGTGTATCTGAAAGGACTGTGAATTCTGCTGTTGTTGCAGGGGGTTCTACAATTTTAAATAAGTTCAAGTTGGCTGATAGTGACTGATTTTCTGTTTAATTATTCTTCCAATGGCTTAGAGAGATGTGATAAAATATCCAATTAAAATTTCGAGTGTATCCATTCCTCCTTTCAGTTCTGCATGCTCTTATTGCATACATTTGATATTCTATTTGTAATTGCACATTTAGCATTTTTATGTATTCTTAATCAATTTATGCTTTTATCATTATAAAATGTCCCTTCATTGCTGATAAAATTATTTGTCCTGAAGTCTATTTCACCTAATGTTACTATAGCCACTCCAATTTTCTTATAACTAGTGTTTGTAGGGTATGTCTTTTCCCATAGTTTTACTTTTAAACTCTCTCTCTCTGAATATTAAATATGATTTTTATAGGTAGCAGGTAGTTGGATTCTGCTTTTTTATTCATTGCGACAATCTCTGCCTTTTAATTGGAGAGTTCGATCATTTATAATTAATGTAATTATTGATATGGGTGAGTTTAAGTTTTGCATCTTGCTATTTGTTTTCTGTAAATATTATAAGTTTTTTGTTACCATTTGTCTCTTCTCTTCTATCAAATTAAATGTGTTTTCTAGTCTTAAATTTTATTTTATTAATATTGTACTGATTACACTTCTTTTTTGTAATTGACTTAAGGTTTAATATAGGTATCTTAATGTTTCACTTCCTACCTTCAAATTATACTACACCAATTCACAAAAAATATAAGCTTACAACTGTATACTTTCATCTTCTTTCTCCCAGTATTTCCATAGTTGTTGTCATAGATTATATTTCTATATATATTGTAAGCCTTTAAAGATAATTTTTTTTCTTTTTCTTTTTTTTGTACAGATAGAGTTTTGCTCTGTTGCCCAGCATGGGAGTCTTCAACTGCTGAGCTCAAGCAATCTTCCCACCTTAGCCTCCCAAGTAGCTGGGACTACAGGCACATGCCACCACACCTGGCTTGTTCTTATTTGTGTGTTAAATTATCAAGTATCTCTTAATAATTCCAAACTAATAAAAAAATTAAAAAATATTTGCCTATATATTTAACTTTTTTATGGCAGTCTTCATTTTTTTTTTTTTTTTGGTTCAAAGTTTTCATCCAGGATCCCTTTCTTTTAGTCCCAGAAACCATTTTAACCTTTCTTATACTGAAGCTCTAGGAGGTACAAATTCTCTCAAGTTTTGTGCCTGAAAAACCTATTTTTTTAATAATTTTTTTTCTAGATATAAAACTCTAACTTGACTTTTTCATTTTAGTACTTTAAAAATATTATTATTTTATCTTCTGGATTGCATATTTTCTGATTGGAAACCTGTGATCATTCACACTTCTATTTCTTCATATGTAAAGTGTATTTCTTCTCTTTCTTATAATTTTCTCCTTATTACTAATTTTTGACAATTTGAATATGATATGACTTGGTGTTGTTTTCCTTGTTTATCTTATTGTTGTTTTCTGAGTTTCTTTAATATATGGATATATAGTTTTCATCAAATTTGAAAAAAGTAGAGTAAATGTAAACATTTTTTATCCCAATATTTTCTGTTTCTTCTGAGAATCCAGTTATATGTATGTCAGACTTCTTGATAATATATCACATTTCATTAAGACTGTTCATTTTTTTGGTCTTTTTTTTCAGTACTTCAGTTTGGTTTGTTTAAATTCGAGATATTTTTATACTGGAGTATCTAAACTGCTATTAAGTTAATCTGTTCCAGATGGTGGATTTTTCAACTTTAGAATTTGCATTTGCCTTTCTTTTTTGTAATGTCCATTCCCGTGTCATTGTGTCTCAGTTTTCCTTTAATTTCCAGAGCATTTTAATGGCTGTCTTAAAATAATTGTCTGATAATTCCATCATCCCTGTCATTTCTAATTATGTTTCTAATGACATTATAAATCTTCTTTGTTACATGTTACCATTTCCTGTTTCTTTGCTTACCTAGTCATTTTTGACTAGATGTTTGACATTGTCATTTGACGTCTATTGATTAGGATGTTAATGGTTTATGTTGTGTTGCTTTCCTAAAAAGAGTATTGAAGTTTATTTTGTCAGATTGTTAAGTAAATTATAGATTATCTTTGGGTTTCCTTTTAAGTAGTTCTCTAAATTAGATTTTATTCCTTGATTAGTTTAATTCTACTATTAAGGCATATATCTGTTTTCTATTACTGCTGTAGCAAATTTTCACAAACTTAGAGGCTAAAAATATCACAAATTTATTATTATTATCTTATAGTCCTGTAGGTCAAAAGTCTGAAATTAGTCTCTCTGGGCAAAATTAAGTGTCAAGAGGGCTGTGTTCGCTTTGTGTTTCCTTTATGGGATAATCTCTTTCTTTTCTTTCCCATATTCTAGAGTCCAATTCCTATGCTCAGGCTCCCTTTCATCTTCAAATTCAGTAAAGGTAAGCCACATGCTTCTCATGCTACACCAATCATTCTAAGGCTGACTCTCCAGTTTTTCTCTTTCACTTATAAGGGCCTTTGTGATTACATTGGGCCCATCCAGATAATTCAGCACAATATTCCTATCCCAAAGTCATTTGATTATCAAACTTAATTTCAACTGCAACCCTAATTCCTTCTTACTTATGTAACGTAACATATTTGAAGGTTTTGGGGATTAGAATTTGGACAATTTGGGGAGGCCATTATTCTGCCTACCACAAGGCATAACTTTTCTGTGCCATGAACTAATGTCCAGTGCTTTCTTCTTTGGATAGCCAGAACTCAAATGTTTCAGAGCTCTCTGTAAGTTTTTAGAATGATTCTTCTTACAGAAACCTGGACATTTTTGCTTGCCTTTACTCAGTTTTACCTTACTTACATAGAGCAACAGACTTAAGGAGATGACCTGCAGATACTTGGAGTTCATTCTGCATATCTTCCTTCTCTCTATTATTCTGCTGCACAAATTCCAATTCATCAAGCATCCTGAACCCTTTCCTCTGCCTCCTGTATTCAGTAAGAGAACTGTGTTCTAGTTGGTTTCCTCCTCCCCACACTACAGTTTGAAATTATCTCTGACAGAAATACTGAGTGATTTTTGGAATCACCTTGGTATTTTTCTAATCTCATGGTAATCACAGTTATACACTGCCTATATTTCAATGTCTATAAGCAGTTATTTCATCTCTTTTTCCAGTTTTATATTTGTTTAGAACATAAGAGCAAATCTCCAACCAGTTACACTAACATGGATGGAAGTGACAGCCTTTACTTGCTTCCTTTTTACTGAGAAAGTTTGTATGGAGGTTGGGGTCTTTAAAAGGATATACTGGATAACTGGTAGGAAGTTAAATGAGTATATGCAGAACAAAATGTGTGCATCTGGCTGTTGGTTGGTTGCTCTCTTATGCACATTTACACAGACTTTGTCACTTCAAGTATTTCATATATAGATAATAATTGGAAACCCATGAAACCATTGACTAACAACATGGTACTTTTCAGCACAGTGTGGGAAATAAATATGTATGGATGTGTGTGTGTGTGCAGTGCACTGTCTAAACAAGATAGTAGCTAATTTAGGACCCATAAATTCAAGAAACAATACATACAATGCAACTGCCATGTAACAGGTTTTTTTGGGAAAAAGATAATATTAAATTTGAATTACATGTATATATCAATAAATCAGTTGTGAGATGTACCAAATTTCTGAATCACTATGCTATGATAACCCAAAATCAAACAACAAATAAGAGCTTATATCTTAGAATTTAAGAAAAATATCAACTAATGAAGAGAAACTAAAGTTCTTGATTGGGGAAATAGGGAGCGAGAGAAAGAGAGAGACTAAGAGACTAGAGAGAAATGTTTTCAGATTGGATAATTCTTACGTATCTGTCTTCCAGTTCACTCACTCTTCTTCTCTTATTTTCCTTCTCCTATTAAGCTTATCCATTGAATATTTTTATTTAACTTATTTTACCTATGATGGTTAATTTTATATGTCAACTTGGCTGGGCTTATGGGATCATATGAAAGATCATTACTGGGTGTGTCTGTGAAGGTGTGGCTGGATTATATTTGCGTTTGGATCAGAAGACTGAGGAAAGTGGGTTGCCTTCCCCAATGTGGGAGAGCATATCATCTACTCCATTGAAGGCCTGAATTGACAAAAGGCAGAGGAAGGTGGAATTTCTTCCATTTTTTCTGCCTTACTATTTGAGCTAATAAATCTCATCTCATCTTCTCTACCTCAGCCTGGAATTTACTCCGTTAGCTGCCCTGGTTCTCAGCTGCCCTAATTAGGTCTTTGAACTCAGACTGAATTATACCGCCAGCTTTCCTCAGTATCCAGCTTGCAGACAACAGATCATGAGAGTTCTCAGCCTGCCTAATTGTGCAAGCCAATTTCTCCTAATCTCTCTCTCTCTCTCTCACACACACACACACACACACAGTTGATTCTGTTTCTCTGGAGAATGCTTACTAACACTCTACCCTTTAGTTTTAGAATTTCCTTTCATATTAATATATATATTGTGTTCTCTGCTGAAATTCTTTAGCATTTTATTCATTATGAAGATGCTTCACTGACATTAGTTATAATTGCTGCATTAAAGGCTTCTCTGCTTATATTTTGTCCTCTGGACCATCACAGGGTTTGTCTCATTTAATTTTATCTTCTCTTTAGAATGGGCCACATTTTTTTGTTTCTTTTTTATTTTTAAATTTTTTTTATATTTCAGAATATTACAGGGGTACAAAGATGTTGGTTAAATGAATTGCTTCTGTACAGTTTGAGTCAAAGTTATAAGTGTGTCCATCAACCATATAGTGTACATTTTACCCATTAGGTGTGAATTTACCCATCCCTCCTCCCCTCTCCCACCTGCTTGATTTCCGTTGAATTTTACTACCATATGTGCACATGAGTGTTGATCTATAAGTTTCAATTTAGTGGTGAGTACATGTGGTTTTTGTTCTTCCAATCTTGTCATACTTCCCTTAAAAGGATGGTCTCCAGTTCCATCCAGGTTGTTACAAAAGGTATTAGTTCACCATTTTTTTCTTATGGCTGAGTAGTACTCCATGGTACACATATACATTTTATTGATGCATTCATGTATTGATGGGCACTTGGGTCGTTTCCACATCTTTGTGATTGTGAATTGTGCTGCTATAAACATTCGAGTGTAGATGTCTTTATTATAGAATGTCTTTTTTTCCTTTGGGTAAATACCCAGTAGTGGGATTGCTGGATCAAATGGTAGTTCTACTTTTAGTTCTTTGAGGTATCTCCATATTACTTTCCATAGAGGTTGTATTAATTTGCAGTCCCACCAGCAGTGTACGAGTGTTTCTATGTCTCCACATCCACACCAACATTTGTTGTTTTGGGACTTTTTGATAAAAAACATTCTCACTGGGGGACTCCACCCACCACCTAGGGCATTTGAGTGCTTCTCCAGAGGGACTAGAGCCAGTCACAGGAACCAAAAACAACATTGCAGCTTGTTCCTTCCAGCAAGCACCACCTACTGGCAGGGAGGTCAATTTGCATGACCTTTACAGCATTTACTGACTCAATCTTATAGGGTGTATGAGGGCACCAAGCAATGGCCGTTTGGGGGAGCACCTGCACCTCCCCACAGAAAAACTGCACTGTTGGACAAGGGTGGAAAGATTCCAGCCCAGAGCCTTAGCATACAAGTGTTTAGCCCCCTCCCCTGTGAACAGGTCTCCCAGTTAGGAGAGCTTGTCCTGACCCTCCTGCCAGCAGCTCTGCCTAGTGACCAGAAAAGCAACTCCTGAGCCCCACCAAGGCTATGCAAAGCCTTCCAGGCTCCCACAACCTATCCATGAACTGCCTTATTCCTCCCCCCACCTCGGTGATGGTGGAGATCAAGAAACCCCCTGGGAGCTATAGGCTCTCTCCTAAAGCTTGGGGCCCTCCAGTGCTCCACCTGGGGGACCAGAGTCTAGCAGGGACACAAAAGAATATCTCTGAACCTGGCTCTGTCACACAAACATCAACCAATGACAGGGAGAACAGCAATATAGCTCATCATAGTGTCTTCCAACTCAAGCAAACAGGGCATGGTTGATTCACACTCACAAGTACCACCCACCATCACTGAGAGTAAGCTGGGGGACCTAACATGTAGCTGTAGTGACACGTTATTGGGAAGAGGTGAAAACGGCAGGTCAGAGGTAACCTAAGTGGTATACCAAACCTGCTAGAACACTCCATTGGCAACTCAGGATGAGCGCTCCTCTTCCTGGCACACTCAGGGATTGATCTAAGGGGACCTGGATACAGGCCTGTAAGCCAGGCTTAGCACCCCCAGGTCTCGACCAAGAGGCCAAATGAGAAGGAATCAGCAAAAGAACTCTGGAAACATGAAAAATCAAAGATAAAGGACACCCCCAAAAGAAAACCAATAACTCCTCATACCAACCAAAATGAAAAGATTGAAATGACAGATGAAGAATTTCGAACATGGATTGTAAGGAAGCTCAATGAAATACAACAGAAAAATTGCAACCCAACACAAAGAAACCACAAAAACAACGTAGGAAATGAATGAAAAATTCTCTAAAGAAATCAAATTATTAAAGAAAAACCAAACAGAACTTCTGGAAATAAAAAATTCATTCAAGGAATTATAAAGCACAGTGGAGAGCCTTAAAAATAGGCTAGATCAGGCAGAAGAAAGAATCTCAGCACTTGAGGACACCTTTGAGGTAAACAAGTCAGTTGAAGAGAAAGAACAGAGAAATGAGAGGAACAAAAAAAGCCTACAAGAATGTGGGATTATGTAAAGAGACCAAACATAAGAATCACAGGCATCCCCAAGGATGAAGAAGAAAATACACAAGAGCTGGAAAATTTATTTGAGGGAATACCTGAGGAAAATTTCCCTGGCCTTGCTAGAAATCTAGATACCCAGGTACAAGAAGCACAAAGGACTCCTGGGAGACCCATCATAAAGAGGCAATCACCATGACCAATAGTGATTAGACTGGCCAAAGTAAACGTGAAAGAGGCACTCCTGTGAGCATTAAGGTAAAAACATCAGGTAACTTACAAAGGAAAACCTATCAGACCACTGCAGACTTCTCAGCTGAGACCTTACAAGCCAGAAGGGATTGGGGCCCCACCCTCAGTTTTCTAAACAGAGTAAGTCCCAGCCTAGAATTTTTTATCCTGCAAAACTAAGTTTCTTATATGAAGGAAAGGTAAAGTCTTTCTCAGACAAGCAAACATTGAAGGAATTAGTCAAGACAAGCCCTGCCCTGCAGGAAGTACTCAGAACTGCCTTATACATGGATCAATACAATAGACACCCACCAGTGTAAATTCATGCAAAAGCTAAACTTCAGAGCCTGGATACCGCAATGGCTCAGGAGGTAAAACAAAGCAATAGAGTTCTATTCAACAAGATGAGCAGAAATCTACCCCATTTATCAATTCTTTCAATAAATGTGAATGATTTGAACTCTCCTCTCAAGAAACATAGGCTGGCTGAATGGATTAAAAAAATACAAGCCAAGTATCTGCTGACTCCAGGAAACACATCTAATCCACGAGGACTCATTCAGACTCAAGGTGAAGGGATGGAAAACAATATTCCATGCAAATGGAAACCAAAAGAAAACTGGGATGTAGCCATTCTCATATCAGAAAATATAGACTTCAAATCAGCAAAAGTAAAGAAAGTCAAAGATGGTAATTATATGATGGTAAAGGGAAAAATTCTGCAATAAGACATAACAATCCTAAGTATTTATGCACCTAACACAGGTGTGCCCAGATTCATAAAGCAAACCCTATTTAATCTAAATAAAATGATAAACAGCAGCATCGTAATAGCTGGGGACTTCAACACCCCAATGACAGAACTGGACAGATCATCCTAGCAGAAAATAAGTGATAAGAAAAGAAAATGGAATGAGAAATAAGAAAATAAGAAAAGAGATGATGGACTTAAATGGAACTCTAGAGCAAATGGGCCTAACAGACATTTACAGAACATTCTATTCAAAAACTGCTCAGTATACATCCTTCTCATCAGCTCATGGAACATTCTCTAAGACTGATCACATCCTAGGCCACAAAACATGACTCAACAAATTTTTAAAAAATAGAAATTTTTGTTTCTTGATGTCTAGTACTTTTGCATTGTGTCCGAGAAATTGTTAAATATTATGCTGTGAAGGCTCTGGATTCTGTTACCTTTCTTCTAATAGTATGGAAATTTTCTTTACCTACTTAATTTAATTCAATTTATTTATTCCTTAGAACCTCATTATTTCCTGGCAATATAAGATTCTTCCTTCTCTCTCTCTCTCTCTCTCTCTCTCTCTCTCTCTCTCTCTCTCTCGTAAGGTGTGTAGTGTATTTCATTGTTATTTTAATAAGCAGTCTATTGACAAATTATATTGAGGGCTTCTTTCTAAATGCTCATTTGCAATTGGTATTTTTCTCCTGAGGCTCAGATCTTTTGCTCATGTTTTAACTGAGTTGTTTATTATTACTTATTGTTGAGTTTTAGAAGTTATTTTTATATTTTGGGGTACAAGTCTTTTACAAATATGTGTTTTGCAAATATTTTCTTCCAATCTGTGGCTTGTCTTTTCATTCACTTAATATTGTCTTTAGCAGAGCAGAAGGTTTTTAATTAAGTCTAGCCTATTATTATTATTATTATTCCCTGAAGAGTTCTTCTGCGGTTGTATCTAAACACTCAAAATCAAGCCCCAAGTTACCTAGATATTTTATAAAACTTCTGCATTTTATATTTAGGTCTATGATCCATTTTGAATTAATCTTTGTGAAAGGTACATGATTAGGGTCCAGGTTCATTTTTTAAATATAGAAATGCAATTTTTCCAGTAGCATTTATTGGAAAGCCTATCATTTCTATATTTTAGTTATTCATATGCTATAATCATCCAATACATTCTTACTTCTATTACTTAAACTTTTATTTTTAATATATTAAGAATAAGAAAAATAAAAGATTTTATTTTATTTTCATTTATTCCTTCTCTGATGTTTTTTCTTTTAAAATATAGATTCAGGTTGTTTGCCTATACCATTTTCCTCCTCCCTAAACAACTTATTTTCACACTTCTCCTGTTCATAAGTTATTTTTCTGTTACTTATTTCAAGATTTCCTGTTTGCCTTTGTCTTTCAACAGTTTGACTATGATATGTCTGGTATGGATCTCAACGTGGACTTTGTTGAATGTCTTTGCCTGCTATTATTGCTTCAGGTATGTTACTGTTCCTTTCTTTCTCTTCTTTCCTTCTGGGACTATCATTATACTTATTTGGTACAGTTGAGGGTTCCACTCAAATCTCAAGGGCACTATTTATTTTTCTTCATGATTTTTCTTTGTGTTGTTGACATTAGATAATTTCTCTTGATGTATCATGAACTTCATTGACTTCTTTCTTCTGATATTTCAAATGAACTGTACTTTTCAACTCCAAAATATGCATATCATTCTTTTTATAATGGATATTCTTTACTAACATTCTTTATTGGATGAGTCATCGCCATAATAAGTTTTCTTTAATTTTTAAGCATGGTTTATTTTTAAAGATACATTTATAATACTGTTTTAAAGTCTTTCTCTAAGTCTAACATCTATGCCATTCAGAAAAAGTTTCTATTTACTGTAATTTTTTCCAGTTTCTTTGTAAGTCTTGATTTTCTTTTTAAACTGGACATTTTACATAATACTGTAGTAACTCTGAATTCTTATTCCACCCTGGGAATCATTGTTATTACCAATTTTTTTATTAGTAACTTACCTGTAAATATTCTGTAAAGTTTATCTCTGCAGAAGTATGCAGCTATTGATGTTTCTGCTGAGAATTTTTTTGTTTAATTCTTCTTTTTAATTTTAGTTCTGGCCTCCTAGGGGTCATATCATATTAGCATAGCTTAGTGATCAGACAGTGATTTGTCAGATGACTTGTTCAAACATCTTAAGCCAGCAAGACTTAAACCATTTGCTGATAAATCTATGTGTGGCTTGGAGAACACATTCAAACCAAGCCATTTAAAAGCTTTCCCTGGCTCTTGCTTTCTTCTGGCCTCTCCTGTCCCCCTCCACATGTAAATATGAACTCAGGTTCTAAGAACATGTAGATACCTAGGACTCTCTCTGGTCTCTTCTTAGTGTGTGCACAGCTTGTAGAGGTGAACTTCCAGACCACTAGGGTTAGGTGTGTGTTAGTTCGTTTTGCGTTGCTATAAAGAAAATACCTGAAGCTATAAGGAATTTATAAGGAAAAGAGGTTTATTTGGCTCATGGTTCTGCAGACTATACAAAAAGCATTGCACCAGCATCTGCTCCTGGTGAGGGCTTCAGGGAGTTTCCAATCAATGTGTAAGGCAAATGGGGGAGCAGGTGTGCCACATGGTGAGAAAAGTAACAAGAGAGAGAGGAGGGGGTGCCAGCCTCTTTTAAACAACCAGCTGTCACATGAACTAATAAAGTGAGAACTCACTCATAACAGTGGGGATGGCACCAAGCCACTCCTGAGGGATCCACCCCCATGACCCCAAACATCTCCCACCAGGCCCCACCTCCAACACTGGGAATGAAATTTCAACATGAGATTTGGAAGGGCCAAACATTCAAACCATATCAATGTCAAAACTAGTAAAGGCTCACTATAGCTGTATCATTTCTATATCTCTGTGGTAAATATCTGGCTAGTCTGGTGGTCTGTTGTTTGCCCCAGTTGGTATCACAACTCCAGACCACCTACAAAATTGGTTGTCCCCATACATTTGCCATTGAGATGGCCAGAGTTTCCAATGACCACCATGGACATGGGGTTTCTCTGTCCCAATCAAGTCAGTTTCCTCCAGAAACAAAGCTCTTGAGTTTCATGGATTACATCACACTTAAGAAATCCCTGTGCTGATAGATCAGGTGTGGGATGGGAGCAGCCACAAAGTCCCACCGCTCTTACCCACAGTTGGATACTTTTTCTTGCCTAAATGCTCATCAATTTTTGTACAGCCTTAGTTAAGTTCCCAAGTTCTAAAAATGATGATTTCTGACAATGTTGTCTGATTTCATCATTGATTTTGGAGGAGAAAATTTACTGAACTCCTCACCCTATTATTCTGGAAAATTTGACTCCATTAACAATTACATTGTGTTAAAATCAGTTCTTCCCAACTTAGCACATTAAGTATGCCCTAGGAAATAAGTTTTCACATGCACCCAGATAATTTTCAAAGATGAAGAGAAACTTATTTGTTAGCTAATTCTAATCACACTTGTGGCTAAAACAAAAACTTATATTCTGCCAAACTGGAAAGCCTTCCGAAGTGCCACTTAAAGTTCTCCTCCTATGTGCACCCCCATTTTTTAAGAAGACCAATTGAAATATAATAGAACTGCTGAGAAGATTTGCTATAATCTTTTCTTGCCCAGTTTTGCAGTCCAAGTAAATCTACTTTAAAGTCCTTTTACATTCCTGAATGAAGATGAACTGATTTAGAAAAGCTATGAAGAGAGTCACGTTGCTGGCTTAGCGTGGATGAAGGAAGCCTGCATGCGTGGGATCTTACGGAGTGGCAGCTTCCTCAGCTTCAGTTGGCAGCGGTCTGTGCCTGGAAGGATGATCTCTATTAAAAGGCCCATCCTAAGTAATGGGCACATCATGGATCAGGGCATATTTTAAAAATTTTGAATGCTAATCTTCTGTGTTTCTATTCAAGATACTGAATACAGATTTTAAGTTACTTAGATACACTTTCAAAATCAAGTTCTGAAGAAGATACTTATTATGCTAAAATACATACTTTTGTTAATTCAATTGAAACATTTGAAAAAGCGTGCATTCACTATATAGAAAATAAGCCATATCATACAATATGCTTGAAAGAAAAAATGATTTCCTTATGAGCCTTATTTGGAAATTCAAAGCTTCAGACATCATCTATTTATATACAACTTCATGACTGAATTCATCTATTAAAAGGAATAGGAAAGCATCAGTAAATCCTCAGGATAGAAAGAGAATATTTCTAATATGCAGGTCTAAATACTTGGTTAAAACAAATGTTTGTGATAGTGTCTTTCTTTGTCTCTATTTTCAGTTCAGGCTTTAAAACTGAACATTAATTAGGTATTGCTTATAAGACAACTTAGATCCAAAACTAAAAGAAAAAATATTGTCAAACCATTCACATTATATTCCTCTAAAAAGCAGAGAATATTCCAATTCACTGCCTATATAATCACTAGATAAAATAAAATAAAATTATAATTTATTAAAATTGCTACAAGAATTATCCCTTCAAAATATTTTTCACCTGAAAATATTGCTAACAGTTATTTTAGCAAACCCAGTTAATTTTTCTGTTTTTTTAAACCACATTATTGAGCTATGATTGACCTTAAAAGTCTGTGTATATTTAATGTATACAACGTCATGAGTTTGGAGAGCATAAAGACATAGCAAGTTAGATTTTATACTATGGTGTGTGATATAGTTCCATTATTGCCCTAAAAAAGCAAGCCAGGATACCAGTTGAGCAAGGGAAGGAGTGTCAGTCTTAGTAACCCAGAGGAAGGCCCTGGAGATGACCCTGGAGATGCATAAGGGCAGTTAGGAAAGGACAGGTGGCACAAGCAGGGACAAATGTTTGTGCAAATACATAAAACTGAACCAAACTTTTGGAAAAGTCCAAGTGGTTCCTCTTGGCTGGAGAGGGTGTTGGGGGAACATGAGGCCAGGAAGGTAAGTAGGACGTGGGCCACGGAGATGCTGTTAACATATTCCAAGAATGTGGCCATCGTCCTGAGGGGGATATTGAATGTTGCCAAAGGACGCGTAAGCAAGAGAACAGCATGATGACATTTGCCTGTTGGAACGGCATTGTGGATGAGAAACAATCACAGGAGCAGGGAAACTAGAGACATGTTAGGGTGGAAGCTGAGAGGACTTGGAAGAAAAGTGTATGATATAAACCAGAGCCGTGGCCAAGGGTGTCAAGGTGGGAGATGAAATTTGAAGGTGCTTTTGAATTGGGATTTCTGTGTTGCTGATTATGTCAGGAGGTTGCAAAAAACAACACGGTCAAGGATGATGTTCACATTTTTCTCTCAGCAACTGGGTAGAAAGTCATGCCATTGCAGAGAGTGGCAGATACAGCTGGGACCCCAGGGAAGTCTGTGCAGTGTGTGGCTGCAGGGCAAAGGGTAGGAAGGAGTAAGCTGATGACATGTTTCGTCATGGAAATTCTGAGTTTGGGGAGCTTCAGCTATAAGAAGAGGACCAGGATTCATGGTAATATTTAAGTGAATGATAAATTTATGATTCCACAAAGAATGCAGATCCTAGCTAAGCACACTTAAATACAGTGGGAAAAGAGGAATATTCAAACAAGAAGTTCAGAAAAAAAGTAATATTTGTGGTAGGTGGTCTTGGCTGTAGCCCCCAGTGATCTCTACTTCACGGTGTCTGTGGCTTCGTATAATGCCCTCCCCATGTGTAACTTGCTTTTAAACAATAAGAAGATGGCAACATCAGGGGCACATCATATCTCTGGTTACATAAACTAGTATGGGTATTTCCTTCTTGCTAGTAGATTGGCCCTGGTGCCTTCTTGGCTTGCATGTTTTAGTGAGATGAGCCACCACGTTGGAGAAACCTATATGACAAAGACATGGGGGCGGCTGTCAGGCAACTTGCATCTAGAAGCTAAGGTGCCCAGTCCAACAGCCAGCAAGGAACAGGATTCTGCCAAGAGCCATTTCCATTCAAAAACAGATCCTTTCCCCTCCGAGCCGTCCCAGCTGCTGCTGACATCTCAACTGCAGCCTTGTGACAAACTCTGGGGGAGAACCCAACTCAGCTCTGCCCAGATTCCTGACTCACAGTAGGTAAGACAACAGGTGTCTGTTATTTTAGGCTGCTAAGATTTGGAGTGATTAGTTATGCATCAGTAGATTGATAATAATGTATTTAATGAAAAATTAGAAAAAATAATTTCACAATGTTTTCTTTAAAGAATGACCAGAGACAGAGGAAGAGAAACAAGAAAGTGCATTCTTAGCAACATGATGGAGGGAGAAAGTTCAAGGAGAAAGGAAGAGTATAACACCACAGAAAAGTCAAGTGAATTAGAACTGGAATTCCTGATGACTTTAACACCACAGAGCAGCGGTCCCCAACATTTTTGACACCAGGGACCGGTTCCATGGAAGACACCTTTTCCACGGACAGGGGCGGAGCGGAGCTCAGGCAGTGACGGGAGCTGCTGCAGAGGCTGCAAACACAGATGATGCTTCACTCGCTGCCCCACTGCTCACCTCCTGCTGTGCGGCCCGGTTCCTAAGTTTCACAGAAGACAATTTCTCCAAGAACGGGGGCAAGGAGGCAGCAAAGGAGCTCTGCGGCCCAGGGGTTGGGGACCACAGCCACAGAGAATACTATTACTTCCTCTGAATTTTCAAGTTTGTGGTGGTCTTACTGAAAGGGAGAACAAGATTTTGGTGAACTAAGGAATAGGAAACAACCAGGCCACGAAAATGGAAAATGGGAACAGGAATGGGAGTAGCAGCTGGAAGGTTAAATGGGTTTGTGGGAGAGAATTATTTTGAGTGTTTCATGTTGGGAATGATTCAAGCATACTTATTGGTTCAAAGAATATTGCTAGAGAGAGTATGAGCTTGAGAATATTAATTTTAAAAAGATAAAAAAAGAATCAAAATTGTTGGAACAGTCTCACTGCATAGAATGAAGGGAAAGGCATGCAAATCCCTCTGGAAAAGTGAACCGTGGAGAGTCCCAAAGCGATAACACACTGTGAGTCCTTGCAGTCTCGCCCGCAGGAGGCCCCTGCACCTACGTGGTGTTGATGGTCCAGCAGCCTGATTCTTCAGCAGCACCATACAGGGCGCAGCTGGAATGGACGCTGGAAATGGTCAGAACACGACACTCTACAGAATCTACCCTTTTATATACTACCTGTTTAGCCCTTAATTCTTCCTGGTTGCTTTTAGAAATGGTTGCTCAGTGTGCTCCATATTGAGATTTTTTTGCTGCTTTCATGCCTTTATGTTAGACAGTCCAATCACAATTGCTAGTAAAAATATTTTTCATGAAATTGGTGCAATTTAAAAATTAATGTTACTTTTATATATTAGAATTTTAAAAGTACATATGCTTCAGATCTACATTTGTTATAAAACTGGTTTTATACTTTCCAGTATATTTGTCCTAACAATGACTATAAAACTAAAAAAAAAAGGAGGAAGCCATAATTTACTGTATTTATTCTGATTCGCATGCAATACTTTTCACGTATAGGCATATATTTATTTCTGAAGTTAGCAACCCATCTCTCTTAAAATTTTAGAAGAATATCACAAAAGGAATCATGTATACACGTGACCCACTGGGCCTGTGGTTCTTTGACATCAAGTTGATTTTTCTAAACCCACAGCATGATATTCTAGCACTTAATTTAGAAATGCAGCTTAAATCACAGAAGCCATAATATGTCAAATGATCCCACACTCACAAGGGGAAAACAGTAAGTAATGAAAAAACTATGATTGCTTTTCTGTCCCTCCAAATGACAGTTATCACCTCAATGACCTGCTCCGGGCAGACCAGTCTAAACCCGGCACACTAAGGGATAACGTCATCTAACAGGGCAGTTACAAAAATCAATACAAAACCCATTTCAGAGATACTCTGTGTAAGAATCCTGGTGTAATGTTCATTTATTGAATAGGCCTGGGGAAAAAAACACAACAACTTTTCTGATATATATGCCTTACCTCCCAAGCAAAGGAATTCTGTAGGTAAGCAATAATTGTATTTTTCAATCTATTACTTAGACTTGCCATGGCTCAGGCTGGAATCTAATATATGGGTGACAGCCATAACTCAATTATGGTGCCTCACCAGGGTCCTAGTGTATTCAAAGAGTAAAGGGACAGAACAGGACAGCTCCCTGTGCTTCTCTGGATGAGTGTGTGTGTGTGTGCATGTGTGAGAGAGAGAGAGAGAGTGCCCTCTTCTTTATAAGCTCATCTTGTTGCCTCTTTGACTACTAAGGAATTTGAATATTTAAATTACTATATTTAACCAGGTTATATAAGTTGCTTGCATTCCTTGTTCTTAACTTATCCCATGTTAGGTCCACAATGGAGAACAAATGCATTCCTTTTGAATAAACAGGTGCATGATTGCTACAAGAGGCCATGGCTGATTAGGAGTGACCTCTTAAATCCAGGGAGCTAAAAGCCAAGTGGCAGCCTGGGGCCCTCCCACCTGCCTGCCCGTGTGACAGCAGCTGAGACAGAACCCTGGGCTTGGTAAATCTCGGGCTCAGCCAGAGAGGCAGGGACGCCCTATACAACAACTTGCAAGGAAATATTCTGACAGCTGGTAAAAAGATTTTAGCTCGAATTAGTGCTACTCCTGGGAAATGCTAATGAAACCTGTTAAATCAACCTACACACCAGAAGTCCAATCATCTTAACCTTCACACTTTATGACCATCACACAGTTTCATTACCTGAATGTTCTGATTCTAAATGAAGAGCTATCATGCCATTGTTCAAATCATGGGATATTAACACGAGCATTGTATAGTCAGACTAATGCATTTTCAGATTCTTTATGCTAATTTCATAGGGCTAATATTCATTGACAATGTTGCTTATTAAACCTAGTAATGAATTGGATTTTAATTATTTTCTACCCCTCTATAATTTTCTAAATATGTATTTATGAAATGACCTAGAATGTCTTATTATGACAGCTCACACTTGCTTGTTCAACAGGTTCTGAAATTTGGAAGATATTTGGCTGCCATCCAAACACTTATATGGTTATTGGACCAAGAGTCACATTCAAATGTCTCATCTTATTCTAATCAGTCACAATCAGGCTATTTGTGATAAAGTCTGCACATGAACAATATACAACTACAGATATTCATGCCTTATCAAAAATTGTAAGGTGAGAGCATGATCCTATTCTTGTGTAAAAGCCAAGTTTTATTATTATCTAGTTTGAAATATTAATAAAATTATTTTTAAACTTCAGAGTGCTTTTTTTCATTTCCTGAAGACTGACTTTTGATACGATTATTCTTTTAGTATCTGCTTGAGAGACAAAATAAACAGATTCCTTGGTCTAGATCACCCTCGTTCAAATTATGACTTCAACACACATTGCACAATCTTGGGCAAATTACCTTCAGTTTTCTGTCTTGTAAAGGGAATACAACAATACTTAACTCACACAGTTGGTGTGAGCCTGACTGAGTTAGCACGTGCAGCACATTAAGGTCAGTATCTCCAACAGCATAACTCATTGCTCTTTCAGAGAAAGTGTTAACTATTATTTCTTTAAAGGATCTTTTAAAAAAAATTCCAGTTACCTGAACTTCATATGGCAAATCTATCTCTTCGTATAGGTGAGGGACTGATGGGTTGGGTGCCAGATCTTCAAGGCCCTAACCAGGAGACAAGATGACCAAGAATCAAAGTGGACAGCAGGAAGTAGAGGCGGTTGCCTTCCTCCGTGACTGCACTGAGTCTAAAGGCTGCCGCAGCTGCAGTCCATGGCCCAGTTGCCCAGAACCTCCACGCTACCCCCATCCAGCCTCCAGAAGACGGAAAACGAAGCCCTTGGGGACTGACTGTCGGACCACTGTCGGAGCTAGAGCTTTGCGCGGCTCTTACCATCATAGTCACAATCACTCACACAGTAAATGAGGAGAATTTTTATAGGTTTGATGGGGCGAATTAGAAGAAAATGGGTGTACCACTCAGGATTGAGGTAAAGAAGAATGTTACCACACCCTCTTATACTTGAATTTTCTAATCGCTTACATATTATGTCTTTATAGCTACAGGAAATGTGTTCTGTTTTTAACAATACAGAATTATCTTTGGAAATGGAGGCAACAAAAGTAACTGAGGTTGCACTGTAGAGTTTGCCACATCACATAGGGCAAAGAGTCAAACCAAACGAACTTATGACGCTTTGCCAAAGCTTTTGTGCTAGTTGTGCATGGGTAATGTATGAAAATGCTCCTAAATTGTCAGGAAACTCAGATGACATCATCTCTGGAGCATGGTCATAATTGTAAAAAAAAAAAAGGCATGTACTAGTTTACTGCAGTCGGTATACATGGTCACTGGTTACTATATTTTAACAGAGAAAGTCTCAGTTTGCTTGAAGGTAATGAAGTACAATATCGTCCTTTTGAAGGTGACATACTCACATCAAAGAATTTAAGCGAAGGACTTAACTTTTATATTAACTATTAAAACAGTCAAAATACTTTCATTAATGTTCGTAAGCATTAAGACCATTGTTGGATTTTGTTAATTTAAGCCTTTTATTCAAAACAGTTGCATTTTGTTGAATTGAAAATTATTTTTCTCCTTAAAACTAATAAGTACTCAAAATAATGTTTCTAAGCTACAATATTTATGCCTGTTGTGACTATTTTGTTCCTCTAAAGAATTGTTGGTCTTAAAACCACAATGATTGTGTTTATAAAAGCAGTAGTGAAGAGGGTTAAATAAATCAGGCATTAGTGTGATAGCAGAGCTCACACGGTCCAAAAGGCCAGCTCTCGGCCTATTCACCCTTCAGCCCATCAGGTGGTGGATACATGGCATTGCCAAGTTGGGTCCTGCAAGAACACAGTAGAGGAAGACAAAAGATTGTGTAAGATAACTGTTTGCAATATTTTTTGCCTAACAATTCAACATGACATGCTTCAGTTTGAGACTTTTTAAAGAGATAAATACATATGTCATAAGTGCAATGAAAGGATCCTGTAGACTATCAGAAATGTAGCATGGTATTTAAAATAGGCTTCTCCTGGCAGCACTCTCAGGAATGGGGGCAAACAGCTCCTCCCACCCCCCAACAGCCACGTAACCCACAGAATGTGCAGGTTTCTGGTCCCCAAGTGCTTCTGTGAAGCTGGGTCTCCCCTTCTGTTCTTGGAGTGAACTTTGCTTTTCTCAGGACAGTCATGGTTGTTTTGTACGTGTGGTTACTGCCTTTGGAACAAGGGAGTTGGGTAATTTCAGAGGAACCTTCAGCCAAGCTATCTCTGGGTGCTCCTTGCGTTGACCCAGGGAATTTCTTGGTCAATGGAGCGTAAGAATTTAAGTCACTTGACCAACACTACAGCACTGGAAAATCCTTAGAGGGATAATACCATGATTTATACCTGTGGGACTTCTTTTCTAAGTATGATGGCAATATTAGGGGTTGCTTGAAAATAAACTTTTGTCCTTCCTTGCTGTTGATTGAGAGAATTATTGAATAAAACACATAAACACAAATGTCATTTTGCTTTAGGTGCAAAAAAAATCTGTAATTTAAGGTATTTACTGTGTCTCTCTATAGCCAACAAAGGTCAACAAGAAGAATGATTTTATTCCTTAATGTGAGGCTGATACTGCTGTTTGTGATAATTAACATTGGTCCTTGTAAAAAATGTGTGCACAGATCACTACTAAAACTATTAAAAGATTTTTATTCTTAACCTTAGATGATCTAAAAATAGGAAGGACACTTGCTAATCACTGCATTTCATACTTTCGATATTGTGATATACTTAGAAGAGCAAATGCCCGTTGGAATTCTGTCCTTCAAGCTCACTCTAGTTTTATCCCTTCTGAGTAACTCAAACCCTAGGAAAAAGCAATACTATGTCCTTCTCTAGCTCAGTAAATGGCACCAGCACCACTCAACTGCTCCAGCCAATAATCCAAGAATCATCTTTAATTCTACCCTTTACGTCTTCCCCTACTGGTACTGCACCTACTGGTCCATTATCCAGTTAGATCAGCCTCACTGATGCAATATGTTACTGAATGCATAGTTATCCAGAAGTCAATGAATTGATTAGTTCCTGGGGCCTTCAGTGGTGGAGCTAGAATAACAGATGACAGATTAAGCCCTTTCTCTAAGGGGAGATGAGGATTTGTGCTGTGGAGATTTAAAGAAGTCTATGGGCAAGAAGAGACCAGACTGGAGACCAGGCATAAAAACAGTCACATTCACAGGCAGTTCCAGAAACCCACTAAACCACTGCAGTAACCCTCAGGCCTTCATCAAATTCCCATCACTCACAATGCCTTATAGGTGGTGCTGTGAGGAATTAAAGGAGATGCTTAGAGACAGTGTCCTGCCTAATTCCCTCTCTTTGATGTCATGCAGAGGCAGAAGGACATTAAAGGGGCTGTGCCCAGGAGTTTCTGGTGTGGCTAAGAAGCCATAAGTGTTGGGGAGACTCTGCTCTGTGCAGAGTAGCTGGATGGATAACCAAGAGCACTGCTGAGACAGCCCTTGCACACACGTATGTGCATGTATGCACGCACACACACACAACACACACACACAAGTGGCAGGCAAGGGCACACTGTGTGGAGTAGCCTGGCAGATGCTGATGTTACCAGCACTTTAGGAGGGATGAATCAATGTTTGTATTTGTTGGTTGACAGCAAACTATAGCATTTGAAAAGTGGCCGAAGGATCTGGCTTTTCTGCTTTTGGTGAAAATATGACCAAAAATATGATCACTCTGTAGCCTTTGAATCAGAAATTACCATGTCCCTTCCTCTAGGTCAAAGAAGGAGCTGGACAGTGAGAAGCTTCTGGCACAGTGTGGCCAAGATAACACCTGCAGCAGTGCCGTTGACTATCCTAATAATTCTTGTACCTTTCTGTAACTTTTGTTCTGCTAGCACAGGGTCTCACTCTGTTGCCCAGGCTGGAGTGCAGAGGCGTGGTCATAGTTCACTGTAACCTTAAACTCCTTCGCTTGAGGGATCCTCCTGCCTCAGCCTTCCAAGTAGTTGGGACTACAGGTGTGGACCACAGCAGGCTAATTTTTTTTTTTTTTTTTGTGAAGACAGTGTCTCACTATGTTGCCCGGGCTAGTCCCTAACTCCTGGGCTCAATGACTCTCCCGCCTTGGCCTCCCAAAGCGCTACAATTACAGGTGTGAGCCACCATGCCCGGCCCCTTTCTGTAACTTTAATGTTGATGTCACTCGGATGTTATAGTTCCAGTCCTATGAAATATTTTATGAATATTCCAGATGGGTGGGGGACTTTGGCTCTTGCTTAAACTTAATCCCCAAATTGCCACCTGAGCATGTTTTTTGGTCCACCTGAATGAAAGGTGATGTACACAGGAGAGGCCTTCAGTGCCCTTGGTAGAAACCTCTTGAAAGAAAGAAGACACTTCCTGGGTATTGAAGACCCGGCCTGAGGTGACTGTCTCCACTGTCAGGGCTGGCAGGGCCCCACCACCCCAGCCCACCTGCCCTTGCACTCCCCCACCACAGGACTGGGGCATGGTGCAGTAATCATGCTGAAAGCATTTTGATTTCTATGTTATTTATTTCTCTCAGAGGCAGTCTCAGATTGTCACTTAGTATTATTTCATTGTGACTTATGGTGAGTTAAAGGAACAAAACGAAAAGTCTCCAGAATACTATTTGTTAGAGGTTTTATTTATTTGTGAAGTTTTAATCAATGATTCTATTTGTTACTCTGAAGAGGAGGAAAAAACCTTCTGTGGTCTCTAACACCATAGATTACAGGGAAAAAATGTGCTTCACTCTTGCAAGTTAGTTTACTGATTTTTAATCTACTTTCAGAAACTATTTAAAAGTATAGGTGGTTGACTTCCATTTTTAAGGAACACCATATGGAACATACAGCTTATTTCAAATTGTTTTTGTTAAGTTTGCATAGCGAGTTGGTAGTGACATATATACACTCACACCCCACACAAAATTGTCAATTATCAGATTAAGGAGCGAGATCTTTGCTCACGTCAGAGCCACACAATAACAGACCTTTAAGGACATCATTAGGTTTGGGACAATGTGATTTGATCCATATTTGAATCCATGAAATAATGATCCGTATGCTCGGAGATGCTTAAAGGAACCTCCAGTGACAATATTATTCATTTTTTTATGTAGGAAGAGACATATGCAAAAAATATGAAAAAGACAGATGATAAAAATATAACTCACTTTTGTTCTCAAACTGTATCTCTCTCACACACACACACACACAGGAGAGAGTCCAAGACAGGGCCACAAAAGTCATTTGTTAGCATATATTTTGTTAAGACAACGAGCTCTCCATATTTCTACCCTGATCCCCCGGGAGCCTTCAGTCCACAGAATGATCCTAATTGAATTTTCCCTGCCTAAATGGAGTCTGCCCCGATGTGAACTTGCTTTGAACATGATGACAGGATGGGACGTCTCAGAGCTTCAGTTCCCTGAGACCTTGGTCTCTCCTCCTATTACCTCCATTATCTAAACAAATAACCTTGGACAAATCAATTTACATTAATCCAACCTTGTGGTACACAACTCCCTGGCTCCTTCACAATGTCTCAATCAAGATTCAAATGAATTTGCTTCAATATTTAGCTATGAAAGAACTTAATCTCCTACTTGAAACTCAAGTCCATTGAACATATTGTCAAATAAAAACATTCAATAAAAAAGAGTTAGAAATCGAAATGGAAAAATAATAGAGATCACATGGAATTACAGCTTCTTTATATTATGAGGAATAGAATTCAGAATATCTTTAAGATATATGAAAAAATAAACTAAAAGAGAAAAATTTTGCTCTAAATTTGCCATAGACATCTTTTCACTTACATTGAAAGCAGCCTTTTAGTTTACAGGCAATTTTCTTGCATTTTTTGATGCTCAAGGCAGAAAAGCTTTAGCGGTGTTTGAACAGTTCAGTGGAATCTTTAGACACATGGTGGGTTTGATTAATGCTCAGAAACAGTCACTCCCCTTACCCCTTCCAAGCTTTATATTCTATTCGTATTGAGATTTGCCATGTGCATTGGCCTCATGGTGGACACAGTGTGTCTGCCCAATGCAAGCAGATGCCATTGTCATAAGAAAGGCATCCGTGCATACTTACAACCCCACCAGCCCATGCCCACAATGAACATACTTAAAGCAGAGCTGAGCCAAATGCCCAGGGAAATGCCAGACCCAGCTGATCCACAGAAGGTCCAACCAGCTGAGTCCAGCCTATATCAACCAGCCCCCAGGGACAACAAACACACGAGCAAGGAACAATGAATGCTGTTGAAGCCGATGAGTGTGGGGAGGGTGGTTAAGCAGAAATGGCTGATACTGTGGCGTGTGCCACACTCCAATGATCGACCCCATTTTCTTGATGCTGTGAGGTCCCAGCCTCTCTCAGTTACATGCCCTCCTCTGTTTATGCCCATCCTCATCATGTCTGGTGATTTATAGGAGGTGACCCCAAATTAGGAATTATGAACAAGCATAAAACAAACCATATAACTTCCCAGGAAAAAAAATTACGGGAAAGATTTTAACTCATTTAGAATCCTGAAGCTGGAGTTAATTACTTTTGTGTTAGGTATTGGCTAATGAAATAAAACTCATACAAGTGTAGACAGATAATACTTGTCATTCTTGTCATGGAGACTCCAAGACATTTGGGCATATTAAAGCTTTATGGTTATAAGTCAGGGATGAACAGCTTCCTAGAGGTGGGTGACCAGGTCTTGTTTTACCTATTTCTTCAGGGGAGGGTCTCTTATCACCGTGTCATACCAGGTTATACACACATACATTCACTTGAGCATGCAATGCATGCACACTTAGGCAGACATAAGGCAAAGGAGCTACAGGCCTTGTCTTGAAAGGTTTTAAAAGTCTAATAAAAATGATCTGGGTAGAGAAATAATTAACTATAATTTGAATGAGAAATATATGTTACAACAAGACAGTAATGACATAAGATGATTACCAAGGATTTATTATATGTTGGGTACTGTTTAAAATGTTTTATATACCCTGCCTCATTGAATTATTGTAAGCCTTATCTAAGTTAGACATTACTGTATTCGATTGACAGTTGAAAAAACAAAAGCCCGTGCAATTCAAGCAACTTGCCTAAGCTAACTCAGTAGATGGACTGTTGATGTGAAGTTAAACCGAGATCTTTCTGACTACAAAGTGTCTGCTTTACCCTTTATGCTCCTCTGCCACTGATACTCTTTTATAGGATATGACAGAACTAAGAAGGGGACAAGTTCATGTCCAGCATGGTGTGCCTAAGCAATGCTTTCCAACCAACGGTCCATGGAGAGGATCCTAGGAAAATAGCCGATGTTTGACAAAAATAGATAGAAAGAGATTATGTTAGTGCATCAGAAGCATTTAGCTGATAACAGCTGAAGGAAAAAATAAACCAATGGGATTGGCCGGGGGAAGAAAAACGACTTTGACTCAGGAGGTGGGAGGCACCAGGAGTAAGTTTGGATTGTTTTCCGCATTCTCGACTTGGGCCCGCCCTGGCACGACTGCGCAGCAGCAGCGTGCACCACAAACTGGGCGCTGCTGCCCTACAGAAGTGCGCCTTTTCCGGTTTAATACTTTAAATTTCCTTCAAATATTTGAACTTTGTGTTTGTGTGTGTGCCTGTATGTGCTCATGCCCATCTATTAATAAAAAATCATTTTCAATTTATACATTGTTTAATAATATTTTTAAGTAGAGTAACGCTAAGAAATTCAATGGGAATATGAAATTTTTTCAGGTCTATAGATATGTGATATGTATATTCTATTATTTGCTCCTTCAACGATTATTTTTCATGTTTTATGAGTTATTGCATGTAAACTGCAATCGAATGTGGCTCCAAATGAATAAAGCTTACCTTGGACGCGTCCCTAGAATTTCTTTGTAAATGCCTCTGCCATTTATATTGCGTACTCACCTTCGTGCTCACGATACCGATGCAGAGCAACAAAACGTGTCCTGTGCTGTGACATGAAGAGAAGAAGAGTCTGCTTTTGTGTCAACATTGCCCATTCTTTCTAACCTTCCCCATTCCCTTATGTCTCCAGTAAATTTCCCAAACTATTTAACACATTAACTGCCATGTGAGTTGTATTTAACTCACACTAGTTTTGAGCCCAGAGCCTGGTGAAGCATATGTAAGCATATGGTTCGTGAAAATCTTACTTGATGTTCTTATTGTTACAGTTAATATTGACAATTCAATTGCATATAACTCAAGCACAGAAAACAATAAAAAATAGCAAATTTTTCATTAAATTAGAAAGGATCATTTTGTTTTCAAAGATTTTATTCTATTTTGGTAATAAAACACCATGGCCCCAAGGAAAAAAATTTTTTTTTCTAGTGTGGCAGTCAACGTGTTAAAACAAGGAGTTGGCCACTGTCCAGAGTTGCCCTGAGGTGGAGGTTCCACGGAGGGGTGTGGGCAGGAGTGAGGAGGGGGCACACCAGGACCGGACCACTGCCTGTGGTGGGGTGAGTCAGGCAGCTCAGTGTCACTTGAGCGACCCTAGGAGGTGGGGCTGAGCTCAAGCCAGATCAGACAGAGCACTGGTGGAGCAGACTGATGGGAGGCACCCTTAGCCACCCAAGAGGAACACTGAGTCTTTCCTAAGACACTCAGAGGCTGGGCAGGACTTGGGGCAACGCGCAGAAGGAGGGATGTATGCAGTGGCTTTCTTTAGGGGGGTGAATGAAAAAGAGAGAGGACCAAATGTTGAGCTGTGACCATCAGCCTGGGGTTTATCCAGAAGCAGCCAAAACTCAGGGCCAGGCTGAGGCAGCTTGGATGTGGCCCAGAAGCCAAAGCGTGAGGCTCCCTCTACCCTGGACAGAGCAAGTGCTTGGGAGTGGACAGCCAGCCAGCCCAATGCAAACGTCTCTACCACCAAGAGGAGGACCCCAGCAGGGCACACCGGTGACATTTTTCACTACAAAATTACCAAAAAGAGCATGTGCTTTTGCCTGTTTCTATTTTTAGATAGATATCACAAATTTTGATAAAGTGCTATAAAACCCATAGCTAAAGCCTACCTTATCATCTCTATTTCAAAATGAAATTTAATGATGTCAGTAACCAGAGGATTAACGTATTTGGCACAATCACAAGAAAAACCACACATCTTAAAGAGAAGGGACTTTTCTTAGCACTTTAAAATAAGGATAGATACGCTTGAATTTAACTCTCCTGCATATTAATAGGTAGGATGAGAGTAACCGAATGTACACTCTGCCTTTCTTCCAAGAATCTCACAACACTTCACAGGAATTTGAGTTTCCTTTATCCTCACAGTAAACCTTCTAAGTAGGCAAATTAGATTACTTCTGAGAAGCTCCAAGAGTTTCACATGTGTGATTGCTTTATCCTCTCAACATCTCTGTCAGAGTCAGGAGCAGAATGCCGACATGCCAGAGGAGTCTTTATTCTACCTCTCTGACAGAGACCGGATTTGAGGAAAGGAGATGCTTGTGAATTCCACACTTTGCACATTAATCAGGGGAAAATCAGAATTAGAAAAGAGATTTCTGACTACAAGCTCAGGCCAAAAAGATTGTCATCAGTATCATTCCAATTTAAGTTAATTTGTAAAAACAGCACTGTGGAATACTAAGGGGTTGTGCTCAACACATGATAATATTTTAATAGCATGAGTGTAATGACCACATCTGCTTTATTCTCCAACAATACTTTACATGCTCTTTAGTTCTCATGTCTTAGTCACAGGTCTCAGATTAATTGTACTTTCATTGTAATAGAGCTATAAAAATAATCCATGATGTGTAATTTCTAGGAAGTTTCTCCTACTGTATAATAATCAAAAAATATATATAAATAAGAAAATATCCGTGATTTTAGTTCAAGAAAAATCCTAATTTTTCCTGGTTTTCTTTTTTGGTTGTCAGATTGTAAAAAAATAACATTTTATAGGATTCATATCTACCAGATAATGTTTCAGACTTATTTTTCCACTTAAAAAGAAAACTTTGTTTTTCTTTTATAAGTTTTTCCTTCACTACCATTTCACAGGCAACATTTTCCTACCTGTACGCATCTATGGAATTCAACGTTTCCCCTTTTTTCTTCCCAGCAAAAAAATCTGCCCCTTTCCTTCCTGGAATTCCATCCTTCCATTTAGGTCAGATCCCTCCAGCCTGGGGGAATCGCTTTGCTTTGGGCCACCAGTGAATGGTGCATCATCTCCTGGTGCCAGTGCAGCTCTGGGAAGTGTCAGTGTGAGCTGCTCCCGAAGGAGGCTGTCAGTGCCCTGCGGCTGCCAACGCAAGCACAACTATCAAGGGCCTTGAAACAGCGGAATGGATTCTCTTACTGTTCTGGAGGCCAGATGTCCAAAATCAAGGTGTCAGCAGGGCTGGTTTCTTCCATAGGCTCTGAGGGATGAACCACCTCGTGCCTTCTCCCACCTTTTCATGGCTGCGAATGGTCCTTGACATCCCATGGTTTGTCTTAGGGCTGTATCATTACATCTCTGCCTTTGCCAGCACATGGCCTTATCCCAGCCTGTCTCTATACCCCTCTGTCTTCACACATGCCTGCTTATAAGCACACCAGCCATTGGACTTAGGACTCGACCTAATCCTAATCTTAATTTGACTGCCTTTGCAGTGACCCAATTTCCAAGTAAGGTCACATTCACAGGTACAAGAGGGTAGGACTTCAGCATAACTTTTTGAGGTGCACCATTCAACTCTCAGCAGAAAGAATGAGAAAACTCAGCCCGATTACAAAGGAAAATTGGCTGAGGACTCCATGAATCATGGGTATGTGAGACTTAAAGCAGAAAACATCATTCTACAGTTGAACCAGATGTTTCCAAAGCAGCCCCAAGAGGCAAGGCAGGCTCTGCCATGAGAGAGCATAAAAGTGGCTGACGAAGAAAACCCAGACATGTGGGCTTCAGGAGGATGTAGGTATAAATACAAGTGATTCCAAAAGCAAAGCCTGAACCCATTCATCTGCTACAAAACTTTGAGAAATAACCTAATGTGTGACAAAATATTGCCCTGTGAAATGCAAGTTAAAGTCATAGCTCTTAGCTGTCACTCCTAGTCTAGTTTTGGTTGTATATTTGTTTTAATAAATATCAAGCTTTTTAAAGTATATATTACAAAAAGTAGTAGATTAATTTTTTGGTTTTCTTTAAATCAATATATGGTTTCAGGTACCAGCACAATGAAACTTGCTGTTCTACCTTCATGATGCAGTGGTTATCTTCAATGTTTATCCTTAATATTGCGTCACCCCAGACAGAGCTTCAGGGTGCTGGAGAACATGGGTTGCTGCACTTTCAGCAGGTGGTTGACGATCCCGTCTCTTTCCGTGTTAATCAGAGGTCTTGGGGGGAAGCTCATAGCTGTGCTGTATCCTGGCCCAGCTCCGACCCCTCGGACTGCTGGCATCACCACCACACTGGGTGACAACCTGGTAATGGAGACCTCCACAATTCATGCCAGTCTCTTATTTTCTCTCTCTGCCCCAGTTTAAATTGTTTTAATTTTCATAAGATTAACTTCAAAATTTAAAATACAAATGCAACTTATTAGCACTATAATAATTTTGCACACAAACAGATTTTTTACTGTGCAGTTCTTTGTAATCCACTACCTATTGGTGCAGCGCCCTATTTTTGGAAGTGTTTTATTTACATATATCTTTTATTTCCATGACACAATAGTTTCATATCATAGTTGTTTTTCTAAAATTTTTGTATGTGAAATATCTAACCAATGTGTTATATTTTTTCACTTCCTTTCTACTCACCAAAATTCAACAAATTTTTTCCCTGTTTTATTTTTTTTTTCTTTCTCATTCTTGTAGTATTTGAGTTCAGCTCATTGGCAACTTAACAATCAGGACTCAGCAATGAAAAATTAAGACAGGGTGTAATTTTTATTGAAAAATAATGTTAAACATGTTCCCGAATTTCCTGTTCAGTTTTTGCTGAATGCATAACCTTTACGTGAACTTAGTTGGTTAAATTGATGGGGAAATGTAGCTACTTCATATATAGGATTGAGGAAAGATTTATTAGGATCCTTCACTATTCTAGGGCACACATCTCTCAAAGAATGGAAGAGTCAAGGAGGTATGGTGTGTATTCCAACAGTGTAATTTCTGAAAATTACTTCTTAGAAGTTTTCCCAATTTCTCTGTGCCATGAGATGAGGCAGCCAACTCCATAACTCAGACCCAAACGTGGCCATCAGTACCTGTTCTCTGTCAGTTCTCCTGTAAGCAGTTTGGGTGCCCAACAGAGGACAAGGGTATTGATTTGTTGTTGGTAAATGAATGTGTGGTCAGTGATGAATGTAGGTTTTCAACCTTTGATTGTAAAGCAGACAGATATCAATTTAAATAATTTAGGTGAAAATTATATTTTAACATCTGAAAACAATTATTTGTCTCATGGGAGCTTCTTTGGGGTGCATGTTCCATCAACATTTTCCTGTTTTAGTAGGCAGTGCCTTGTGATGCTTGAGAATGGTTCAAAGTCAAGCTCGACACTATTCTGTGGAGGGAAGTGCTGTGTAATTTCAGCAGGTGTCCCAGATGCTGCAAGAATTCCCTTTACCTGATACAAAACCCCATGCAAATTGTCAATAAAAGCTTTTGTTCCTCTGACTTCTCAAATTTGACACTACACTTGGTGCATTTCTGACTGCATTCTTATCTCACCAGTGACGAGAGAAGCTAAGAATTTAAAGTCCAAAGCTGCAAACTTCAACAAAAATGATGCAAGAGGTGAATGGGAAAGAAGGCTATAATCTTTCTGTTTGAAATAAGCATACTCTGCTCATGATCTTATCTCACAAGACTGTGCGGCTGTTAAGTAAATTTTCAGAATCACTACTTAGGGCTTCTTGTATTAATCAAGAAAAATATGTTCAAATTGGATAAAAATATGATTGCCGCCAAAATTGACAAGAACATCTGGAGAAGGTTTTAGTTCTCTCGTGGAGGCACATGGCTTCAATATTAGCAGGCAGATGAAGCTTGAAAGAATCAAAGGGATGTAGAAAAATTAAAGACAGTTCCACTGGATGCTTTTTCTTGAACGTGTTTGGACTGAACACAAAATCTGTGAGGGCAGAGACCTTTGTTTATTTTGCAGTCCCCAGTGCCTAGTTTGGGAGGACAAAGACACTTGGGTAGGACACACCCATGGTTGTGGGTGATGGAATTAGCAGGCACCTGTTTTCAGGAGACTCTAAATGGCGAGAGAACCACAGCCTTCATCTGTTCTTTCTTTTAAGAAACATCCACTGGACACCTACTGGATGTCTGGCCGTGAGTCCAGACTTTAGAGATAAAGCAATGAAGAAAAATGACCAAAAACCCTGCTTTGTGGAACTTAACTTGTGGGGGAGAGAGACAGAGAATTAGCATAATAAATCAGTAAAATATGCATCATAAATTAGTGCTAAGGGTTTTAAGAAAAACTTAGCAGGAATGGGGGCTAAGGAGTTCTGAAAAGAGAGTGCCGTCTTAAACAGGCTGGAAAGGAGACATCTCGTTGAGCAGGTGCCCTGTGTGCAACTTTGCAGTGGTAGATTAGGGGATAGACGTCGCGCAGCGGAGAGGATGAGCCCGGTAGGTGTGTCTGCCCCAAGCTGGTGTGTGGGACGCAGTGGGCAAGATCAGAGAGGTGCGGGGCAGGCTGCCGCAGTCCTGGGATTTGTATCCCAACCTCATGGTGTCCAAGCCTGTGCCCTTCCTCCCCCTAAAACTGGCTCCACCCACAATTGTTCCCAGGTCCGTCAACAGTGATGTCACCTTCTGGTCTCCCATGTCAAAAATTTTGGCAGCGTCTTCCTCTCTCACACACACCTCTCAACCCTTAGATCAGACTTGACCTTCAAGTACATCCAGAGTCACACAGTCCTCAGCCTCCTGGCTTCTGCTCTGGCCTCAGCCACCATCCTTACTGGCCACAGCCTCTGAGTGTGTGTCCTGCACCCACCCTGCTGATGCCTGGTGGCCCAACCCACAGGTTCTTCTCAGAGTGACCCTCTGTAGATGTGAGACCACTGGCAGGCCTCAGCTGCCCTGTCTCCAAGGAAAGCCAAAGTCCTGCAATGACCTACAAGGCCCTTTGTGATCTGTCACCTGCATCAATCAAGATCCCAGCAAGACATGAAGGCCACACACAGATTAGAATAACTTGAGTTGCATTTGATAGAAGGACTCTTTACAGAAGGTGTGAGCATGGGGTAGGAAGACCCAGGAGGGGGGTAAGAGCTGCACCCGGCGGGGAGGGGAGCACAGGCAGGGAGGGCAGCACGGGCAGGGAGGGCCACTTTGGTGCACTTGGCCCAGACTCAGCCTTCAGAAGGGGAGGGAGGGGGGTGAGGGGCCTGGCAGGGCACCAGCTGGGAGGACAGGAAGCTGAAGGGGGACAGATGTCAGGGAGGCTTGGCGTGGCCAGTGGATCTGTCCGCAGGCTGGGCTGCAGGCAGTGTGGGGAGCGGCAGGTGGCAGAGCTAATGAGTGAGGGAGGGCCTTTCCCCACTGTGTCTTTGCAGGTATGTCCCCACTTGGCCCATCCTCACTGTGTGGCAGTCTCACAGGGCTCCTCAGTGCCCAGGTGCCAGCCTCAGGGCTTTTGCACTGGCAACTTGCTGGCCCCAGTGGGCTCCTTCCTTACATCCTCAGCCCAACTCTTCTCCCCCACCCCCGCCAATGCCCAGCTGCCACCTTCCCTCCGTTTCCATGTGCAACACCCCTGCCCCCCGCAGGCCCTCCTTCCCCGTCTCCCTGGATGCTCCACCCTGCTTTGTCTCCAGAGCCCCGTCAACCCCCAAAAAACTGTAAAATGTATTTATCGATTATGATGATTGTTGTACTAGGGCTTGCCAGAGAAACAGAAACAATGGGACATATATACATACATATTATATATATTTAAATTCATTAAAATATTTTATATGGTTAAAAGATAAAATATGCATATATATGAATATATATATCTATGTGCGTGTATATGTATATACTGTGAGCCAAATTCTCATAATAATAAAAGGAGATTTATTTATTTATTTATTTATGTGAGGCAAGGCCTCGCTCTGTCACCCAGGCTGGAGTGCCGTGGTGTCATCACAGCTCACTGCAACCTCAAACTCCTGAGCTCAAGGGATCCTCCTGCCTTAGTCTCCCGAGCAGCTGGGACGACAGCCATGCACCACCACGCCTGGCTAATTTTTTTTTCTATTTTTTGTTGACGGGGTCCTGCTATGTTGCCCAGGCTCATCTCAAACTGCTGGCTTCAAGTGACCCTCCCGACACTCGACTCAGCCTTCCTGAATACTAGGATTACAGGCATGAGCCACCGCACCTGGCCTAGGAGGTTTATTACGAGGAATCGGCTCAGGCAATTATGCCGAATGAGAAGACCCACGGTCTACCTTCTGCAGGCTGGAGACACAGGAAAGCTACTGGCATAATTCCAGCCCAAGTTGGAAGGTCTGAGAAACAGGAATGCCAGTGATGAAAATCCCAGTGCAAGGACAGGGATGACCGAAGCCCCAACCCAAGCAGACAGGCAGGAAGAGACAGGCAAATCCTTCCTTTCTCTCAGGCTTTCTGTTCTGTTCAGGCCTTCTAGGGGTCGGACGAGACCCACCCACCTTGGGGAGGACAATCTACTTATAGAGTCCACTGCCTCAAATGCTAATCCCATTCAGAAACACCCTCACAGACATCCAGAAACAAAGTTTAATCAGCTATCTGGGCATCCTGTGATCCAGTCTAGATGACACTTAAAATTAACTGTCACAATTGCTTATCATCGGCCTGTCCATGCCGGGATGTTTTCCCCTGAACTGATCCTGGCCATGTGGAGCAGAGCTTGCCACAGAGTGAGCACTCGCTGATACCTGCTGCATAAATAAATGACAGTGACAGTGACTTAGACACTTCCTTTGGCACCTAGGAAGGTGCTGTGTTATCCACTGGTTTAATAAAAATATAAAGTCCCAGATGAAATCAGAGAATAAATATCTCAGATTGCACTATATGGGGAAGGCAGCCATATTCTATGTACTTCAATATTTGTTTAATTTCATTAACAGACAGTTAACTTCATTGGAGTAAAGGCCCAAAGAGCTACATTAAATTTTAATCTTAAAATAAAATTACAAGGATTAAAATAATTTCAGGGCATTGTAGTAGGCAGAATGATGGCCTCCCAAAGATGTCCATGCCCTAATTCTCGAAACCTGTGACTAGGTGACATCCAGGGTGAGGGGCTTGGTGGATGTAATTAAATAAAAGACCTTGAGTTGGGCAGATTATGCTGGGGTGCCCAGGCGGGCCCTTATAAGGGAAAACTGGAGAGTCAGAGTCAGAGAAGATGCTAGAAACAGAGTGGAGGTTGGATCCACGTGGGACAAGAGGCCACGGCCTGCAGGGGCCTCTACAAGCCAGAACAGGCAGGGGACAGACTCTCCCCAGAGTCCCCAGGACGCTTCAGACCTGCAGGCAGCTGGACATCCAGCAAGACCCCAGTGGACTTCCGAGCTACACAACTGTAAGTTAAGAAGTATTTGCTGACTTCAGGGAACGCACTGCAGCAACAACAGGGGACCTGTGCAGGAAGCAAGGTGGGCTGTGTTGACCTGGGGCAGCATCTGTGACGTTAGAACATTTGTTGCCCCTGGGACAGGATGCTCATGCATCTGATTCTGCCCAAATTTGGCCAAATCTAGCTATTGTTTGGACACATAAAAGGCTTAAAAGCAAGCATATTTAATTTTGCAATTTATATAGAGATTACAGTGGGTAAATGGTTTAAAAATTTAAATGACCTTGCCAATAATTCTGACTCTGAGGTAAAATTAAAATATTTTAAAATCTGACAATTTGAGTAATATTATTTCATTTTTAAAAATTTTACCTTACTCTTTCCAAAGGGAAAGGAGCTAATAGACATAAATATATAAATATAGATGTGTGGCCACCACTAGTTACTTTGTTAAATTAATTTTTGTCATCTGCTCAGTACACACATGTATATGACTGGCATTCCCCTATACATTCCCTATGTACAGTTATATGTATATGTGTGTATACATACGAGTACCATTAGCATACAGAACTATTAATTATTAGTCATTATTGCTATGAACACATAGCTATATTAATAGTTCTAACTTTAGAGATAAAAGTCACTGAAAATATCTGTGAACTTCCTAAGGACCCACCCACACATTTTAAATAATACTTCTACTATATTAAGTTCCAGATAATCACTTCATTATTGTAATTTTCTTTTGGCACTCACCTCAATTTTAAGTAGGGAAAGAACTGTCTGTCAGAGTTGATTTCTTGAACAAAAATGCCCATTTTGCATTAACCTAGACTTCCAAAATGATTTGGCTACTTTTGCTTTCATTTTGGATAAACAGAACGGACGACCCAGCTCTGCAGGGAGTTGTTTGGCTTCCCTTCCAGCTCATTAAGGGAAGGCACTTTAAAACCAGGGTCAGACTTAGATTCAAATGAATTTTCCTGTTATTTATTCTTCCCATCACAAATGTCTTTTCACATAGTCAATGATTTTTATCAAAATAAGCTCACAATTCCATTCCTTTGTATGTCTCTTATAGTTTTGTTCCTTTTCTTCAGTGTGGGTTAGAAGGACTGGACAGTTGTGGTCCAACATGCCTGTCTATGAACCTTCCAGTTTGGGATGGCAGCTATCATCTGCGGCTTAGTTGCATGAGTTTTTAGCTTCTATAATATTTTGGGGATTTGTTTATTTAGATAATTATCAAAAACTACAAAAAATGTCATTGAATTGAAAGGTAATATGGGTTATGTCATTTAAGAGTGATCATTTCTGGTAGTTAATGAAGAATTTTTCCAGTTAACTCATCCAGATTTGGAGGGGAAAACTGCATTGCAAAGTACAGTACAGTGAAACGCGCCTTCTTCCGGAAGAGGAAACACACCAAGTCTGCAAACTCCTCTCCCTGGGTTTGGAGGACTAGAAGGTCATAGGAGTCTGGCTCAGTTTGACTTGGTTCAGATGCAACTGTACCAATTTGCACATCTGGTGAAAGATGCACTTCTAGTCATTCCCCACATTTCACTGTTAAATACAAAGGAAATGGCAGTCTCTTAGTCTCCTTCCCTCTCTCTGTTTCTCTGTCCATCTCTCTGTCTCCCTTGTTCTCTGTCTCTCTCTGTCTCTTTTATCCCCCCTCGCGGACCACAGCTCCTCAGTCCTCTTTGAAGCGGGGCAGGGCTCTTCCTCCTCCTTTGCTCCCCGCACACTCACTGCTGTGATGATCCCATCCTGGCTCATGGCTGAAAAACCATCTGCATGTTGATGAATGCAAAATTTATTTCCCTGAACTCCACTTCCTCTATCTAAACACCTTCGCATTTACATTTGAATGTCTAATTGGCATCTCAAACCTAATAATTAAACCTCTTAATTATTAAGCTATTTGTCAAGAAGGAGAGAGCAGATTAAGCTCTGGTCTGCCCCAGAGTCAGGGACTCGAGGTGCTCGGGGTCAATGGATCAATGAGTCTATTCAGGGAAAGGAGAGTAGGAATTTACACTGGCTTGGAGCACTTCTACCTTTACCCACAATTCTACAACCCCCCCCCCCCAAGAAAAACCCTAGTAGCATGTGTGCTTCCTGTGAAAATACATCTTTAATAAAAATCAACTGTTCTCTATACCTGTTCTGCCAATAAGCCTGCTGCTCCCAATCCTTCTCACAAAGGCACTCCACGGCCCCATTTGGGCATCCCCCGCTCAACCTTGCGTGGAGGGTGTTGAGACACAGATGCAGAACATGCGAGTACCCGCCAGATGCTAAGTGTTGATTAAGCCAAGGACGTATAATTCAGAAAATTCCAGTCTATATTCAAAATGCTAAAATAGAATTTGGCTATGGAGGTAAAGAGTTTATGAATTTAAATTAGTTTTTACCTTTGTACGCTACAGGAAAAAAGGAAAGAGGAAAAAATGCTTAATTGACATTTGCACGTTAAAATGTCAACCATAAGCATCAATATCATAGACTATGGTATCCCAAGTGTATGTTTAATTCTAATGGAAATAATGTGAACTAATTTTGCCAAAAGAGCTCTTTAATTATCTCTATTGGAAAAACTTCAGCAAAAGGCAAAGTTCAAATACTAAGCTAATTTATAGTGGTTGAGAAATACTAAATGCCTAAAAACAGTGAAATAAATTTAGATTTATTATGGGTAATAATGGATAATCACAACCATTCCAATATATTCCATGATGGCATAACATTACATAAGCTACATTATATTTATTATGAACATCTGGCATACTGTACTCTATTCAGATAACTTTAATTAAACCAGCCTCCAAGCTCCCATATAATGCAGTGGCAGTTCTAAAGGGGAGGAGAACAGCCCAGTGCATTCACGAAGGACTCAACCTTAAAAGTCTGTCAAGTTTGAGATTAGTAAACGGTTTCCTTTACACAAGAGGGATTTAAGGTAATAGTTTGCTGAACACCTCTAACTTCAGACCTAGAACTGTATCCTCTAAAACACAGTTCTTAGTCTAGCCACTTAAAAATCAGTGTGCTGGGCACAGAAAACCATGGGCTTCTAATCGTTCTGAGTGGGGCTAGTCTTTGTGCCCCCAGTGGTGGGCACTGCAGTCGCTGTGAGCAGGTGAGGAGGCCTGCTCCTGCAACCAGCCCCCCGGACTCTGTGTGTGTGACGAAGACACAAGGCACGGTCTGCAAGGGGACCTGCTGGTGATGAGCCCTGAGGAGAACACGGAAGTGGGAGGAGGGTGCAAAGTGGGGGTGAAGCATGAGATGCAGGAGCTGGAAGAGTCTCGCTCAGATGATGACACCTGGGGAAGACCTTGCTCTTGTCAGGTGAGTTATCTGACACACACACACACACACGCACGGGAATGTACATATACAGACGTATGCACACATGCATACATACACACAGAGACACATACAGACACAGAGACACACACACATAGGAATGCACATATACACATGCATACACACAGAGACTCAGACACAGAGACACACACATAGGAATGCATATATATACATGTGTGCACACATACAGAGATATACACAGGGACACATACAGACACATAGACACACAGACACACACATGTATACACAAGAATACACATATATACATGAATACACACAGTGACACATACAGACACACAGGCACACATACATACAAAATAATACACATATAAACACGTATGTACACACAGAGATTTCAGTCCACCTTGAAGATGGTGTTATAAGGAAAGAGGAAAAGCCTTGAGAAACCACAATTCTGTGAACTGGAGCCCCTGGCTAAACACAGAGAATAAAAGGTTCTTGCCTCCCTTGGAAATAGAATACTTTTTCTCTCTAAAAGTAATATTACGTGAAGTCCTATAGAAAGACACCCAAGAAGCAGAGGTGTCTGCCTGCAGCGTGGATGGGGCCAGGGTCTGGCCACCCTGCGCTTCCTCAGCCTCCAGAATTCTTTTCATGGATATGGAAAATATGACCTGTAGATTAATGCTTTGCTCTTCAGCTGCATTTCCCACAAAATATTTGAAAAAACAGACCTGTTGGGTGAGATTAGCAGTGACATACATCTAACCTATAAAATAATAAGATTTTGAAAGGTTCAGAGGAAAATAAAATCATGAGATTTACGGACAGAGACCACTAATAACCCATGAAACTGTGATTTATCTCTGGAGCATTATAAAAGCATGGCTCAAACCTTAAAGAAAAGTGTCAGAGGGCTAAAGCTCAAAATCAAGTGGAAAAAATTGGCTGATTTTTTCATCTACATATATGGGAAGAGGAATATTAAGCAAATAGACTCTTTTTTAAAAAAAGTGATTTACTATTCACATAAGTCAGAAAAATCCTATCTGTTCCCCTGTTACTTTTTCTAGAAAGGAAAATAAAAAGAATTCAAGGAAAAGAATAAAATCAGCATCCTAAATAGGGAACAGAAAACTATACCCAGTGAGGAGACCACAAGAGATCTCCTAGCTATTTAAAATTAATCCAAAGAAGTAGCTGAACTAATATGATAATGGATTTTCTCTTCAAGTGTAGAAGTGCCAAAAGACATTAAGATGGACGAGCATATCCATTTTCAAACGTAAATAATCCTAGGATTTATTGACTATTTTGTCATTGATTCACAGCAAATTTCTAGAGCAAATTGTTAGCTAGGTTATTTTGGGGCAATTAGAGAACTTGCCAAAGCCACCAAAGACTGGCATGGGTTCCCTGGAAATGACTGCTGTCCAGGCAATCTCTCCTCTGTTTGGACAGGATAACCAGAGCTCAGAACAGCAAATGCCATGGGCACACCTGTGCTGACTTCTACAAAACATGTGACACTGTCTTTCATGACGTCCTTTGGAAATACATAAAAAGTAAAAGACATAATTAGAGAGTTGCGTTAGGTGAATTTGTTGCTAGTTACAAAACTATTTTCAAGGAATATTGATTAATTGATCAAAATTGATATAGAGCAATGTCCACAGGGCTCTGTTATTTAAACAATTGTTTTCTATGATTCTAGCAACCACACAGTCTGACTTGCTCATCTCCAGTGGCCACCGTGCATCTGTACGGGTCCTCACTTTGCCCTTTGAAGTGGAAGTCACAGCAACAGCGACCTGGTGAAATTCCACACAGCAACCTCCTTGGACAGAACCCAGACCACCGCAAAGCAAAGTGTAAGGTATCTCACCCAATGCAACCTGCATGAAACATTGAGAGAGCTCCAAGCTGTCTTCTACCTTGGAAAAAAGGAAACACCTCTGAGACCCAGAGTTCTCTAACCATCCATTTTCTGGAAGTGACGAAGCTTAGCTTGCTTTTTCGGCATCAGCAGATTCTAATCCACTAGTGTACTAGAAATCTTGGAGGTGACTCCAGGAGACATTTATCTCATGGCAAATGGGGCAAAATCCTGCTCTGTTACACAGAATAGCTTACAGCTTAAAAATCTTTATGAAAACAAATAAATTTTGTAATGGTCTGTTAGGTCAGGGATTTCTAATTTTTGCCTCTGGGAAAAATCTGGAAGTCAGATTTCTCTGTATTTCTATATTGCATGAATTTTAGTTTAAATTGATGATTATATTTGCATTCAGGAAGCAAAAGTGCATTTACCCCACGTTCCAGAAGTAAGGAAAACCTATATTCAGATTAGTGGAATTTTAAAACAGACACAAAATGTGATACAATTTATAATATTTTGCCTATTGTTTCAAGATTAATTTAGATACTTTTGGAAGGGGATAGGAAATGTTGACATTTTGTTGGTATTTTAGAAAGCTTTAGTTAGTTTGTTCATGTATCAATGATTTATTTATAAAAACCTGATGAATAAAATTATGGTGCCATCAAAAAGTGACTATGTCCTTTATGCACCCTTTAGAAATGTAGTGAAGGCTTGATTTTATACTTAAGTAAAGAATTCATCTTCAACTCTACCTTTCACTCCACTTACAAAGGAAGAAGTCCGAATTTCAGTTTTATGAGAACTTTTGATGAGAGATTGCAGAATTAAATTTCTTCAAGCTCTCCAGGAGTGACTTAAGTGAGGAGAGACTGAAATAATTGATATTACCTTCATTGCACATGATCAGCAGAACAGCAGGCACCAGGCTGAATGTCACTGAGGGGCAGAACACTGTCTTCATATACTGGTCACCTGCCTCCCGTCTTGGACTTCCTCTCTTCCATGGGGAGAGTTCGGGCTACCACATTTGGCTGAGAAATTTGACCCATCCTGGAAGGCTTCTCTGAAATGCTCCCTACTCATTTCCTTGGTCTCTTCCATGAAGAACTCCATCTTCACCCAGCTCTGTCATCCACAGCCATCGCCACAGTCGAGACCTTGCTGTCACCAGAGACAGTCTGAAGGGTTTACTACACTGTGCCTCCTCCACCTTGGCCCCCGCCCTCCAGCCTTAAAGACACTTTCCCCTGTGGCTGCGCCCTGCCATCTGCTATCACCCCGTCCACCTTCATTCCTAATGGCAGTCACTCTTCTGAGTTTACCTACGTTATATAATGAAAGGGACAATGCTGTTAAATTCCCACACCCCTTTGCCTCACAACTCTCCGAACTTAGATGTTTTCAACTATCTCTGCCTCCAAAGAAAGGAGACTCCGTGACTCTGGAGAAAAGCCACACAACATTGCCATCTTTAAAACAAACTTCCTTCATTGGCCCTGTAGCTAGTCACTGAACTGGAGCTCCCTTACCTTTTTGCCAAAGTTTCAGGAAAGGAGGGCAGCTTCGTCCTCTCCAAGACAACATCACCTGTAGCCCTTTGCTCCACTAAATTGAAAATACTGACAGCAGTGAAAGTTTTGGACCCTTTCATTATTTATTTAAATTTTATCCTGTTTTGTTAAACTGAAACACAGCAGAACATTTTAATTATGTGGAAGTCCAGGTCCTGTGAAAAGCAAACAGCAAGAGGAATTGACAAGGAAAGATTGTATTAGAACTGTCTGTAGGAGAGAAGATCTCCAAGGAGCTAGAGAAAGCTGCGAGAGATGTCAGACCAGCAAGTGAGTCTGAGCCCAGGGAAAGAAAGCCAGTGGGAGGTGTCCTACGTCCGTCCTGCGCGGGAAGCCCTCCTCACCCAGGAGAGGGCCTGTCTCAGTGTCCCTGCCGAGCTCCACCAACAGTGGGAGCAGCCAGTGGATGCACGGCCCGTGGTGCCAGCAGGAAATGGATTTCAGAGCTCACCAGGCGGCCCCAGTCAACCCCGGTCCTGTTGTTGGATGTCTGTGAGGAGCACACTCGTGGCCTCCACAAATGGTGAAGTCTTACTCTCCACCTCCGTGTGGCATTTTCCAAAAACTCCTTCTTTTTTTTTTTTTTTAATAATGTGGAAAGGCATTTATTTATTTATTTTTTATTTTATTTTTTATTTCAGAATATTATGGGGGTACAACACTTTGGCTATATATATTGCCCATGCACTGCCCGTGTCAGATCCACAATTGTGGTCATCCCCCAAACTGTGCTCCCCGCATCCATTCAGTGAGAGTTTTTCCATCCCCTCCACCCCCCTCCCGCCTGCCCGCCCTCTGATGAATATTATTGCCCTGTGTGATGTAAGTGTTGATCAGTTAGTACCAATTTGATGGTGAGTACCAGTGGTGCTTGTTTTTCCATTCCTGTGACACTTCGCTTCGAAGAACGGGTTCTAGCTCCATCCAGGATAATACCAGATGTGTTAATTCACTGTTGTTCCTTATTGCTGAGTAATACTCCATGGTATACATATACTACATTTTATTAATCCACTTGTGTATTGATGGGCACCTTGGTTGTTTCCACATCTTTGCAATTGTGAATTGTGCTGCTATAAACATTCGAGAGCAGATGTCTTTATTATAGAATGTCTTTTTTTCCTTAGGGTAAATACCCAGTAGTGGGATTGCTGAGTCAAATGGTAATTCTACTTTTAATTCTTTGAGGTATCTCCATATTACTTTCCATAGAGGTTGTACTAATTTGCAGTCCCACCAGCAGTGTGTGAGTGTTCCTATCTGTCCACATCCCTGCCAACATTTGTTGTTTGGGGATTTTTTAATATGAGCCAATCTCACTGGAGTTAAGTGATATCTCATTGTGGTTTTGATTTGCATTTCCCTGATGAATAGAGAAGTTGAGCAATTTTTTATATGTTTGCTGGCCATTATTCTGTCTTCTTTGGAAAAGTTTCTGTTCATGTCCTTTGCCCATTTTTTAACAGGGTTGTTTGATTTTTTCTTGTTGATTTTCCTAAGTTCTGTATAGATTCTGGTTATCAGCCCTCTATCAGATGTATAGCATGCAAATATTTTCTCCCATTCTGTAGGTTGTCTGTTCACTCTAGTGATAGTTTCCTTGGCTGTGCAGAAGCTTTTTAATTTGATCAGGTCCCATGTATTTATTTTTGTTGCTGCTGTGATTGCTTTGGGGGTCTTGTTCATAAATTCTTTGCCTAGGCCAATGTCCATAAGAGTTTTTCCAACGTTTTCTTCGAGAATTCTTATGGTTTCATGTCTTAGGTTTAGATCTGTTATCCACTGTGAGTTGATTTTTGTAAGAGGTGAGAGGTATGGGTCCAGTTTCAGTCTTCTACATATGGCCATCCAGTTTTCCCAGCACCATTTGTTGAATAGGGAATCTTTTCCCCTTAAAATCCTACACTTAGACTTCCTTGGCATAGCTCATTCTTTTTTCCTGTCCGTACTTTCCAGTTGCTTCTCACTCTGCTTGTCGTTTCTGGAAGTCCAAGAGCTTTAACTTCCACACATACAACCAGTTCTCCAGACCTTGTTAATATGTGGGAAAGCCATCAATTTGTGATTATCACTCTTTATCTGGGCATGTTATGGACCTATCTCATTTTCAAAAGCTCTTTAATAGTCTCTTTGGAATTCCAACGGGCTAAATGAATTAAAATAATGATCATTTTGAGACTTACCTTCCTCTGTGTGTGTGTGTGTGTGTGTATGTATATATATATAGTCTATTTATTTTATTTTTGCAATATATTGGCTCAGACACCCAGAAACAATGTTGGCTGAGGGTAAGCAATGTTTTCTTGCTCTTAGCATTAATTAGAATTTCATTGGTGTTTTCCTGTTAATTATGATGTTTCATATCGAATTCTAATGTATTCAGTTTTTCATGTGAACAAAAGGTTATTTTTTGTGTCCAGTTTTCTTAGAGTATTTATCAGAAATAAATGCTGAAATGTACCAAATATCTTTTTCATCTCTTAATAAGATGAAGGAACTCTTACCCATTGAAACTATTATGATGATAAAATAATTTCCTAGAATTAGACTATAAATGTTCAGTGTGTTGATATTTAATTTACTAATGTATTATTTACAATTTTAAAATTTCTATGATAAAAGAGTGTGGTCTGCTCTTTTCCTTGGCAGTATTTGATATTTGTTTTAGACTGGCTTCAAAAAAAAATCTGAATTCATTCTTTTCATAATAGTTGAAAACAAGATGGTTATCTGTTCCATGGATAGTTTTTACAACATCCTCAGAATTCCTCTGAATCTGTTGCTTTTCTAAGGAGATGGGCAATAGTCAAAAAAGGCAGATCTGTGATAATTTTTACAATACATTCTATGTTATTAGGTTATTCAGCTTTCCTGTAGAAGTAACTTTATGACCATTTTTCCATGTTCCAAATAAAATTCTATTCAAAATTTTATTGGATTTTTATTACATTGAAGATTAATTTGGGAATAGTTGACAGTTTTAAAATATTGATTTGTTTTAAATTGGGAAATGTAGCCTCTCTTTGTAATGATTCAAATTTTCTTTTATGTAATTTACTGGAGTACTCCAGTCTTGTTTATGTAAGTCCTTCACTTCTGTAGTTAAGTTGATTTCTAAGTAGTACATATTTTTGTTGCTACTATAAGTGGATTTTTAAAAATAATATTGAATATACTTATTTTGCAACCAGGGATCTTAACCCTGTTAGCTGATCCCTTTTAATTTTGCAAATGGAAACTCAAGTGATTCATAAACAGTAATTTTACTTATGTGGAGCATTTGAAACTTAATATTTTTTCTTCTCCAAGTGTAAACTGAAACATTCAGAATAATAATTATAGTAGTAGAAAAGCCTGAAGCAAATCCTTAAGTATGCTAATGACTGTTTAAGAAAGATATTCCCTATCATATTTTAAACTATCATGTTTATTGTAATTCATTAAAATATTTATTTTGCTTTATCAGAAATAGAAGTTACATTTGGGGACATTTAATCTTATGGTATCGTGATGCTGGTAATAGCTCTCATTTAACGTACTTGTGTGTTAACGTGAATCGGTAGCTTTCCCAAGAATAAACTGTTTTTTAATTTCTGCAGATGCAATGCTTGGTTATTAGGATATTTAAAAAGAGCATATTGTTGTATATGACCCAACAGTATCATATCTAGTGTTTTTCATCTTCATTCATGACTGTGATTGGCGGATTTTCTTTATTGGGCTTACTTGGTTTTGCTAGCTTGCAAAAATTGAAATTGAGCAGCATTTATTCCTGTTTGCTGTTCTGAAGGTGTTTAAATGGATTGGAAACTTCCTATTTATTTTGTGTGAAATTCTGAAATATTAATAATTCACTTTTCACTTACCTGGGTACAGTGCCTTGTTTGGAACATAATTATTTAACAGCATTTAATTGTTCCAAAATGTTTAAGTTTTAATGAATTTTTAAAACATTTTAACAATTTTATATTGTAGATAAATAATATAGACTGTGTATTTTTTTTGGCCATAGAATCCCATGCAATATGAAATAAGCTGTACGTTTTAACAGCTTTATCAAGGTGTAATTAATATGTGATAAACTACACACATTTAAAGTATACAACTAGATAAATTTTGCCATATGTATAAGTCATTTCATTAAATATGAAATGTCTGATTTTGAATCAGAAGTTTAGTTTATTATATCTCAAACAAGAAGCAGTAAAATTAATCAAAGTATGTGCCTAAACCATCAACGAAGTTTCACCATCTTAACAGCAGCTTGTTTATGCAGCAGCGAAGAAGCCTGGAGAACTAGTGGTGATGGAATTGCCAAAGGCGTTTTCCACAGCTTGTTGAGAATGGATTATTTTTCCTTGCAAGAAGGGGTCCAAAACCTGGAAAAAGTGGTAGTCAGTTGATGCAAGGTCTGGTGAATATGGTGGAGGACAGAGAGTTTCCAAGTCCAGCCTCTAGTTTGAGCAGCGTTGTTTGTGCGACATGTGGTCATGTGTTGTTTTTTCAAGAGGATGGGCCTGTCTCTGTTGACTAATCTCAGCTGCTTAATTGCAAGCATCCTCCTTATTTTGCCCAACTGGTTGCAGTAGACATCGCTGTAATCGATTGATCAGGCTTTATGAAGCTGGAATGGATGATACCAGCGCTGGACCACCAAACAGACACCATTAGCTTTTTTTGATGAATATTCGGTTTTGGACTGTGTTTTGGTACTTCATCTTTATCCAACCATTGTGCCGAACGCTTGCAATTGTCAAAAAGAATCCATTTTCCATCACAAGTAACAACACGGTGTAGAAATGGTTCGCCTTTATGTCATGACAGCAAAGAAAGGCAAGCTTCGAGACGATTTCTCTTCTGATGCTTTTTTAATTCACGAGGAACCCATCTATCCAGCTTCTTTACTTTGCCGATTTGTTTCAAATGGTCCGATATTGTTGGAATAGTAACAGCATACCTTGCTGCTAATTCACACATAGGTTGAGATGGATTCACTTCCAATATAGCTTTCAGCTCATCATTATCCACCTTGGTCTCAGGTCACCCACATGGCTCATTTTCAAGACAAAAATCACCAAAATGGAACTTCTCAAACCACTGATGGACTGTGTGTTCATTAGCCACATCCTTCCCAAACACTTCATTGATATTTCTAGCTGTCTGCGCTGTATTGGTTCCACGACAGAATTCCTATTTAAAAATAACACGAATTTTTGACTTATCCATAGTTTCACAAAAATTGCTGTAAAAAAAAATTTGAAAGATAATCACAATCCAAAACTTGTGTTTGAAAGAATGAGGATGTATCGTCACACACACACACACAAAAAAAAATTCATGAGAAGTGAAGTGTCAAAGTGAAATGTCAGAGATATCAACTGTCAAACTGAAGGAAACTCAGTACTTAAGGAAATTGGACATTTCATAATTCATAATCTAATATGTACCCATGAAACCATCGCCAGAATCAGAATAGTGAGCATATCCATCACCCCAAAGTGTCTTCATGCCTCCTGTTACCCCTTTCTTCTGTCCCTCCCCACCCCCCAGAGAAACCTCTAACCTGTCAATATAAATCAGTTTTATAAATGGAATCATACCATATTTTGTATCTGACTTCTTTTACTTAGCATAATTACTGTAAACTTCAATCATATTGTTGTAGCATTCAATTTTTCGTAAACGTGTATTCTTTAGTAAGTCGTATTTTGTTGTGTGGATATACCACGATATGTTTATTTGTTTATCTGTCGATGGGCATTTAACTTATTTCCAGCCTTTGTCTATTACAAATAAAGCCACTAGAAACATTCATGTACAAGTAAGCCTTTTTATGGACATATATTTCATTTTTTTCTTGGGTAAATAGGCATGGGATAGTTCAGTCATATGATAAGTATTATGCAGTTATTAAGAAGCTGCCAAACTGTTTTGTAAATTATTCACACAATTTTACATTCTTACCAGCAGTGCATGAGAGTTTCAGTTCCACCACATGCTTGAGAACACTTGGTAAACTCAAGTACTTTTCATTGTAGCCACACTAACGTCTGTGTAGGAGCATCTCATTGGGGTTATAATTTGCATTTCTCTATGGAGCTGAGTTCTTCATGAGAGAAAACTTCCTCAGTAGCCGCCCCCCTGCCAACCTGGACTGGGTCACACTGTGCCTTCAACCTTGCTTAATATGAGTGCATCGAATTGGTCTTTATGTGTCTCTCAGCACTACTCAGAGGGAAGGGGACAAGTAGGGCAAGGGTGGAAATGTGGATTTAGCTAAAGCTTGTGTCTTAACAGGGAGGGCAGAAATGACAGAGAATATTTGAACTTAATGGGTTGTGATTCAGGAGCAGGAATTTAACTCTGGTAAAGAATAAGTAATGATGTGAAAGCCGAGATGTCTAGATAACAAGGAAGAATGACTTTCATTGCAGGTTCTTCAAAGAACCGAAAGAATGAGAAACTCTTGCAAGATTTTATAGGTGAGATATTTTCTGAAGTTCTGCCTGTCTTAAAATGTTTTTCTTGCATTCATACTTGAGTGAATGTATACATTTCTTAGACTGAAGATGATGTTTACTTTCAAACTCTATGTACATTGCTCCTTTGGTGTTATTTTTGCATTTTGTACTGCAGAGAAATCTGTGGACAGACATTTTTGTCAATAACACCTAAAACTATTTTTTGTTGATATGGATGTTTTAAGTATTTTTTACCTTTGAAATTAAAAGATAGCTCAGTAAAGTTTATTTGTGTGTAGTTTTCTTCTTCACAGGTGTATTGTCAGCTCAATCTGCATGTATGTTTTTCCTTAGTTCGTGAAGTTTATCTTCTATAATGTATAATATACGTTGTTTTCTTTTCTATTTATTCTGATGCCTTCTTTAATAACACCAATTATGCATTATCTATCCTAAATTCATTCTCTATTCCCTCTTCTTAAATTTATCTTTATTTTTCTCTATATTATAAGAAAACTGAGTAAATTTTATCCTTTTTATCTTAGGTTCTTTTTCCCATGGCATTATTTTTTTCATTCACTGAACTCATGTGCATTTTAATATAGCTGTTGAATTTTTAGTTTTCTTGCAATCTAGTTTTTAATATCAATTTCCACATTCACTTATGTTTTGTTTGTTTGTTTTTGATACTTCCTATACAAGTTTTCTGTAGGTCACATAGAGATCCCCTTTCTTCTATTTTACTGACAACATAAAACAATTTTCCTGAGTTATTATATCTTCAGTTGGATAAAATTTACATTTCTCAAACTGATGCATCATTTCCATAGAAAAGATGATGTATTATATCTCTTTATATTTATGTCTCCCTTTGAAGTTTATTAAATTCATATTAATAAAATATTCATCAGAAGATGGTGAATTATGCTGGTCTTGGCTGTATTTTTTGCTTCCTGAAGGGGTATAGCAAAATTATGTATATACATTTTTTTCCTCAAAACTATTATCTATATCATAGAGGGTCAGAGTTTCTTGGTTTCTTAGACTTCAAATCTCTGAATCAGGAAGAAGATAAAGTAGAAGGTGTGTTAAGATTCTATAGGGAGACTGCTTTTTGTTCGTTGAAGCCTAGATTCTTTTTCCTTGAACTCAAACTCTCAGCATTATCTACCTGATACATGTGGCAAGTTACAGAGGAAAGAGAAAGCTATGACTCCTAGAAGACCTTAGAACCACTAGAAAGCCCATGACCAAAGCACTGAGAGCTCCCAAGAGAAAATACCAGCTATATCTTCTGACATCTTAGAGTTGTTGATATTAGGGGCACCACAAATAGGCATTATCATATTTTAATTGACACCCAGTTTATTTGAGCAATGTCATTTGATGTTCAATGCTATTAAAATTTGATAGTATAAGGAAGTTCCAGTATAGTTTGAACATCAGACAAAATACCACAATTTAGAATTTAGCATAAAATTGCACAATTTATGTTCACTAAGATGTATAATTAATGAATTATCTTTGAAATCACTTAAGAAAATGAAGTAAATAATAGAAATTATGTTATAATGTTTAAGGAAAGCAAAAGAAAAAAATTAAAAGCATGTATTATTTTGAATATCAGAGAAATTAATATTATAATATTGTATGTAGTAATTTAAGCATTTTTATGTGGCTATAACATATTATTATATCCAAATCTTTAACTCCATACTCTCATATTTGAGTCATTGTAGGACATTTTTTCATTATGTGTGAAATACTCATTTCTAAGAAAAAGGAAATATCTACTCCACAATAATTATTAAACAAGAGTGGACAAAACTTGATTAATATTTTAGTTGACCCATTGTGATTGTTGTACCCTTCCACTGACTGGACTCTTTATCAAAAAGTAAAGAATAAAATTTCAGTTTCTTTCAAACAATTGTACATAAAGAGACACATCTCCATTAGCGGTCTTAATATTTATTGCTATTAAAATCCCATTGAATTGGATAGCATATCTATCTATATCTATGGCCATAGGTAGATAAATATGGCCGTAGATAGATAGATAGATAGATATCCATTGATTTGGTTACCTCTTGCTGTATAAAAAGTCACATCAAAACTTGGTGATTTACAGCAATTTACAAGGGCAGTCCAGAAAGTATCCAGCTATGTAATTCTGTTTTTGTTAGATTAACATTGGCTGCATTCTTTCCAGACATCCCTCGTATTTCTCGTGGTTCTGGGCTGAGAGGCTGCTCTTCTTCACCTGGTGTTGGATGTCTAGCTGGTGCAACATTGCTCAATTCCCGTGGCTGGCAGTTGGTGCTGACTGCCAGCCAGAAGCTCAGCGGGAGCTGCCCCTGGAGTCCTCGGCTCTTCTCGTTTCTTGTGGAAGTTCCAGGAGGAAAACATAGAGAGAAGGGGGATAAAAAGCTTATTTAAAGAAATAATGGCTGAAAATTTTCCAAATCTTGGAACGTATACGGACATGAAGATTTATGAAGCTCAAAGGACACTAAGTAAACTCAGTCCAAAGAAGATGATCTGGCACACGTCACAATCACGTTTCCAAAAGTCAAATACAAAGAGAGGATTTTGCAAGCAATAAGATAAAAGCAGCTTGTCACATACATGGGAATGTTAACAAGACTGTCGGGTGATTTATCAGCAGAACTTCACCAGAAGGCAGTGTGATGACGTATGCAGAAGGGTGAAAGAAAGTAATTGCCAACCAAGAATACCATACCTGGTAATCTGTACTTTAGAATGAAGGGAAGATAAAGACATTCCCACAAAAGCAAAAATTGACCAAGTTCACCACAAAAAACAATGCTTAAGGGAATTTGTGTAAGTTGAAATGAAAGGATGCTAAGCAACAACATGAAAACATGAAAGTATAAAACTCATTGACAAGGGTAAATCTGTAGATTATTCAGAATGCTCTAATACTGTGATGGTGGTATATAAACCACTTTTAACTCTAGTATAAAAGTTCAAATACAAAAGTATTAAAAATAATTGTAGCTAGAATATTTTATTAGTGGATACACTATATAAAAAGATGTAGTCTGTGACATCCATAGCAAAAAACCAAGAGTGGCAGTAGTAAAAGTGTAGATATTTTGTGTGTGATTGAAGTTAAGTTGTTATCAGCTTAAAATATTCTGTTATAAATATAAGATGTTTTATGTAAACCTCATGGTAACCATAACAATAAACCAATAGTAGACCCACAAAAGATAAAGAAAAAGGAATCAAAGCATAAAATGACACAAAAAAAATCACAATGGAAGACAGTGAAAGAGTGAGAAAGAAATAAGGAAACACAAAAGATTAGAAAAGAATTAACAAAATGGCAATAGTGAGTTCTTACCTATCAATGATAATTCTAAATGTAAATAGATTATAAAAATATAAGAATACCAAGTGACTTAATGGATATAACAAAAAATAAAAAATATATTTCCTACAGGAGACTCCCTTTAGCTATAAGGAGACATACAGGCTGAAAGCGAAGGGATGGGAAAAAAATATTCCACAGAAATGGTAACCAAAACAGAGCAGGTATATTTTTACTTATATAAGACAGAATAGATTTTTAGTCAAAATCTGTCATCTGAGACGAAGAAGGTCACTATGTCATGATAAAGGCCATCAATTCATCAAGAGGATGCAACAATTATAAACACATATGCACCTAACATTAAAGCACCTAAATATATGAAGCAAATATTAGCAGAACTAAAGGGAGAAATGGACAGTGACAAAATAATTGTAGGAGACTTCAATACCCCACTTTCACCAAAGTGATCATCCAGACAGAAAATCAATATGGAAACAGCAGTCTTTATTAACAGTATAGATCAAATGGACCCAACTGACATATACAGAACATTCCATCCAACAGAGGCAGATACACATTCTTCTCAAGCACACACAGAACATTATCTAGTATAGCTCATGTGTTGGACCACACACACACACACACACAAACATACACACAAAAAGTCTTAAACAATTTAAGAAGACTGAAATCATATCAAATATATTTTCCAACCACAATGCTTTGAAAATAGAAATCAGTAACAGGAGGAAAATATTAATAGAAAAGTTTACAAAAATGTGGAAATTATACAATACACTTCTATACCAATGGTTCAAAGAAAAAATCAAAAGGAAAATCAAAAGGTATCTCAACAAACCAAAATGGAAATCCAACATGCTAAAACTTATGGGATGCAGCTAAAGCAGTTCTAAAAGGAGAGTTTATAGAGAAAAAGCCTGCAATAAGAAAAAATAAATATCTCAAATAAATAATCTAACTTTACATCTCAAAAAACTAGAAACAGAAAAAAGGAACTAAGCCCAAAGTTGGAAGGAGGAAGGTAACAATAAAGTTTAACCGTAAACACTCCCATTGGGTGTACTCAGATATTTGTCCTTGTTCCAACAATGCACAAATCCTGACAACAACCAGGTAAGTCAGCTTGGAAGCAGGTCCTTTCCCTGTTGAACCTCAGATAAGACCTCAACCCTGGTCAACACCTTGATTGCAGACTTCATGAGAAACCTGAAGCAGAGAACACAGATATAACATACTTGGATTACTTGGATTCCCAGTGTGCTATTAAATAGTCTCCAAAACCGTAAGATACGAATGAATGTGTTCTGTTTTAAGCCACTAAACTTTGGGAGTAATTTGCTATGTAGCCATAGATAACTAATACAATGTCACACTTTTACTAGCTTCACTTGAAATCAATTATTTTTTCCATAAAGGCAACTCATAAAATATAGTGTTCCCAACAGACTGATAGAGATTTAAGGTAAAATTTTACAGAATTGTACCATATGAAAATGTTTATTCTGATTACTCTAAACTTTAAAACTGTATAATAGTTTAATGGCATTTGTCAACATTGGATACTTAAACTATAGCTTCATAGGCACCATATTTTCCCAGAAAAAAAAATTCTAAAGACTAATGGATTTATTTTCAGATTGTTGTACTAGAGTCAATTAAACCATAGGCTGCTTCAAGATTAATATAGGGTATAATGTTATGCTGGGATCTCTGCCTACAAAAATGAGATCTCCATGTTTCCTATGTGTTTCCTTTAGAAATAATGTTTCTATTAAAATTTATCTTGGTTTATTTGGATAATATGCAATGTAGAAAAAAATGAAGAAATCATATCTTTACCTCTGGAAGATTTGTCATTGGCTGACTTTCCTGTTTAATTATTAGTATGACAAGGCAGACATCTGCAAGGGGTTATTACAGCACCATTGCAGAAGAGATGTGTGCTGCAGTGGCTGGTGGCAAATAATTATAATGTTTTATGTATGAAAAGTGTTATTCCTTTTAAAGTACCATGTCACAGATCCTCCTTACAGAAGTCCAAATACTTTATAGATATACCCCTCCAGAAGGTGACGCTTAATCGTTCTGTCTTTGAGTGTAGGTTATATTTAGTGAACTCCTTCCAAACAACAACATTTGCATTTGGAAAGGGAAATAAAATGACTTGCCATGGAGAAGCCTGGCCAGCCCCATCTGAGCCAAGTTGCCAAGGTTGACCTAATCCTCTATGTTTACCATGCAGCCCCAATGGGGTGTGAGGAGAAGGCTCCCTAACTCCGTGATCTTCTTCCCCAAACTCCACAACTTCAACCTAATGATGGGAAAACATCAGACAGACCCAAACTGAGGGACAGACTATAAAATGTATATGAATTACTCTTCAAAATTATGAAGGTTATGAAAAACAAGGGAAGACTGAGAAATTATCACAAATCAGAGGACAGTAGGACACATGACCACCAAGGAAGTGTGTGACCTTGGACTGGATCCTTATCAGAAGAATTATATTGGTGGAAAAACTGGTAAAATTCAAATAGTTTAGTTAACAGATTTGAATATTATTTGCTTAGTTTTGACAAATGTGACATCTTTATGTAACATGTTAACATTAGGTGAATCTTAGTAAAGAGAATACAGTACAATTTTTTTTAAAAAAATAAATATTATTGTATATATTTAAATTATACAACATGATGTTTTAAGATACATGTATAGTAAAATGGTTACTATAGTGGAACAAATTAACATCTCCATCATCTCACATAGTTACCCCTTCTCCCTGCTATAGCAAGAGCAGCTATAATCTACTAATTAAGAAAAACACTGAATACAATGCATTATTATTAACTAGAGTCCTCATGTTGTATATTAAATTTTTAGATGTGTTCATACTACGTATTTGTTATTTTATATCCATTGACTATATCTTCCCATTTCCTGCCCTGCCTGCCCCACCATCTGGGGCTTGGTAACCACTGCTTTCTGCTCTCTGTAACTTTTTTCTAATTCTAAACTTATTTCACAATAAAAAGTTTTTTTAAAAAAGTTATGTTGCATTTGTTGCTTATACTAATTGAAACAGTGAGTAGAAATCCAGCTTTGTTGTTTAAGAATAAATTACAAAATTCGTTCTAACTGCCCTATCCAATTTAAACCAGTTTTAGTTATGCATTAATGTACTACGTTTGAATGTTGTTTTTTAAATGCTCTGTGCAACCAAAGACACAGACTGGAACAATGGTTATTTGGTTTAGAGATTAACACAAAGAAAAACAGCAAAATTTTAATGCCTCCAGACACACCTTAGTGAAAATATTCTAGCCTTCCAGTTTTATTACATTGAGTGGGAAGCAAAAGGACTTTATCATATGTCTGATAAAATGTCCAGGAGGCTTCAGGTTTCATTTTCTGGTGCTTCTTTGAGATGATCATCACAATATTGTGGAATTAAGCACAAACCCAACGATGTTAAGAATCCTGACTGAGGCTAACCACAAGTTACATAAACGAGACAATTAATCCATTGAATACAGAACTCATTCACTTTTTTTCTATTCTTTTCTTTCATCGACTGTTTAAGTCATTTATGACTCTCATTGAAGAGCTCTAATACTTGTGGCAAGTGATCATCCATTTGGGCTGCCTTCCAGATGTCATTGTTGGCCAGTGGGGACATTTGAGAAGCACCCACATAAACACTTATTCCAATCCAAATATCTCAGCCCTTGTTTTGTTAGGAACTGAAGTCAAGTTCATTTCAATGCATAAAGAAACTTTACTCACTGAAGTCCGTCTGGATTTGCATTTTATTACAATCTTATAATCCAGTTTTACTACCCATTGATCTAAATTTAGATTGTTCATCACAATATCGCCATACTATGAGGTGGGGTTGAGGGGGTGCCACTTGTTTTTTCTAAATAAAATATTAAAATGTGTCATTGATTCCAGCCTCCACATGGTGAGGTATAGATAGTCAACACAAAATCATGACTCTTATAAACTGCCCAAGACCAAATAATTATTTGTAACGTAATTACATCAGGTGGTGTATATTAGGGAAAAAATGCTATAATTACATTGGTTTAGGCACATTTAACTTATCGAGTTTTAAAAGTAGAACATAATATTTAACAATTTTGAAATTTTAATTGAAGTCTAATTAAAGATATTAGCATCCAGTAAGTAGTATAATTGTGCACATTGTGCTTCTCAATTCCTAATCAAGTTATTGAACTTAAAAATATGTTTTAAGGACTTCACAGAGATTATTGGATTTATAATCATTATGTAGAATAACAATAAAGTTAAATGACCTATTTAAGTCCCAGATAAAGGCCTTACTCTCTAGAATAGATAGTTTTCAAAGCCCTTAGGCACAAAATTAAATAGACCAAGGAAATAATAGATTCAAATATATACATTGACATAACTGATGGATCTGACAGTCTTTCACATCAATTTTTCTATATTTCTTTCAAAACTCTTAGAGGTAAATTGAATACTCTGCTTATTGTTGAGTAAGGCTTTAAAAACTAAGATTGTGCCCTCTGTTCTTAGTTAAATTTTAATGGCCTATTTCATTATAACAGGATATATCAATTGCATCCAGATAAAAATGTCCACCCATTCAGAAGAAGTCAGATACTGCATTGGCTGAATCATCTCAGCAGACATAATGATCTTCCTTATGTGTTGGTGCAAAGTCAAGTGCCCAGCAACTTCACACTGAAAAGTATATTCCAAGGAATGGCATAGACCTTGACCACATATTTGCATTTTCTAAATTACTTATGTTACAAAACTACTATGGCCCTGGTCTATGGAACTATGCTGCTTGTACAAAACCCTCAATAAAGTTCATGCTTCTTATGTATTTTCTATTTGTTTAACAATTTGAACCCTAGTCTATCTTAGACAAGTACTGACTTGTTTTATTGCCTCCTCCTGGTCAGGAGCATATCCAGTTAATGCATTCTAGGCACTCAGTCTTTCCTGTTGCAACAGTACAAAAGAAAGTAAAGAAAAATCATTACATTAGAATGAGGGAAGTAGACTTATGACAGGTTACAGTTAGCTCAATTAGAACATTCTAGCACTTTCTGGGCAGATTTTCTCTTTGTGCTGATACAAAGTTGGAAAAGCTAACTGTTTGAAGCAGCATCCTTGTTGATTTCATTGCCGCAATAGCTTTGTCAGGTCCAGTAGAAATACAGAGTATTGGAGCAAGTGCTCTACGAACATACAAACAGGTCACTCCTACACCCAACCCCTGCCCCCTGTGGTTAATAATCAGAGTAATAAGTGGGGCAAAGGAGGCAGCACCCAAGGTCTGTCTGGGAAATAATGGACATCATGGCTTTGAACATGCCAAAGAGTCAGGTGCAGCCTTAAACACCTAGGAAGCCTCTAAGAAACCACATGGACCATGCATAATGTGGGATCCAGGATGAGATCTTGGACAAGAAAGGATATTAGTTGAAGAACCAGTAATATCTGAATAAAGTCTGGCATTTAGTTAATAGCAACATACCAGGGTTGGTTCTCAGTTGTGACAAATGCACCACAATAAAATAAAATGTTAACAATAAGTAAACCAGGTAAATGGTACAGGGGAACTCTGTACTACCTTTGAAATTTTTTTTATAAACCTAAAATCATTCCAAAATAAAAAGTTTACTAAAAATAAAACCCTATCAAATCAAAACAGTATGGAAAATGCCACACTGAACTTCCGATGTGGGTTATGGTGATACTCTCGGAGCTCTTTGCCTAGGAATCTTCATCTGAACACCAGATACACCAAAGCCTAATTACAATTATAAAAATTACTGGAACCTCCACTGAAACACTCAGCCTTTTGAAAACAGGAGCAACAAAACTTAAGGTTGTCTACATTGCAAAACACTGTCTATTCAACATTTTGGGAATGAAAAAGGGTGATACACATAAATCCAAATATATAAACATTCACTAAATATTCGAGTTCAACCTGGGCAAGCCCACCTACTGGTTTGGTTTGCAGAACCTCTTATACATTTGATCACACTCAAGAAGTGACTTGCAGATTTAGCAACCCCAGGGGATAGAACCTTGAGTGAGGATCTACGTCTTTGCAGACACCATACTTTATCTTGAAGAGGTTCCTGCTACCCCCCAGGTGTTATCTTCTCTGTGAAGAGGAATCATATTAATAGTAGGAAATGCCATGGAAAAATGCATTCCTTCAGTGACAAGCATTTGCTGCACACCTATTATGTGAATGGCAATGGGACCATTGGGGAGGTAAAGGTTAATAAAAGACCTCCCATACTTAAGAGGCAATTATTCTGGCATGAAAAAGAGACACATAAAATGACAAATCTCTGCAAATCAGGAGGCTAGAGACATGGATAGCCCGACACATTCACTCATGAGTTACATCAATGCAGAGAAGACACAAGGGGCCAACATAATGGGCAGAAATAAACCATTCTGATTTGAAATAAAACAACTCAGCCTGTAGACAAGGCCTATTTCTCAATTTTGCATGATATTAGAGAAGGCTGTATTTGACTTTTTAGCATATTGTCAGAGCAAACAAGGCAAATGCACTACTGTGAAGCAGGCTGAGTCATTGAATGAATGAAATTATAAACACTGGAGCCAGCATTGCATCTTTGGTCCACAGTATTTACAATATATTTACACTAAGAACTACATTCATAAATTAGCTTTTGAAAAATTATAAACACTAGAGGTGACTAATTCTGTACTATTTGCATAAAATACTATTACATTTTTTGACTACCCAAAGCGTGAAATGACCATTATATCCTTTAAATGTTTAATGTGGGGTTTTAAAAGCTGGTATAAGGAATCAATCCAACCAAGACATTTTCCTAATGAAGTTCCTACCCAGCCTTGGACTTCTGACGCTGGCAAATAAGACATGGGCACCTAGGGAGACCCTGCTGACACCCACTTTAGCATGGCTTCACCTGCTTGTTTTCTTCTCATTCTGGTGGTATTTTTGCTGAACCTAAACTGATAATAATGATCTACTTACATGGCCTATTGTATATATCTGTCATATTAAAGTCTGGACTGTTTGTTTATCATGCTGTGATCTATAGCTTTCTATTAATTTAATTATACTAAAAGATCTTAAAAGCCTTGGGCTAAGTAACATGTCAATTAGAAATGAGTTTAACTTGGAATAAATATACATTTAATACTTGTAATTTATTGCTTTAAATGCAAACAAAGCCCTCACTATGACACAATCTATTATTAATTGCTCCAATGCCCGGAGTCCAATTAAGTAAATCCATTTATATTTTCTTCAGAGAAAGTCAATGTTCATTTCTCCTAGGAAGTACTAGAGGCCTAAGTTTCCTTTCTCATAAACAAGTAAGGCCACAAAGCACGTTTGTGTGTAATGAACTCTATCCCCTGCAAAGCCGGGGGAGGTGGAGAAGTCAGGAGATGGGCTCACATCTCTTGGACAAAAGTAACACCCAGACCAATGTCAGGTTCACTTAAGTGCTTTTCAAATAAAATACAATGAGACTTGATTACAGACTAATTAACTGCCCTTTTAAAAATGTTTTTGACTTTCAGTGAATGTAATCCAGGCATACATCTGAAACTACAATAATAGTATGTCCTTGCAATTATATGTGGCCTAAAAACAGCTCTACTGATAGCTTTTTCTTTTGGCTTGTGTATGAAAAGTTACACATAAAAATGTCAGTCTCTGTGCTGAGAATAGATACTTAATGCCCCAGGTCACATTTTATGTCAAAAGTTATAAATCTCTGAGAAATAACATTTATAGTGGAAACCCTGACAGAATATTTTATACACTCATGCTGTCCACAAAAGAAAGAATTTAGGAGTTTAGAAACTTTAATATGTGAAACTATAAACAAATATACACAAAGCCATTTTCAATGTTTTCTGTTATTTCACCCCCCCGAAAAAGCAGAGAATTTTTCATATATTTGTCATATCTTGTTTGTGAACTTCCACTGAAAATTCCCTTCCAAACATAATTTTTTAATTCAGATACCTCTCATTAATATTATTATATTTTGCTATTAAATATTGTAAACATTATTTTGCTTTCCATGGTGATACATGCTAGGTTTCTGTAAAATCTCTATTAGAGCTCAGCAAAAACTTTATTCTGTGTTATCTAAATTGAGATCTTAGTTTATAAATTGAGGGTGTTGGGTATGTAATCTGGCTTCAAAATGTTGCTGTGTACCCCATGTCTCCTCTGGGTTGCTCGCCGTCATGTTAGGAAGGCAGGCTCTGGGGTATTCTACTCCTTAATCCAGGACCTACCTTTAAGCTGGAAATAATGATAGTGATGATATCATGGCATGGTTTGAGACACAAACAAGATAAACCGTTAAGTGTTCACATCTTAATGGCATTTAGGAACCCAGAAAGTATAATATTCATCATTAGGTTTCTCAGGTTAAAGTTCAAGTCATATGTGCTCCTTTTGCAGGTGCTAAAGTTTGTGTTCAATTGGTTTTCTTATATCTAATAAAGATGAAAGCACTAATAAGCGTATCAAAGGCAGATGTCGTCTTTCCCAATTTAATATTCTACCTACTGGAATATTAATTTAATGCCTTCATCTAAAACCTTGAAAAACATTGTTGAAGAAGAAATAAAAATGCACCCCTAAAGTGGGAAGACAGCTCAGAGCATGGACAAAGCCTTGATTGATAGGTTCAAACAAGGTCCACTGAAAAGACAGAAGCGACATTTTGTTTCCTGGGCTATCAGAACCTGAACAGAAATTTCTTGGCTATTCAAATTCTACTGGTGAAAGAAGACTAAGATTTTCCTGTTAAAATAAAATGATGCCTGGATAAACTCATTTAATGTTGTCTAGATTAACTTATTTGACGATGTCTGAATTAGCTCATTTAACATATCAGTTTGATACATATTCTTAAAATAGTAGCTTCCACAATGTTTTATTTTACATGCTTGTTATAGGATGTACGTTCATGTTGATTACAATATTACTGCACATGAAATACCAAAATTTTAAATTTCAATGGAAAGAGACTTGTATTTATCATTGTGTTGGATTTTGTTTGTTTTTGTGTGTGTGTGTTTTTTTTTTTTGGTATACATTGAGGAGACTGTAACTCTTTCCTGAGAAGGAAAAAGAGTCTACCCTTATGGATCTGAATTATGTATTAAATTGGCTCCAAAAAAGGCCAGAGAGAAGTTTTCTCAGTCCAGTTGTTCTACAGGAAATCACATCTGTGTGCATAGAGTGCGAAATGAGTTGTTCAACATAACAGAGAGAAAATAGATCAATTGCTTTGGAATTCATGCTAATGTATGCATTGGTGGAAATTATTACTGAAGGAGAAAAGAAATCTTAAAATGTACTTCTAATATTGTTAGGACAGAGAAAAAAGTGGTGGGGAAAAACTCAGTCAGTTATCTATTAGTCGTATATTTACTGAGAGGATGAGGTTTCTAAGTCTAGGAATATGACCATGCTTATACAAAGTAGATTATATACAATTTATACACAAAAATAAAGTATAGACAATGTTTATAAATATAACAAAATTAATAAATTTCAAATGTCTCATTTAAATATACAATTATTTTATTTTAAATTACTACAATTTGATTATTTTAATATGGCTAGAGGTTTATAATTCAATAAACTGTTTTATTATTAGAATAACATCTTGAACAGGAACAAACATTACAGGTGATAATGTGGTTATAATAAACCTGTATACATCTGTATACATGCACATTCACATATATTCACACTGGGTTATATGTCTCATAATATGTCTGCATACTAATCTCAAGAGTGAACTCGGTGGTAGCATCATACTTAACCCTCGCAAGGGCATTATAAATAGCAGTACTCCCCAGGCACCTAACAGGGGAGTCAGTAATTTATTCAAAGCATGCTAACCTCAGGTTGGAGCTGAGATTTGAATCTGATCTCTCTGACCACAAAGGCTGGGTGTTAAGTATTGTGCTCACTTGCCTGTAGGTCTAAAGGGGCATTGTCCTTAGCTATGTATAGATACGGTTATTAGCCCAGATGCCAGATACCTGCACACACACACATATACACACAAGGATAGTTATTCATACTTACAGAATTTTTTTTCTGCTTCTAATGTTTAAATTTCAGCCTTATGTTACGAGACTATAAATGTTTACTCAACTGGTAACATCCAATCTTATCTAAATTGTGATTTCCAATTCTAGCCTTATAATAAAAAATCATACACTTAATCCTCATTTGGATATAAAAACACATGCTGATATAACAACCTACAGTGATTTATTATTCTGGTACATACACACATAGATAGTCTATGTCTATTTGAATTTTTTATAAATATTTTTCACATAGTATCCACATAAGTATTTCTGCATCTGTGAATGCACATATACTCTTCTCTGCATGAATTAGGTGTAGCTCTGAGTGCGTGAGGGGAATGTAAAACTGCACTGGTCTATATCAGAGAAACAGAATTGAGCCATGAGATAGGAGAGTCAGGGAGCCTGACTGAACAATAAAATATTCACAAAATAAAGCCCACAACCACAAATAACTCAGTTAAGCAAGAGTGATGCAGACAGGGCACTGCCTGGAGATTGATATCACGGGGACAGCTGATCACCCAAGGCGTTCATCAATCCCCCAGAAAGTGCCCTGTGCCAAGGTCACTGTAACTATAAGAACCCATTTTTTTTTGCAGTAGAGGCTTTAAAAATCCTTCATTTTACTTGGTTTCCTGCAGTATCATCATTCCATCAGGTGGTTGTGTGAGGCGTGACTTTGAATGGCGCTGGACTGAACTTGGTATTTCTGAATACTTGATCTTCAAGGCAGCAACCAGCCAAACACGTTCTTCTAGTGCGGAATATTTTATCTGGGCTGAGTAATATTTCCATGTTTTTTGAATCATTAAAATTTAGTAAAGTCTTAAATAAAATCGGTGCTTTATCTTGAACCATAACACTCTCGGAAGAAGACCATATAAAACATAAATTCTTAGTTTTCATCAGCATTCATAATGGGAATAAGGACACAAAGCATCATATTAATGAAGGCCATAGAAGAAGTTGACCTGGAATTTATTAATTTAGCTCTGATTTGCAATAATCCCCAGATACATCATGCAGTGCTGTCATGAGAAGTGGCAGACATAATTACATCTGACTCTGCTACCCCATACAAATAATTACTATTTTGATTTTCTTTTATTTTAAATACCTTGGGTGACTTACGCCCACACACCCTGACCTCCACCCTCCACCCTCTGATTCCTGCACCGTGCTCTACACTCCAGGACCCGACCTGCAGGAATCCACTGTCCACCAGTCTTTGGTTTTGGTCAGTGGGAAGCACAGGAAAATGGGACAGACTGAGGGATAGGGACGAAGAGAGAGAACAAGGAATCACAGGGAGGAGGCGTTTGCCCCTCCGGCTGCTGCCCTCAGCCCAAGGTCGAGTGCTCGTCCCACAGCCCTCTGCACCAGCCCTCTTTCCCTCAAGACTCCATCGTTGCTGGTTTGCCGACTTTTCCCAACGAGAAGATGCAGATGACAGACTGAAGGACGTGCCCACAATGTCTATGGGCCCCCGTGGAGGTCTGTCCAAATCCAGGAGTGTAATCTCCTCATGCTTGAAAATCCCTACTTCTCCTTATTTTGTTGTTTTGTTCTTCTTTAACTGCCAGTAAAAAAGTAAGCTAAGCCCTTCCGTTTGTTCATCACTTCAGTGTTTTACCTTCCAGACTGTGGTTGCTCACTACTCCCCAACTTCGACAGGGACCTAAAGGCTCATGTGTCCCAGTGAGGTGACTTCTGGTTCATACCTCCCACGTCCTGTGGGCCATGTTCGCAGTCCTGAGAGGGAACCTATCTGATCTCATCTAATTTAGGCTATTGCTCTAGAGTTAATTTAAGGCAAAACAAAGGTTGATCTTTTGTTTTGTTTTGTATTGTATTGTTTTGTTTTTTAATGTGACTTTCCCTTGCTGCATCCTACCGGTTTACATAAAGACACCTGCAATATCTTAAACACTTGAGGTTACATCAGGAGTATTTAAAGGGAAATATTAGAATAATATGTAGTTATCATCTTCACGATGAAAGTTATTTTCTTCTGCCATTTGGAGGTAGAAATTGGTCCTGGATAATAGTTTCCCATTCAGAAATCTATATGTAGTTTCTCTGTCTGAGGACATTCAACTCATAATCTCTGTAACACAAGGTAAAGTTGGTAGGATTTGGATAACACCATGAAACGAGCAAGCAGTAAGCACTCTCCCCTCAGAAAATCACAATAAATATTTTGCCATACTGTCCAGATTTATCTACAAATCTGTATATTTGTAGACAGGATTTTAAATTTTAGAACTGGATATTCAACCTGGATGTTCTCAAATTTCCCTATTTTCCACATCAATAATCATTTCATTCTTTTCTTTCAGGGGGAATAAAAATACAGACCTATAATTAAAATCAGGGAAGACCCCCAGGCTAAGAACATTGGATGCTACATCTTTCAGGCGTAGAAGGATGGACCCACTTCCTCTTTGCCCCAGCAGGAGGCTCTCCAGGCAATGTCCACAGAAGAGTTCTGTGGCCCAGCTCATGTGACCTCTGCAAATAATAATAATAATAATAATAATACAGTAATAGTAATAACTCCTTGTTCAGTGTCTTTGCTAGTATGCTTTATTAATAAAATACCATTCCATAAAATAGTGCCAAACTTTGAGTAATTTTCCTATGAGTAGTACTACATTAAGTATACTTAAACAATATACCACTATGCAGGGTGTTCTAATTTATATTTGTTTCCCACACTAACGATGGTCAACTCTTAGCAAAAAAATATTATGAGAGCAATTTATTTGCCTTTATATTTTGCAAGATGAATTTCAACAGCTATGCCATTCAGTAAATTTATTTCTTTATTTTTAACCATGTAATAATAAAACTGTTGTTATCTCCTCTACTCATCTACAAGTCTTTGCATAAACTTTAGTTGCCAAAGATCCTTTAAAGGATGAACAACCACACATTGAAAAGTGTTGGAAACGCAGTTACTTTTATGTTTTCTCAGGAGCAGCAGGTTAGTCACTTCCTCTCTCCAACACTGAATCTTGTCAAAGAAAATGACAAGAAAAACAAAACAAAGCAAACAGCAAACAGACAATTGAAAAGGAACTGTTGGATCGCATATGTGTTGATACAGAGCTGTACTTTAAAAGGTTGCAATTTAGTTGATCATAAAATGAAAATACTACAAAAATCTTCTGTGGAGTTCTTTATGGGGGTATCTACTAGGTATATTAGTCATTACTTTAAAAAAATATGCTTTGGAAGAAACTCATCCTTTGAATGGGTGCATGTCACATCATGTATAAAACAATGTTGAGCAGTTGTATAGAAAGACTGAGTTAAAACAGAAGCAGTGCCTTACCTGGGAATGTGTGTTCTGCCCAGACTGGCATTCTGTTGCTGGCACAGGGAAGTCCTCTTCCGCCCCATGTCACCAAGGTCAGGACCCATAGCTCAGCCTCCTACTTGCACTTTGCCCCTTCTGCCTTTCTCAAACTGTAATAGGATCGTCTCTGCTGAGCTGATCTTCAAACCTGGACCCTGACATCTAACTCTGTTACCAGATCCAAACTGAGTCCACGCTGTAGCCAACTTCACCCCACCAACTGGACCTACCAACTGTTTTTCTGTTCCTACCCCCTACACTTTCCCCTTCATTTACCTAATTATTTATCCACCCATCCACCCAGCCAGCCCTGGAAGGTCTGTCAAGCCGCCCTGACAAAACTTTATCAGTCACTGTGGTAGATGCAGGGGCTACTCAGTGATGAGGTGGAGAAGGCTTGAGCTCTCGTGAACTTTGTGTTCAAGGAAGGAGAAAGAAATAACCCAACACAGAAATATCAGCACAAAGAGAAAGTAGAAAATATTGATGCGCAGAGAGTTGGAAAAGTATAACAAGCAGAGGGTGCTTGGGTGGATTCCATAGATTGGGTGGTCATGCAAGACCTGTCTGGGAGGTGACATCACAAGCTGCAAACATAGTTTATAAGGCTGGGAAATGATTCCTACATTCCAGTAACAAAAAGAAGGCCTGTGTACCGTAGAACTCGAACACACAGTATAAAATGGGGTCCTGATTTTAGGCAAGAGCCAGATCTTGTGGGATTTGCTGTTCTAGGAGACCAACTATGCATGAAGGACAGCTGGAGGGGGGTTTCTAGCAGGGCAGTGACATGCTCTGATAATTGCTTCAAAGTGACAAGGGGGTCAAATTGGTAGCAGAATCCTTAGAAGATTTCTGCTGTCACACAATCTGAAACATAGTTTGCACTTTCTATAAAATACAATAGCCTCCACCCACTGATAGTACCAAACCCTATATATATGATGTTTTTTTCCTATGCATACATACCCATGACAAAATTTAATTTACAAATTAGGCACAGTACTCTCACATTTTTGCCCCATTATTAAGTCAAATAAGGGCTTCTTGAACCCAAGCACTGTGATACTAAGACAGTCCTTCCAATAACCAAGAGGGCTCCTAAGTGACTCACCAGGGGGTAGATTCTATTGTGTGGAGACAAAGGAAAGATTCATGCCCTGGGCTGGATGGAGCTGACATTGAGAGATTTCACTAAGCTACTCAGAGTGGTGCAGCATTTAAAACTTATAAATTGTTTATTTCTGGAATTTTCTATTTAATATTTTTAGACCAGGTAATTTAAACTGCAGAAAGTGAAATAGCAGATAAGAGGGACTAGTATATTCCAAAACCCTTTAAAATAATCAGTCATGAATTTGGAAAAAAATGAAATAATATCTGGAGACTGGAGGTTTTTATCTGATTTTTTTGTAAAGTATGTGATAGAAAATATATGCTCACAATGTTGCATTTTTATTAGCAGGCAAAATAACTTTTCTGAATTATTTTTATTTCAGAAGAACTCATCAATTTTGGGCAATACATTTAGTACACAAGAGCATGACCTTTTAAGAGAATTGGGGAACTACGAGAAAATAGCAACCAGCACCCCACGCAGAGTCAGCCTCACAGCTTCTTACTTGTTTGTCCTATACTTAGGAAACAAGTAATTTTGATTCTTCAGACATTTGTTTGCTTGTTCAATTCACATGATGTTCTTTTCTGTCCCTTCTCAGCTTTCACATCCATGTTGTACACGGGTGATGGAAACCCAGGCTGATCTCAGTGATTTGCTGTTGTAATTTCTGGTAGAGTGTAGGGTTATGAAGGATTTGGTTGAGTCAGTGACAAAATTTCCTGCAACAACTTTAAAAATGTATATATATATATATATATTTTTTAAATTTCTAAAGGATTCTTGTGTTCTTATCTTGTGAAAGATTAACCTTTACAAACAAGAAAACATATAACTCAATGTAGATCAATATTATATGATGCCATTTCTTTCTTGAATACAGTAAAATTCTTGTCTTTAGCCAATTTTCTTCTGAATGAATGAATTGACCAGCAGACTGAAGTGACATTAACTTAATAACAAACCTCCAGCAGGTGTATCTATATAGATACTTCCATGAGTGCATTCTGGTTAAGAGTCAGGGAGTTCGTCTATATCCCACCTATATTTGAAAAGACGGTGGCATAACAACTATGATGAAATTTGCAAATGATTATTTTTAACACATTAAGCCTAGGACTCTGCATCCACTTGAGCAATAACACATTGTTTCCAAATTCATCTATTTTCATTGGGCATATTAAGGGAAAAAATCTGGCTTTGTCTGCAAAGGAGCAATCTGACAATTATGCAGTTAACATTTTTGAAAGCAATAGTAAAAAAAAGATAATTCAGGACAGACCACTATACTTTGTACTACAAAGTCTTGTAGCCTATGCTATTTATTTGTTCATATTCATTTCTTTTTTTGTGTTTAATCTTTAATTATTTGCACTGGTTTCTCAGCCATCCAGCCATCATGAACTTGTCCTTATGTTGATAGTTCCTGCCAACTGTTTCACACATGGAGAATATTATTAGGAGCTATACTCTAAATTTAATACACAGCTACAACTGTTTTGCTTTCATTATGTGTGGTAATATCCATAAATAGATGCTTCGTTGTTGGCACTTACTGCTTCTCTCTCCCCTCTTGCATTGCCTAATTATGGCTCTCCCTTGAATAATTTGGCAAATGCTTGTATAGCCTCTTCAATTAAAAATAAATAAAGCAGAAGAATGTTCTTTCTGTATTCTTCCATTTAAAAAAATAAATGTTATCCTTTAGATCTATTAAAGGAATCAATCCAAATCTTCTCTTTCCAATGTCATTTTTCTTAGGGCAAATTGAAAATGTGTGGTATCTAATCCACATAAATATTATCCTTTCAACCCCCACACTTCCTATTGCATAAACTTCCCAAACAATTGTTTCATACAATTTTACTAAGAGTGGAAACTAAGAGCATGTGTTCACTCTCTGTTACTGCAGTCTCCAGTGCCGCTCTGGGGTCCCTACAAGTCCCCGCCCAGCTGTGACTCAGCTCTCCAGGATCCAGACCCCCTAGAAGCCTAGATCAGACAGAGCTCAACCTCTTTCTAAGATAGTGTTAGAAAAATTATCACTTACCCCCACCACATTTTAGTGCATTTGGTTACACATAGGATAGCAGTGAATATTAAGGTTTTATTCAACCCTAATTAAATTGTTTTGAGGTTACATTATTTTTGACAGACTCAGGTTTTACTGTTTGACATAAGCAGAAGGCAACACAAAGGAAATAACCATCAAACCATAAACATGTTATTTCATACTGAACCTTTGAATATTACTAAGCTGTGGACTAACTGCCCTAACCTCTGTAGTAAGAAAAACAATAAGCAATAATACAGTTATTTATTTTGCATTGAAATCAAAATTTTTTTATAAATGTGTGAGAAAGCAGAAGAAAAAATGGAATACAAGGAAACTTCTGGGTTTTTTTTTTCTTGAAATGAAATATTCTGGGCACATATAACCTTTTGTTCAGTTGTATAATCCTGTCTCGCATGTTGAAATGAGAGGCCAGAGTGTTAACCACAGAAAGATGCAAGGTTCTCAGGATCTGACTTATAGGAGCAGAAGAGACGGTCCACACAGAATGTTTCCCTAATTCCCTTAGCAAAGCAAATGTTCTGCTCTTCAGTGAAGTAGCTTTTACCATGTACCACATTCAAAAGGTCAAGGGTAATTAATTTTCTTACTAAATTCCTCTGCAGTTTGGAAGATAACATTATAAAGGAGGAGAGGTCCTATGTTCACAAGGGGCAACACACGTTAAGGCAGAATGTGGAATATTTACCTACATCATGGGCAAATTAACTGAGTCTCAAAGGATCAGACCAGAAAATCCAGGAAGCCTAACTCTCAGGACACAGTGAGGGATCTGAAGAATTTCCCGGATTGTGTGCAGGACCCTGAGATCTGGAAATCACGTTTCCACTGAACCACCAACTTAAAAAATAGCTGCATTTTATCAGAATAAATGAAATTGAGCCTATGAAACTATTGTCTAGGAAATGTAGCAGGGGAAGCAAAGATCAGAGAAGATAAAAAGAACAAGTAGAATTTTGTTATGTTATCTTCAAAATTATTTTTTGTTATCTCTATGTTATACTTTGCCTCAACTCTCTAACTCAAGGTAAGAGATTCACCAGGTGTTGAAACTGAGATGATGTGTTGACAACCACTCATTCGCAACTGCCATTTTGCTGTGTTGTATAAGACACCCTTGTATAACGCAATTGTGATAAATGTCTTGAAAGTGTGTGTCTCAATGTGTTCACTGAATTTCAAACTCTAATACTGGAGGCAATTCAAATTTTAAGCTAGATATTTCTAAGCAAAAATGTGAAGTATTATTTTTAGATCAAGGGGTTTTAGAAGTATGTAAATTGTCTAGAGAGAGCCAGGGATTGTGAGGGGAAGAAGACCTGGATGTTGGTCCCATCTGTTCTTTGATTTCCTCTTAGGTTTAAAGACTTAGGAATAAAACATGTGGCTTGCTTCAGGCTGACTGCATGCAGTACACACCTAGGTCTATACTAGTCACTCTTAATGGTGATACCAGTGTACCCAGATGCCATGGGGCTCCTCCCTCGCTCCTGGGCAGTGAATCCCAGAGCAACCACGTCAGTAAACTCAGAGCTAACATGTCTTAACACCTGTGTGTCAAGCAGTGTCCCACATGCTGTGTGTGTATCAATTCATTTAATTCCCACACCAAACTCATGAGGGGGTTACTAGCCTTATTACCAATTTACAGGTGAGGAAAATGAGGCAGGCAGAGATTGGTTATTTTCCCCAGAAAATGTGCTAGTAAACATCAGAGACAGAATTTGAATGCAATCATCTGGGCTCCGGAATTTGCATTCTTTATAAATACATTACACCCACCACAAATTTCAGAAAATCATCTAAAGCTGAATGAAATTTTTAAAATCAAATTTTAAATAGGTAATCTATTGTAATCTAAAAAATTTTTAATTATTTTTATTTGTTAGTACAATATTATTATTTTTAGCATTATTTGTTAGCATGACATTTGATGGAAAAATAATTCTATTGTTTTGCTTTTACCAGTTTTTAAAAATAAAGGCCATAATATTTTTCCTATAATAACTTATAAGACATTTGCAAAAAGCTACATAGTAAAAAATTCATCACTGTGGTAACAGTAGCATAGATCTTAGCCTTCATCCTTACCAATATATAAATTCAATTTTATAGTGGCTATAGAAGGCAACTTTGAAACAAATATTTTATTTCAATTTGTGGATAAGAAAATAAACGAATGGCTGAGATACAAATAAAAGCATCTATCTAGTGCCTGCAAGACTCAAAGAATCAGCCCCGACAGTCCTGGCTGGTCCCCTGTGCTCCCATTCACTGCCTGCTGGTGCTTGAAAGAGAACGTGGGACGTGGTCCAGTCGACTCCTGCCGGCTCACACCGCGTGCCGTAAGGAGAGTTTTGATGCGCTTTGTCAATTTAAATGCAGTACAGGTTTTAAATAGAAGACATGAAAAATATGCGACACGCACTTGTCACTAGAGAGAAGAGAGAATTGGAAAGAAGAGAAAGAGGAAGCAGAGGAAGAGAAAATACAGAAAAAGTGATGCTTTCTGTGTCCTGCTGGCTGCACATCTTGCTCTCGACACTGGCTTGCCATCAGGTACCGGAGGCTGGTGACAATGGCCTACTGTTGTTCTCCGTCTACTCCACTGAATCCAGCATTGACGATTTCAGGAGCCAGAGGGGATGCGCTTTCCCAACCCAAAAACAACATTCAGAGTTTTCCTTCTGTGAACATTTTTGTAAATGAGTTTGAAATGCTTTTGTTTTGAGGAATAGAATGAGCTATATTGTGTGGACAGTGAACAATCACTCATTATTTCCCTTGACTAGATTTTGAATTCTTCCTTGACTAAGACTGACCACATTTCACTTTTACTTAGAAGTTTCATTTCTTAGTCTCTGACTTTCAACACAAACTTCCTTTTTTTTTTTTTACCTTTTTTTCCCTTTGGGGAAAAGTGATTACTTTTTTTATCCCTCTTGGACACTGATTACTATAGGTCTTTAGATTTACTAGCCACAATTGTGAAAGAGAATACTACTCTAAAATTTTATTGGTAGATACAATGACTTCCAAAATAACACAAATGTAATATTCTCATCAATAAAATAGTAAGCAATGGGAACAATAGTGGTGGGGGAGTAGTAGCCATTTTACCAGCAGAAACTGAGGCCGTCTGAGCAGGCATGATGCATCCCTTTAACTGAAGGCATTCAAAAGATTCAGAAATTAATTTTTTTTTTAAATTGCGCTGGAACTTTTATTGAAAAACAGTATTTCCATTACAGTTTTCCAGATTGCTTCTCTTTTCAGGCAAAAGTCAATATCTATTTAAGAATGATTTTGAAGATAACATGCCCTTACTGTGTCCCTAAGTAGTTGTTATATCTAGAACCTAAATATGACATAGGTATTAAATTTAGTCATTGTAACTAAGAAATTCATAAAATGGACACCATGATTAAGATTTTCACAGGACCAAAGTTCCTAAAGAATTCATCAGCTTGTACTTTCTGGAGTGTAATTTAGTTAATTGACTTGACAGTCTAGTCAATGAGGCTCAATGTGGGGCAATGTGCCCACCCACCCATGGGGCTTTGGGAAATGTCTGGAGACATTTTTGTTTGTTACAGCTGAAGGGGTGCCACTGGTACTGAATGGGTAAAGAGCAAGAATGCTTTCAATGATCCAGACAGCCCCCACGACAATTATTTGGCCCAAAATGCCAATAGTGCTGAAGTTGAGAGACTGGTTTCAGGCCTTTAGTTTCTCTGGACGTGGCTACCTGATGTTCTGCCTGTCAATTCTCTGGTGTTTAACCAGCACTCTTCAGCACTGCATGATCTAAAAGCATCCAGTCTCATGTTTCTGGGAAGCAAGCCCTTTGAGATGATCTGGATTCTTTCTCCAAGTTATGCAAGTGGAATGGGCGACAGAGGAGTGGCTCTAGAAGGCCTTCAATTGCTTTGCTTGGTCAATACCATGCAGCAAATCTGCCACGTCCTCTTGGGGTTTGCACCCCTGAGATTTCCTCCAAAAGAACTTTAAGGCAAGATGTGCTTCCCACTTCCTGACACATACACTCCCTGACGGTGTACCCCCCACTTCCTGATGGTGTACTCCCCACTCCCTGATGGTGTACCTCCCAATCCCTGGTGGTGTACCCCCCCACTCCCTGATGGTGTACCCCCCACTCCCTGATGGTGTACCTCCCACTTCCTGACACATACCCCCAATCCCTGACACTCACCCCACCCCCTGACGCATACCTCCCCTTCCTGTGGGCATACCTCTGGTGACTGGCAGTGGCAGAGGCGTGACACTGTAGACAGTCAGCTGAGCCCAGGCTCCACATGCCGTGGCCCACAGATCTGTGGAAATCTTACTTTGCAACCCATAGTTTCTGGTTCAATTCTTACATTTATAAGAAGTTCATGCTGTTTTAGATTCCTCTGTAGTTTAAAAAAATAAAAATAAAAATCAGTCTCTACCATGCAGCCCAAACTGGGTTTTTTGGAAGTGTTCCCTGTGCTCCAGCTTTTAGAGCACCCTTTTGGCCACGGAAAGGCATTTTTAATGGAATCATGTCTCAACTCTTACTATTTCCCATTGGGTTATATTTAGAAAAACTGTTCTTCTGATATTCACTTTGAAGAAGTCTCTTCTTTGAAACTTTATCCCTCCTCAGAGAGATTTATACGTTCTTGGCCTTAATGACTGAGATTCCCTAGTGAGCCCTTCTGCACTTTATGCTCAGAGAGAATCATATTTGCCACATTTACTTTAAATGATGAATCTTCACGTGTATAGCTCCCAAAGACTGAAAGCAATATACAGGCCTTGCAGAAATCAAATAAAGAAAACTAATGAAGGAAGGAGAGGTCTGGATGTACTCAATAATCAATAATCTTTATTTTAAGACCTGATCAAAATCACAAAGGATGGAACTACTTAGGTAAACATAAACCGTTAGATGCTCTCCCAATGGAATGTTAGTTCCTCTGGTATAGAAACAAAAATTACAGGAGCCGTACTGAAAGGATGGAATTGTTTGTCAAAAGGCAGACTCACAGGAAGAGAGGAAAAGTACAGTGGCCCATTGAACTGTTTCTAGCGCAAGCATTTCTCTTAGCTCCTGGCCGACCTCTTCACATTTCGTTGCTCTGAAATACTTTTAAAGGAGCAGAAACCCATTCTTCGTGGGCAGTTACCTAAATTATTAAATTGAGAATTTCAGGTTGTGAATCACATTCAGAATATAAGCTTTTTATTTGGGTTCATAATGTTCTAGAAAAAAGTACAATATGCTCCATGAAATTGTGTAAACTTAAAAATCTTGATGCACAGAGTTGGTCAAAGGTGTCAAACTTTTCTGGTGACAGTGTGGATGGGCTCAGCTATTTTGTAGTCAAGTTGGAAATATATTTTAAAAAGAAAAATATATGTATTTTAGTATTCAGCAATTCATATTTTGACATCTATCACAGGACCAAGTTGTACGTGTGCAAGAAGAGTTTATAGGAGAATGGCTTCTGAAGCAAGAATGGTTCAATAAACTATTTTGCAAGGGCAGGATCTAGAAACTATCTTTAATTCATAGATTTCCCTTACCTTTGATGTCCAATTCACCAGCCAATACTTTAAAAAGTGTAGTTAAAAAAATGAAAAGCAAACTGAAAAATACTATTTAGCAGCTTTAAAAATATGAGAAACAACTATGTTGCAAAGTGAAATAACCTCCAAGGTAACCTCTTAAATGAAAAAAAAAAGGAAATTTTCATTGATTTTATAAAATTATAATTATTGAGTTAAGAAGAAATCTGTATCTTTGCATCAGTACATATATTTGTATCTAAATGCATTATAAAAGTCTGGAAATCAGCCCTCAAAACCAGCATCAGCGGCTTCTCCTGAGAATGATGCTGAGGGGACATCAGGAGCTTGTCCAGGAAGATGCAGTTGAGCAGGGACTTGCATGATGCGGAGGGAACGGCTTTCCAGGTAAAGAAAACAGACAGAATAAGGGCTACCAGCTGCGAGGTGAAACAAGAAGTCAGGGAGGGTGAGGATGTAGCTAAGGGAGCCAAGAGAGTGAGGGAAGATGGTCGGAGGTGGCCTGGAACTAGCACGTCGGCAGGCAGGACTGAGGAGTTTGGCTTCTGTGATGAGCAGCAGGAGAAGCCGTTAGAGAGCTCTAAGCCTATGCCATTGAGATATGTGATTTGATGCGTGTTTTGAAGAGATCCCTCTACAGGATGGTTAGAGGTCAGGGCCGGGAGGCTGGCTGGCACAGGTCAGCTCTGGGCAGGAAATTAAGGCAGTGAGCAGGAGGGTGAGCCCTGGAAGGGGAAGACAGAATTCAACACCAGAGAGGACGTTCTGAGACAAGGAGGAGATATGAACAAGGAAATCCAAGACTTTTGCCTGAGTATCTGGGTAAACGGTGGTGCCATGTACGAGGTGGAGCAGGCTGGGGAAGGGCAGCGCCTCCACTGGGGTCTTGCTGGCACAGTGCCTTCAAGCTGCTGGGTCCTTAGATACGTAAGTGGAGAACCCACTAGAGGAACTCAGCCCAGAAGAATGCATTTTGCCATTACTAGAATAATTAGAAATAAAGTTAAACTTTTTTTTAGAGACATAAAATAAGAGACAACATTAAAATTATTACTTGAAGTACAAAATCTACCTGGAAGATTTATGTATCTGTTTGTTTTTCTGGTATGGTTATTTGGATCTCAGAGCACACTAAATATCTCCTGGCTACCTGTGAAAAATGATTGGATTTTCTTTGTGGAGGTCATTAGCAAGTTATATGTACGTTCACAACTGGAACAATTGCATTTTTAAAATAAATGTAGGGGAAAACAGTGGTGGGACACAGAAAAAAGGGCTGTCTGTTGAAAGCTCTGTAGATCTCAAACAAAAATTTATTAATGAATTACCAGGTGCTTCAGGAATAACAAAAGTACTAGCAGACAAATTGGATACAGAAAATGAGGTAAATTATGTTTTAATTATTTGCAGAGGTTACTGTGGGTCTGTGCCAGAACCAAACATATAATAATACTTTTTGTAAAATAAGCCCAATATTTCACTGGGGTTTAATCACAATTGCATATAGATGGTGATTTGCCAAAGAGCAATAAAGTTATATTAAGCACAATGATTATCAATATTATTAAAGTTAAAAAAAGAGATGCCTACAAAAGAAAAAAGTCTTACAGGGGAGAGATGTATTTATGATATCTTTTCTGCTGAAATCTTTATTTTGGAAAAATTCTCACTTTTTCTGAAACTCTTCTCCATACTTTTAACAAAGGACAAGGCTAACATGTTGCTAGAAGAAAGATTTAAAATTAGAAAAGCAATGTAGCTTCATCCTTGTTTGTTGATTTGTGATTTTTTTAAAATTTGAGATGCTATTTGTGGCTTGATTTAAAGTGGGGACTGTCCCAGAATACAGTGGGAGATCGTTTATCCAGGAATTTATACATTGAAAGCATCCCAACAGTGTAATAATTCTGAAATAATGATCATTCATTTAGCAAAAAAATGCTGTTGTGATAATTGAGAAAAAGATCTCTCCCAGCGTAAATCATTCACGATCATGAGATCTGCAGGCTGTGACTGCAAGCTGGTGGCCAGCCCATGGCATGGATGCAGAATGAGTGCTGGGGATGGGAAGGAATAGGTCAAAAACAACTCTCTCAGAGGCCATTTCCAGCTATAAAATTCCTATAAATTTAATGGAGCAAGGGTCATTTGTTTCAGAGTAGAAGATAACCCAAATGAAAAGGAAATTAGAAAGGGAAGTTCTAGCCAGAGTGACCTATGGCTCTGATGCATCTTCCCAAAGGCATGTCTGCCTGTCCCATCCTGTCCTTTCCTTTCTGAGGATGCTGTGTCAATAAATCCTAAGAATACACGTGTTGGACACGTCCATCTTCAAACAGCAAGAATTTCCTTTTTAAGAACATTAGTATGAGTAGATGTTGGGATTTTCACTTTCTGTGTGGAAATGACTAAATAAGTTGCATTTGTTTAATTTATATCACCAGAAAGAATCTATTTATTTCTTATCTATTTCAAATTAACCTGAATTTTTTTAATTGAGACAAAATAAATTTGCATCTTTAGTATATTTATATTGAATAAGATTTTATGAGACATGAATTTTAGAATCTTATTTATTTCTTCCAATCTACTTTACGTCTTCTGTTGTATAAAACTTTACAAGCCAAAATATTTTCAAAGTAACCTTGCTCTATTGGATTCAAAATATGCGAACTCTGCAAAACTTGTTAGTTTATATCAGCTCAGATCCTAAACATCACTAGTAAACTATTTTTTAATATACTAACCAACTCAGGGTATTAGTTTCTGCAGTCTGAAAGCTGTGAAATTCATCCATTCATCCACATTTCCTTGAAAGAACAAAAAAAAAAAAAAAAGGGATTCACCAGTTTTAGCACACAAATGAACACACATGTGTTTCACCATGGAAGTACACAGAGAATCATAGATTATTTGCTAATTGCTATTACTTGTAGTATTATGCACAGATCAATAGTGGGCTCATATCCATGTTGATTTAAACTCACCAAGAATATAGCAGAGGAGGGAAAACATGGAAGAAACAACCCAGAGATTTACACATCCCAGGACACACTGGGACATTTTAGTCCTTGAGGTGCCAGTAAAGTTACAGGGTATCCGATAATAGCTATACCTGGTGCTTTCTTTGACTGATGAGAACCAAGAGAGAGAAAGACAGAAAGAGTAAGAAAACCTTAAAATCCATGTGACTAGATAAAACTTCCTTATTTACTCAGGTCACAGACTGTCACCATAACCGCCCACAGCCGGAGTCAATCGCAGACAGGCGGTGTGTGCCTGCTGCAAAGGCACCGGAAAATGAGTGTCGGGGAGTGACAATGATGCAAGATTTTTAAATTAAATTAATTAACGGATGAAATCCAACAGATAAATGAAAGCCTTCTTGTTCCTGAAGGCTGTTCCTCCAGCAAATAAACCACAGGGCCGTGGCGGTGGTTTGCTTTCCCTCACCAGGTGCCTTGCATGCCTCAGCCCCTCTCTGCTTTTGCTGCAACTTCAAATCCAAAATCACTTATAATTTTGCCCTACACAAGGGAAAAGCCTTAGGACGCATAAATGTGATGGTCACATACTTTCCTAGAAATAAATGAAGAACCTTTGCTGTATGGGAGCACATTATATGCAAACAATATCCCTGTCTTTTCAAATAAAGTCCTTACCTCTGCCATGTCCTTGGCATAAGGCCTGGAAACTTTTATCCAATATAATAAAATGAAATAGTGTTTCTTCAACTGGAAAAGCTTTAGGTTGTAGGACTGATTAATTAAGTAGAGTTAATATTAAACCTGTATTTTGCTGTCAACATTTATTTGCTATAACATCACTTGCCTCCCCAACTACAGCACAGCATGAAGAACTATGGTGCTTATCTGGGCTCCTGGTAGACGACACCACCCGCAAAGAGAAGAGAAGAGAGAGAAGGGAAGGGAGGAAGGAGGAAAGGAGGAGGGAAGGGAGGAAGGGAGGGAGGAAGGAGGGAAGAAAGAAGGGGGGAAGGAAGGAAGGAAGGGAGGGAGACTTATGGGCAATTTAGCTTCCATTGTTACAAAATAATGATCAGTCTTCAAGAAGTGTTTTGGTTGAATGGGGTAATGAAGCGATTCTTCCGAGCATTCTCTGAGAATTGGGAGGGCTCTGTGTGGCACTGAAAATGAATGAGTGTCGCACTTGAGGAAAATCTGACATCATAACTGAAAATCACGATTTACAAAACATTCCATAAGATAAGGCAAATTGTTGACTTTTTATAAAAATATATTGCTAGTGAGTTCCCCCTTTGTGCTCAAAAATGGATTTAATTATTTTTTAATTCAATATATGCATAATGTTTTTAAAAAAAATTATTGATGCTCATGACATATGAACCTTCTCTTTAAGGCCAAACTGCCCTGAGCACAATGAGAGGTCACTAGTGCCCCGTTCAGCTGATTCTGCAGATGGCCGTGTCCTGCCTGAGAAAATCAGCATTGGATTATAAATGAAATGATGGCTATAGAAAGTTGTAATATTTCCCCGATTCTCAAGTGCCTCTTTGTGATATTTGCACTCATTTTTACTGTCTTCTGAAAGACTTTAGGACCTATTCCCTGACCATTATCTGAAGTGAATTGTGAATCAGGGACCAGCGCAGGGTTACATCTCAAATCTCAGAAGCACGGGTTTACCTGCACACAGGGAAGCTACTGGAGAGAAAGAGGCGTAGGCTAAGGACAGGGCAAGTGGGCAGTCTCTTCTTATCCAGATGGCTTTATAACACACTATCATATAATCAGTGGACAAAAATGCATATGGAAATATGAGTCATTTTAAAAATTGGTAAAGAAACAAGTTGAATTTTAGTATTTTAGTATGACAATACCCTGTTCAAAAAAAATGAATAAGCTTTCTTTCCACTGGTCACCTAAGATGTTTTTGCAGAGAAAGAAATACATTAAGATAGAAAAATATAAGCAAGAAAAAAAAGAACAAACTGTCTCCCCTGATGTGTATTTCAATGCCTATATTTGATGATCACTATGATCACAAATAAGGCATTGCCATTCCGAAATAGCTTATTAGGGTAATGTGTAAAGCTTTGGGGCTCTGCACCACTCCCTTTGTTTTTTCTTTGTTGCATGTAATTCTGATTTAGGATAAGATCTGCTGCTGCATCTACATCTGTGAAACCAACTTGGTGGAGAAGCCCACAGAGATGTTTGTGGTTTGCTAGGACTTAGAAATCAACAGAAAATTAAGACCAAGTGTTGAATGCATGCCTGGAAATCTTTTTATAGATGAGCTCTAGGAATGTACACTCACTGAAGCATGCCCTTTGAAAACCCTATTCACTTACATGTTTTCCAGAACTATTGATGTACAACCCTCTTATAATAAGACTAGCTCTTGGGTACATACCATTAACATATGGTCAATGCAAATGACACCACTGCACAAACATGTTAACATACCTCAGAGCAGGCATTCCCTTTATGTGGGCAGAGTTAGCTATTTGAACAGGAAAGCCCCCTAAGATGAAGGGGAGAATGCCTGCAGTTTCCAAGAGAAGAAAACTTTGATCCGCCCAGAGGCAGAGTTGGAAGAGGGTTGTCACTGAATTCCCATTCTCTTCCACCCAGGTGTTACACATGCCCCCCCATTCCCATGTAGAGGACAAAAGGTAGTCTTTCTGGCCTTCCCCTGCTAAAAGCAAGCATATAAACACAGCAGAGTCCTCAAAACCAATTAATTACACTGCCACCTTTTGTGTATATGGGGCTTTAGTAACATCCAAACAATATTCAGCACATGGGCCTGCCTAATTCTGACAGCAAACATCAGATGTGGTGTGATTGCTGTTCTGCAGATGAGAACCCTGAACATCCGAGATACTGGGACTTGCCAAAGTCAGATGCACAATTAAAGCTCACACTTTCCAACTTCATCACCACCACTCCCTTCATTATTTAATGCCACCCTATGCAGAATTTATTTTATCATGTAGTTATGTTAAGGTGGCTGAAGCATCATGAAAGATGGCATATGTCATTTCTTCATGAGGATAAGGAACCAGATAAAAAACATTTTTAAACATTGAAGTTTGAGTGTCACATGTACTGTCCTTTTCAATTAGATGGTTGCTGTTTACCCATGGCAAATCCAGTTATTTTCCAATAAAATGAACAGTTATATTCTTACCAAATCTTCTACCTTCTTCTTTAAACCTCTTCAAAAGCAATGCAAAGATTAGGCTAATATTAAAACCAACTGGGACTACAGAAATAAAACTGTGCAAAGGATGGGCCCCATTAGTGCCTTCCTCCAAATTGCTTAAATGTAAATGGATTTCATTCTGAATTTAGGGTTGCATGTGTAAATATCATAATTTTACTCTTATGCTGAAACTCTAATGATCTTTTTTCAGGGATAAAATATGTAATTTCTCATATAAAAATGTTTGTCTTTAGAAAAAAATGTCCTATTGTTTGTTCAATGATATCTCATTTGAAGACTTTTGAGCTTCAATAAAGGGAAAAAACCCTGCAAACCTTTATCTGGCAATTGTGAAATAATGCCAGTAAAATTATTAAAACTTATACCTAGATTATCAAGAAGCAAGACAGGGAATAGAAACATAACTGAATGAGAAAAAAATTATCTCATTCAGCCATTTCTGGTCTGTCTTGATATTTCTGTAACCTGATTAACTAACAACATTGGAATTTTTCTCCAAAACAGTAGAGTTGCACATGTGTAAATTTTATTTTAAATTCTGGGTTTGAACAGATCAACTACAGATCAAGTATATTTTTTAAACAAATGTAAAGTTTGCTGAAAGTCAATTAGTGTACCTTTGCTTTAGTAAAAGTTCTACTAGGGGTACTCATAATTTAAGGCTCTTGATGAAGTAATATTGCAGAACTGTAAATTCTGACATTGGCTACCAAGATTTGATGTGGAAAAATCTTGGTAACCTCACATAGGTGATATGTGATAGTTGATTAGAATAGTGTAACCCATCAAAAAAACTCTGTAATGGAAAAAATAAATTATTGTCCAGAAAAACAACTAAAGTTACTAAATTTCTATTTTTTCAAAAGGAAACAACTTGAGGCAATTGAGCCCAATCCCTTCTTTTTATTTTAAATTTGTGTAAAGTAAGCCGTAGACGTCTATTGCCCCGCACAGGTCCAGCGGCAATTGTGGATTCGACTCTGGGCCACCATTTCTAATCTAGTCTTTTTTCTATTTCACAGTTATGTGTGCACTGAAATGCGTGTTCCACATTTTATGCATCCAACTTAAAAGTTCCATACAATGCTAGGTAACTTTTGATTTTACTACAAGAATCCCAGAGTTGGCCAAAAAAAAAAAAAAAAAAGTGTTACTGTGTTCTGTCTTTTACTTTTTCTCTCAAAGGACAATAAAAAAATAAAGCATAAAACCAAAACAAAACAAAAAGTCAAACCAAAAGAAAAAAAGAAAGGTTCTTAATAAAACATGTGTTGTGATATTCTGAAGAAAGCGCTCTGGTTTGGAATCGTAGGTTTTTCACGCTCTGACGCCAGCCCATGTCTGTCCAAGGGACCCACCTAACACTCTGCCTTGGAGTCCTCAGGTCGCAAGGACTGTCCTGGTGCCCTTAGTACTTGTGCAGAGAAGGACTGGCTTGGCCATCAGAGTTGACGCCAATTGGCACACTCCACTCCCAAATTCCCTGGCAGTCCTCTGCTCACAGGGCTGAGGACCTCTCGCTTGCCATGGCTTGGGTCCAGCAGCACCTTTTCCTCCAAGGTTTCTTCAGGGCTTGTGTTAGAAGCGCTTTCCTTCTCCTCTGAATTCCCACAGCACAAACACACCCCTCAGCCTGCCTTTGGGACTCTCGGACCCCACCAGGGGAAGTATACAATTGTCAAATGCATGTGGAAAGAAGGAACAAAGAATGTTTCTAAGACAAAATTCCCTATGATATTCTGAATTATTAAGAACAGCAACATTACATGTAAAGGGACCTTATTTCTGAAAAGTCTCTTGATAAAAACAATATAAAAAATGCAGGTAAGAGGAAATGATCATCTATCTTAGACAATTAGTTAAATCTTGCCAGAAAAAAAAGACCACATTGGAACAATGGATATTTTATAGTGAAAAAGTGTTCTCCTTTTTTTGTTGCTGTTGGTAGGGATGAAAAAAAATTGGCAACGCTGAGATCATTGTTTGATTTGGCACAGAAAGCTTTCTCATTGTGTCAAAATAAAGCATTATTGTTCAGGATGTTTTCTTATCTTGATGTTCAAGGGATTGGCTTTGAATGTTTTAAGTGGTGTTATATTACCATTTTATTTCTTAACTTACTTGAGTTACCTGATTTACCCACTACAAGAACAATAAAGAGATTCTCATCACTGAGCGAGAATGTGATTCACATTGGCAAGGGAAAGCAAAAATCACTATCAAATGTGAGAGAAAGGGGTGGGTGTGGGCATTTTTATTATTATGTTCCAAGGTCTTTTTTGTAGAGATGGCTGCTGACCAGTGTACAGTGACCACAGGCTATGAAAATTGTCTACTTTCCTATAAATAAGCCGTCATAGGAAGTTGTTCCTTAATGTTTGTGGCTAGAAGGGCACCTGGAAGCCCATGTGCTTCAGGTTTTGGTAGAATCACTCACCCTGGCTCTCAGCGGGCGGTTTCCCCTCTTCCAGCCCACCCGCCTCCTCTTTAGCAAACAGTCACTGCTGTCGCTCTGCGGGGTCACGCAGCTGCCGTCAGGCTGTGGCATGGGGCGTGGGTGCCCGTGAGTGGACGTGCCTACTGACTTGCCCTGTAAGCAAGACGGTACTCGTATGGCCTCCTTTCCTGAAGTTTAGACTTTGAAATTAACACATTTGTACAGGTTAAGAGGAAATTTCAAGAGAATGAAAATACAACATACCGACATTTGTGAGATACAGCTGTAGCGATGCTGACAGCATGGTATAAAACACTAATCGCTTATTTTAGAAAAGCAGAAAGGTCTTCTCTGATGTCTCTGAGCATCGTCAGTGCAGTACCGTAGTGTTGTGGGCTGGACTGTGGCCCCCGGGAAGATACGTCGGAGTTCTGACACCTGGTACCTGTGAATGCAGCCTTATTTGGAGAAAGGGTGTTAGCTGTGTAATTAAGTTAAGAAGAAGTCTTCCCAGAGTGGGTGAGCCCTGATCCAATGGGTGGTGTCCTGTAAGAAGAGGGAAATTTGGATGCAGACGTACAGGAAGAAGGCGTGGCAATGACAGAGGCAGAGATTAGAGTGGCGCTGCCCACAGCCAAGGAACGCCAGGGATGGCCTTCAGCACCAGAAGCCAGGAAAGGCAGTAAAGGATTCTCCCTTATGCCCTTCAGAGAAACTGTTCACCTCCAAAACCTTGATTCAGATTTTTATTCTGCAGCACTGTGAGAGGAAAAATCTCTGTTGTCTTAGGCCACACAGTCTGTGGTGCTTTGTTACGGCAGTCCCAGGAAACTGACACACATGCACGTTTGAAGGAGAATCAGGTCATCTTTAGCACCATTCGCCTGACACATCTACAGAACCAAAGCAGGTCATTGAACACAAATGCCTCACTTTGCCAGGTGCTACGATTCTAGACTTCACGTATCCATAGCTCCCCCCTTGCCGATTTGCTGGATGTTTCGTAGTCTCACCCCCATGGAATAGGACATCAACTATATCCAGTAAGGTGTGGAATTCTCAAAAGCAATTCCTTTTGTGACTGTGACTGCAGCCACTGCATGAAGAGCTTCCTGGTCATTCTCAACTTCTGTTTGAGGCTCTTTTCCTGACTCTGTTATCTTCAACGTGTCTGTGTAGTGTCACTGCGTCCGGCCACTTAGAGTTACCCAGTGGCCATGCGAAGTTATGTGGGCAACGAAGCTTGACTCTGCAACTCTCCTTTCTCGGTACTGACTTCTTACTCCCCAGCAATCCTTGCAAACTTAGCTCTTCTCTGCCTGTTCCTACAGGGCTTGACTCAACTCGATACTGCATCAGTAATGATCTGACTAGTTAAGTCACTCCAAAGTAGGAATGTACAACAGTATGCCTTTGTAGGGTTATTTGCACTGTAACAAGAAGAAAGACTTTAGCTAAAGACATAAATCAGGAATCCCATCACAATAAAATGTTTGATGAGGGCAGCTGTGGGGGAGTGAGGTGAACAAGAGAGTTGCTTGCACCCATAACTCAGCTCTCCCCATGTGTCTCTGGCCCTCACACACAGACCAACTTCTTGTGTGGTTTTGCCCTAAAACTACCCTGTTCTACATTACTTCAGCAGTGATGTATGAACAGCTATCTTACAATCAACTAGAGAGCAGAGCAAGTCTTTAGAAATTAGAAAAGTTATACCTCTTCCGATTTATGCGTTCTTATGCGGGGCTGCTGGAGGTGAGGCTAACAGGACCTGTCAGTGTCAGCTGAGAGGCGGGTCTTGCTGAGTCAAGTCTGCCTCCATCAGATAATTTCCATATGTAATTGACCCTTAAGGTAGTCTACATTTTTTTTCCTCAAGAGGTCACTTTCACAAGTCAAAAAATGGCATAGACATAGTACATAGCTAACCCTCCTCATGCCTGAAATAAGCCCATTAAAACTTGGAGAGCCACATTTCCAGGCCTGAGTTTGGACATACACATTTATGAGAATTTTCATTATGTTCAAATCAAATTCACAGGACACAGTTTTACTCCTTGGGACTAAAACTATTCCTTTGAAATGCGTTGAGATTCCTGAGCTACGCATTGAATGAACCAGCAATCACTTGTTTTACAGACTGCCTGGGATAGGTTCCTTTTTGTTTTCTCACATAGAGGTAAGTTCAACCGATTGCAAACAGCTCTTACATTGATTTAGTCTACTGAGAGATGGAACGTTTATAGATAAAGCACTTTCTCACTTTTTATGAAAATGATGAGTTATCAACATTTTGCTTGAAGGCACAAGATACAGCCCCATCTTCATTCAAATCCATTAAATATGCCAGAGACCCAGCTGTCAATAGCATTGTGGAGGAAATTTAATTTCCAGAGTCAATATAGAGCCAGCTGCATTAAGCATAAGATAATTCTGGCACATTATTAATTTGAATGGCCATGTAAGGCATTGTCTAGACAAGATATAAGCCCAAGTTTTCACAGGCAATCTGTACATAAAATGAAGTATGCCAAGGTTGTAAAGAATACTAATAACACTGATCTGGCTTATTAACTGATATTGATTGCTTTTACTCTGACACGGTCCAGAAACCTCAGAGGTGAAATGTTGAGATGTTCGGCACTAGCATTCTTGTTCCAACAAAACAGTAAATGTTCCAAAGCAGTTGCAAGGTGTAAGGTATGAAGGTTTTTTGTTTTGGTTTTGTTTTATTTTTTAAGATAACTAACTGAATTTGCAATTCTCAAATATCAATAGAATGATTATGGATTTATGCATGCTGGAAATATGACTGTTATTAATATTAGCTGCAGCTGACGCTTACTGTTCATGATGTTTTTGATTAATTATTGCACACTCCCTGTGCTGCCCAGAAACTGTTCTTTCAGATGATTGTCTAAGTCCTCTCCTGCTCTGCCTTATGCAACATTAGTCACTGATATCAATTACAGGCCGCCCGATTGGGTGTGATTTACCAGCTGAAGATGGAAAACTGCCCACTGACCCATCAACACAGGTTTACAGATAAAGTCACGGGTAGTCCCCAAGAAACATGTTTCAAAACATTGAATAACTTGTCTGTGCTAGAGTCAGAGGACAGTCATTTTTGCCAGTTAGAGTGCAAGGGCTGTCTCTTGCTAGCACTAGCAGAAACTATCTTAGCCCCAGCCCACCAGTAGTGTTTTAAACTGCTCTGGTGACCAGCCATGCTGGAAACAGCATGGACACAGGAGACAGACAGACCTGGGTTGACATCCTGACCCTAGCACTTATTGGGCATGTAATTGTCAGCAAGACATTTTATTTTCATGAGACTCAGTTTCCACTGGTTAAACGAAGAATAGCAACTTATTTAAATTAGACAGGGTCTAACCAGAAAACAAGACCACACTAGGTATTGCAAACAGAGGGAAAAGAAAGCAGGGAATTTGTTACACAAGTGATGAAAGAACTGAAGAACCAAACAGGGGCTGGAGAGGCAGCCCAGGGAGCAGCCAGGGCAGGAAGCTCCAACGGCCTTGGTTGGAGGGTGCAGGGAAGGGCCGTGCTGCCATGACAGGGGCTGCCCGGAGCCATCAGTGACCCGGCAGGACATAACCCCAGTCAGAAAACACACCTTGCAGCAGAGACGGAGGGGAGAAATACTCTAGCTTCTCCCCTCCACCTTTCCCCCTGTGCTAGGCCAGCGCGTGAAAGCCAGAGGAACGGGAAGCTCACAAAGGCAGAGCCGTGATGTAGAGTCTGGGGGCGACGGCTGCAAAGCGACCTGGGAGAAAGGAGACAAAGCAGAGAGAACATCTGGTTTTAGTGGAGTAGCTCGTTTCCTTTCTCATAATTACCAGTACAGAAACTCCCTATCTCTCTTCATTTTGCTAAAATAATTGGAAGAGCTGGATTTTGTCAGAACAGAGTTCAGCTTAGGAAGGAACAAGGTGGGTGGATTCCACAGGTGTTCTGGAGGCCATGGAGAATAAACACGTGAGGGAAGTAGTGGAAGATAAAGATCCATGTCTTAACTTTTAATAATTGAGTTACTCCACCACTGCCTTGGGACGAGACAGATGTAGGAAAACGAATCCACGCACGCTGTTTTAATATGGGAGTTACATGCCTAAGAAATTAAGACACCTTAGGCTGCAGAACACCTTTTTTTCACAGTTACAACTCTATCAGTTTATATTTTCCCACTTATAAGCAGTTTGGTGTCCTGTAAGTAAGCTTGCACTAGCCGTTGGAAGGTCTGAATTCTGGTGAAGTCTTCACCACCAAGTAGATGCCTAAATTTAGATAAGTCGAGCCATTTCTAAGACCCAGTTTCCCATTTTGTAACACATAATCTTCTTATTATAAGTAAATTAACAGTATAACATTAAAACCACACAGTCTTTTATTAGTATGAAGTAATAATTCTTTATGGAAAATGCAAAATTTTTGAAGATGAATAAATTCAACAGATTTCTACCAAGTATATAACTCTATACCAAGGAACTTTCTAGGTATTTGGAAATGAAAAGAAAATAAAGACCTGCCTTACTCTAATGGAAAGAACATTTAGGCAAATAATTACTTTACAATGTAGTAGATGCTGCCCTTTTTAAATATGACTAAGAGATCTGTCCTTGTCAATAAATATCCTACATATGCAAAGGATAAATCACTCTGCCCAGGACACAACTATAAATATTACTCACATTGAATTTGCTGCTGTTGTTGAGAGCAATGTGTCTATGTGTACGTCTGTCTACATCTATGATAGGTGGAATTCATTTTATAAATACATATCTTCATCAGAAACTAACTATAAACTTAATTATTCTTTAAATATAACTATAAATTTAACATTACAAGTTATATATAAATATAACTGTGATTTCTTTTTAAAATTTACAAATTTGTAAGCAATTTGGTACACATCATCTTATTTTACAAATACTATACTTAAAAAATTATTTACATATTATTTACTTCTTCCAAGATGAATCCAGACACTTTACAATTTATATAATGGAATAAATACAGGGTAAACTTGGAGCAAAACAAAAAAAAATTCTGTACTAAAAGAAAAGAGCCTTAAATATTGTATGTCCAAAGGCTGCTGATTTTACAGTGGGCCAAAAACTTGAGGCTTCCAAGCAAGCAAGGAAAAGATGTAAATGTGACAGTTTCCAGTATGTCTGTGAGCCAAAGCAACACAGAGGCAGAAGCTCAGGGATATCTCTTCCCAGGATGAGTCTGGAGAGAAAAGCTCAGGACAAGTGATGCAGCAGCACCACCCCTCTTAGTCTCTATGAAGAGCTGAATAATGGTTATGTAAGAGAGAGCTCTGATGTCCGCCAGGGCAACCCAGCGCACAACGCCAACCTGCATCTAAGAACAGCCAGTCTGGAGGCAGGGGTAGCAAACCACAGCCTAGGGGCTGTTTTTTGTACAGCCCTCCAGCTATGAAGGTTATTTACATTTTGAAAGGGTTGTAAGACAAAAATACAAGCAGAAAAGAAGAATCTGGTGACTAACAAAGCTGAAGATATATATTATCTGGCTTTTATAGAAAAAGTCTTCCAACCAGTGCTCCAAGGGGCTGGAACATTGAAATTTGAGCTCAGAGCTATGTGATGGCCAAGTGTCATTGACTAAGTGATGGATGCCATCGTTCAAAGATATTTTCTGAGTTCCTAAGACGGGCAAGGACTTCTCTAAGTTCTAGGGAAAAAAGCAGTGAATAAAACAGACAGGGATTCCCACCTTCTAGAAGCAGGGAGGGAGAAAGAGAGAGCAAGGCAATAAATACAGAAGTATACCAGTTAACTCTTGTGGCATAACACATCTACTCCAAAGGTCAGTAATATAAAAAACAATACTTATTTATTATTTCCTGCAAGTCTGTAAGTGTGCAAGTGATCAGGGGGTTCACACTGGTCCTTCCTGAGCATATGCTGTGGTAAGCCAGGGCTGGCTGACACGCTGGGCATGGCTGGCCTCTTGTGAACGTGCATCCTCTGGGGTCGCTGACTTCTGCTCCACCTGCCTCTCATCCTCCCCATGGGATTAGCGGACAAACTCAGCCACACCCATTTAATGACGAGGGCAGAGGTTTCAGGGAGCAAACGAAACCCAGGAAGACTCTCCAAGCCCAGGCTGGACACCCGCACCCCGCCACTTGTGCTTCATGCTTTTGACTGAACCAAACCAAGGGACGCTGGATCCGTGGTCAGAGGTGTGCAGAGCCACCTGGCAAAGGGCCTGGGTGCAGGGAGGGAGGAGAACCGAGCCACCATGCATTCTACTGCGACAACTCATAAGAAAGTGTGTCAGTAGCCGAGCCACACCTTCAAAATAGTAGAGCGGCATAAAAGAATGGAATGCATGAGGTTGGAGGACCATTTTAATTAGGGTCAAAGGCAGAGGGTGGACTGTCTGGATCAGCAGCTCCAAAACCTGACCCAACACCACTTTCATCCAGGAAGGCCCAGCAGAGGCTGCCTGAGGGTTGTCATTTTATAAGTGCTGGTTTTCCTGAGCCTGTGTCTCTCAAACTGAAGCACAGCATGGAATTCAGTGAGGTTTTATTTCAGGAAAGAACAGTAAGGAAGTCACCTTTTAGAGCACACTCTAATTTGTTTCAAAGGAGAGAATTTATTTATAGTAAGTGCAGGATTTAAATGCTTTGGTGATAACAACTTCTTTATCAGTCCTCAGTAAAGCAGACAAATTCTCCTTGGAGGATTCTTATCACTGAATAAAAGTTGTGATGGTGACATAAAGGCAGAATCAGAATAACCAGCTTTGCATGTACGAAGTCCTAGGAGGCTTCTCAATAAACACAGAAATCAATGCTGTAAGAAAACTAACTTGTCAATATTTCTAATTAAGGCTAATTCTGGGGCACAGGTAGGCTAATGAATGAGGCACATCAGGCCGAGAGAGGGCAGAGACTCTAGGATGACCATTAGGCTTGTCCAGGGAAATTCGGGAAATACTAAATCTGAATGTGAGATAAGGTTTTCATGGTGTTTTGTGTGATAGCTTGGGCCAGATGTGCTGGCAAAAAGCTCTTGAAACTCCTTGAACACTTGGTTCCAACTTAAGCTGCTTGCCACCTGCAGAAACTAAACCCGTTCCCTTCTTGGAGGAAATCCTCAAGGTCTTTTGCCTGAAATATGTTTCCCCTGGAATGTCATGACATACTCAGTCTCCTACAATCATTTCCTGAATGAAGATGACTCAGGCTGACTTTAGTCTTTCTGCATACACTACATCACATTATCCATTATAGGAAGTGAATGTAGGAATCCACTCTGCTTATTTCTGTCCCCTCTATTTTGAAGCCTTAACATACGCATAGACAATTGACCCCTGTTGCATCAGTCCCCCCTTCTATGTTTCCTTTTCTTGGTTTTTACAAAAGATTATACAAGGGATTTTCACTATAATGACTTTAAATCATTCATGCATTTTTTATCCACTCCTTCACACAGCCTGACATCTTGTTCATTCTTTTTGACTGGTGCTCTGCACAGAGCAGATGTTTTCACTGAGCTATGATGATTTTTAGATCTTATTCTCAGGAGGCTACAACTAATTCAGAGCTCTTTGGCATAGATGAGGCATTTAATTTATTCCTTCTGGTAAGTTTCACCTTGTGCTTATCTACAGTGAATTTCATCGGCCATCATGTTGCCCAATTACTGAGTTTTGTTCAGCCCATCTAGGGTGCTTTACCTTACTCTCTGGTCTTGAGAAACCGAATAATTTTGTGTCATCAGCACATTCCACCCTCTTGCCACTCAGTCACGTTTAACATCATAAATAATAGGCATTGAACTCTATTTCCCACACTGACTGTGCCTTTGACGTCGGCGGGTAGCTGAGAAGGCAGAAGAAAGTGAATTTCCAGATAAAATTTTCTGTAGGTTCTCTCAAGCAGCCTTGCCTGTCCCACTGTTCAAGGAGAACTATTCTGGCCACTTCATCTTTCTCTGCTGTTACCTGTGGATCAAACACGCCTGGGTACTTGGAGTCATTTCTCCTATTGGTTCTTTGCTCCCCAGGAGAAAACCAGTTTGTACATTTCCATGCAATTCCAGTTTGTTCAATGACTTTCTTACAGACACCATTGTGATGTGTTTTAGCTCAAAAGAAAAGTCAAAAGGTTTTCCACACACCCTTCCATTTTGCTCCACTTCAGCGGCTGCACTGGGGGTTTTGTGGTCCAAAGGCTGGAAGGCAGGGGCCATTCCAGAGGGTCCACGTGTGAGCAGGGAAGGAAGCGGCTGCTGGGGGTCCCTCGTATGCCTCCCATGGCCGGGAGACTGAAATGAACTCGGAAGCCTAGCTCCTTGCCCTCCCGAGCAAAAGCTCCCGAAGTCTTTCTTCTACCCGCAGGATCTGAGCATTGCACCAGGACTGGAAAAGACAAAGCAAAACAAAACAAACAAACAAAAAACAAATTCACAAACAAGAAACTAACAGCAAGCATTTTAAAATCACAAATCACAGTCCGATTTATTGACATTTGTTCTAACATACATTTTCGCCACTGCTGAATCTGTGCTGGCCTTCTTCTTTAGAAGCATCACCACCTGAACTTCATTCACTACCCGCACAGGGGCACAGTCAGCTTGCTCCCGTGCGTCAGCCAAACCTCTGCCTTCACCAGCTACCTGCCTGGCTGTCTGGTGCTTCTTCAGAGGAATGGCCAGGGAAGCTGGCCTCACGGGTACCGCTACTCACAATTCAGAATGACACACCATTCCTCATTGAGCCCTCACGTTGCTACGAGAATACCGAGGGGGTGAGATCATCTTCAAAGAGAAGGAAAAAACTGCACAGATGTGTTTGTTCATCACTATGTTACTTACAAACAAACCACTGGCCATGCTGGAGAACAATTCTAAAAGCGCTTAAGGTAACCTGCAATGCATATAACACGCCCATTGTGTTTTCCCAACGCCTGTTACAACTCACCCTGAGTATTGAGGGGAAAAAACAAACTTCCAATTATTCAAAATCCCAATCTTTATATCTTGCCCCACAACTGATTTCGTGGTGGATCCTACCGACTCTGTCCTCGTGCTATTTTCACTGCATCGCCGTTTTCCAAGTCGGCATCACCCCTCCAGTTCCACCTGGGCTTGCGCAGTGTTAATCTCCCTGTCTCCTAACAGATCTGGTTGCCTCCTCGCTCAACCACCCCCTACCTATTCCTACAGAAGCCAGGGGCACCCTTAAACACACACACACACAAACATACACACACACACCCCAATTTAGATCATGTTGCTTCTCTGATCAGAATTCTCCAATGGTTTCCCATCTACTTGGAAAAAAAAGTCAGCAGTTCTCGCAATAACCCAAAGGTCCCACCTATCCTGTAGCTGCCGCACATCCTCCAAGCTCTGCACCTCCCTCTCCGTATCCTCCTCCTGCCTCCCGTCCAGCTCTGCACATTTCTCCTGCTCTCCTTCCTGTCCCCCTCTGCAGGGTTTTGTTCCTACTGCGCTCTCAGGTAGGACACTCTTTCCTCCCTTGAGGGCTCTGCTTAAATATGGACTTATCAAGGAGGTGTCTCCTGAACACCTCTGTAAACCAGCATTGCTCCTGTCATTGCTGCACTGCCCGACATGGTTTTCACTCATTTAGTTCCTTAGTTTCTGGCTTCTGTGTGTGCCTGTGTGGTCACTAGCCTGTCTCCTCACACTGTGATACGTTCCCCGAGAGCAGGGGCTTTGCTGAGGGCTTAGCTCTCATCCTTAGATCCCGGTGCAAGGCCCAGCACATGGTGGGCACTACATGAATAAATACATCGATTCTCTTTAACTAAAAAAAATAAAAATAAAGTGTAAATAAGGCGTTTATACTGCAGTAGAAAAAAATCATTAGTAGCTGACTTGGGAAGGCGACTGACTGCCTGGTGCCACATCTGCAACCTGAGCTGGTTCACACGCTGGACTGGAGTTCATGAAATTGTGCTGTTAGTTCCTTCCTATCACCAGCCACTCAGCAAACTTGGGGCTCTCACTCACCTCTTTGAGATGCTGTTTCTTATGCACAATGTGCAAGGGATCCATATTGACGCTATGTCATGGAAACTTATTATTTAAACTACGTATTACTTGTTTAATAGTTAATTCCTAATAAATGAGTATTTAGCAAAGAAAGATCTCTCACTTGTGCCACCACATTGACCCTGAATATGGATGCAGACTGGACAAAGAGCTGGCCCCTGAATTCAGAAATTCCAGTCTGAGGAATGCACCCAAGGAAATAATCTACCATATGTCAGCAAAATGTGTCATCTCTATATACATGAGGTGCCCACTACATTGTTTTCTACTAAAACAAATCATGGAAACCGTAAAATGTGTTATAGAGCAATTTCAGAGTTGTGTACTTAGTCTTTCATAGTCTAGACCCAAGAAAGCTACATAAAGAAAACTTATTCATTAGTTGGAGAAAAACTATTTAAATGTCTATGAATAGAGGAAAGGATAAATTCCAACATATTTAGTGGAAAAAATATTAGAGCCATTTTAAATGCGTACAAAGTTGCATAGCACAAGAGAAAAATGCTTATGTTAAATGAAAAATGCGGAATACAGAAATGTGTGTATTCTGTGATTGCAACTTAGCAAAGTGTCTGTGTTTGTGTGGACGAGACTGAAAGGGAATGTACAAACACCAACATGTTGTTGGGGTGAGAAAGTAATAGTTTTTCCTCTCAATTTATTTTCGTGTTCTTTTATTTTTTACAACAAAATTTTAGATAACAGAGAAAGGACTGAGAATTTTTTTTGAAGCGTAACTGCTCAGCCACAGTGGGAGTGGATTCAGTTGCCATTTATTTGGGGAAACTGCCAACTCCACATTCTAAGACACCATCAGGATTAACAGGTTAGCTCTACAACCGATCCCTGCCTGGCCAGTGAGCACGACACGCAGGAGCCAGGGAAGGAGGGAAGCCAGAGCACACGCTGATGAATCCCAAGTCAGGTGCAGTAGCTGGAGGGACCCAGAGACAGAACGACCCAACTGAGGAAGAAGTGCCAGAGAGATACAGGATGGGGAACACGCACAACCACCGAGACGCAGACCTCACCTACTTTGCAGCCTCTGCTGACTTCGCCCTTGCCCTGAACTCAGGGGGCTTCCCATGTACAGACGTGACGGCCTTAAGGAAAGAGGCATTTGGAAAGGGCTGGCCCCACACCAGCTTTCCTCAGCTGCTGATTCATGGAGTTATTGACAAGGTTTTCATTTTGACAACTCAGCTGGGTATACAGAGGATGATATTAATCCCCTACCCCCACTCCCCAAGAAATCCCAAACTAATTTATAGTTGTACTTTAAGGAGACATTTCTGGTGTCCTTGCTACTAGAAACCACATTTATTACTTTACAAACACTTTAAATTCAAATGTGCATGATAATATATTTCAAAGGTGGCAGGAATAGCTGAAATTAAATGCTTGCTAAATTACTTACAGAAATCACCAAAGATGCCTTTCCATTTGATCTTGGTCTAACATGAAAATGTTTTTCATGGAGTTCTTATTATCATAGGAGCCAATATAAATAGCTCTATTAACAGGGCTTTGTATGTTTATTAGTAGCATGTTATACATCGACATTATCAATTGTCCTTTTTTGTTTATATAGACATTGAGGAGCAAAGAGGCTGGATAGCACAGCGGTGTCCCCTTTATGGGAAAGTGGCAGAGAAAGGCTGACGCGTAGCAGCTGTGACTGCTAGGCAAGAACTGCTTCCATGTCTCCAACTTTGCCCTTTAATGAGCAGGGGCAGTCTAGGGTGAGGAAACTGAGGCTAGAAACTGTATTAGCTTCCCAGGGCTGCTGTAACAAAGCACCTTAAATAGGTGACTTAAAACAACAGAAACTTATTCTCTGACAGTTCTGAGTTCAGAAGTCGGAATCAAGGCATTGGCAGGGTTGTGTTCCCTCCCAGGGATCTACGGGTGAATCCTTCCTGCCTCTTCCCGTTTCTGATGGCTCCTGTCCATCCTGGGCTTAGCGCTGTGCCTTGGAAATCCCTTCTTCACCTGGCCTTCTTCCCTCTGCATCTCTGTGTGTCTGTGTCATCTCATCTTTTTATAAGGACATCAGTTATTGGATTTAGGGTTGACCCGAATCCTGAAGGACCTCATCCTAACTTGATTACTTCTGTAAAGATACTATTTCCAAATAAGGTCACATTCTGAGGTTTTGAGTAGACAGGAATTTAGGGGTGAGGGGACACTGTTCACCCCAGTACAGTAACAGATAACCATGTTGAAGAAGAAGACGGTTGGGAAGGTGTCATTCTGATAAGGTTCATGGTTAGGATGGCACAGATTGGACTGTTGATTTAATTTGCATTTACAAAATACCACTTTGGAAAGTAAATATACAAGCATCTACAATATTTTAAGTATTTTTCATTACAAAGGTAATTCTTCTCTATTGTAAAGATAAATAAGTAAATAAAACAAGAGGGAGTTATGGGAAAATAGGGAGTATTCCCTTACGTGGTGATTTTCTGCATTGCAGGTCAGCCTTACACTAAGATGCTACTGTGGCGGGGGTGTAGACACAAATGTGCTGACAAAGGAGGGTGGCCCTGGGTGTGCTGACTGGACCTATTTACTGGAGAATGAGGGACAGCCGATAGTGGGAAGCATGCTAATTTTTACTTAGACATGCATTTAATTGAATGATGCTAAATTTTGTAAGCACAGACTGTGGAAAGGCATAGGCACATATTAAAATTTTAGTTGAATAAACGAACAAGTTCAATATCGATACTTTAACAAACCTGGATTGTACTCATTCGTATTTAACTAACATTCATAGGGTGGCTTACCATGTGCTAGGTGCCAGGTTAGGTGCTTTCACGTATATTACTGCATTTAGTCTTTGCAAGTGGATGTTCATATCCTAGTTTTATAAATTTGATAAATGAGGAAACTGAGTCTTAGAGGTGCCACGTAGCCAGGCTAAATGTCGTGTATGTACGTGTGCACGTGCATGTCAAAGCAGGCCAGCAAGTGCTCTGGCGAGAGACTGAGACCTCAGATGAAGTTGTCCCTCTCACGGCATCCAGACAAACGAGGAGGTCAGTTCACTCTTCAGGGACTTCTTATCTCTCTAGGTTCCTGGACACTCTCTCATTGCTTCAGCATCACGTGGAGGTGTCATGTAAAAATTAGAACTACAATAACAAGATAGTTATGCAGGGTTTTTTTTCTATTTGAATATGGACTTTTATTTTTAGGTTACAGCTCTTTTAAAAAATGTGTATGCATGTTTTTACTGGGAAGCAGAAGTGGTCAACCAAAATCCCGGAGTGACTTGTTTCAAAACAGCATTAGTCCCTGACTGTTCTCTGCTTCTCATTCTTACCTGGCTGCTAATTGAGACTGAGCTTCTGTGGGAATGGGCTGAATTCTGAAAAGGACACGTCTTCCTCTTGACATGCGGCCTGGGCAATACGAAGGAGGCAATACAGTTTACTCATGCAGGACCAGCCAAAATCCAGAGCCTGATGCAGTCTGCCTTTCTCACTGATGTGCCACTGATCAAAAATGGCAGCGCAAAAGATTTATTCAGGCATCAGAGTTCTCTTCTATTCTATTTGAAAATAGGGCAATACTCCTGTGCAATACAAGTTATCCCACCTCTACGATGACATTTTTGGGGGGACAGCTTCTGACATATCATATTTATACTAAATCACATCCTGTTATTTCCAATCGCCTCAGGAACGCTGTCGTTAGCAACACTTAATAACCAGCTTGAGGCAAAACCCAAGATCCTCTCACCTCAAAAAGTCATAACCTGTACTGGTGACTGGCTGGGAAGAGATTAGCACAATTATAACATGTCGCCCTTGCCCCGAATGGCGCTGGGGATGGCTGTCACCCTTCCAGAGCTGACAAGTGTTCTGCGTGAAGATTTGGGCCAGATGTGCTGCCCTGCTCCTCTCTTCCTCCTGCCACATCTCTACCCCTCCACAAGCTATCGGAAGGTGTACCAGCTTTGATATTTTATCCTCTTCTTTTAGAATAAGAAATGCATTCCCTAAATTGGTCTGATTCTAGAAGGATCATGGCAATAAATAGTTATATAATATCAAATTACTATATGCAAAGTAATTTTCCCGAGAAGGTTGAACAACTTTTTTTAAAAGAGGCTAAAAATATCAAATATGCAGTTACAGGTAGAAAATTCCTTTCCTTGAAGGGTTGGCAGGTGATCTATATTGCTTATCTTTTAAAATAGAAGCCAGTGAGAGAGCTTCATATGTTAAAAGAAAATTCAGACTTTAAAAGAAGGAAAAATAAACCAAGAGCAAATGGTATGAGGAAAATATCTAAAATAAACTATGATCTCCTAATCTCTTAAGTTTCCCTTAAGTAAACATGAACCTAAGACATTCTAGAAAGTATTTTTAAACAACGGTCATAATAAGTTTAGCCTCAATATTCCTCATAGAGCATTTTGCACACTTTACCCAGGTGGAAACTCAAGGATGTGCAATTATTATAATTGGTGGGCATAGATCATTCCAATAACTGCTGTGTATGAAACAGCCATCTGAGTAAGTTGCAAAGGACAAAACAAGGAGGAAAAGGCACTGACACAAGCCAGGGCCACCTGCTTCCTGTGGTCAGTGATCCTGGCTGCAGCATCAGGGCTTCAAAATGAGCACATGCCCTTGGAGCACACCCCAGCCCAGCTCTAAGGGGGTGGGGCCCTTGCAGCTCTGTCAATGGTACCTTTATTCAAGAAAGATCCAATTTGAATGAACAGGAGGGGCTGTGGCTAGGGGGTATCACCCTGCCTGATTTCTAAGAGCTCTTTCTTTCTGCTTTTTTTGGTTATATGTATGTATGTATTTTTATTGATACAGAATATTTTACATGTGTATGGTGTACATGAGAGTATTTGTTACATGCATAGAATGTGTAATAACCTTGAATATTTATCATTTCTGTGTCTTGGTAACATTGCAAGTCCTCTGCTCTAGTCACAAATAGCAGAGATATGACATCAACCTGTGTCCATCAATGGACAATAAAATATGCGGTACATATACACAATGGAATACTATTCAGCCATAAAAACGAATGAAATCATGTCATTTGAAGCAACAGGGATGAAACTGGAGGTCATTATATTAAGTGAAACAAGCCAGGCACAGAATGACAAATATTGCATGTTCTCACTCATATGTGAGCGCTAAAACAACTGATCTCATGCAGATAGAGAGTGGAATGGTGGATGCCAGAGGCTGGGAAGGGTGTGTCGGTGGGAAGGGGGTTAAAAGAGGTTGGCTAGTGGGTACATATAGTTAGACAGAATGAGCAAGCACCAATATTTGATAACAAAATAGGATAACTATAATTAGCAACAGCTCGTTGTCTACTGCAGCAGCTGTCGACTAGGAACCCCAGATTCCACCTACAGGCTCAGCACCTGCAGCTTCTGAGGGACAGCGGGGAGGAAACCGTGTCCTAGGGCCTGACCAGTGACCACGGCCAGACACCTGTTGCCTCCCTCCTTGGCCGTGTTGCCCGTGAATGCAGCTCAGGGAAGGCTTGCTGCAGAAAATGCAGCTTCCACTTAGGTTTGAGGTTCTCATGATTGAAGGGAGAAGGATTTCTCCACCTGTGAGCCAATGCCCAGAGAATGGCAGATCCCTAATTCCACAGGCACCCACCCCGACTCTCTGATACTGTCCTCCTTTCACCGGCAGAGAACTGGCATGGCTTGGAACATCAACTGGGTTTGCCCCCAGGCCTCATTGCTTGCCAGGTGTGTGGCTTTGGACATGTTACCTGACCGTTCCTTGTCTTCCTTTCCCAACTTCAGAGTGGTGGTAAGAGTACCTGGCCCAGAGTAACTGTCCAGGGAATGGGGGCCTCTTGCTAAACTTCCTCCAGGGCCGCTGAACACCTGGAAGCTCTCTCCCATGGCACTTGCCATCTTACATTGTTCAGCTAGACATTATCAACTAGAGGGTGGAAGCCTTGTCTTAGTCACAAGCATGTGTGTGCTACCAGGGTCTAGTGCATGGGAGCCAAGTCACATTCCTACAATGTAAGTTCAATACACTCTGCATCCATCCATCAACATGGTGTGCATACCCCTCTGTGCTCTGTGTCTTCCCTCCTTCCAAGACATGCCCTAGTCCTGCCCTAGTCCTGCCGAACTGCTCCTGCCTACCCTGATCTCCCGGGAGAACTGCTCTGACCACCTCTCCACACACACTGCCAAACACCCTTCTCAGGCGCCTTGTACTTAAACACCCCCCGTGGAGCCTTGTTCAAGCCCATGTCAGCACCTCTCATGTTGCACAGTATTGATCAATGTATCCCTCTGTTGACCTCCACGTGACTGAATCACCATCATGGCACACCTGTGTCTTCTTTGGGCTGACCATAATTAGTGTCAGAACAAATTCTAAGACCAGGCTACCCAGAAGATAAATGTTCTCATGCTGGACTATTCAGTCAAGAGCTGGCCTTTCTTGGTCCACTTTCCTAAGAGCAAGGAGGGTTCCTGTGGTTACAACAACCCTCACCCAAGCATAACAATTCTGGGCACTCTGATGGGGACACTTGTGTATCATCTTTATGGATACATCTTTACATGCTCCCACAGTCAGGCAGCCCTGCGCTGGCATTTATAGAACCTGAACAGTGGGCCCAAAATCTGATCACTATTTGTAGAGACTTTTTGAAAATATAGTTTACATAATGTTCACTGTCGTATTCTGATAACAGTCAAAAACAAATGGAGCCCACAATATTTATACGAGTCTTTGCATTTTCTAGACCATGTGGTCCCTGGAATTCAGAAGTGCCAGAAAGCTTAGCATTGCTGCAGGCCTGCTGTGCTGACCAATATTTATGTGCAGGCTGATTGAGGAGGCGTCTCAGCAACAAGCACATTCAATATCCTATTGATTCTATTTCTCTGGAGAACCTAATTAATGCAGATTTTGGTATGAAATGCAGTGCTGCTGTAACAAGCACTTAAGAATGTAGAAGCACCTTTGGAACTGGGAAATGGGCAGAGATTGAACGAGTTTTGAGATGTATTCTAGAAAAAGCCTAGAATGGCTTGAAAGAAATGTTTGTAGAAATGTGGACATTGATGGTCATTCCGGTGACATCTCCAATAGAAATGAGGAACAGATTATTAGAAACTACAGGGAAGATAATCCTTGTCATAAAGTGACAAAGAACTTGACTGAATTGTGTTTTAGTGTATTGTGGAAGGTATAACTTGTGAGCAGTGTTATGAGATATTCGGTTGAGGCTATTTCTAAGCAAAATGTTGAAAGAGTAGTTTGGTTTCTCCTTACAGTTTATATTACAATATGAGACGAGAGAGATACATTGAAGGAATTGTTAATCAAAAAAGAACCAGAACTTGAAAATTTGAAAAAGCATTATCCTATCCACACTGCAAAAATGAGGAAGACTGTTCTGCAGAGATCTCTGAGGGTACGGCTGACAACCATTTGATAAAGAAATCCTGAGTGCTGCTGGTGGATTTAATCAGCCATCTCAGCAGAAGCCAGGAATAGAAATGGGATTGTACTGGTAGAAACACTGTCAGATTGAACTAAATGGAACAAAGACATAACAAAACAAAGGGAGGCTTTCTGACTTCTGGGATTCTATGGGATGGGACAATAGAGCTATTCAGCTGCAAACTTGCTTTATCTTTCAAGGAAAGGGAAGAATGACCCAAAGAGGATTCCTTGAGATTAGGGCCCAGGGGACAAGTGTGGCTCCTCCTGGATTTCCAAGGGTCGGGCCACCCCTGTGCCTCATGGGCAGGGTGGTTCTGCAGAGCCCCAGGGATGGGGGTCCCTACAGGGGCCGTGGGGGTGCTGCTGCCGCCTCAGTTAGCCTTTGTGCATGATTCTCAAGCCTTAATATCTGATGGACTCTGCTTGGCTCGGTTTTGAAGTTGCTGGAAACTGTCATCCATTTCTTCCTTCTGGTTTCCCTTTTGGAATGGGAACGTCTATTTTATGATTGCCCCACTATTGTACCTTGGAAGCACATAACTTGCCAATTTTCACAGACTCATAGCTGGAGAGAAATTTTGCCTCAAGATATATTATACCTCACATTGCACCCATATCTGAGATTTAAATGATATTTAAATGCGACTTGATTTTAGACTGTAAAGTTGATGCTGAAACGAGTTAAGACTTTTGGGGCTTTGGGGATCGAATGAATGTACTTTGCATATTTGAAGGACATGAATTTTGTGGGACCAAGGGCAGAAGGTCATGGTCTGAAAGACTGTGTACTCCCCATATTCATATGTTGAGGAGCCAGCCCCCAGTAGAACTGTTTTTAGGGGTGGGACCTTTAAGGAAGTACTTAAGGTTAAATGAGGTCATCAGTGTGGGGTCCTTGTCCAGTAGGATTAGTGTCCTTATGAGAAGAGACACTGGAGAGCTCATGTTCTCTCTCTCTCCCTGCACAGGCACAGGACAAAGCCATGTAAGGACATGGTGAGAAGGCAGCCATCCACAGTCCAGGAAGAGAGCCCTCCCCAGAAATCCGGTCACCAGGAACCTTGATGTTGGACATCTATCTTGGAGAACTGTGAGAAAATACATTTCTGTTGTTTAAGCCACCCCTTCTATGGTATTTTGTTATGGCAGGTGGGGTAGCTACAGCAGTCATCCTACCCACTGTAGTCCAGAGTGCTGCATCCCCCTGAGATTCCAGCGCCTGGAGCTTACACCTGCATCTCGAGTGTGAACACAGAGACTTCCAGGGCATGGAGAGCAATCTACACTGCTGGGAACACGCTTGGCGGAAAGGGAATGACTCTGGGGCTGACGCTTCTCGTCCCTGATATTAGATCTGAAAGGGGGAACCAGCATAGAACACAGATTGTTGGTACAGGGAGAATACTGCATGCTTTTTTTAGGAACAAAAATCCATTGCAACACACACTGGTTATTTTGCTTAGTCTCATCTAATTTATAATGAAAACAATGGGTCTCATTATTGCAGGAATTTTTATCTACTCTGGAGGCAACGGCATTCCCATTAAGCGCGGGAATGCCTATAAATTACTTGTGTAAGTAGATTTCTGTGAGCCGTTTGCAAGGCTGTATCATTCTCACCTGCAGGCAAATTACCAGACTCCAAAATAATATATCTTTCTTCAGATTCTCTACTATACTTTTTCTGACAGGTGGGCAGTACATATTTTTAGATTAAATAAGAATAGGCATTTTCTTTTTGTTTATACTCAAGCAGCATAAGAATAAATAGTATAAATAACCAATTATTGCAATATCTTGGTTATTTCAATCATTTGTGGTGACAAGCCTGCTTCATAATCATTTGAAATGACAAAAACGATCTTCAAAATATCATTTGATATATTTCAGTGCTCTGCTGACTCTGCATCTAACAATATCTATTTAAATTTTTAATTATATTTATTTACTTTCATAATTAAACAATACAATCTTAGAAAATGGGTTTAACTTTTAATTGCATGGGATAAAATATGACAACTCCAATTACTGCATGCCAAGGTTCTGTTTATTTTTGTTTTTCTTCTTTTCATCTTTTCTTGGAGAGGGAGCCCATTTCCAATTACCATCCACATTCTTCTTATCTCCCTCTTCTTTATTGCAGCAGGAATATTTTTAATGCCTCCACTTTGTTATAATTGCCTTTTGTCACTAGAGCCTCAAACATAAATGTCAAAGTTCTGTTCTTTTTGCTGTTTAATATTGATAGAAAACAGTGCCCAGTGAAACCCACATTGATTAATTTGTGAACTATTACCTAAAAGTCTTGCTATAATTTTGTCATAAAATTGTATTTCATCTATTGAACATTGACATATGAGACATTGAGGAAGGAATCTTTTAAATCAGTTACTTTTCACATCATAAAAGTTTTTTCACGCTGTTGATGACTCCCTTGTTACCTCTGAGCTCAGGGTAAGCACCCGATATTCCAGCGCTGTTGTGTTGGCACATGATTTACTTGCCAAACAAGGGCTGATCGTTCTCCTGGGTTTGTAGGGTATCTCCTGAACTCTCTCAGTTCAATGGCATTGGATTGTCTAGGACTCAGGTAGACTGAGAAAAAAAAAATAATCCTTCCTCATTGCTTTGGTCATCATAGGCTTTTGCCAAGTTGGGTTTAATGAAAAGAATAATTACCAAAGAGCAATGATGTGTCACTTATAGTCCAGAAATGGGTCAGTGAGGGTTGTCATAGTAGATTGAATATTTCAAATCCTGAGATCTGATGATGTTTAGCTACATGATAAGGAAATCTGAGTTATGTCACATGGGAAAGAGAATAAAGCCAACACTGTTCATATGCTTGAGATATTATGGGCATGCACAACTGGCTGACTTCAAAGAAATGTTTACTTGATATATATGGGTCTTCCAAGAACTACAAACCTATGTGTAGAGCATCAGGCTGTACATAAATGTGCAATGCAACTAAGCAGTGTGATGGAACAAAACATACTGTATGATTCCATTTATATGAGCTTCTGAAAAGTTAAAACTATAGTGTCAGAAAGCAGATCAGTGGTTGTCACGGGTTGGACATTGACTACAGTGTGACACATACAATATATTTGTATGTTTTCATACATACAAATGGGAGGAAAGTTAGTTGTCCTTTCTGGGTACCTCTTATTAACTTATCCTACACATATTCCTTTATACAAAAATACAAAAGAAGAATTAGAAAAATGCAGAAGAGCAAAGAAATACAAAATGTATTTCATGGAAGCGTTTAAAGGTGTGTTTATGGTATGACCAGGTGTACTTGCTACTTGGGAATTTGTGTTGTTTTACACAGAGATGGGCTCTGGACAGCCCTCTCCAGGTCTGTCCTTGTAGGGAATGGGCAGCCCCATTCAGGATGCAGGGGAAGCTCCTGGTGACGCTTGCTTCCCAAGCTTATGAGAGACACCAACGTCAATTATTAGTTGAGCTCTTTGTTCACGTGTGAATTACAACCAGGGGTACTACAAGTTAAGAAACAAAGGCACTAACAAAATAGAGCTATAATTATCAGTAAAGATTTGAAGGCAATTCTTAAAAGAAATATTATAGAATCCTCGAAATACATAAATAAACAAGACTAGTTATTGTCATTAAAGCATTTTATTTCATCACAATTTACATTTTCTTGAAATTTACATATTGTTTATTTAAGTTTTACACCTGGAAATTCTGTTGTTTCCAGCTACACTTAGGCTTAACATTCAGAAACTTTTGGATAAAATAGTATTATTTGAAACTAGCTTTGAGGAGTGTAACACGATTCTCACACTAGCTTTTAAGGACTTAACACTTCCAAAGAGAGATTCATCTTCTTCCATATGAAACCAATAGATAAGCATCTGCATAAAAATGTGAAGAGCTTAGCACATCTGTGCTATCAAACCAATGCCAACACAACAACTACTACCGGTTGTTATACTGTGATTTGTAAACTTAGTATGAGGAAAATAAAATGCCCATTTCACACACTTGCAATATGCTTTATTGTTACTGTTAATATCTCCAATTTTTTATGTTTGTTGACTTTAAACAGTGTTCCTACACCTTCCTGACTTGATTTTCCGCTTGAAAACTAAGGAGAACAGGGACTCACTCTGATAGTACAATGTTAAAACTGTTTTTACTAAAACAACCCTTTGAATGATAAGTTCTCTAACACCAAAACTTCCAGATGTTTTGAGTCCTTAAAAAGGAAATAAGACATGTCACGAAAAGGAAGGAGTAGAGGTTCTGTTGGAAGTGAGGAAGGGAAAGGACTAGCAGATGAGTACAATGTTGGAACGGATGATATGAGAACTGGAAATGGAGTAGCTAATCAGACAAAGGTGTAAGTGAGCTCAAGGAGAGAAGGAGGAAGGGAGGAAGGAAGAAGAAAGGAAGGGAGGAAGGAGGAAGAAGGAAGGGGAAGGAGGAAGGAGGAAGGAGGAGGACAGGAGGAAGGAGAAGGAGAAGAGAGGAAGAGAAGAGAAGGAACGAGGAAGGAGGAGGAGAGGAAAGAGAAGAAGAAGAAGAAGGAAGGAGGAGGAAGGAGGAAGGAAGGGGGAGGAAGGAGAGGAGGAGGAGGAGGAAGGAGGAGGAGGTAGGAAGGAGGAGGAGGGAGAGAAGGAGGAGGAAGGAGGAAGGAGGAAGGAGGAAGGAGGGAGGGGGAGGAAGGAGGAAGGGAAGGAGGGAAGTAGGGAGGAGGGAGGGGAGGGGGGAGGAGGGAGGGAGGAAGGAGGAAGGAGGAAGGAGGAGGAAGGAGGAAGAAGGGGGAGGAAGGAGGAAGGAGACAGGACAGTGCATTTCTCGGGCCCTCAGCTCTGGCGCTGATCAAAGGGCAGAGCAGACGCCCAGGACGTTCTCACCACCCAGTTCTCGGAATCTGCGCGTCTGTTGAAGGACAACCTATAATCTTCAGCCGTTTGTTAAATTAAGTTAAACCCGAACCCGTCTCTCTACATATGTCAAGTTCGGTCAAAAGGTTTCTCCGCACGTGGCGAACTGCCGCCTACCTGGAGGCGTCAACAGACTGCGACACATGCTTGTCACGTCTCAGCCAGTCGCGGCCCCCGGGCCTCAACCAATCACGGCCGCGGAGCCTCAGCCAGTCACAGCCGCGGGGCCTCAGCCAGTCACGGCCGCGGGGCCTCAGCCAATCACGGCAGCCGAGCCTCAGCCAATCACGGCAGCCGAGCCTCAGCCAATCACGGCCCCGGGCCTCAGCCAATCACGGCCCCGGGCCTCCGCCCGTCGCGGGCCGCGGCTGTTCCGAGCCGCTCGGCCTTCCGCGTTGCTGTCCCTTTTCTGTCCGCAGGTGCCGTCCCACCGTGTGGCAGCCCAGAGCCACTCACCTCACTCTGGTTCTGGGAGCCGCCGATTCATGAATTGTTCTTTGCTCAGTTGAACTCCGTTAAATTTAATTGGCCTGAAAATTTCTTCTGGTTAGTTAATGGCGTGATTCTTTTCAAATGTTTTTGCCATAGGATTGAAAAATATTAAAAATTAAATATTTCTGCTCAAAATTATGCCGGGGAAAGCAACCAGTTCAAGGAGAGCAAAGCACCCTTTTGGCACGAAGACGCGTGCGGGGCTGCGGGTGCGGGGCTGCGGGTGCGGGGAGAGCAGGTGCGGGGCTGCGGGTGCGGGGCCGCCGGGAGCGGGGCGAGCGGGTGCGTGGAGAGCGGGTGCGGGGCCGCCGGGTGCGGGGCTGTGGGTGCGGGGCCGCCGGGAGCGGGACGGGGCGAGCGGGTGCGGGATGGGGCTGCAGGTGCGGGACGGGGCGAGCAGGTGCGGGACGGGGCGAGCGGGTGCGGGGCAGCCGGGAGCGGGACGGGCCGCCCACGCTGACGCTTCCTTGGGAGGTCATGAGCAACAAGAAAACTTTCTAGAAAGCAACGATCCGTTTGCCTCCTAATGAAACATAGGAGTGTCCCGGCTGAAGGGACAGGCCATCAAAAATCATTTCTAATTATTTTAAGTAATATTTGGATCAATTCATTGTAATCTCGTTAGCTTTCACGTTTATGTCTGAATTAGATTACGTTCATGTTTGTTTAAGCTCTTTTGCTTTTTAAAATGTCTCTTTCAAAGACAGATGGAGCCTGCGTAAAATAATCAACGGCGGCAGACCCGGGCCGCGGGCTGCGCTTCCTCCGGCGGCGGGGCGGGCCTCTGTGGGTGGGCCCCGGCCCTGCCCGGCGGCGACCTGTGAGCGCACGGAGGGTAGCGTGGCCTGAAGAACTGCTGCTTTGGGAGTGATTTGAGCATTCTTTTTAACTCGAGGCTTCATCTTCAAAGAGTTCTCATTTTTCCCGTAGATATATGCTCACATATGATTAAAATATAAATGGTGGGAATTTGGAGGCTATAACATGGAAGTAGTGCTTAAAATAAGAGGGCATTTTTAGGAATGTGCTATTATTTCCAGCTCTTTTCCTGTAATTGTACATTTTTTTCAAGTTAACTGAAAAGCTAAAGCTTACTGTGAATTGAGTTTATACTATAATGACACCATGTATTCACACAAATGAACAAATGTTTTTAGTATCTTGTTTCCCTTTTCATGAATTTTGTGAACAGAATTGGTGGATCAGTATGAGCAGTTATAAATCAATTGAACAATACCGAAAATACTGAATGGCTGACAAATCTGAGCTGCAGAAGTAGACAATACTCCTCGCTTTTGGCAGGTGCAGTGAAGTGGGAGGAAGGGCACCAGGAACATTATGCTGTCATAGAACATTCCGTTCTTGTATTTCCCACCCAGTGTCCAGGTGAGCGGTTTTGCTTTTGCTGTTCTTTGTGGATCTCTTGGAGAATCTGATTGGAGCTGAGAATTCTCCTCCCCGGGAAATAAGCTCTCTCTGGGTTGGTGCCACCTTGTTCATACAATTTCCTGGGGAGGGGGTGGTGCAGTGCCAGGGCACCCAGACCTCCCTCGTTTTGAGATGCTCATTCCTGCAGCCCAGGGCTCTGAGCTACTGACCTCCCAGAGCTGAATTTCTTTCCAAAAACTGCCCTTGACTGAAGGGAGCGTCCCAGGGGGCAGCCTGAATTTGATCACAGCCCTGGGGGGCAGAGGCCCAGCCCCTTGCCTCTACAGGGACAACTCTGAAGTGCTTTCCAGCACCAGAGCCACCATGGGGCCCCTCTTGGGACAGAGTTTCAGTTCAACTCCTCCCTCTGCCCTGCTCTACTCCCTGCACATCCCAACTCAACAAAACAGAAGGAGATTCAGTGTGAGGAATCGGCTCACGTGACTGTGGAAGCTGACATGTATCCAGATCTGCACTTGGCAAACTGGGGACCCAAGGGAGCCCACGTTTCCATCCACAGGCGGGAAAAAGGAAGTCCTAGCATAAAGGCAGTTATGCAGAGGGAATTCCCTCTAACTGGGGGGTGGGAGGGGAAGCTTTTTATTCTATTTAGGCCTTCAGTTGATTGGACGAAGCCCACTCACATTGGGGATGACAACCTGCTTTACTCAGTCTACCTTGTAAAAGTTAAACCTGGCCAAAAACATTCTCACAGGATCGCCCAGAATAATGTTGACCAAATATCTGGGTGCCGTGTGTCCTGGTCAAGGTGACAGGTCAAATTGAGGCTCACATTTCCTCTAGACAGGCCGCTGCTGAGGCTGGGTTGGGAAAGGCCGCAGCCCTCAGGATGTGAGAGCAACATTTTGCACCTGTGCTGTTAACAATCTGTTATTCAACTCTAGCCGTGCACGCTGAGGAACCACGTCTCATACCTTCTGTTTCAACCTGTTCAGGGTATTTTATTATGTTTACCTCTCAAAGGAGTAAACTAAAGTTTAAAATTCAGATTCAAATCTAGATATCACATAGTGATAAATGGCTTATTAATGTTTTGAACAAAAAACAGTAGATGATATATTAAGAGGATTGTTTTATTTCTGGTTTTATTTAAATAAGAATAACAATGTACTTTTTATTTAGGGTTCTCAGAAAAATCCAGAATACCCAGTAAATGTGAATTTTAGATAAGCAACACATTTATTTTTAGTATGAGAATGACCTGTACAATATTTGGAATATACTTATATGTTTGTTGTTCATCTGAAATTCAAAAATACCTGGGTGTCCTGTATTTTTATTTGCTAAATCTGGAAACCTTATTTTATTTTTAGAATACTAGTTTAAATTGTTGTTCCAAATAATATTTTATGTCGGATGGATAAGAGAGAAAGTATTGAATTTCGAAGAGACTATTCAGAATATTGGGACTCAGCTATTAATGAAAATTCAGTTTGAAAGAAATTAATTCAAACATATCAACTGCATTCAGTGAATTCAAGAGAAAAATGGATGTACATATTTCTAAAAAGAAAACTAAAATTGTGAATATTCAAGATGCTCTGAGAGATACTTAAATAATCTGTCACCTAAAGATTATAAAACAACCCAAGTATTATAAAGAATCAGACATTTTATGGTTTGAATAAATTTAAGAGCTTATATAATACCCCGTTACGTGAATGGGGCCTCTGAGACTCAGAAGGTCAGGACAGCTGAATAAAAATGGTGCCCTGAAAATAATCCATATTGAAAATAGACAACCCTTTATTAATTTCTACCTTTGTAATGAAGTTAGGTTGGTGATATCAATTACACACTTTTTTCATCCAAACTTGTATTTATTTTAGTAAAGCCATATGCTTATTTTATTTTCTTTCAGAGAAAGTAATATATAAATATAAGAGCCTGCTCTATCAGTATTCTCCTTGGATGCTTTAAACGTTCAAATTTTTGGTTCATGACCGTGGATTCAGTTCAGAATCTTTTATCTACTGTCTTCCTTGGTAACATTCATTGTTCCCCGTTGTGAGTGACCCTTGACACCAAATTGGGAAAAAAAATGTGTAAAATAAGCCTGGGGGAAATCATTCATCCTTAATTCATCTAATTACTACCTAGAAAATGTGAGCATTCTTATGCAGAAATTATAATGAAAGTCAACCTATGTAATGTTGCAGCTGAGTGATTTCCTAATTATATTAAGTTAAAATATAAATATTTTCTACCAAGAAATTTGGAAACTATGACATTTTGTGGAAAAACAAATCAGTTAAGCCCAGATGGCACCACCGTCACATCAAATAATGAAATGCCCCTTGGATGCTGTATCCACCCCTGTACATGTTGGGATTTCTCTGCTCTTCTTCCAGATTAAAACATGGCTCTAATGAGATATTTTCATGATATTAAAACAATAAATGAAGATATTAAAAGTCATTTGAATTGGTTGGGCATCATGGAAAAAAGGACTGATGTGCTAAAACATGTAGCTTTCATCTTGCTGTTGAAATACTGCATAGGTGCATTATCAATAAGTTGATATACCCTATGGTCTAAATGTTTGTGCATCCCTCAAATATGCATATGTGGAAATCCTCACCTGCTAGGTGAGGCCTTTGTTAGGTGATTAGGTCCTGAGGGCAAAGCCCTTATGGATGGATTAGTGCCCTTATAAATGAGGAGCTTCCTTGCCCTTCTACCAGGTGAGGACAGGACACAACTAGAAAGTGTCATCTATGAACTTGGAAATTGGCCCACACCAGACCCCAAATAGTCAGTGCCTTGATACTGAACTTCCAGCCTCCAGAACTGTGAGGAATGAATTTCTGTGGTTTACAAGCCAGCCAGTTTATGGTGTTTTATAGGAGCCTGAACAGACTAAGACAATATGTGAAAATTATCATGAATTGGATGCATTGATTATGCAACTAAAATAATGCAATAAAATAGAAGCCTTCATGGCAATCCTGTTTATCATGATAGTGTTTTCCAAATGGAAGATTTGAAGCAATGTAGTAAATGGAGATGATGTCATAGTAACCTCAGCATCTTGTTTTTAATGAAATTCTTGAAGACCAATTTGCTAAGTTGAGACTATTTGCTATTTTCTTATGATTTTTTAATCTCCAATTATAAATTATTGGTCATACACACACACACATCCCTTAACAATGCCCCACACTGTTCATTATGACCTACTCAAGTCCTGCCAAGCTTAAAACCAGAGGAGACATTGGAAGAGGAGAAAGCACAGTATCTATCTACAAAGTTCCCTATTTTGAGCAGAACACTTGTTAATAAATTAAGAAACACCAGGGACATTTGCTCCACACACTGCTACCCAGCTCAGAGTAGTTATGTTGGACTTTGAGTAGCTGCGGGCCTCAGGGCCAGCTGATGTGCAGTCAGGTCAACAGAAAAGGGAGCCAGCTGACTCTGGGACAGCAGGCTGCCTCACTCATTTTTTAAAAAGAATTTTTGTCAATGATTTATTCTTTTTTTCACTGTGCAAATATTTTTGAGCCCCTACCTTATGGAAACTGTTATTGAAGACCTTTGGGATATGTCAGTGGAAAAAAACATGAAAAGATTAACGTCCTCAGTGAGTTTCCTTCTGAAGAGCTTGGAGGTCCAACCATAACATGGTAGATAAGCAAATGCTTTCTCATGGTAGGAGCTGGTGAGCATTGTGGAGCAAGTGGGCACAGAGGTACCTAGGGGGCTGGAAAAAGGATGCACTTGCAGTTTCAAATTGGATAGGTGGTGTGGACCTTGTTGAGAAAGTAAGATTTGAAGGAGGTAAAGGAATTCATCATGAAATTACCTGGGGGAGAAGAATTCTCATGGAGGGAATGGCCACTGCAAAGGTTGGAAAGAGGAACCATACCTGTTACACTTGAAGAACTGCAAGGAGGCCTGTGTGGCTAGAACATCGTGAGCCAGCGAAAGAAGCAGGGAGTCAGGTCATGTGGCCCATTGTGGAGAATCCAAGTACAACCACTGCAGAGTTTGAACAAAGGTGAGCCACAATCTGACTCATATTTTAATATGCTTCCTCTGGGTACCACGTTGAGAATAGCCTCCCAAAGGGCAAGGGGGACATCAGGAGAACAAGTAGAAGGTTACTAGAATACTGCAGGTAGAGGGCAGTGGAGGCTCAGGCCAGGGCCCTGGCAGCAGAGTTGGAGAGCAATTGGGTTCTAAATATATGCCAAGGTGGGGCCAGCAAGATTGCTTGGAGCCCCAGGTGTGAATGTGGAATAAAGTATAGAATCAAGGGTAGCTTAGAAATTCCTATCTGGAAGGATACTCTATGCTGAGTGTTTGTCGTCTATCTTTCTTGACCTCAATTTCTCAGTTCTTAAGAATTGCCCTGCTGACCTTGGGTCTTTCAACCACTTTTCTTATATTTTGAGAAGCTGACTACTTGTAAGACCCTTGCCTGTTGGCTGGCTGGCTCTGGACCCCCTTAACAGCCTCTCCAGGACCACCTGGCCTCCTCCATCCATTTCTTAGTGAGTCACTCTGTCTCTTGGACGAGGTGCTGCCCGTGATCAGGTGGTGACCATTCCTGCACATCATACTCAAAGGGAGTTGGATGCTACTGTTTTTATAAACTCTGGAAAACTCACAGGGGTTCCTAGAAATCTGCATGGCATGCACCTTATAAAAATAAAATATTTAATTCCAAAGAACTTTCAGAATTATTGTTATAAAAGAGAACCTTTGTTTAACAAAATTCTTCTCATATGTTTTCTGGCACTTACTGGTCCAGCTGAAGGGCTTTGCTTTGTAAGATTTAGAGTGTTATCACTTAACATTATCCGATGCCAACATTGCCACTAAGAAAATGAAAATATCATCTCCTCCAGTCGATTAGCCAGTCATTTGATCTACTTCATGCTAAGAACTCATTTGGCTGGCATTTTCCATTGAAGCTATGTCTGCAAAGTGCCAAAATTACCATTATTGTCAGTCAACTGAGTTAAAAGAAATCAGTTCAATTAGTTGTTTGGTGAAGATGTTGGACAGACAGCCAGAACCCACAGTTTTGGAGGTGCATAGCGACAACTTTTGTGTTCTCTTTATTCTTTAAAGCAAGAGCAAGGTAACAATTTCCAACTGGAACAATGATGTTGGCTGCAATTCCCTTGCTGTGGGGCTCAAGCCACTCTTCATGCTTAAAAAGTTGAGAGCTGTAAACCAAAGATGATGTCAAATCTCCTCTTCACAGTTCATCTTCTTGGGTATATATATGACAAAGACCTGTAGGACCTTGTTTTAATGAGCCTGGGAAAGGGGAAACCATGTCCGTGGCTAGGCTTTATTTGTCCTTAGTCTTGTCACATTCCAGCACCAAACTTGGAATTAAGTCTAAATCCTTGCTCTGTGACTCAATTGAATTAAAGAGAGGTTGTCTGTATATGTATAAATTTTGCATCATCATTTTTTTTCTTAGTAAGTTTTTTAGAATCCTTGTCAGTAAGCCTGTTTTAAGAAAATTCCATTTGTGTTGACATGATACATAGACTATTTTGGAACTTGAGCTCATCCATATGTATCTCTGTTACCAAAGTTAAGCTATTCGAGGCATTATTCCCACAATTCAACTTTTAAGCTGACCAGAGTGCAGCTTCTTGTAGCATGTGCCTTTTTATGTAACCCTGTAGCCCAGAAACAGGCCAAAAACATGAGGTCAGCATGACTAAGGGAGGTTCCATATGGACACAGTCTGCTGAAACAGACTCTCATTGATGACCACAGAGCTGTGGGGATGGCATAGAGCTCGTCTCCCCTCAGCAGACTGATGGGCAGCTGTGGACCGGAATGCGCCTCTCTCATTGGGCTCTAGTAGTTGCGGTTGGTTTATTCAGTTTGTTTTTTGTTTGTTTGTTTGTTTTTTATATATTTATTTTTTTATTTGACACATTGTAATTGTACATATTTACGGAACACAATTTGATGTTTAGGTTCAATCTATGTTGTATAATGAACCAATCAGGGTATTTGGTGTATCTATTACCTCGTACACTTACCATTTCTTTGTGAGGAGAATATTCAAAAGCACCTCTTCTAGCTATTTTTAATAGAAAATATTTTACTGTTAACCAAATTCACCCTACTGTGCAATAGGACACCAGAATTTATTTTTCTTAATTGTGATTTTGCGCCTGTGGATCAGCTTCTCCCCATCCTCCCTCTCCCGCTCCCTCCCCAGCCTCTGGGAACCCCTGCTCTGCTCTCTGCTCCTAAGAGATGGACTTTTTTGTGTGTTTGTTTTTGGATTCCACAAATGAGTGAAATCATGCAGTATTTCTCTTTCTGTATCTGGTTTATTTCACTTAAATTTCACTTAATAGCATGTTCTCCAGGTTCATCCATGTTGTCTCAAATGATAAGATTTTATTCTTTTTAGTGACTGAGTAGTATTTCATTGTGTGTGTGTGTGTGTATAACCACATTTTATTTATATATTTATCCATTGTTGGACACTTAGATTAATTCCACATCCTGGCTATTGTAAATAGTGCTGCAATAAACATGGGAGTGCAGATTTCTCTTCAACACACTAATTTCCTTTCTTTTGGATATATACCCAGTAGTGGGATTGCTGGATCATATGGTAGTTCTATTTTTAATTTTCTGATGAACCTCTGTACTGTTTTTCATAATGGCTTTACTAGTTTACATTTCCACAAACTGTGTAAATGTTCCCTTTCTTCCACATCCTTGCCGACACTTGTTTTCTTTTGTCTTTTTTATAAACAGCCATTTTAACTGGAGTGAGGTGATATCTCGTTGTGGTTTTGATTGCGTTTCCATGATAATTAGTGATATTGAGCATTGTTATGTACCTGTTAGCCATTTGTATGTCTTCCCTCGAGAATGTCTATTAAAGTCTTATGCTCTTTTTTTTTTCTTTTGAATTGTTTAAGTTTATTATATATTCTGGATATTAACCCAGAATGTATAGTTTAATGTCAGATGTATAGTTTTCTGATTTTTACACCATGTCTCTTCACTCTGTTAATACTTTCCTTTGCCGTGCAAACGCTTTTATGGTAGTTTCATGTGATCCCGTTTGTCTGTTTGTGCTTTTGTTGCCTGTGCTTTTGAGGTCTTATAAAAAAAAAAAATCCTTGTCCATCCCAATATTGTGAAGCGTTTCCCTATGTTTTCTTCCAGTAGTTTCATAGTTTCAAGTTTTACTTTTAAATCTTTGATCCATTTTGAGTCAATTTTTGTACATGGCCAGAGGTGGGGGCCTAGTCTTATTCTTCTACATGTGAATATGCAATTTTCCTAGCACCGTTTGTTGAAAAGACGGTTTTTTCTTCCATATGTGTTCTTGGCATCTTGGTTGAAAATCAGTTGGCTGTAGGTGAGTGAATTTACTCTGGGATCTCTATTCTGTTCCATTGGTCTAAGTACCTGTTTTTTTTTTATCAAGGCCATGCTATTTTGGTTACTATAGCTTAGTAGTACATTTTGAAGTCCAGTAGTGTGATATTTGCAGCTTTGTTCTTTTTGCTCAGGATTTCTTTGACTATTTGAGGTCTTTTATAGTTCCATAAGAATTTTAGGATTGTTATTTTCTATTTCTCTGAAGAATGTCATTGGAATTTTGAAAGGGATCGTGGTCTATAGATCCTTTTGGTTATTATAGATATTTTAACAATATCAATTCTTCCAATCTGTGAACATGAGATATCTTTCCATTTTTTGTGTCCTCTTTAATTACTTTTATCAGCATTTTATAATGTCCAGTGCAGAAATTTTAAATTTCTTTGGTTAAATTTATTTCTAGGCATTTTCTTTTTTTAGGCAGCTATTGCAAAGGGGATTGCTTTCTCAATTTCCTTTCTTAGATAGTTTGCTATTTGCATATAGAAATACTACCACTTTTGTATGTTGATTTTGTTTCCTGCAACTTTACTAAATTTGTTTATTAGCTCTAATAGTTTTCTGGTGGAGTCTTTAGGGTTTTCTATATATAAGATTATGTCACCTGCAAAGAGGGACAATTTGTCTTCCTATTTTCCAATTTGGATGCCTTTTATTTCTTTCTCTGTCCTAATTGCTAATTGCTCTGGCTAGGACTTCCAATCCCATGTTGAATTAAAGTGGTGAAAGTGGGCATTCTTGTCTTATTCCAGATCTCACCAAAAAAGCTTTCAGGTTTTCCCCATTCCATATGACATTAGCTGTGGGTTTGTCATATTTGACCTTTATTGTGTCGAGATACATACCTTCTATATCTAATTTGTTGAGAGCTTTTATCAAGAAGAGATGTTGAATTTTGTCAAATGCTTTTTCTGTGCCTATTGAAATGATCATATAATTTTTTGTTTTTCATTCTGTTAATTAGGTGTATCACATTTATTGATTTTCATATGTTAAACCATCCTTGCATCCCTGGGATGGATACCACTTGATCACAGTGAATAATCTTTTTAATGTATGTTGAATTTAGTTTGCTGGTATCCTATTGAGGATTTTTCGCATCTGTGTTCATCAGAGATATTGGCCTGTAGTTTTCTTTTTTTTTGTTCTGTCCTTGCCCAGTATTGGAATCAGGTTAATGCCGGCCTCATAAAATGAGTTCAGACACATTTTCTGCTTTTCTATTTTCTGGAATAGTTTGAGGAGAATTGGCATTATTTCTTCTTTTAATGTTTGGTAGAATTCACCAGTAATGCCATCATTTCCTGAGTTTTTCTATTTCTTCATAATTTAACCTGGTTATATTGTTTCCAGAAATTTATCCATTTCTTCTATATTATCAAATTTGTTGTTAGTCTTTTATGATCCTCTGTATTTCTGTGGTCTCAGTTGTGATGCCTCCTTTTTGTCTGTAATTTTATTTATTTGGGTCTTCTCTCTTTGTTTCTTAGTCTAGCTAATGGTTTGTTGATTTTGTTTATGTCTTCAAAAAACCCACTCTTCCTTTCATTGACCTTTTAAATTGATTTATTAGCCTGTATTTCATTTATTTCTGCTCTGAATGTTATTTCTTTCCATCTACCAATTTTGGGTTTATATTGCTCTTGTTTTTTCTCATTCTTTGAGGTACATCATTAGGTTGATTATTAGAAATATTTCTTCTTTTTTGATGCTGGCATTAATTGCTATAAATGTCCCTCTTAGAACTGCTGTTGCTGTGTCCCATAAGTTTTTTTTACTGTTTTATTATTATTATTATTATTATTATTTGCTTTGTTTTAAGACAGTCTCAAGAATTTTCATCTGAATGACATTTGTCTTAGAAATATGGCTTAGTCCAAGATAATCCCGGACACATTGTCACATTGTGCAAAAAAAGAAATTTAAAAAAAAGAGATTCACCTTTTGATTTAAGGCCATATGCAGGCGTTAATTACACTCGTAAGCCTAAACTTGACAATAATCATTCTAATGCTGTACATTCGTGTCATGCTCTGGAGTCTGCCCAAGCTCTCCTTCACATGCTGTTTCACTAGAAGATGGTCAGAAAGTCACAACATTTTGAAGTAAGGCCAGCGGACGCCCTTATGCACTTCCTTTTGAGAATTAGTAACTCAACTGCCTGTATCCAGTGCAGTAACTAGTCACCTGTGACTATGGAGATCTCTCTCTTATATGAGAACAAAAGAAACATTATCTTGCCCACTAGTGTGCATTTTAATGTTACAAAATGTATTAATTATGAAAAGTATGAATTCAAATATGTGTATCCTATTTTGATACTGATCCAGGCCCAGATATTATGTCTTCTAAGCTATAGGAAAAAATTGCACTGTTCATCATGCTGTATATGTGCAATTTGACTTGACAGACTGTATAATGCTATCAGGAGTATGGCGAGGTGTGTGATAGTCTGTTTTATTCCTTCAAAATAAATGAAATACAGATGGCTCTTCTCTCTCAAACTCAACTCTACGTTTGCAAAGTTTTCTATAAACTGCAAGGTTTTTTTCCTAAAACCTATTTTTGTTTATGGGTCTGCATATGAAATTGTAGTTATTCTATGGAATACTTAGGTGCCTTCTCCTAGAGGACAAGACAACTTCTCCTTTCTCAACAAAACAGCAGAGATGATAACCAACATATATTTTCCAAGTTAAGAGACTGGTGGGGGTTATGTTGTGAGGTGGGGGATGCACTCTGCCTTATTTGTAAAGGCTTTTTAGGGAGACATCCAGTGGGCCCTTCACAGATACACAGCACCCCTGGAAACTGGGCAGAACACTCTGTTAGAAAATATCCATTATTCCATTACTCACATGCAGTAATCTGATATAATTAGTGCTATTTACTTGCGGAGATAAATTTTAGAAAGTCTTACACCCTCGAATAGGTTCCAAAGCAATTATATTCTCTCCTCATGCTTCATAATTGTTTACCTAATTTAACATACTTTATGTATATTTGTCAGAAGAATATTAATGTTTTACTTTATGATTTCTACCAGTTTCCTAATCGCTGCTTTTTATTATTCCTGTTTAGTGTAACATCATCTCTGAACATAAGCAATGAAATCGAGTTAAAAATAAAAAAAGCAAACCCTGTATTATATCATCGTCTGGGGAGCATGATGGTTTCTGCTGTGTTAATTTACACTAAAATCCATGACCTGGGGGCCTGATTGATTGCCAAGGGCAGAAATCCAGCCCCTGGGCTAGTTTATTTTGTGAACTGTAGCCTCAGATATCGCTGCAAGCCACAATGATATTGATTTGATATACACTAGATGGCTCTTTATGCTCTTTGGGAAATTTATTGTGCCGAGTCAGAACCCCCGCACCGGGGAGAAGCCGCTCTTTAAATTGAAGAGGGCTATCATGGTTTGACCCCTGGGCCACTCAGGTTACCGAGTGGCCTGGGCGAGGCTAGGTCGGAGCAGACCCCGGGGACCAGTGCTCATCAGTTTTGAATGTCAGTTCCCTTCAGAGGACCTGAGTTATTGCTAATAGGAACTTGCTTGGGTCTATGACATTTGGATGCCCTATAAGTTAAACATCATAACACTTTCTTCATGTCATAGTCCTTTAAATTATGGCTGAGCATTGCACCTCTGCTCTGGCCGCTTAGCATTAGACTGCGGCACGATATGAGCAACCTGCCTCCAAGGTGGGAGATCAGCACAGCTATTATCAGCTGAAGAGCTACAGCTGCACAGATCTCCCCTCAACTATAAATTAGCTGGCTTGTCATGGGAACTCCAATTGCGAGAACATTGTTGCCGTCTTGTTTCTGCACAATAGAAACCCAGTGGCCTTTGGCAACCCACACAATAAAAGTTAGGATGCAATTCTGATCTTGATAGCTTTTACTATTTTTCTTGGGGGAAGCTATGCTTGTGCTGGATAAAAGATTGGTGGGGAGAGAAACATCAGTCTTCACGGGCGTCGTATGCACAAAATAGAAAAGAAAAATCATTTTTGTTAGAACAATTTGCAATCATCTCTCCTCTTAGGGAGGGCTGTAATGCCTATAATTTCTAATTTCTGCAGAAAGATATTACTCAGTAATGGACCATTGTCACTTAGGTAACAGATGTGTTGATCTATTTCAATTGGCTTATTATGACTAAATTCCAACTTTGGAACTGCTGGAATACCTACGAGCACCATTTCACTTCAGTTCTGAAGACAGGATCGTGACTCTGGCAAATCACATCTCCAGACAGAGCTTTATAAAGGCAACCTTGACTGTCTGTTGGAAATTTCCTACTGCTGGGGACTGCAGATATTAAAATCTATAGCTACACAGAATTTTCCCTAAGAAATAGCTAATTATATTTTATTGGAAGCTAGTGTGACCCTTTATATTGAAGGGGATACGTAGAGTGGCTTAATGGCAGGGCCACAAGACAATGACACCTCCGGTGGCATGGGAAAACAATAGGAGCCAAGGGAGCCTGCAGGTGGGCATGTCCCTAATCAGCTGGCGTGCTTTGATTCTAAATGTCCTGCAAAATGGCCTCCACAAAACACTTTTAATATTACACTGGCAATTAGATTTTCTTATGGACATCTTGAGGAGATGCAAATATCGTGCTTTGATTCTAAATGACCTGCAACACGGCCTCCACAAAACACTTTCAATATTACACTGCCAATTAGATTTTCTTATGGACATCTTAAGGCGATGCAAATATCTTAACTAGGTGGAGGAAGAGAGAGCTCACATGCAAACATTGAAAATCACAAAATAATATATGCAACTGGATGATACCATTAGCAGGGATGGGATGCCAGAAAGTTAAACCTGATGGGGAAGAGGCTGGGGAAACCTCCACATGGAAGGTAATGTAAAGGAGAGAGCAATCTGCTAGTGCTGGTGACACAGGCACGAGCTTCCAGGGCTTGGAGCCTTGGAAGTGAAGGGAATAGTCTTGTTGAGTTTGCCTATGGAGGCTTCCATTTCTTTATCTGTAAAATGAAATTAATACTGAACTTTTAAGAGTAGACATGAAGATGAAATGGGACAAAATATGTAAAGGTCTAAATCTGGTATGAACTTACTACTAATGGCCAGGAGTGTAGTCCTCTGTTAGTCACCTCAGACTAGGTGGCTTAAAAAACAGAGATTTATTCCGTCAGGGTTCTGGAGGCTGGAAGTCCAAGGTCAAGGTGTCAGTAGGGTTGGTTTCTTCTGAGGCCTCTCTGCGTGGTGCGTAGATGGCGGCTTCTCCCTGTGTCCTCACATGTCCTCACACATGTCTGTGTCCCGATCTGCCCTTCTTACAAAGAGAACAGTTACACTGGATTGGGGCCCACCCTCATGACCTCATTTTAACTTAATTACTTCTTTTCAGATCCCATCTCCAAATATAGTCACATTCTGAGGTCCTGGGGTCCTGCAAATTCACATAGGAATTTTGTGGTGACAGATTCAGCCCATGACAGGTCCTGTATGATCAAGAAGCATGGGTTGAAATCAATGCCACATACACAGAATTTATTTATTATTTTTGTTTTATCTTTCTGATACTGTGATTGCTGTTTTTAATATAACTCAATTAGCATTTGTAGAAGAAATTGTAAATACACACGGACAAAAAGAATGGAACAAACAGTACCTGTAGTTCTACCACTCAGAGAAAAACACTGTGTTCAAATTTTGATATATATCCTTCCCTTGGCGTTTGTAGACATGTAAATAGACTTTTTGCAAAAATGGAATTATACCATTTAGCAACCTGTTTCTTTTTTACCTAACACATCATTAACATTGATCAGTGCCACTGCAAATAAAGCTACAACACAGTGTATGAAAATGACTATTTTACTCTATAGAGAAGCTATTATTTATTTATTCAAGCTCATAATTTTGAACGTATAAGATGTTTCTGTATTTTGCTCTCATCAACAATGCTGCTAGACACACATTTTTTTCTTATGTCCTTGTGAATGTTTTCCGTTATTCCCTTAGGCTATTTCTCCAGGGTTTTAACTCCATAAAGACAAGGAATGTGCCTATCTTACAAAACGATGCGTTGCCAGCAACTGCACAGTGGCCAGTGCCTTATGGTAATTCAATAGATATTTACTGAGTGTGTGAATTAAGGTTACTTCCTAGACGTGGAAAATCTTAATAAATGTATTCATTTTCCTCAAAACGTTCTTGGCATTAAGTATACAAAAACAATGGAATATGGAAAACATTTTTAGTTGAGAAATACAGTACAGTTGTTTCTATCTAGAATAATTATGATTAAATATTTCTTTGATAAAATAAATGGCATTTATGTCAGTGACCACTGCCCCAGCACGGGGCCATTTCTTGTATCAGAAATGTAGTGGTTTTAGTTTTTATCCTTACCCTTTATTAGCAGGTAAGTCTGAGATGTTGACTTCAAATGATCAAAGAAATCTTTCGAAGTCAAAAAATTAATTACAAATATCAAAATTAGGAATCGATAAAGAACAATGCATAACATTAACTCTTTACTATCTAGTAAGACACCCTTAAGAAAATGTAAAGATCCCATGGGACAATGACAAAGCTGTTGAGAAAGGCTTGCTGAGCACATCAGATGACAAGCCTGCAGGCCGCTTTCCAGAACACACTGGCTGCAGCCTCTGCCCTCCTGGCAGCCTGTAGATGCCATGTTTTGTAGCAGGGTTTCCTTCCCCCTCCTGGTCGCAGCTGAGTGGATAAGTGTTGGAAAGTGACCTAAAGCAAAGACTCTTGCTAAGTTGGCTGGTGATGGTAAGTGTTCCTATCCCTCGGGTGTAATCACCCGGTCAGAAGCTCACTCAAGAACACGAGCAGGAATGGCTGAGCCTGTGAGGGTTGTTGAGGTTCTGAAGCCAGAGGGCCTCGGAGTTCAATCAGCTTCACGAGGTGGGACCGGGGCCCTGAGCAGTAAGGGCAAGCCGGAACTCAAAGGGAGCAGAAACCAGGAGCCCACGGAGCAAGGTGGTGGTGGAGAGAGGCTGGCAGAGCAGAGATGCCAGTAGAACGAGGTCATGGTAAGGACGGGCACACGCCTCGGTCACTGTGGCCCTCCCTGCCTCACGCTCAGTTCAGGACCTGTGTGCTACTGCATGAGATGAGTGGGGTGTGACATCATTCCTTGTAACCAGGAGAGTAAGATCGCAGGCAAAGTGCGTGAGGACCATGCAATGGTCCTACACGGTAGTGAGATAACTGCATGCAGCAATAAGGGGACTATAACGACAAGAACTCTCAGCTGCATCCAGCATCTGCTCTGCACTGACGCGTACCTGGGCTTATTTCATCCACCCACCCGTTTCCAAGTATGTGGTGAACACCTACTACATGCAGTCCCTCTGCCAGGCGCCAGTAAATGTGAAACAATACCACGACGCCCTGTAGGAGCTTTGTGGGAGGCTGGAGAGGAGTTACATCAGGCACTGTGGAAGCACCCGGTCTGCAGGTGCTCAAGGCTGTCAAAGCACAGCTCCAGATCACAGCCAGGGTCTGTCTGCCCCCAAGCCCGCTCTGTGCAGAAGGATGCCAAAGACCTCCCCGTTGTCATGTGTATGCACCAGCAAGCTCAGTGAGTGGCCTGGGGTTTGAGGAATGACACCTTACACACAGAATAGAGGCATTGAGACTCCACAGTTTTTCATTTGAAATAACTAAATACTTGAAGATAATAATGGAAATGTCTAGAAAGAGTCAGATATTATCTATTTTCTCAGAGCTCAAAACATTTATAAAAGCAATGTAGTTTGTTAGCCTCTTGAAACACATCAAATAGTTATCCCACCTGAGTCTTCTGACTTAACAATGTACTTCTTATTGAGTTTTAAGTGAAATGACTGTGTTAAATTTAGTGGGCACATTCAGTTAAATCAGAGCTTTGGCTTGTATTTAAATCTTCATTAGGGACCAATAGATTAAAAGGGATAAGTCAGTACCCAGCAACTGAGACAAATCCAGAAACCCCCCTTCTTACCGTGACTCATGTGGTAGAAAGCAGCCCAGTGTCTGAGCCACCGTAGAGGACATTTAAACACATACACACCCTACTCTTTGGTTCAAAGTAGCTCAACAGGAGTGGTGAGGCAGTCAACAAGGTCTCCTAAGAAACATTATCACTGAGCACCTTCATTTTAAAGTACAGTTGCTCCTCAACTTGCAATGGGGTTAAGTCCTGATAAAGCCATTGTAAGTTGCCAATATCTAAGTTGAAAATTCATTTAAAACACCTAACCTAGAAACTGCAGAACACTTGCATTAGCCCACAGTTGGGCAAAATCACCTAGCAACACTGCACACTGTAGAGTGTCGGTTGTTCTCCCTCGAGATCGCATGATTGCACCAAAACAGAGCATCGTATCACTTTCCACTGAATGTTGTTGCTTTTGCACCATCACAAAGCTGAAAAATGGTCAGTTGAATCATTGTAAATCAGGGACTGTCTATACTCTATAATACAGGTGTTATATTTCCTCATGTTTTTAATCTAACAATTAACAATTCTGAAATCTTCTTCAGTAGCTTTCATTTAAGATTTTTATAAATGAAACCATATAATTAAAAACAAAAATTGGATTGGCAGGTATTCACAAACAGCTCAAATGTGAGTTACTCCCCGCCAGGCAACAGCCTGGATACTACACTGCCTGGGGGGAATATGCACATAGGTCTCCCCCAAACCCCGCCTTAACAGAACAGACCTGGGTTTCAATCCCACCTCTGCTCTGTGGGTGCTAGGGCGTCTGCATGTAATTCCCAGAGTCTCAGTTTCTTTCTCTGTAAATTTGTTACCTAACATCGACCATGTAGAATTAAATGAGTCATCACAGGCTGGGTCTCTTGCACACAATCTGGTCCCTGCCTGTCCTTCTTCCCCAAACCCCTGAGGAATGTGAGCCATAGAATTTATATCACTTGAAAAATTTCCAATTCTAGCAATTGTTGTTGCGTGCATACATGTACACTCAAAAACATGCAGATAGAGACAAAATATGTTTATGACTTACATATAATTACTCTTCCTTTAGTAACCTTGTTGCATTTAGAAGCCAGCACAATATTCTCCAGTTAATATTGGCGGGGAAGAGATCAATGGTGGTACGGCAGTAGATTGCCTTAGAAATGCACATCCCAAAGAGAGATGGACAGTGCCTGAGAGCACCGCCTGATGCCGAGTCTTTCCAGTGAAGAATGAAAAGCCGGGAATCCTTGGATGCCACAGTTGGGATGTGCCTGAGATGATGCTCGGAATTAAAGTAGAAGAGGCACCTGCAGACATGAAAGGGACTCTGATCGAGATGAAGAGGCTGGGGTCTGGGGGGTTAGTTGACTGAGGTCACACAGCTAATTACCAGCAGAATCAAGACTAGAACCAGTTTCCATTCCAGTGCAGCACGACGCTACGCAGGGGCCAGTAGTCATACGTTAATGCCGACTCAAATTCCGCAGAGAGAAAAGGATGTACTGACAACCGCGGTTCTGCATCTTCTTGCTTCTTTCTAGCATTCCCCTTCTTATTTTCAAGCAGTCCTCATTGTCACTTTTAGCACCTTTGCACTTCTGGGTACGACGTGGTCAGCATGTTCACAGGACCCCACCACAGCCAGCCCGCGTGAAGGCCCTGCTGCGGTGACCGTAGTTACGCTCACATTGCTGGACGGTGGAGTTGGCAGACTTTGCACTGGCTCTGCCGAGTATATCAGAAAGTTTATAAGCAGAAAAGCTGCTTTAGAGGACTACAATTTATTTCCAGCTAAGGAAAGGAAAACAGAGAATAGGGGGCAGGATACAGACCATGAAAACACGGGTTCCACCTGCAGACAATGGCATGTGTCAAGACCCTGACAGAAGTCCTCAAATCCACAAATCCACGCAGAGATTCCATTAAACCACACACTGCCATGGATAAGGAGGAGGGGAGTTACTGAATCATGACCACTGCTACACGCCAGAGCATTGACAGATAGTTGCCAAGATACTGAGTCCAGTTCGTGGGAATATCCAGTTCATCTGACACGTCCATTCTTTGAGATCAGTGAGTGATGTGCTCCCTGGGAATTCTGATTCACTCTGAGTGGTGAGTGGATCCGGGAAATGTGTACATTTAGAAACCTCCCCAGCTAATTCAATGTACATCTCAATCAAAAAATCATTTCTAAATTAGGATTAGCCTGTAAAATTTTGCGCTTTCACGCAATTCTCATATATGTAAAATAGAAGTATCTACCTTAACTACTATTGCCAGAAGCAGTGGGACAGTTCTTAGGGCTCTGGGCCACACAGTAGGATGGTGACTGCCCAGCCATGGCCACGATCATACGATGGACACAGTCGAGCCTGTGGCATCAGCTGGAAGTTCGGGAAGTCCTGAGCATGAGCAGAGGCTGAAGCCCAGGCAGCAGCATGGTCAAACCTGGCTTCCCTACTGGATGCCCTGAAGCAAATCGCTGCCTCTATCATCCTACTCTGGAAGAGGAGAGGGCAGGGAGGATGCAAGTGTGAGCTTGTCAGATAGATGAGGCAGTTAAGAGTCACTGAATGGAAAAGAAAAAAAAAAAACTGGAAATGTTGCTCTTTTGCAGGTAAAAAATCAAAAGGACAAATTAGACACAGGGTTGAGGAAGAAGGGGGCCGGAAAGGTGATTCAGGAAAACCTGCTCTGCAACAGGGTGAAAAGCCAATGCCATCGATTCAGAGGACCCGGGAGAAGGCTGGGCTGGAGGGGTGCAGAGTGGCTTCCTTGTTGAAAAGTAGAATGCACTGTGGGGCTGCAATGTGGGTCTGAGACGGACGAGGACACGATGCTGGGATTTCGGATCTGATGTTCTGGAGAGAACTTGGGCCAAGACCTGGACCATGAGTATGAGCTGCAGATGAGTGAGTCTCCAGTGTTTTACACAAAGAACATGTTTCCTCCATGACTGCACCCCACCTGTTTGTATGGCTGGAGGAAGGAGCCAGCACTTTCTTATAAAAAGCATGTTGGCTGGGCGCAGTGGCTCACGCCTGTAATCCTAGCACTCTGGGAGGCCGAGGCAGGAGGATTGGTTGAGGCCAGGAGTTCAAGACCAGCCTGAGCAAGAGTGAGACCCTGTCTCTACTAAAAATAGAAAAATTAGCCAGGTGTCATAGCGCACACCTGTAGTCCCAGCTACTCGGGAGGCTGAGGCAGGAGGATACCTTGAGCCGGGGAGTTGGAGATTGCAGTGAGCTATGATGACGCCACTGCACTCTACCCCGGGCAACAGAGCGATACTCTGTCTTAACAAAATACAGAAAGAAAAGTATGGCTCAATTTTGAATTGTTTTATGATTTGAGGATTCAACAACAAAATGATTTCATATTTGAATGTTAATAGGTATTTCTTTGGAAAGAGGTTTATTACTCTGTATTTAATTAGTAGAAACTCTCAAAGGAAGAGAAGCTGTAAGCTAAGATTTGTGCAGAGGCACAGGAAGGAGGAAAAGCAGTACCACTCACGTCAGAACCAGGTTCCCCATGCGGGCCCATGGATTTATGGACAGTGTACCCGGATTTCAAAGTTCCTTGCTTTGAGGGACCACCTGGGGCCTCTGCAAAATGGTAGACTTGAAAACCGCTTCCCAGACACTCCCGCTGAGAAAACCTGGGGCGGGGGTGGTTCTTATGAGGCAGGAGTAGCAGCCTCCGCAGCAGGTCCAGGTGTGGCCCGAGAATCTGCATATCTCAAAGTGGCCCCAGGCGACGCTGAAGCTGCTGGTACCGGGACCACAGTTTCAGAACCACCTCCATAAAGTCTGCTTTTCAGGGAAAAATGAAATCTAGACTCTTGCCACTGAAGCAAAGGTTCCTGATGACCTCACCTGTGCAGGGCAGCCTCTATACCTGTGCTCTGTGAGGGGGACGCACCTGCGCTCTGACAGAAACAGGAAACCCGGCACGTGGACTCGCATGGAGTCGTGAGTCAGTTCATAGGCACACATGTCCCACTAGGATCTGCATCGTATGAAAAGAGTGGGCCACTCTGAAGTCAAAGCATGCGTTTCCAGGGGCGCAGTTCCCGGCTAGGAGGGAAGAGGCTGGGAGACCAGGAAAGATCCTTTTACATCTCTAGGAAACACCCGCACGGGCTCCACCGCAGCATCTAATCCCCAAACAGCGTGCTTATTTGCTTGCTATTCAACTGGGATTTTCTTTTCCAATTTTTCAAGAACATTTGGTTAAAAAGCACATCCCCCCACCTTAGTTTAATGCGCAACAATTTTGAGGGTGCTAAACAGTAATTTCCTACGTAAAATGTTACACATTTTGACGGATGGTGCCAGTATCGTGCCTCTTGAGAATCTGATGAATTACTTTCCACCATTAGCGCTTATTTCTTCTTCCTTTGGAGCACGGTTTCTGCCTCATATTGGGCTCCTGGCACCAGGCACTGTCCTGGGGGGCAGGGCGGGGATGGGAATTTGTCCTGAATGCTCCACACATGCTGGGTGCTGTCCTGGGCTGCATGCACAGTGAGGCACACACTCCTGCCCCTGAGGATGAGCACCCCAGCTGCCCCTGTGAGAAAACAGAGAGGTAGAGGGACTGGCCCAGGGTCACACAGGCCAGTCCCCAGCACCATGGTGCTGCTGTCAGATGAAAACTCACCCGGGCAGGGCAGGCACAGAGTGGCTCTGTCCTTTGACTCAGCAAGGAAATCTGTGAAATAAAATAATGTTGCATATCTTTGGTAGACATATAAAAAGCTTCCTTATTTGCCTATGTTAATATAATTTATATTTTGAATACAAATTCCCACTCATATATTTACTATTAATTCCTCTGTTCAATATTTGGGATGAGATATATGTAAAATGGAAAAATCCCAAATGGAATATTTTATACTTTTTTTTCCAAATTATACTAATGAGCTTCATCATTTTAATTGGCAAGTTTGCTCTTAAACCTCCCCTCCCCATCGCCACTGAAACACCAGTGAAACACATCTTTCAGGAAAATAAATTTCTAAAATGCTAAAATTACTACACATTAAACCATAAGAAAGCATATTAAGCGAATATTTGGAGTCTGCCTGGCTTAAAACCAGAAAGCATGGAAATTAAACCTTTAGGCCTAAAATTTAACATAACTTTAAAGTTCTACATTAGAGTTAGACTAACGGTGCTTTTCCCAAGTTGGCTTTTAGAAACTCCTTTAAACTTTGAATTTTGAAGGGGGAAAATACCCCCAAAAGAAATACAGAACTTCAGGATGATGATTATTTTTTGAAAAACATTCACTGTCAAGCTGTACAAAATTCTACACCTCCCTTTCAAGACTGCCTCTCTTTAAAGAGAAACGCTGTTCTTAGAAAACTTAGCTCTTTAAAATAGTCCCTAAAGTTGAACTATCCAATAAAACATGACTGTGTTAGCATTTTTTTAAATTAAAGTACTGATCATACTCCCTGACTTTTGCTTTATTTACAGTAGAAATTTACTCCAGAATGCAATGTCATTGGAAGAAGATATTTCAGATGCAGATATTTTCATCTTGCCCAAATTAAAAGCAGCATGCAGGCAGGGGTCACATGGACACGATGTGGTAGACCCGCAATGGCCTATTTCCAACACCAGTTGTGAGTCATGGCTCTTCACAGTTGGACACCTAGTTATGAAGCAAGTGTCCTATCTTTGCTAGGGGAAGACATGCTCTGTTTTCATAACCGTGATACAAGGCTTTGACTCAGTGAATTTTCTTATTAGGTATATGTGTTGAAGAAAACAATAACCTTTTTGCAATCAAAATATTTCTGAGGAAATATGGGCCTACTTGAACATTATGCTCACAACTTAGAAGACAGGTCTGCACACACAAACATTTAATTGGGCAATTACATCCTGCCTCTATCAGGTTCCCCAAGTAGAAAAATGTCACTGCTGGAGGAAATATGGATAGATTTTGCTGGACAAAATCTCATTTGCTTAAACCTACCCTCACATCTAGATGAAAATATATAAATAAAGAAGTCAATGAATTCAACAGTTTAGCATACAAGGTTAGATACTGGTTAGAAATTGAACAATCACTTTTAACCTTCTATGTACATGTCATTGACCACAGACCTGGCTTTCAGCTGATAGTTTTCAGGCAACAAATCATTGGAAAAATAATTGTCCTGCCTGACCGTGACTTTGAGATGCCATTTCTGGCTTAGTAGACCTACGTCCTCAACATGCCCATTTCACTAAATCTAACCTCAAGTATGGAGCCCGGATGCTCACGTTTTTCAAACACACCGCAGTCATGACCCAGCCAGCCAGCCAGCTCACCACCCATGGATGTTGGCCACATGGCCTTTCACCTGTTTCTGGGGCTTCCCCCCATACGTGTGCTGGTGTCAGTATGAGGAAGAACGGTAACCCCACGGCCCCTTCATGTGAACCAGACTCCCGCTGAGATTCCCAGAGCTCCTTCCGCCTGGTCCATCTTTTCCAGCCATGTCTTGTCTTTCACTGCAAGTGATCATGCCTGTGGAAGCCTCGACATACATTTGGGATTTGAAAATGGTGCTTATTTTTATTTGATATTTAAAGCACCTACATTGATCCAGTTTAATATTGTGCTGCCTGTTACTGATTTGATCAACTTCTGTATTCAGCGTTAGGCTGAAGCCCATTGAACATTACTGTTCTTCACACAGGGCAGTACTTGCCAAGAGATTTGGGGGATACAAAATCACCAGGCTCACCTGAATGTCAATTGAACCCAGTTCTTCGGGAGGAATATTGTCCCCTTGCCCTCACAGCTCAGGCCCCACAACCCAGGCAAACAGCAGCCACTGAGGACTATTTTTTGAGACTTGACATGAGTCTATTTCCAAACCCTTTTTCTCTTTATAGTAATATGTTTCATTCATGGGTGACAAAACCTGGTTTTGATCATGAACTTTGAGCCCGTGGCTCAAGAGGAAATTTAGAAAATATTAGTTTATAGGGATGGTGATTTAATCACTTTTGATGAAACTAGCCACATCTGAGATTCAGTTGAAAGAGCAAAGGGCTACAAATAATGTATTTGACCATATCTTACATTTTGTCTAGTTTTTTTGAAAATGAGAATTCAGATAAAAATATGATGTTTAAATAAAAGCTGCTGTAATAACAAAAAGCACCATCACTTTTGAGGAAGAAAGACTGCTTTTGATGCAGTTGAAAGTTTGCTGTTTGCTACCTCACTTTCTACATTCAGTGACAAGATTTTTTTTCAATGTCACACATTGTAAATCAAAAGAATTTTTAAGGGGTGGAAAAAGCCCACGATCGGGTACAGACTCCTTTACGCCCACTCGTGTGCAGGGCACTAGGCAATCATTCACGCCACCTCAACGCTCTCTCGTGTTGTTCGTGTTACAATTAGGGCTCTCTGTTAGGAATAAGGCAGGAAAGTCTCCCTGAAGAATGGCTGAGCTTGTATGCCAGAATATTGGACTATAAGGGCTACTTTTTGTTGAGTTTTTATTATAACATGTGCTATATTAACTCACTCACCTTTAAAAACATTTTTTCCCTCTATTTGGAGGTTGCCCAAACATTTTTAAGTTGTTTCCTCATTTTTACTGATTATAGGAAAACCTCAATCATGTCCCCAAACTCACATTTGAATGATAGTAAAAAATCATATTTTACTACTACAGTGTTGGCAGGAGGTTAAAATATCACTTTGAAAAACACTTATTCACTTATTTTTATTTTTCAAGAATCACAAGGCAGCCTGGCTGAACTGAGACATGTGGTTGATTTTAACTTCAATTTGTTTTATTTGAAAAAAAAAAAAACCACACACCTTAATTTGGGTCTTCGAGAATGCAACTTAAATAGGTCCATAAAAATAAACACAAGGCAAGCTCTACAGGATGTTTAGGGTCTAGAGCAAAATCTTAAAGGCAAAGTACAACTCAGAATCCTTAGATACCCAGAAGGGTGCTGGGTGCAGGAGACAGAGTTTGCACACATTAGTAGAACTGACTTGTTATAACCAGGGAAGCTTGTACTTTTTTTTTTAAAGAGCTGGAATCTATTTATAGTCCACAGTGGGCAATAGATGAGGGCATGCTGTCTGAGATGGTCAACCGAGTAATGTCTGAATTTGCCCTCCCGTTGTGGCCCCCTGGCTTCTGGGTTCTGTTTGGACACAGCCATGGAAGCCTATGTCTCCAGTCTGGTGGCGCTGAAGATGGACAGGTATTTCTGAAGCTCTTTGGGGTCAATAAATAGTCATAGGGACATGACAAGGAGTTGTATTTGTTTGTTTTCTGTGACTGTGCACCCATCCCAGAGATCTTTCCCTGCGGGCTCTTCTAGAAACATTGACTGTAGATAGACACCACACTGAAACAAGCAAAGTCAATGCAACAGGAGGAAATTCTGTCCTGTTTTTAGGATGTTGCTCCCATTCTAGTTTTTTCTCTCTGTAGCTTTTCTTCCCTATCAACCCTCACCTCTTTACCTACCCTAAGCAGGCCTAACCACCCACTCCTGATTGCCAGTTCCCACATCTTTTGCATACTTAAATCATAACATTTGTCACAGGATATTTTAAATATTGAATTGCATGTCTGCCCCCCTGCTGCACTGCGGGCCTCTGGGAAGCCTGGTCCAGACCAGGACAGGAGCTCAGGTCTGCACTATCTTAGTACAGATCAGACATTCAACACAGGGTTTTGGGGAAAAACAAATGGAGGAAAAGGTTGAAAAGATGATCCCATAGGCAAAATTTATAAATTTTCATAAGCAAATTAGGTAAAAATATTGTATAGACACACATAGCCTTAAGTCCTATTTTAATAATAATCTCAAGAGTATTTCTGTTCCCTGGTATGATACATCTTCTCTTCCAAGTTTCTCATTGTTAACTCTTTGAGATGTTCCACTTTCAGAAATATTCTCAGTTTAGCAGCTCAGTGGTTGAGAATTCTAGGGATTCATTTTCTATCCCAATAGTATTAGTGGCTACTCTCATTACCTGGGAGCTGTTGTAGGTCTAACGCCGTGAGTTAGACTCAAAATCCCTGCAAGAATGACACGTCCAGGACTGGAACTCCCCGAATTTGGCATCCGTGGGAGAAGACTCCACCCTCGCTCTCCCCCAGCGCTGAGACTGGAGCCCGACAGAGAGGACAAGCTTCACAGACATCCACCGAATGATGCTGCACCAGTACGGAACTGAGGCTGACAGGGCCTTTCCTCTGACATCCCTAAGCGTGGTGGGATCACGTCCCACTCTCTGGTCACGTGGCCCAGAGCTTAAGGATCAGTGATGTGAATTCCTGCAAATGTAACCGTCCCCATCTGCCTCTTGGAACTTTTAGTGGTGCTGAATTATGTAATTAGCTCTAAGACTTGCTTATTGTAGCTCTAAAAGTTAATTTCACTCTTAAAAATGACTGTTCATGTCAGTTAGACTTTACCTCTAAAGGAGCCTTGCAAAAGTGAGACTTTTCAATAATTCTATCAAAGAAATTAGAATGGCTTATTCCAAAATCTGATAAAAACTAAAAGAAAAAAAACATTTCATTGAAAAGACTTATTCTCATAGATAAGGACAATACTGTACTAAAATTTAGCCACATATTTACATCATAGCTCTACATGTACACATGGCCAGTCACTGTGAGTTGCATGTCCAGCTGTAGCAAACAAGAGATAAACATTTTGAACATCCATGTGACTATATATTTATAAATATGGATTCTGGGGTGATTACTTACTTTTGCATTTTATCTTCTCAGAAATTGACATGCACCTTTCTATCAATGGTGTCATGTAATCACTGTAGAACTGAACAGAGGTTGGAGTCTTCTGGAGTGGATTTGCATTGGCTACTCCTTGTAATCTGAGAGCTCCATTGGCTCTGAACCACTTTAAGATACATTCTCTGCCTGAGGATTTTGGACTTCACTGGCAGTGTGAATTTCAACCAAAAACCTATGTGCATGCCAGCAGAAGATGCAAATTCTTAGAGGAGATTTTATTCTTCCTCCAACATAGGACAAAGTTGAGATATGCAGGTTTTTTTCCTGTTCCTGCTTGGGTTTGGGGTTTATTTTGGTTGCCCATCCACTGACATCTTTGATCACCCAATTTGATGTAGTTCTCTCCTAAGATTGTCCAACAGTACATAAGATAAAGGTACATCTTACAGATCAACGTGACCTATCTTTGATGTAAAATAATACATGTAGTCCCTCTTTTTGCTATAAGTTAGGTTGAATATAAATGGAAAGTTATTAAGTACTGGGTTACACCTCATTTATTCCTCAAGGTGGTTAAGTGGACTTGACTACCCCAGAGATTTTTGGGGGAATCAGATTCCCACAGAATCTTACCCCATCATATATTATAACTCTTCCCATTCTGTCATTGTCTATCTTGCCTATATCCCCTATGGTAGGTTCCTAGAAGGCAAAGGTAATGTCAAATATGCCAGTGTCAATACAGTACCCACTGGTGCATCAATAGTTGGTGGTCAGTAAATGCTTGCATGCTAGCTGGCTAGTCGGATGGCTGGATGTCAGGATGGATAGATGGATGATGGATGCACAGATAGATGATGGAAGGATGATTAATAGTCGGATGACAGATGGATGGATGGTTGGTGGATGGATGAGGATTTTGTAGAGATAAAGGACTGTTATCTTCCCAAGAGATATAAGACAAATACACAGGTTAGTACTACCTGTATTCTACCACTCTTCCTGGAATGTCAAGGAGATTCACTTTGTGTAGTCAAAACACTCTTTCATTTTTGAAGGTAGGACAAACAAATCACATTCTGGGTAAAGTCTCAATCATTTGTCTCTTTAACTCTGGCTTTCAAAGAGGCACTGACAAATAGTTGAAGCAACATTCAGCACAAACTACGGCATTACTCTTTTATCTTTGCTTGTTTTTCTCCTACTTACTTTTAGCAGAAACAGCATTTGAGCCTCTATTCTGTGTAAGTTCTGTGCTGTGTTACACAGTTTCCAACCTCAAGAAGTGGCTGGAGATACCAGGCATACCTATGAGAATATTTCAGTGCGATCTGGCAGCATGGGATAGGGTGTGTGGCTCCATTATGGACAGACACCTTTGCTAGGATCCCAACCTGGGAGATGATTCTACAGACGAGCAAGTCAGAGAAAGGCGAGGCTGCATGAAAGACGGAAGGAGAAAGAGCAACTTGGATAATGTGTTGGACCTTAAACTACTTCATGTAGTTTAAACATTTTAAACTTAAATCACATTTGAAGGAGGATAGTTAGTCATTATTATAATTTCAGACTAAAAGTCTCATTTTTAAAAATTATTCTCACACTGGGGCCTACAAAGTAGAAATTAAGGTGAGCTGTGTAGAGCAGGAGGTGCAGTGGAGAGAGCCCTTCAACCCATGGAAAGTCCACATAAAACTCAAAATGTTAACACGACTTCTTTCACCTCAGGTGAATTCATAAATGAAACTTTTTTTTCTTTTTTAAGGCTACAAATTCATTAGTATATCCTTGGGAATGACTGATTCAATTCAAAGGATTTTTAATAATTCTGGTAACTCTAATCTGAACCATTATTTCTAATTTCTTAATATGAACCCAGAAATATTGGTGACCTAATAAGTTTTATAGCAGTGCACACAACCTTCTTTATGGAGCTTACAGCATTATGTAATATGTTATAAAGCAAGTTGAATGTTGTAAAACTCATTTTTTTTCCTCTTAGCTAAAGTGCCTGATAGCCAAAAATTTAAGTGGAAAGCTATTAAAGTTCCAGAAATCCAAAACTTACACGTTTTTTTCAAATGTTCTGTTTTGTTTTTTTGGTCCTTTGTGTCACAGTTTCTGATTCTGGGTCTATTGCACAGTATTGTCCTGATGTTTCAAACAGAGCAGGGCTCTCATGGAATCTTTGGGTTTTATACATTTTATTTTGTGTTATTTTTTCACTTTTGTTAGACAATTATAAACTGAGTGGAGTAATCAGGATGCAAAATTAAAGACAATTGGTTTTAAAGAGATGAAACATTAGAGGTAATAATTCATTGTTGAAAATCTTATTATTACACTAAGCTTCAACCCCAAACAATTTATCTCTTTTTATAAGACCTCAACATGGGGCAATGAAGAAAGTACTTTCTTCTCTGTCGAGGTTTGCTGTTTCTTAGTCAGAGTTATTGCCGGCACCGCTCTGTTCATAGGTCCATGGAGTAGCTGGTTCCATAGAGTTTACGATGTGAATTAAAATGATGTTGTCTTTGACCTATTGGGTGTCTTTGACATAATTCCTGGGTGAGTTTAGAACTGATAAATAAGACTGAATAATAGTAAACCTAGAGAATGAAGGGAAAATATCTTTCAATAATCAGAAACGGTCTCTCCTCTGATCACTGCGCAGAGTTCAATGTTAGGACCATTTCTTGTCCAACAAAAGTAGTGGAGGGCTTTGCCAATTTGTTAAAACACCAGTTCTTTCTTTCCTTCTTTTGTTCCTTTTTTAAAATTATTATGTTGTTTAGTTTGGTTTTACCTCTCGCATAACCTCCATAAGTTGAAAGTATGTTTAAAATTGCTCTTTCAGTGCAATTTTTGCAATGAAGAAAAACCCTTAGAATAGAAAATGGTTCTGTTGACAGAATTCCAATTAGAGAATTAAGTACTATAGCAACAGGGACTTACAAAATGTGTTGGCATCACAGACATAAGTCAACATGAGAATCTACGGTGATACAGTCTTTAATTACTTGACTTCTGTGTTCATGTGAGATTGTAAAAGGATTATATGTGAGGGTGGAGACTTCTAACTACCTGCCAATACCCACTTTTTCTTTGTTCTTAGTAATTTTACCCTCTGGTTTTTAGCTGGTCACGTGGCTCCTCATAACAAAGACCACATTTCCCAGGGTCCCTCAGGAGTAGAGAGGCCACGTGAGTGAATTCTGATCAATGGACAGTGGTGTGTGAGACTTTAATGGTTGGAATTCATCAGCTGTCGTCAACCATGAGGTATCCTCAAGGCAAAGCCCAGGTCACATACACCAAAGAGGACCTCACCAGTCATGAACTAACAACCCCCAGACTTCTCAGACAAGAAAGGGAAAAATTCCATCTTATTTTAATCACCCTAATTTGGGTTTTTTCCCCCCTACTACTTATACCTTGCTATAATCCTAACTTGTACAGTGGCCAGAGAGTAATAACATCATCTCTTTTCTGTCAATCCATTCAGTTAAACATATTACGAGAAAAAATATAAAAATCTCTAGCAAAATGCCCCACACAGACTCAGATCTCCAGACATGTCAGTTAAATAGCGTATCGAATCCTGCCAAAAACATGTCAATTCAATAGAAAGAATCAAATTCATTATTTGCCTGACTCAAAAGATAATCAATCTGAAAGGCCCTGTTAGATACAATCTAAATAATAAGTACCTATTAATGTTAGCTTAGCGAGTTCCAAAATGTGTTAACTTTGAGTTGATAAAGGTGAGGAACATTTAGGAAAAGACAACAATGAATAAATTTGCTCTGTGTGATACCCTTCTGCAGTGACAAACTATTCAGTTGAACTTCCTTATTTCTGGGCAAGTCCACGTCCCTTCTGCGTTTATTCCAGCGCAGGTGAGCCTATGCCCACTGGAGATGATGACTCCATTCTGTGCCTGGTGGTCCTCAATGATCTACCCTTGTTTAAGAAAAATTCCTAATTTCAGACAAGCCAAGAGAAAAGAAAATACTTTTGGAGGTAGCTAAATCACACTAAAAAAATTATAGGCAAAAGGAATATCTGCAAATAGAGAAGAACAAACTGTTTTTATCACAGTTGTGACATATGCATCTTTTGCTCAACACATAAAAATTGAGGATGTTTCCATGCAGAAGGGGGAAAAAATAGTTCGACTTAGTGATTTATCGTTTCATCTACTCAATGGGTATTTATAGAGCGTATCCTAGGAGGCTATCACTGGGGGATGGTGTTGATACAGCCATAAACCAAACGGATAACACCTCTCCTCTCCTGGAACGAACACTCTAGTGGGAGAAAGACAATAACACAAAACAAAACAGAGACACACACAAAACACTGATATGATTGTTGAACTGGAATAGGGCTATTTTCCTTACTGGCCATAAGCATTTCTACTTGTCTTTTCTTTCTAGTATCTTATAAAATGACCCTTGGTTAACTCGATATTGGAAGTGACAACAGCCCAAATGTTTTCCTCTGCTCTTCCTCGCCCTCTGTTCAGCATTTTGCATCTGCTAAATGTGAATCACTGAAGAGTCCAAGCCCCTAACTTCAGGTGCACACAGGCGAGCAGCTTGCCAAGGTTTCAGAAACAGTAAGCCATTACTGCATCATACAGTGGTATTTCCATTATATTCTGCTGTCGCAAGACACAAAGAGAATGAAATTTAAAATATTCTACTTTATAGAGAATCTGGTTTTCAGAACGCCAGTGAGTGGCACCTCTCTCACTACGGAAAGTCTTTGGTGCTATCTCCCCATCAGCCCCCAACTAGAGCTTCCAAAGAATGGACATTCTCAAATCTTAAAATTACTGGGTTCTCCCAGTGTTTTCTAGTGAAGAATTTCCTGAAATCTTTCTCTCTCATGGAGTGGAAGACTGGCGCTGGATCACCTGGAGACCGACCAGCCATGGTTGTGGGGTCATGTCCTGGGGGCAGGTGGCACTGCTTAAGGGCCCCACGTGCATTGTTCATGCAAACGTTGTGGGCGTCCGCTGAGTGTGCTCTCACCAAGTGCACAGACCATGAGGCTGTCGTCCAGAGTGAGAGATGGATGTGGACAGTGGTGACCTGCACTCTGTGATGCCTCCTTTGCTGTCACCCCCATGCTCTCCACCCCTCGTCATTCCTCTGGCTTCCGGTCACCGGACTAGGTGTCTTTGTCAGAATTAAGCATTTCTGTGTCTGGATTCGTCCCCCCAATTTGTGAAATTCGTCTCACTTCATCTCAAGTGGCAGATGTTGGTTCATTCTTAGCACTGTGTCGGATTTCACAGGACAGAAATACCGCACCATGTTTATGTACTCTTGTTGATAGACATTTGGGTTGCTTCCAGTTTTGGGCTAACAAAATAATGCTGCGGCTATGAACTCTCTTACACATGTCTTTTTGATGGTACACATATGTACACATTTTTTTCAGGTGCATACCAAGGAAGGGGATTGCTGGATCATAGGTTGTGTATATTCAGCGTTTGCAGACACGGTCACACAATTGTCCACAGGGGTGGTGCCAATTTTCACTGCCACTGGCAGTATAAAAATATGTGCAGAGTTCTAGCCACGCTTATTCATTTATGTAATTTTAAACATTGTACTGGTTATGTAGTGGTATGTCATAATTTTAATTTGCATTTTCCTAATGACATAAAGATTATGTCTTTTCATAAGTTTAGTCTCCATTTAGAAGGCTTCTTGGGAGCCATGATTTTTAAGTCTTATCCATGTGGAATTAGGTGTTCTGTCTTTGTTTTATTAAAATTAAGGAGTTATATGTGAAACCTTTATCAAATGTATGCATTTCAAATACCTTTCCCTACTCTTTGGCTTGCCTTTTTCCTCTCTTAATAGAATCATTTGATGAACAGAAGTGTTTTCATTTTTGCTTCTGTGTTCTATCTATAAACTGCAGCGATCAATATGTTCTTGCCTTTTAACTCTCCAAATATAACAGCAATTAATACTATAATCTATATGAAGTATTTTGAGATACTTTTGAGAAAAATCCTAAAAATAAATGAAGATTCTCTCAACCTGAATCCTATGCTTGGTTCTTTCTTTGGCCACGGGCTCTCAAAATCTCCAATTCTAGTTCTGTCTTCAAATGTCTTGTTATACCTTCATAGCCTTACTCAGATGCCCTCTTTATGTTGTCAATGTTTAAATAAAGAAGGCTCAGATGAGCTGTTCTTCTTGCCTAAAATAATGTAGAACATTTTTAATGTGCAAAGTATGGCAAGTGTTATTTTCTGCAATAGCTACAGGAGTCAGAACGACCTCAATTCTTCTTCCAATACATCTTGTTGTTTGTATTTTAAGCTATTTATTTACCTACATAAATCATAGCATGGGCATTATTTGTCTCTTGAGTAAGTTTTATCATAAACTCTTAAAAATAGATGTTCTGCAAGGGCAATTTAATGTTTGTTTGGATTTTTTCAGATTCTCAGCAGGTTCAAGAATCTGGAAGGATTTTTTAGAACTTCTCTGAGGTTAAAAAAGAAAGCAACTTTTATAGCTTTGCAAAATAGGATTCCCTGCCTACTAAGAAACATTCTTAAAACCCTCCTGCAGCTCCCATAAAACACTTTATTTAGCTGCTCTATGCATTCTGAATCACTTCATTCTTTCGGGGCATAATCTATTTGTGGAAAATATATTTTTGCTTTATATTGTGTTTTATATATTGTGTTTTATAGCATTTTACAAGATGTTCACATACAGACCTTTAATTTCATGTATTCTTATACAAATTAGTCAATACTTCTGCATGTGGATATTTTCTGCTTTTTCTTCGTCAGAAAAAAAATCTGTGAAGAGAAATCAAACTTTGGGTGAGGAGATGTGTGATAAACAATTAAAATATGTACCACATATACTATTTCTCTTTCCTAATCATAGATATAAAAATATAAAGAGATTATGATGACGTTGTGCAGGAAATATTGGAAATGCATTTCCTGAGGGAGCTTCCCTGGCTTTTCCTTGAGACTTTCTGCAGCTTGGAGAGAGAACCATGCCGCCACTGTCAACGCCTGCTAAGTTCAGTCCTGACAGGGCTTCTGGAAGCTTCATCAAACGTTACAGCTCAAACAATACAAGCAAAGCCTTTCCCTTGGCATCCTCTCAGAAACAAGATGGGGCGTTTCAAAGGACAACATTCATCTTTTGCTGTATATGACTCCCCGGGTTTATTTTTTCTCTAGTAAGTCGATAGATACTATTTTTATTTTTAAAAAATTTAAAATTACATAGTAATTCCTTGTGATTATGTAAGAAAACCATTTGCTACCCGGGCCATTGGTAGTATTGTAAGTACTTAACACCCTCCAGATTCAGGCGTTATGCTGTGGTGCTATTTGAACTGAACATATCAAATGCAGTCAAAACACAACCATGATTGAAAGCACACTCTGAAACGTCACTGAGCGCTTCTCTCTACACATTGGAACTTGTAATGAAGTAGCTCTAAGAATGCCCTAAAGAGTTAGGAAGCTGTCTCAGGGATGGCATTGGCTAAGTGTGCCCATGAAAGGGAGGCAATCATGTGCCTCCAGGGTAATTTTAAGTATCTCCAGTTGGAAGCCAAAGCCATGCTCTCTTAATAGATGGAAACCTGTCCCTGCACCATCCAAAGCAATGAACACAGGGGCAACTGGTGGCTATATGGCTACCTGAAAGCACCTCTTGGGTTGGCACATTAGGTCCTGGGGGGTCAGGGTAAAGGCCAGCATTGCAGCTCCTCGGCCAGGAGCCGGCTCTGCACACACGGCTGATGGATGTGATGGGAGCCTGTGTCTCCACTAGCACGGCAGCCCTAGGCCTGCGGTGGGGTCACTGACCAGTTTATTTAGCACAGCACACAGGGCCAGTTTATTCTGAAGGGTAGAGATTGGGAGTTGGAGGCCACATAGAGCTACATCCTCTTAATGTCCAAAAAGAGACACAGCAGACCGAATAGGACAAGTCAGATTTTCCTCACATTTCAGTATGACATTTCCCTGTGTCTCTTTGTTTGGGCCTGGCTGGGAAAGGCCTCTCTGCTCACAGGAGCCTCCTGAGAAGGAGGATGTCCAGCCTGGCGGGGAGCCCCCGCACTCGCCAGCACGACCTGCCTCACTCGGAACTGAAAGTCAGGCCAACCATGGAAGCTTTGGACTTTGGCTTATGAACTAGAGTGTGCGTGTGTGTGTGTATGTGTGTATGTGTGTTTGTGTGTATCTGTGTATGTGTATGTGTTTCTATGTGTACCTGTGGACGTGTGTGTATGTGTTTGTGTGTGTGTTATCTGTGTGTGTATGTGTATGTGTGTCTGTGTCTATCTGTGGATGTGTGTGTGTGCATGTGTGTGTGTATGTGTGTGTATGTGTATGTGTGTCTGTGTCTATCTGTGGATGTGTGTGTGTGCATGTGTGAGTGTGTGTGTGTCTGTGTGTGTGTATGTATGTTTCTATGTGTATCTGTGGATGTGTGTGTGGCTGTGTATGTGTGAGTGTGTGTATGTGTGTGTGTGTGAGAACAGCCTTTGCACGTTGGCCTCATTCTCACAGGTGACAGGCGGGTTGGCCTCCCTGATGCCAAGCAAAGGTCAAAGGTCGGCCCTTGGATAAGCTGCGGCGTCCCAGCTGGTGCACCTGCCAGGGGCTTCCCAGCACTTTTTTCCTCCGAACGGATGAAAAAGCGACCCCGCCCCCAGCTGGTGCTGGGAGGGGACGGCCCCGGGCGGCCGCGGAAGCCCCGGGGCAGGGAGCGCGCGAGGGAGCGGCCGCAGCGCTGGGCAGCCGCGCTGTCCCCTCCGCATGGGCGCTTTCTCCGTAAACGGGCCCGCGACTCCGGGACGCGGCCGCCAGCGGCCGCAGAGGACGGCGACCGAGTCCGCCGCGCGGGCTGCAGGGGGCGCGGGAGCTCCGTCCGCCGGCTCGCCAGGCCCGGGCCGGCCCGCGGGGAGGGGACGGGGACGGGGACGGGCGGCCCGCGGGGAGGGGACGGGGTCGGGGACACGGGACGGGGCCGGGCGGCCCGCGGGGAGGGGACGGGGGTGGGGGGCACGGGACGGGGCCGGGCGGCCCGCGGGGAGGGGACGGGGGTGGGGCAGGGGACGGGGCCGGGCGGCCCGCGGGGAGGGGACGGGGTCGGGGACAGGGACGGGGCTGGGCGGCCCGCGGGGAGGGGTCGGGGGCAGGGGACGGGGCCGCCCTGGCAAGAGAAGGATGACGGACGGGGTCAGTGCCTCGGTCTTAATGAGACCCGAGAGAGGCTGGCATTTTCCGAGCCGCTGTTTAACATTTTTAAGCCGGTGTCTACGGGCGGAACCTTCCGGAAGGCGGCCTGCCAGCCTGGGCTGCGGGAGCGCGGGGCGCGCACGAGCCGAGCCGGAGCCGGGGCGCGCGCCTGCGGGGGTGGAGGTCGCCGCGGCCGCTCCGCGGTCTTGGACCGAGTCGGGAGCGATCGTGGTCAAGGAGGTGGACGAAAGCGGCCGAGCTGCTTGTGGTGACGGAAGACGGCCCTCAAGCGGAGACACCCCGCTGCTACCAGGTTCTCGAACCAGCTGTGCGGGCAGGGAAAGGACCGCTGGAGACGGCCGCGCCGGGAGAGGCGGCGACGCCGCGACGCGGGCCCTGGAGCGCCGGGCTGGATCCTCGGCGGCGGGAGGCCTGGCTATGCGGACTGTGTGAAGAACCGGGAATTTCCCTTTTCGCAGATTTTTTTCCCAGATAGTGTTGATGGCGGGACCCACAGACTCTGTGATCGATCGTGTGACTCGGTTGATGAGGAAGGAAAATAATAAGTGCACCCTTACCTACTTCTCCTCGGTCTTTCCCACATACGTCTGAATATGCACCAAAAGAGAGTAAAGCCACAAATGACTGGAACAATTTGTTTTTAGGTCATCTAGTTACATTTTCCCTAAACTTCTCTATACTAGTGTCAGTAACTCCTCACTCAGACACCCAGACTGAATTGGGGGAACTGTGACCACGGACGTGTCCTGTACACGTGGGACCTCACGGGCACATACCAGTATCTTAGGGTTCGAAGCTGTAGGTTTCCTGGGCTCTGATAGGCAGACGTGGGATCCTCTGCCCAGTGGTCCAGGCCTGTCGTAGAAAAGTGACCCCTTAACTGTGTCCAGTCAACAAACTGACACTTAGAATACCTGCACCTGGAAATTTCCTTTATACTTTTCATAATCTACAGAATCATTGATTCTACAGGGACTCTCTACATCATACTGACATTCTTTTCTCAACCTAATGGTTTGTTTTATTACCTGAGAGGTGTTTGGATTGAACACTGTTGTGTTAACCCCTGCACGACCTTGGAGCCCATCCCTGAGTTCATCCCATCTGCCCAGTAGGCAGCCCCGGGATTCTGGTCAGGGGCTGTTTCTGCCCCCAGGAAAGGCAGATGGGAGCTCTGGCAGTCGTTGGCCCAGGGAGAGAAGCTGAGACAAACTCTGCCCTGGAAAAGGGGGAAATTACTTATCTTCCTGCAGCTCTAGCATTTTAGTATTCCTACCACTTTTCAACCCACTATTTAAATGTATTTCTATCCCTTTTTGAAGCCCTATGCCAGGGTGACTTACACAGTATTGTTTAGATAGTGGTGCAATTGGTTATATCAAAATTAATTTTATATATTTTATACATAGACAAGTCTTTGAATTCATTTTCATACCTATAAAACTTTTAATGCCTTAGGTAACCTAAAGATCTAAATGTTTCATTAATATTTCAGAATGGTGTGTGTGGATCCTGTAAGGTGATATAAGTGTGCTTTTGTTTCCTAAATTCTCTTTCAAGATGGAATTGTTATTTTAAACCTCTTTTTAATATTTTAGCCAATCTGTAAAGAAGAATGCTAGATAAATTGACAAAAGAGGGTATTTTTGTAAAGAATTAATGGAAATACTATCTTCTGTTGATTTCTAATTATTACTCTAATAATTTTTAATTTTTAATGAGAATTCATATGCTGCTGGTTATCCACCATGACTTGAGCAATAAGATATCGCACATTTATAATACATTACCAGTCATTACATTATCCACTGGACAAGTCATTCAAGAATTTTAAATCTCATATCATATGCATTTTTTACATGCCAGTGTTACTATGCTCCTTGAAAAGCAGTTATAAAAGTTTGCAAATATTTTGCCATTACTTTGCAAATATTTTGCAGATGGCTTGCAAAAATTGTTTGCAAATATTTTGGAGCACATAAGAGGAGGAGGAAGAAGATGGACAAAGGAGAAGGTAAAGGAGAGAAACAGTGAATGAGACAAAGGAGAAGGAGACAATGGGAAAAAGAAACAGACGCAGCTTCAGGCACAGAGTGAAGTGGAAGACGCCTGAGAAAATACAAGATTTTCACGTTGCGAGCATTCCCCCGCAGACTGTTGTTAGCCCAGGTAGCACAGAATATTGAATACATTCTATTCTTTTTAATGAAGAAAGAGGTAAAGTGGAAACAAACAAACGAAAACACCTGGGATGTATTGGCAGGTGTTTGTGCTTGATGGAAATGAACAGAAATGAGTCAGTGTGGCTGATCCGGCTCAGAAGCGAACCTGCGAGAACGTCCTGGACTTGTGTGTGCACCTCAGACATACTGGCCCAGGGAGATGAATGGAGAGGAGCCCCCCCACCCCCGACACACACACACAGGCGACTGCAGGGCAGATGCCTGCACACATCACCCATCAGCTTTTTGATAAGGCCCCACATGGGACATTAACCAACGCTGGACTAGAAGAGGGGTCTGAATTTTTGTGTTTTCGTGTTTCGTTTCTTTTGATGGCACCTGGGCTATTATGCTATCCTCCTGAGCAATCTGCGTGGGCTCTGTATTAGTTCCTGGGGACTGCCTTAACAAAGTGCCACAAACCAGGTGGCTTTAAACAACTGAAATTTATTTTCTTACAATTCTAAAGGCTGAAAGTCCAACATCACCGTGTCAGTAGGGCCTCTGACATTCCCTGACTTGTGGACAGATCACTCCAATCTGGGTCTCATCTTCATATGACATTCTCCTTGTGTGTCTGCATCTGTGTCTCTCTCCTTTTCTTGCAAAGACGCCAGTCATGCTGGATTAGGGCCTACCCTAACAACCTCATCTCAACATGGTTATATCCGCAAAGATCCTATTTCCAAATAAGTTCACGATCACAGGAACCTGGGATTATGAAATCAACATATATTTATGGGGAACACAATTCAATCCAGAACACACACTTCCTGACTTTAGGAAGAGGCACAGGGGCTGGACCATGCCTCGCTGATCATCTTCAGGGAGTTATGTAATGCTTTCTCAACGACAGCGCCCGCCCATTCCCCCACCCCATCCACCCACATACTCCCCGGCCTGTACTTCCTTTAGAAGAAGTTCTACATTGAGCAGAAGAGAGAGAAAACTGGGTTTCTGAGAATGTAGACTCAATTTGTGGTTTTTGTGCTTTGCTGTAACTTCTGGTTGAAACAAAAATCACCTAAATCCTGAGACATTAAAGATTTATGTTATCAGTTAAATCCTTCATTCTTAATATAGCACCCTGTTATCCTGATTAGAGAAAATAATTGTTTCTACCAAAAAGAAGGAAAGAAAGAAAAACATTCTGACAATTTGTATTCCTAAAAGATGTGGACTTCTAGAAATGTATACCAATGGAATATTCAGAGATAAAAACAAATGTGTATTGGTAAAGATAGTCAAAGCATCACTACTTATGATAAAACAAAACATTTTAAATAACATTCATATCCAATATTAAAGCAATGGTTAAATAACTTCAACACTGCCTTAGAAGGGATTCTATACATGTACTAAGTGACACTCCCAAAGTAATCTTTGTATAGGGAGAAAAGCCTCAACAGTATATGATATAAAGCTTCACAGTAAAATCTAGTTAAACAAATTTTCAAAAATGTATATCCAGGAACCGGCTATAACACCAAAAATAGTTACAAGTATTTCTCTTGATGATGTAATTACATTTGATTTTGATTTTCTTCTGTATACTTTTTTGTATTCTCCAGGTACTCCATAAAGAAAATACATTGCATTATATATTGAAAATAGAAATCGTCGGTATGACTTGATGAAGTGTGCAGCTATGGTAAGAAATGAGTAAGCATTGTTAAGGGGCTTGATAAGGAGGCAGTGGAGCCCGTGCGGCACTGCCACCCTGGGAGCAGAGGTACCCCACCAGAGATTTGCTGGCTTTGCTTTGCTCTAAATTTTCAATGAGAAGTGGAGGTAATTTTCCTGCTGGAAGATTTGAAAGGAAAGCTTTGGCAAGATAAAAATAAATGTTTTAACCATAACGTCGAATTACGGAGAAGACTGAAACACAAGGAAAATCTTAAATGCCATGCCTGTAATAAAAAAGAATAATTAACAATCAGCGAGGAAGCCTCCATCTTAGTCTCTGATGATGCAAAAAGGAACTGGAAGACTTGCTTAGCCAACTGTTAAATCAGCCTAAATTGTTCTTGATTACAGACATCATCTATGACAACTTCCTAACTTTTTATTTTCAGTGCACCATAAGGAGAGGAAGATACTTTCTCTCCATCTGTTTTCATGCTATCAAACACACTTTATGGAAATTATAATACCTTAAAGGTTTCAATTGAATATTCTTCTTTTAGAGTTGCACTCTGAAGTCATCTGTGAATTTGCAAGGATCATTTCAGTTAAATCTTGAAGAAACAGAACAGCCTAACACTGAGAATATGCTGAAGTGAGATACACGTATGTACCCATAATCCTAATTGTGAGGCATTTTCAAGTGTGCATCCTTAGACGGAAAGGCACACGCAGCAGTCACTCTGTGATGGTGAGAGAGTGCGTAAGCGTGAAGACCTCATCCAGTCATTCAGCACACATTTATCGAGTACCTACTTCGTGCCAGGCACTGCCCTAGATGTTGAAGATTCATCACGAACCAACAAACATTCCTGCCCTTGTTGAGATTAAGTTCCGGTCAAGTCAGAGAAGATGGAAATTTATTTAATTCAACCAGGTTTTTTTAAAACTTACCTTTGTATTATTAATACATTATGTTCAAACACACAATAGATGAGATATAATGAGGAGGAGGACTCATTCTAGTCTTGAGGGAAGCACACGATTTGGATAGATTAAGGGGAGAAAGGTTGGAGGGGGATGAAACGCCAGCATCTTCAGTTCTGAAGCACAGAGGGTAAAACAGCGTGTCCGACTTCCCCTCAGCCACACACCCTCTTGCAACCTTGCAGAAGTCCTCAATTTAAATTTGTGTTTCTAGACAATAGTTATTTGGGTTATCTTAACAAGTGAGGTAGGTCACGTTGTTATGAACCAATAAGCATATCACAGAGAGGCGCATATGCACCAACCAGAAGTGCACAGGAAAGGGGCGATCAGACAACAAGAACGATCCCAAAACTTCTCTCCATTCCCCATCACATCTCCTTCCTTAACGTCCACTGGAACCTTCCTACCAACCCATCAGGAAGAGTAGCCAGTTTCCAAATTCAAAGTCTTGATTGCCCTGCTGAAGAGGGAATCTTGGTTCTCAATGTATATTCCCAGAGTTTTTACCTTTGTTTCTTCCTTAGATTATTTCAAATATGTCCTAGGTGATCTCCTGACTCAAATCCAATATCCCTTCCAATCCATTCACAATAGCACATCTTTCTAAAATACCAGCTTTGTGGTTTTAAATGCACGCCCCACATCCTTTAGCATGTGATCCAACCTCCTTGCTGTTCTTTCAGAGCCTTCGAGATCTTGTCCTGGGTTAAGGTTGTAGCTTCATCTTTCCATTCACTTTCTCTGTTCATCTAAATCGAGTGTCTGTTCCAAAAATCATGCTTTCTTCCCATCTGTCTTTGTGAGCGTGACATTCTCTACTGAGAGTGACTCTTCTCTCTTGGCTAGCCCCCATCTGGATTCAGGGCATCAGCTTAGAGATTTCTGGGTCCAGCAACTTAACAACTATGCCTATATGGAAACATTTCCGCTGTGAATACCTAGAAATGCTAAATACAATTTACTCGTTTCTTTATAAATGCATAAGTAAGCTTGTAAAATAGAAAGGGGTGTCCCTGGGTATCAAATAGGGAATTTTAATTGCAATACTGTGAGTGATGTCTGTGACAGCCCGGAGGGAGCCAGTTGGGGTGTGCAGCTGGAATGTGCCCTTTTGGAGCTAAGTGTTTGGACCCTACTGCTCGTGTAGACTGAATGAGGAGTTAAAATGAGGGCCCTGTGCAAGGTCAGGGTGTTTGGAAGCCTGCACCTCAAACACATGTTCAGCCAAGTAAGAACCAGATAATTGACCCATTGTACGCCCTTGCTGAAATATCTATGAAAGGATGAAAGGCAGGAAGAATGAAATTAAATTTGCGAGGACAGAGTTGATGAATAAATCAATGGTGAGTAAAACACTTTGTTAACATTAGACAAATCTAAATAAACACTGGATTAAAAAAATTTACCGTAAGAATGACTAAGTGAATCATGTTTAAATATGGTTGAATGAAATGAATAAAAGCATATAGAGAAAACATATCATAGAACAGCAGGAAACTCAATGGTCAAGATGCAAACCACATTAGTGGCAGCAGATGTTGTGGGACATTTAATTTGGTGAAGAACAGTTTGGTGCATTATTATGAATGAGGTAGCTTCAAGTAGCAGATAGGGGAGCTTGTGGGATCACCCTACATTGAGGAGTGGCCCTTTATACCCCTACCTAACTCTGGCAGTAAGTGGAGAACTTTATCACCCAAATTTACACATAAGAAGACCCAGATTTAGATTAACTAAGAGCATCCCTCAGACACACACAATAGGTCAGTTTGGTCTTCTGGCTCCTATTCCTACATGCTCTTATATGGAAAAAAAGGAAAGGGGAAGGACTTTCATACAAGACTCCAAAATGAATCAAGAAGGGAAATCCATGGGAAAATGATTGGCCAATGTCAAAGCAGAATTAGAAAATAACATGAGAAGATTTTAGGGACCCTTGAAGACTGACTGAACTTGATCTGTTGGTAGATAGGGAGGTGCTGTAGGCTTACGAAGAGAGGAGAAACATGATTTAAAAACAGATGCCGTGTCTTATATCCGTAGGGATAAACACAACTGACTGAGTAGAGCGCACTGAAGTTAGCAAGGCCAGCGTTCAGGTGGTTTCAACGATGTGACTTATCTAAAAGCAGAGGAATGAGCAGTTATTTAAAGACGATAATGGTAAGGCTGTTAAATCACCACCATTAAAATACTAAAACATGTGTTTCTTAAAGTGTGTCACTTTTAACTGATGAGTCCACACTCTCTGTCCAGTCGCCACTGTGCCCACCGCCACGCGATGTAAAACAGAGGACACAGGGGAGAACAGAGCTGAGAAATGCAGTGAAACCTTGTGGCCCAAAGAGGGACCCATTCAGTGAGGCCAGAATAATTGGCCATAATGAACTAAGCGAGACCCAAGAGAATGACCATTGGTGTTGGCCCTCATGGGTCCAAGATCATGGAAGACAGCAGAAATCAAGCAGAAAAAACATCCTGATGTTTGTCAGAGTTAGCTAGGAAAAGGAAAATCATCAAGTCATATACTGACTTAAGTACACATGTATATTGCAGGATTCTAACCAGGTAGTGAGTATTTTAAAAAGCAGAACCCCCAAGCCCTGGTTGAAGCACATAGCTTTGACAATAGTAATAATAATGATATTAATTGAAAGGCATTGCAAGAAAGAAGGAAGGAAAGAAGGGAGGAAGACCGGGGGGGGGGGGTACTTAAGTACACAGCCATGAAAAGAGAATAAAATCATAGGCTTATTGGACTCTGCAAACAGAAATAGAAAAAATGAGAAGCAATTGAATTGTGTGGAATAGAGATTTTCCATAAAGAGGGGCTTTGAAACACTACAAATATCCAGGGCTATGCCTAGAAATAAACTGCTTGTCTACAGCAGCAGGAAAACACATCAACACCAGAACCCAGGAACCAGGTCAGGCCATGAGATGGCCCAAGCACAAATCCGTGAAACTTTGAGGAATAAGATCCGAAGCTACCGACTTAAGACCTGGTTCTGACGAGTCAGAAGGAGCCCTTGCTCATAATGCATTGTCACAACACACTTCACTACACGTGAGAAAAACTGCAAGCTGAGAAGGTAGCAAAATCAATCAATCAAACAAACAAACAACAATACCTCACCTAGTGGGAGAAAAATCTCCCCAGAAAATGGAAATTCCAGAATAATCTAGAAATACTTACAAAAATGTATGCTTAAATTACTCAAAAAATGAATATATAAAGAGACAAGTTTGGAAGGCATATGCATTTGATAAGAAAAGGAACTGGTTAAAAATCCTGGAAATAAAATATAGACCTCAAATTTCAAAAAAGAAGAAACTTGATGGAAAAGATAAATTCTTGACCAGACATAGTTGAAGAGAGACTTGGTGAATATAAAGACATTGATAAGAACACATCACAGAAGGAAAAATAGGTCAAAAAGAGTTAAAAACAGAGATATGACGGGGGGCGATATTTAAAATAACAGTCATGTATTTTTCCAGTTTGCGGGTATTTGGCACATAGCCAGTGGTGAGAAGAATAAATAAAATAAGTTCATATTAGATATATTTTAACAAAATTACATAAAATAAATTTTAAATAGAAAAATCTTAAAATGTATGAGAGATCTAAAAGAAAGAACTCATAATTACCAAGGTGAATAATTACATTGACATCAGGCATCTCCTCCACAGCAATATATGCTGGCAAATCATGAAAAAAAAATCTTCAAAGTGCTGAGGGAAAATAATGTTGTTCCTAATTTTTCATACCCATTTAATCTATTATTAAAATGTGAGAGCAAAATAAGGACATTTCCAGGTATGCAAAGATGATAAGAGTTTACCACTCATCGGCCCTACCCTAAAGAATTAAAATAATTGCTAAATCATGTAATTCATTAAGAAAACATTTCAAAAGGAAGAAATAAAATAAAAGTAACATAAACAAACTGAAAATTATATTCGTAATGTGATTAATCATTGTAAAATTATCACTTATGTTGGCTTAAAAATGGAATGAAAACTGTAGGCATAACAACATAATAGAAGAGGTGGTTTTGGAGGGCAATTAAACCACGCTGGGTCTTTGCCTTGTTTTGAAGAAAGGCAGCAACAATTAATAAATTTAGGTTTATTATTATTTGAATATTTATTTGACTATTTTAAAATATACATAGTAATTAGAATATATACATATACACACACACAACTTATGGATACATATATTTGTTGTAAATCTAAAATAATGGATCAGAAAAATGCATACAAAATTCTTGCTTAGGTCACCTATGAGGAGCACGGTAAGAAGGTAAGTTGGAATGGAAAGAACACACAACCTAATCAATGGTGTCTTATTTAAGTTTAGTAGTATTTTAGTTTTAAAAATAATCTGAAGAAAATAAGATGAAATATTATCACTTGAGCATTATGGTTGTTGGCTTTATTATTACTAGTGCCCTTCGTGTCTTTTCACAATTTTGAAATGAAATATTGCATATATGTATATAACGATGGTACTTATTATAATAACACTTGCTTAGTGCTGACTCTCAGCCATGCTTTATTCTGAACAGTTTGAATTTATTAATCCATTCAGCCCCACAACTTTCCTATGAGATAGATATTGCTATTATCTCCATTTGCCAGATGTGGAAACTGAGTCACCAACAGGCTAAGTAAAGCACTTGAGGTCACATAGTTATTAAGTGATAGAGTCAGAATTTAAACCCAATTGGTCTGGTTTCTGAGCCTGTATCCTTTACTATTCCAGGATTTCTCAACTTCTGCTCTATTATCATTTTGAGCCAGATGATTCTTTGTTATTGGGAGCTGTTCTGTGCATTGCCTATTTAGCAGAATGCCTGGACTTTACCCACTAGATGTCAGTAGCATGTCCCTGCCCTATTCATAGCAATTAAAAAAAAAAAAAAGTCTCCAGATGTTGCTAATGTTCCCTGGGAAGCAAAATCACTTTTGGTTGAGAATACTGTATTACACAATATTGCTCCAACATGTATCAATCTAAAGAATCTACATATATTGTAAATATAGTTGCACAATATAAAATAGTATGAACAAAAAAAAATATTATCCCATGATCTAGAGATAAGCACTTCTAATAATTTTGTGGATTACCTTCCAGTAATTTTTCTATGCATATGTAGGATAACTGCACAAATAATCATATATTTAACTCAGTATTATATGATGAATAATTTTTATACCATTAAATATTTTACAGATACTATAATTTTAATGATTATTTAGAATTCCATTTTATGACTATCAATTTAATGAAAAATTCTATTATTGAAATTTAGATCATCTCTAATGTTTTGTTGTACATTACATTGAATCAATACTATATTCTATATTTTGTGTACTTTAATTATTTCTTTAGAAAAAATCTTAGAAAAATAATTTTTGTGTTGACAAATTTTTTTTTAGTTTCATTTTTTAAAAATTTCATTATATGTTTTGACAATGACATCCTTGAAATTTTGTTCCTAGTTAAAATCTCACCAGAAATGAATCAAGGAGAAATTTTACTGAATCTATGACAATATGACCTACATCTTGGTCTGTAGTTAAAGTAGTAGACAACAGAGGGAAGCTCATTTTTGGTTTGGGGAGTACAGTTCTATGATCATTTTAGACTTTATGTGTCCACAATAAGGAATATTAAAGAGGCTACTATCAGCCATGGCTCTTTTTTCAAGAAGTGTTCCTAGGTAGGAATGAGCCCAACATTCAATAGAAGGAAAGAAAGAAATTTTCCAATGGAGAGAAGAAAATGAATATACAGAGACAGGAAAATCCAATGTCATAGTGTACACAAAATTTAAAAAAGAAAAAACATATAAATATAAAATGTACTAATTGAAAACAATAACAATGAAGAAGAATAAGCTTAGTACCAGTAAGATTCCACTCTACAGATGTGGGCTAGTCCTTAGGCACTTTTTATTTAATTATTGCATGATTTATTAATTTATTTAATTAATATACAGTATGTGTGTACATATGTGTGTGTGTGTGTATGTACAGAAGTTTTTTTATGGCTTGCTGAACTGGATCTTAACTTTAAAAAAAATTGAGGCACAGAAAGTCACCTTAAAGATCTACCTTAGCTCTGTCAAGAACTTTTAAGAAAATATATTATAGGTAGCCATTTCCTACCCTGGGAGAGTCTGACTAAGTCTGACTCCTGCTATGGCCCTGGCATGCAGAACTGTTATGGTGGGCAGGCAGGTAAATAGTATATGACCCAGAGGTCTTTAAGGAGGAGGGATGGAGATGTTCTTGGTCCTGTCCAGGTGAGGGTCACTATAAGGAGATGAATATGCATGTTTTGGGTTGATGTAGACTCTCCTTTCTTGGTAGCACAGGAGGGTACCAAAGGTGGGCTTGCCACATGAGAGGAGGAGTATGAACTAGGGATACAGGCTTGATGCTAGGACCGTGTGCTCATGGGGCAAGTCTGGTTCCTGCTCAGTGTGGTTAAAACTCTGAAACCAACCACCTTGACATGGCAGTCAAGATTTGGGAAGCCTGGGTCACACAAACTGAAGAAAAGTACCCATGTCTGGAGCTTAGAGGTCCTTGGGGTTTGGGCAGGTGACAGAGCCAGTAAGCAAATTGGCACCATGATGGACAAAGACTTACTAGACAGACAATAGATGCAAAGACGACTCCAAATCAGAAGCTCTCTGGTCTATTACTGGCATGCCATAGTGTTTGCCTCATCTGTGAAATCAGAAGAGATGAATCTGACACCAGCATTCTGGGGAACGTCAGCAGTGGGATGGGGGGCTCAGAAAGAAAGTACTGAATTTCTTGGTAATTTGGCAAGCAAGATTTTGAGGATCTTTAGACCTGATTGAAGAACTTTACACCTGTTAAAGAAAAGGACTATGTTTTAATTCTCTTTGTATATGTGTGTATGAGTGTGTGTGCACATACAGGGATTGAGTAGGTAAACTATTGCCATATGGTTAAGGAGTAAGAAGAAAAGAAAAATCAGTTGATTCATTCAGGTAAATTCCAGCCATGATTTCCATTGTCAAATATGGACAAGGTATCTACCAAAATGACAAATCAACCTTTGGCTGCACCACCATTGCGGCACTACTCCACTATTACTGAAGGGGAGAAAGTTATAGACTTATTAAACTGTTAAGCCTTTGCTTGATTAAGTGCCTGGGTGCAGAGCGTATTTTCTGCTTCTCTGCGCTCACAGTCCATCAACTGTGATAGCCAAGCACCGGAACAGATTTTGTGGTTCGTTGGGTCTCGGTGATCTATGGTGCCTCAGAAGTCACTTCTGAGCTCAAAGAAATCCTGAGGTGGAGAAGAAAGCCATTAGGATTGGACTTGACCATACTTTTCCACCTTTAAGGCACACTGAATGAAGATTCCATTTGTTAATGCAAGTTCTGCTCACCTGGGAGCACAGGTAATCCCTCCCTGCTAGACAGCCATGTAAACATTAACAGTAACTGGTGTAGTCCCCAGTCTTCCACTGATTGTGTTAAACGGTGCAAGTTTATCCCCATATATGTAAAATGCAGAAACATTTATATAGATAAAGAACACTTATCGAGACAGACCCTGTGGGTCTGTGTTATCCCCCATTCACTACTCCCAGAAACACTGAAAGGTCATCGTGTCATCCCATTCTGGAAGTCCAAGCTCAGTAAGATCAGCACTGTTAGTCAAGGAGAGCTCAGGATGCCCTGAGAATCAGGTGTCTCTCCTACACCATCCAGGTGCTAAATGAGTGTGGCTTTTTTTCCCACATGGCAGTGTCCATGACCCCTTACTGTTAGGTTCACTCTTTTCTGAACTTCTTCCAGTTTGCCTTTTGAAAAATTTGCTGTTAGAAATGAACATGAATGGCTGTCGTACACCTCACTTTAGATGACTTTATCATGGCCTGAAGCCCACAGTGGCAGGCCCACTGCAGTGTTGACGCCCTTCTCTCCTGAGGAAATGACCTGTGGCTGGAGATTGCATTGTGTTCACGTTGGGCAAACCCTTGAAGTTGTCCTTCCCCCTCATCTATGGCCTCCCCTGTCTTTCTGGCCTTGAATGCTGAATTGGTGACATCAGCTTTGCTTTGGGCTGAGTGTCCAGTGGTGTGTTGGAGACACATGTATCTGCTCAGCTCTGCCGTCACTGTAAAAGAACCCGTTACAAGAGAGCTAGTGATGGATCAGGAGTAATTTCATCATACCTGCTCTAAGTTAAAAGAACCCCTTAAAAGGGGGAAAAAATCAAGTAAATGAACATTTTTTTGTCCATTTAACACCACACACAAAGTTATATCAATATACTTTTAATATTGGTATTGAAATTATATATGTAATTGAGATGTTTTTATTCTGTTATATAGACCTGTGGTTCTCAGCCAAGGATGATTTTGTCTGCCTAGGGGACTTTTGGCAACCTTTGGAACATTTTTGATTTTTCATGATCATGACTAGGGTGGGATGTTACCAGCATCCAGTGAGCAGAGGCCAAGAATGCTGCAGAACTTCCCACAGTGAACAGGACAGCACCCACCACAAAGAACTACCCACCCAAAATGTCAACAGTGGGGAGATGTGAAGAGAGAAGTGGGGGTCAAGTGCCTTTGCATGTTCTCATGCACACCTAGGTCGGGGCTTTTGATACTGTCAAATATCCACTTAGATTCCATCCGACTAGCTTTCCCTAACACTCAGGCTGGAATAATTGTGCAAAAATGTTAACATTGTCATCTGTTAATTTCACATTCATCTATGCATTATTCCATGTTCCTTGATTAAATTTTCCCAAAAAACCCACAAAACTTCAGCTGTTTCACTCTATAAATGTTTAGATACCTGAAAGCTCTATGTCATAAGGAAAATGCCTGAATATTTAGTTTTTCTATTGCTTTTAATTTGAAACCTTGGAAGCACAACATAGTTGGTTTCTTGATACCAACTATGGAATGTTTTATGGAGGAGAATTTTTGTCAAGGAATCTTCCCATTCTTTAAATATAATAGTAAACAAACTGAGTTAACAGCAGGAAAGAGTGATTTTTCTTACTTAATTCCAGCCTAAATATCTTTCTTCTACTAACAGGGAATACATATTCCAGAAGAAAATACAGAATGCATAAACTTTAAAGAAGTTCACATGGACCAAAAAGCTTGAAAGTTAAAAAGTCACAAAATTGGCTGAGTTGATTATGAATATAATAATCTAGAGTATAGAATATTTGTTCTGGTAACCAAGAAAACACACATGACAGGGAAGAGACAAATTAGAAGTGTTTAGAAAATTTGGTCTTATGGTAAAAGTGAAAATTTTTGAAGCACAAAGCATTGTTCAGCCCTTCCGTGAGAACTCAACAGACAGGTGTATGTAAACAGAGCACCTGAAGTTTTCCTTTTCCCTCACTGTCCCTCTCCACAGACGTCCAACAATGGGGCATGAGCCGAAACATATCCCTCTAGGTATAAGGCAGGTGGTGAAGATGCATGACAGCGAGGGAGAGACAGAGAGAGAGAGAGAGAGAAAGGGGAGGAGGGAATACAAACGGAGGGAGGAGGAGGGGAAGGAAAAAGGAAAGAGAAGGGAAGGGAGGGGAGAGAGTTCTGGACACAATGGAAGGCTATGTTAACATGCCGTTTCATAACCTCTGCAGGATTTGCATTGCTGAGGCAGGCTAGGGATTCCTATCTAATGTGGCTCCATCTTCCATGAACTAGAATGTGCTATATGTGAAACTGTCAATGAAACACACCAGCAACTAAGAGCCTCTCATTCAGCACTGTTGCCAAGGACTTATGGTGTTTACTGAGCTCCTGCCACGTGCAGAAACCACGCTAGGAGCATCCCAGGACACTTAGATGACTTCAGACTCTTCCCCTTTCCTTCAAGTTATTTGTAACGTAATAGAGAAGCTCACTACTTAATTTAGTGTGGTTTCATCCATGACATTGAGTGATGGTTTCATTTCTGAGACCCAAGATTGGAAAGTAGTTCTATTATTTATTTCAACAATTGAACTGGAAAACATTGATGACACTATTTTCTAGAAACAAAACACATGTTTACATCTCCCATTTGGAGCAATGAAAAGGACAATTGTGTGTCTAACTACAATAGCTACGTAAAATGCTTCAATTACAAACGGACAGAGTGGGTGGTACTAGGACAGTCACTGGACACAGGGTCAAAGAGTTCACTCTAACTTAGATTTTCCTCCCCTGTGGGCAACATTGGGTAAATTCTGAGCCTCAGGAGACGCCTCTCTGTGGACCTGAGTATACGGCTAGATGATGCTCTGAAAACCCTCACAACTCTGAGTATATATGTATATTTTTTTCTTTCTACACTGGCTGGGTATAACTCCTCCTAAAACCCAGAGTCAGCTGTAAGTCCTCTACAGGGTGGCTGAGGAGACTTCAAATTGGGGACAGAGAGTGCCATCTTGATAAATAAATGTACCACAGAGTGTGGCAACTCTTGGAACCATGGGTCAACATGCTTACCAGAGCCTCTGGGGACACACTTGTTAGTGTTTTTGCCTTATTAATAAAATAACAATCACATTTTAGTATTGTGTAGCTAATGAGTATATAACACTGAGAGGTAATCTAGGACACCCCAAATAGTGTAGGAGCAAGACGACAAACTTGTCCACATTTACACTTTGGGGAAGTGATTTGAATTGTGCACTTAAATGTATGTTGCCTTGACAGCTGATTGTCAAAAAGGACGTGAGGATAACACTACTACATTGCATTGAGTGGCACAGGCTGGTGGGAGCCTGAAGATACTGGACGTTCTGAGAGCCTCGAAATGCTGGTCAGCTCTCTGCCCCTTGTCGCTTCACCACCACAGGGAACAGGCATGGCGCTTGTCTAGCATGTGCGACGTATGGCTAATACCCTGCCGCTTCAGAGAGTCAGAAAGATAAATGAGGCAGTTAAGGCTCCCTCCATATAATCCTGGTGATTAAAGCTTTTGGTCTTGCTGCTCCACTGGCTTGGCTTGGTGCCAACAATTTAGGGAAACTGACCCCATCCCCTCTGAGAGTAAGACTTTTCAGATACTCCTGAAGGTATAGTTGGACCAATTTGGTTATGATTGTCTAAGAATAAGTCTAAGTCATGATTTTCAGATCCAAGAGATAGCATTATATTTCACATGAGTTTCCCAACTTTTTGTATAAAATAATTCTCAGTGTCCCATAAGTTACTATTTCACTGTTATATGATATCCATTAAAGACATTTAGTAGCCAGACCCTCAAGAAATGTCTTGAGAGTTTTATCATTTAGGGAATATTTAAACAAGGAACAAGTGCAAGTGTTAATGCAACAACCCAGCCTAAAGTTCTAATTAAAATAAACTTAGAACCAGCAACTGGATCTATTAAGTTAGACATTTGTAGATGGAAGCAGCTGAACCTTATAATTTGGAAAAGGTTTATATAATAAAAAACAAATCCCTGTGAAGATTTTGGATATACATTTATTTATTGACTTATTTAGTAATGCACATTCTAAAATATTTCTAAACTAAGTAAAATATTAAAAATAAAAATATTTGGAGTAAAGATAAGAAAGGCAGAATCAGCTATGAGAATGTCTTCATCTACTAATTGTGGAAGTTTCAAGTAACTAAATTCAGTAGAATTTAGCATAAATCTAAAACAGAGTGGAAAATAAAAATGTGAATTGGGCAAAAATTGAATGATTGTATTAATTTCCTATGTCTTGATGAATAAACAGATTTATACAATTCCTTTACCAAAATTAATCTGTCTTCACACATTCCAGAGCCCAGGAACCAAAGTTCAATGAACACTTCATTTACTGCTCTCTCTGCCACACGAGAACAAAGGAGGGCAGGAGCGGGTGGCGCGGCTGCATCACAGGGTTCTTTCAGTCACAAGTAGCTTTTAAATTTCTGCTCCCACAGCCTCAGCTTTTTGATAATGCGGAAATAAAATTAAAGGACGCAATTAAAGATATTCTATTGTGTCACTGAAAATAATAACAAGCCAAATAACAACACATCCTGCAACATGAGAATCTCTGAAGGGCCCAGGGCTGCGCTATAATCCTAAAGTCTCATTGGAAAGGGCTACCTCTTTTCAATCTCCAAGATAATTTTCAGACCAAAAAATATTTACCTTGATTAATTGAAGTATAGCATTAAGGAAAGAGTACTGCATTGAGTAAAATTCTGATTTTTACTCGTTAAAAATATTGCTAGTTGAAGACAGAGCCCAGAGTCCAGAGAGAAAAAAGTGGGTGGGGTGGAGTTACCACAGAGGTAAGAGTATTGCACACAGGAAATCCCTGGAGCTGGGCAGGCTGTCTCCTCTGAGTACTCAGTCAGCAGTGTCCGTACACATGGACGAGGAGGCCAAGGACAGAGGGAAAACCACCCAAAAGGGAAGAAGAAAATAACACTTAGCTTTCATAAGGAGCCAGGAAAGTTGTTTGTTTGCACCAGGCAGAATGGAAAACCTAATAATTAATGGGGTATTGAGTAGAGCACTCTGAAATGTCCTACCTCAGCAATGGGAAATAAATAGCACAAGACAAAACACCAAGCCAATTTTAAAAGTAAGACCCAAAGAGATCAAACTATTTTTAGATAATTTAACGTTCATCCCAAAACAAGGCTCAATAATTCTTACAGGAATACAAAATTATCCCAAATCCAACAAGGTAAAGTTCACAAATATTGGCATCTAAAAAATACTTATCAGGTATGCAAAGAGCAGGAAAATAATACCCATAATGAACAGAAAATGCAATCAAACTAAACTGACCCAGAACTAACACAGATTAGAATTAGCATATAAAAACATTAAAAATTGTTATATTTGTATTTCATATGTTCTAAACATTAAGTAAAAACACAGAAGACATTTTTAAAAAATTTTGAAATTGAACACCTAGGGATACAAATGGCAATGTCTCCGATGAAAAGTATTCTGCATGTGATCAATGGCATGTTAGACATTGTAAAGGAAAATACTAATGAACTTGAACATATAGCACCAGAAACTATTTAAAATAACATGGGTAGGAGAAGGATGAAACATATGAACAGAACAAAATCCAGCTGTGGGACAAATAAAAATAGATCAATATTGGTATAAAGGAGGGAGAGGCAGAAAGAAAATTGAAGAATAACAATATATTTTCAAAATCTATCAAAATTATTAACCCACAAAAATGTAATTTGATAAAAACTATGAACCCCTGAAAATTTAAATTTAATAAAATCTATCAACCCACAGAAATTTAATAAATCCCAGGTGTAATAAACATGAAGGAAACTATACCAAAGCATATCATATCAGATTTCTCAAAACCAGTATGTATTAGTTATCTGTGCTGCATAACAAATTATCATGGCACTTAGTAATGCACATTTATTATCACTTTGAAATTCCTAAAGGTCAGGATTCCAGGCAAGGCTTAGGTGGCTGCCTGTGGCTTGGTTTCTAACAAGGCTAGATGCATAGGGTTGGCTAGGACTGGGATAACCTCAAGGATGGGATGGGGGAGGAGCTGCTTCCCAACGCACTCATGCGGTGGCTGTTGGCAGGCTTCAGGCCCTCTGGAGTAGGTGGCTGAAAACATCAGATGTGTGCCACGTGGGCTTCTCCACAGGACAGCTCATGACACACAGCATTATAGGAAGACAGAAGCCACAGTCTTACTGTAATTTAATCTCAGAAATGATATTCCATCACTTCTGCTATATTCTATTCACCCGAAGTGAGTACCTAAGTCCAGCCTACTCTCAAGGGAAGGGAATTGTGCAGATGTGAATATCAGAACGTGGGATCATTGAGGCCCGCCCTGGAATCTGCCTACCAAAAGTGATGAAAAGAAAGTCTTAAAAGCAATGAGAGAAAAAAAATGCAAAAGAATGTGCTATGTACAGAAGATCAAAGATAAGGATGGCAGGTGCTTTCCTCATCGGAAACAACGTAAGTGAAAAGACAATGGGGGCAACGTCTCTGAGGCACCGGGTTGGAGGAGCGTCGACTGCATATTATACCCAGCAAAAATAGCTTTCAAGAACAAGGTGAAATGGAGACATTTTTAAACATCCAAAAGCTGAATGAATTTTTCACCAAAGACACATACTACAAAAAATATGAAAGGAAGTATTTCAGACAAAAGGAAAATGTACTAGTTAGAAAGCTGAATCTGCACCAAGGAATGAAAAATATTAGAAATGTTAACTACATGGATAAATATATGACATTTTTATTGTTACTTAAATCTGTTGAAAATAATAACAGTGCAACATATAGTTTACAATGTGTGATAATAAAAAGCATGATAATAATTTAAAAGATGATGAGAGGGACATGTAGGTATACAGCCACGTGTTGCTTAAGAGGGATGCATTCTGAGAAATGCATTGTTCCAGGCAATTTCATCATCACGCAAACATCACGGAGTACACTTACACAGACCTAGATGGCATAGTCCACTACACACCTGGGCTGTAGGGTGTGGCCTGTGGCTCCTACGCTACTCTACTGAAACTGTAGGCAACTGTAACACAGTGGTCAGTATCTGTGTATTGAAATATATGTAATCATAGAAAATATACAGTCATAGGATAGCATGATAATCCTAAGGGACCACCGTTGTATATGTGGTCCACCACTGACCTAAACATCATCATGTAGCATGTGACTGCACTATTGTTAAGTTTCTTACACTTCATAAAAAGTAGCATGACATCACTTGAAAGCAGTCTGTGATAAGTTAAAATGTATTGTATGAATCCTAAAGTGATCACTAAAGTAAGAAAACAAAGAATTTTGGATACTAAAACAACAAAGAAGAAAAGATGAATCATAAAAAATTAATACAAAAGAGGCAGAAAAAGAGGGAAAAAGAGAAGAAAGTCCAGATGGGATAAATTTTTTACAAATCATGACAGATCTAAGCCTAAGCACATAAATAATCACATTAAATTTAACTTATTTTCAGGCTACCCAACTGTTTTTGTAAATAAAATTTTGTAGGAACAGAGCCATGCACATTCTGTTGATATTGTCTGTGGCTGCTTTCATACCACAGGGGCACAGTTGATGAGCCGAGATAGACCGCGTGGCCCACGGGGCTGAAACAGCGGTTACCTGCTCACTTCTGGTCCAAACACCCTAAGCAAAGGCAGAGCTTGTCAGATTGCATAAAAAGCAATACTCAACTCTATACTTACTGCAAGATATGCATTTTAACAACAAAAAAAGACATAAAAATTCTAAAGTAAAATGATGGAAAATATGCACTGTGCCAATACTAATGAAAGAATGCTGGAGAGGCTACTAGATTAATACTAGACAAAGTGACTTCAGGATGAACAATGTCAATAAGGAAAAAGATCAATTCATAATGATAGAGGAGTTAATTAATCAAGAGGATATAACAATATTAAACATTTCTTTACCTAATAAGAGTGCTTCAAAATACTTAAAGCAAAACCTGATAGAACTACAAAGAAAAGTAAATGTTCTTTTCAAGTGCATGCAGATCATATTTTGGGCTGTAAAATAAGTGTCAATAAATTTAAAACAAAGTATGTTCTAACAACAATGAAATTATATTAAAAATCAAAAGCAGTTAGGAAGAAGGAATAAGTTCCTTATTCCTTATTGATAGGACAATAGGGCAACTATAATTAAAAACAATCTCTTGAATATTTCAAAATAGCTAGAAGAGAAGATTTGGAATGTTTCCAACACAAAGAAATGATACATGTTTGAGGTGATGGATATCCCAATTACCCAGAATTGATATTACACATTGTATACTTGTATCAAAATGCAACATGTACCCCATAAATATGTACAACTATTATGTATACATAATTTTAAAAAAAATCAAAAGCAGAATACTTGAATATTGGGAAACTAAATAGCACACTTCTAAATAACATTTTCATTTCAAAGAAAAAGTCAAAAGAGATTAGAAAACATTTTAGACTGAATGAAATACATAGGGCACCACTAAAACATTACTTGGGGTAGCAGAGTTTATAGTGAGAATGCTTATATTAGAATGGAGGCAAGGTCTCAAACTAATGACTTGAGTTTTCTATTTAAGATGTTAAAAAAAACAAACCAAAAAATAAATAGAAGAAGGAAGTGATAGGGAGCTATACAGAAATGGATAAAATCCAAGGCAAAAAAAAAAGCAACAGGGAAAAATCTATGAAACCAAGACTTTTTTTGAGAGGATTTATAAAACTAATAAATCTCTAGTCAGAGTCGTTAGAAAAAAAACCCCACAAATTATTAAATACCAATATCAGGAACAAGAGAGGTTGCATTGCTATATATTCTACAGATATTAAAAGCATAACAACAGAATATTATAAACAACTTTATGCCAATGAATTTGACAACTTCGATGAAATGGACAAATTCCTTGAAATACAAAGGAATTTGTATTCCAAAGCTCACTGGCGAGGGAATAGATTACATGAATGGTACTGCATGTGTTACCAGATACTGAATTTGGACTTTAAAGCCTCCAAATGTAAAAATGTAAAGGTAAAATGTAAAGGTAAAAAGTAACACATGTGAAAACCTGTCAAAATTTATATGTTAAATATATTATGTTTACTCTGTGTCAATTCCATCCCCATAAAGCTGTTTAAAGAACAGGTTTGTTAAAGCACCTGTTGAAGCACGTGGCTGACTCTCCTGTTAGAGCCCAGCGTGCCCACTGTGAGAGCAGGACGTTTTGAGAGATAAGTTCATTTTCAAATTCTGATAAAATAAAATAAAATAAAATCCAAAAAATTCTAACAAGCCAGTAGTTTTTAGAAATAGAGTTTGAAGGCTTTTTAGAACTTCATGTGGAAATTAGTACTAGTTCATCCTGCAACAAGGAGGGGAGATTCAAACCCTTTCTGCTCTGAGACTCAGATAATTTCCAAGCACCAAGGGTGGAGAATAATAGAGTCAGTTCCTGGCGGAGGTCTTTGAGGAGGTGTTTCCACCAGGAAGAGGGCCAGGAGGAGGGATGACTGAAAGTCAGCGGGGGGTGGGGGGTGGGGGAACTTGGAGCAGCCATAACTGTTCTTGATTCCTGTAGCCCACGGTGGGATGTCCCTTGCACATGAGTTCCCAAGCAACCCTGTGGAGTGAGAGCAAGGAGGTAAACAGACCTGGGGTCTGGTACAGGCCAGCGAAGTCCAAGGCAGAGCCCATGGATCCCCTGCAATGGTGCAGAGGAATACTGGGGAGACTCTGAAATGTCCACATGCTCTGGCAAATCGGGAAGCGGCTGAGAGGCAGCTGACCATCTAGGCACAGCCTGAGAAGAGCATTGTCAGAGATGGGTTAGGAAGCCCATGACTTCATGGTTGGGGTGTGGGTTCCAGAGTCAAAGGGGGCACGTGAATCTCAGCACCACCCTGTCCTCGTTCTGTGTGACCTTGGGCAATTATTTCACCTCGCCCCTCACGGGACCGAGAGGGTACTAGCAGTGCCTGACTCCCAGGTGGGGAGCACTAACTGAAACTGACACCGTGTGTCCAGCCCTTAGTTTCCTGCAGACACACAGCACTTATGCAACACGGATGAGCCTGCAGTGACTGCAGCCATGTCCTCAGCAGGTGGAATGCCCGCAGCAGGGCAAGGCTCGCCCACCTCGGTGAGGACCCAGTTAAGTCCCCTGGGAAGGAGAAAATAGGAGCCATGGAATCCTTTTTCCTGAATTGATTTGGGTGAAACCCAAAAGGACTGAACAATCCATGACTAGGCTAAATACAGTTTATGTCTTGTCACTCAAATATGCATGGCTTAAAAACATGAGCCCACCCCAAATGCCCGCAACAGTGGCGTAGAATCTGAAGAGAAGCTCTTGGTGGTCCTTCTATTAACCTTTCTGTAGCCAGGTACCAGACAATTGACACTTCGGCACCTCAGCTTTTGTGGCAGGTCAAAATCATCTAGTAATGATTTCCAGCTCCTGCACTGTGGGCCGCCCTTTCCTGTATTTGGTTAAAAAGAGTCGACATGGTGACTGCTCTCCATTGGCTCAGGACTCTTGGCTGTGGAGAAATCTTCCAGCTGTGTCCAGCTGCTGGGGGTCTGGGCCACTCCGAGTTCCAGCAGCCCTTGGTTTTGCACTAGCCCTGGTATGTCCTATGAGCGACAGCTGGATTCATTGCCCGAACTGCATGGTGGTGCAGGTGGGGGCATCTGCTCCTCAGTCCTGTGGGGTCACGGGGAGAAAAGGTGGAGTCTGCAGGACTCACAAGCATCCCGTTCACTGTGCCTGGTTCTGCCAGCAGCATGGTGCATTTCTGTCTATACCACAAACACCATGTGATGCCACATGTCACTTCTGCACAAATTAATAGAAATGAGTAGGTAAGCCACATTTGTCTTACTTAGGAAGCATTTTTGTCCCATGAAAGACTTGTTTTTCTAATGAGTCCTTCTAGAAGTTAGAGTCTGCCATCTCAACTATAATAACTTGCAGGAAAATCTCCATGGTCTGACTGACCATGTGAGTAGTCCTGGTGCTCACTGCAGACGCAGAAGCAATGCCATCTTCGATGTCTAATGACCTAAATGTAATCCCAAGCCCAAACAAGGAATGATTGATTGTTTATTCTTGGTTTTATCAAATTATACCTAATATGACTTTCCATGAAGATAAAGAAAAATTCATTTCTCATTAGGATCCTCAACACATTTGGTAATCACTGTGTGGTTCACCAGAAAGAGAACATCAGCACTGAAGCAATTTACACATACAGTAATTTGCTAGGTGGCACAGAGCGATGCAAGAGTAACTGTGGCAATCGCTACACCAACCTTAATTAAAAATGAAGCAAAATACTCATACTGTTTTTCAGAATTAAAGCTACCTTCTGAGTTTGATAAATAGGATGCATCAGATAATGATTTAAACCGAAAAGCTATAATGGTGGTGTTTTCCCAGAGGAAAACAAGCATTTTAGCAAGCTTAAAGTGCTACAAGCACTGAGGAAAGGCTACTAAATATGTGCCCCTCCCTGGGCACTGCTGTGTTCCATTCCACATGCAAAAAAATGCAGAGACAGGAAATTAAATTAAGCATTTTTGCCATTCTAGAAAAATCTAGAGCTGAGATCTTGATGCCAGGAGCATGGACTCTATCTTAGTCTGCTCAGGCTGTTATAACAAAATTCCACTGGCTGTAGGGTTCAAAGGACAAACATTTATCTTCCTACGACTCTGCAGGCTGAAAGTCTGAGATCAGAGGGCCAGCATGGTCAGGTTCTGGTTAGGGCTCTTTTGCTGGCTTGCAGACAACCACCTTCTCACTGTGTCCTCATGTGGTGGAGAGAGAGAAAGAGAAAGATCTTTCTCTTCTTCTTCTTATAAGGCCACAGTCCTATCAGATTAGGGCCCCACCTTTATGTGACCTCATTTGACTGTAATTACCTCCCTAAAGATGCTATCTCCAGATGCAGTGACATTGCAGGTTAGGGTTTCAACATGTGAATTTTGAGGGGCCACAGTTCAGTCCATAGCAGATGCTGTAGCACATTTTCCTCTCCATCCCCAGAATTCATTAATACTTGCTGAACCCAGTGATAATAAGAGTGGTCCACATTCATGGTGTTAAGAAAAGGCTCTCTCTAGTTGCTCATCTCTGGCATGTTCTTTCAAACCTTTTGGATAAGCACCTCTATCTCCTGTATCAATGTTTAAGTTAGACATCTCTAACTATTTATCTTTAAGATTAGGCTTTATTTTAAATTAGCATGTAATTGAAAATATTTGAACACATTTTTCTTAAATATTACCTTACAGAATTTATATTAAATGAGTGTGCATCTGATGAAAACAAAGGCACACCTTACAAAAAGATCTTATATACGGATATTTTTACTTTGAAAAGCAAAGGAGTAATGACTTTTTCAATTTTTGATAAATTGGTAGATAACTTTGGTAAAATTGCATAGTATTAGATACACACAAGGGCATACAGATGAATTCCCAAAAAATGGGGAAATCTGAATAAGACTGGAGGATCGTGTCAGTGTGAGTTTCCTGGTTGCAATGCTGTGCTGTAGTTATACAAGATGCTACCATCGGTGGGAAACTGGCTGAAGGGTACCTGAGATCTCTCTACTACTTTCTACAACCCAATATGAATCTGCAATGATCTCAATATAAAAAGTTAAAAATATGTCATGCAAAATGCAATATTCCTACTTGTCCTTGCAGCTATGTTCTCACACAAAGAGATGCTTCCAGTGATGTCCACATCATTGCTGTGGCTGGATGGTAGGAATTTTTTCATGATTAAATAACTAATTTTACTTTTCCATGTTGCTTGGCTTTCACAGAATAAGCATTTTTTTTCCAAAGGCAAATCCAGCCCTTATTCAAGTCAAGTGAAAGTAAATGTAAAAGGCAGAACATAATGCAGGGGAGATGTGGCAAAACATGTTGTTTAAGGAGAGGTGTGGATGGGACCCTGTGCGTAGCAGCTGGCACCCACCATGGCACGCCCAGGGAGACTAGGTCACGCATACAGTGATGAGCCTCATAGCCCCACTGCCTGGACAGTCCCTCTTTTCCACTCCAGTGTTTGTCCATTCAGGACACACCTGTGCCCGAATGGAGATACGCTGGCTCCTGCTTCAGGACTACTGAGGTGACAAAGACAAAAAGCATAACTTGGTGGAATATGTGCTATAAATTCAGGCTGCTTTGGGGGCTCCTAGGAAACGCACAGAATGCAAATGTGTGTGATGTGGGGCGCTGGTGCAGACATCTAATCCCAGAAGGGAAGGGTGCAGGCAGTGAGTGCCTGCAGCTGGGGCAGGAAGGGAGATGGCAGCTGCAGAGCCGCAGCTGCAGAAGTGCCACCCTTCCTCTGACCTCCAGGCACCTCCGGGTGGAGACCGGCTCCTTCCAGGTTCTGCCGAGAGAGCATAGCAATTGTATGAGGAGAAACTTAGATTTGGAAATTCAGGCAACACCTCCCTGCACATGCTTTATAACATTCTTTGCATTCAGAAATTAATGTAGCTAGAGCTTTTATGAAGCTCCTTAACTTAGTCATTGATTGAAGATGTGGAAAATGTAGTCCATGCAGGAACCATGATGAGCTGAATTTTAAGTTATAGAACCAACTGTGATGCAAGGCATAATTTTGTATTGAAATGCTAAAGATAGATTTGAAATATTAAATATAATTCAGTCATTTTCATGCAAGATCCTAGAGTACATCATCCCTCAGTCAAGTGCATGCTATATTCTTTGGCTCTCCTTACCCTGGGGCCTGACCCTCCATCTTCCTTTACCTTTGTTGTGCAGTTTATCCTTTAAGTTATTTCTTTCCAGTCTCTGCTCTTACCCACCCCCCTGCTCCAGGCATCTAGGGGCTCTACTGCGGGCTGCCTGCCCAGGTCTGAGTGTTGCCCCAACCCCTGCTCAGCCACTGACCTTGGATTCCCAAGAGGCTACAACTCAACCTGGGATATCCTCAGGTCCAGGCTGCTCTGATGCCTGCCTCCAGTATGTGTCCTTCTCGGGACTCTAGGCCCTTCCAATTGCTGTCCATGACTTCACACCGCTTGGGCACAAGTTGGGGCAGGGAGAGACCAATACAGCTGGTAACTTGCATGAAGAACAACCAGACTGGATCACAGGGTAAGGAGCTAGATTTAAATGAATAGCAGTTGAGCATGGGGAACCTTGCAAGGTGTTCTGCCAGGCAACTAACCTAATATTGCTGAGACTCAGCATTTCTATCTATAAAGTAGGTCTAACGCATATCCCACAAAGCACTGATTGGGTGATTGGATTAAATGTCTTATTGTATATTGAATGCCCCCCTCAGTGCCAGCACATTCAGCAGCTCCACAGGATATATAACCAAGGCTCCTTGAAGACACATGTTCCTCTTGACTAGGGACAAGAAAACTAAAGACAAGTTGGTTTGTTACCTATAGAATGTCATTTGCCTAGTCGAGGTGTGGGGATTATAGAAAAAATGAAAGAAAAATATGTCATGGGCCCATATGTATTTTTTAATCATTGGTTATTCTAGTCTGATTCTTCTTAAACACGTGATAGAATAATGTCACGAAAAATCAAGTAAGTTCAGGTTTCAAGTGACTTTGGGTGCTCTCGCCAATGAAGAAAAATAGATAGAGATTTTTGAATGTTCTAATCTCCTAATATTAGTTGGTGACTTCTGTGACTCAATGCAATGATTTAAGTTTTCTCTCAATGACATTGTAGAGGGGACTCATTGTCTGCAGGAGCCCTCAACTTCCCGCCCCTTGGCCCAGCAGGGGGTCTGCGGTCTTTATAGAGCTTTACTCCAGGGCCCACAATAAAGTGGTCCCAGTGTCACACCTGGCCAGAGCTACACTGAAGATGATTTCCCAAGCCACACTGGGAAACTGGAGTCCACTCTTAGAATTTCCATACAAGAATCCTGTAAAGAAGTTAGCCTCCTTCCACAGAGCAATGCGCTGGTGTGAGCAGCTGTTTTCAAATGGGCAGGAAGCTGGTGAGCCTGAGGAAGATTCCAGGCTGTGTGCCGACAGCTGCAGCGATGTGGGGTCCCTGAGACGCCAAGTCCTCGCTGTTAGTCATCCTGGCCCCCAAGGCTAGCCTGCCCTTCCTTGCTGGGGCCCAGGAACCCCAACTCCCTGCAGCCCCATGCCAGTTTGTGCAGGGTTTCTCCTGCCTCCATCCATGGCCTCCCTTTGTTGTCATCCAAACTGTTAATCAGGGTGTCCCACTGGGTTTCCTTCTGTTATTTGTTGGAAACATTCTTTAATGTTTTCAGATACATTCACTTCTTTTCATATGAATAGAAAACATTTGTTTATGTGTTCTTTATACCTAAAATTATTTTAAATGACATTTCCAGACAGGGCAAACGTTTGTGTGATGGGTTTTACATACCACTTGCAGTAGAACACTGTCATGCTTGCGGGTCCATCAGACACACGGACAGTGCACAGGCAGTCAGATGGAGGTGGAGGGAGACACCGTGAGTCGGTGTCTGTCCCCACTGGCGATGAGACAGAGTCCTCCGCAGACAGTTACATGTGCTGACTCAGCACCTGAGATTGAAGGGCATCGATTGTCCCTGTGTCTTTGGGAGAACTCTTTCCAAATACACTTTGCATTGATCGGAAAAGAGAAGGTTTGCGCCTTTGTAATGTGTGACCACCAATTACAGGATTGAGGACAATCTTGGATGACTGAGTGTCCTAGTAGGGCTACACCTACTCTCCTAGCCATTGCCAAAGTTAATCTAGGAGTAGGAAAGATGGAATTATTTCTACTCTTTGCCATATATTTGATAAGAACCCTCATATAAAATTAAAGAGAGAATAAAGATGAAGTGAAACTTCTGCTCAGAGATTAGAGGAATAACAAAGTACTTAGTAGATACACACTGGCAGGGAGAACATTTGGGAAAATCTACGTTCTAGGGAGCAGCTCATGGCGGCTGGACTAGGCTGTGTAAGTCCCGTGTCTGACAGATGGTCACGTAGAGATGGAGAGCCAGAGCGGGCATGCTAAGTGGAGAAGTCCCAGAGCTGAGGTGTTCACAGTGATGCACAGACCACAGCGTGTGGCAGCAGCTTGGAGTTCGGCAGCATCAGGGTCCTGAGAACTCCCTGGGAGACACACTGGGGGCCACGTGTGGGCATCCCACGAGATGATGCAGGTGCTGGAACATGGGGCAGCCTCAACAAAAGCCGGTGCCTATTTCTGCTGTTAATTCCATCTTTATTCTCATTCCGGAGCTGGGACACCCTGAATGGACTATTCAAGCTTTTTATTTTACTTGCAATTGAAGTGTCTGCTGCTCTAAGGCTACAGGGCACTCTGTGCCTCTTGTGCTCTGACTATAGCCATCTCTTCTGTGAAAGACAGCAGTTTCACCAAACTCCAAGAGCACCTACAGCCACAATTCTCAAATTTGGTACAATGTGTGCATATATTTCTATGGGGGGCAGGTCATATGGAAGCAAGAGGTCATTGCTTTAACCATATTCCCCAAGTCCCTTCTATCTCTAAAAGCCAATACTCTCAAACATTGGGGTGCATAGAAGTTATTCTAAGAAAACTAATTAAAAATAGAGATTCCTGGCCCCTTTCTCCCAAGCTCTATTTTAACCAGCACTCTCTGTCCCCCCAGACGTGGAACACCAGCTTTATAGGGAATAAAATAAAACTGAGGAAACAGCTGAAACAATGATATCATAGCTTCAGTATAACCTGCATGGGGAAGATAGAATATAAAATATGATTTTTACAATTTACTTATTTATATCCACATTCAAATATCACTATTTTTCCATAGTTATTGGTGTACTTACTTTTTATAGAAAAACAATTACTTCAAAATGTTTATTCCAATAATAAAAGGCAATCATCTATTTAACCATCACCCACATATCAATATTTATGGGTGATATGAATTTCCAAACCTCTTTGAGATTCTGTAAATAAATCTACCCTGAGAGTGTAGAATGGTTTGTATATTTGCAGGAATACACAAAGCTTTGTGCACAAGACAGATTCCTTTGGAAGTGAGAAAAAAATAGACTTGGGAATTTGATGACCGGGAAGACCTCCCCTAATACATCTGGACTGATAGAGAAGAAAGTAAAGAGCTAAGAAAGCTAACAGAATTTATTCATTTCTGCACTTTATTGCAGACTTCCATGTTTGCTGCTTGAGTTTTGTGCAAATAGGTGGACAAATGAGGCCAGTATCCCTGGGAAACTTCTAAGGGGAAAGTTAATTAAAATGCTCAGTGTGTGCTGAGCTCTGGGTCCTGGTCTTCCCTCCATCACTGCTGCACCAGCCTCCTGGGCTAACCCTCATGCTCTGTGTTCAAGCTGCTTCCCCAGGGGGTGTATCTGGCCCCCTCTTAACCAACCTCTGGGCTCTGTCCCTGGATCAAGTCTCTTCCTGTGTCACAGCCTCACTGGCACCAGTCTGCTGGCCGCTCCAAAATCTCCACCTTCATCGCCTGCATCTCGGACCTTCCTCATGAACACCGAGCCTGGGAGCAGCACAGCACCTTAAGAGCAAGGTCTTCAGACCTAGGTCCCTTCCACTCCCTCCAGTCCCCATTCGCTCTATTTTTATCTTTTCTCTCTTTCTATTCCAGTGGCTACACCACCCGCTGAGTTGCCCACTCCAGACACCCAGGCACCCTGGTAAACCTCCCCTTCCACGAATCTCGCCTGCTCCTCCTGCCAATTTGCCCTGATTATTGCTTTAATCTTGGAGGAACACCTGCCTTGAATGCACACCTTTCAAAGCCAGCTCTATATTGCTGCAGGAGAGTGTGTGTGCGTGTGTATATATAAACACATATGTAATATATATCAATGTAAGTCTGAGCATATGCATGCATATCTGTATCTATAGATGAGTTTTTAATGCAGTTTGAAAGTCTGAAAATTTACACCCCTGCTGAATATCTTTCCCTGGCCCCTTAACACTTAAAGGATGACGTTTAGCCAGCTGTGCGTTACATTAAATGGCAAGGCTCTCTGCGACTTCTCCTTTTCAACTTTTAATTTATTCCATAGCAAACAGGTGGCTGTGTTAGTTTGCTAGTGCTGCCACAACAAAATGCCACAGCCTGAAGCTTGAACAACAGAAATGTGTTGTCCTGTGGTTCAGGAGGTTGGAGGTCCCAGACCCAGGCGTCACAGGGCTGGTTCACTCTGAGGCTGCGAGGGCCTGCGCCAGGCTGCTCTGCTCCTGTGTCTCCACATCCTCTTCCCCTGGTGTGTTTGTATGCTCATTTCCCCTTCACACACATGAACACACCACATGTACCACACACACCACACTACACACACCACACACACCACACACACACCACACACAGACACCACACACACTCACATAGATACCACATACTACACATACACACTCGCACAACACACACACACATACCATATACACACTCACACACACACTTTCACACACACACAGTCCCACACACCTGAGCCTGGTCACATTCCTTCTATGCCCTCTGGGTAACCGGCCTGTGACTCTGAACGCCTCTAGGCCCCGGGCCCCATCTTTGCCCAGCTGGGCACTCCCCTCCACCCTGGGTTCTCACCTGCCCAGTGACAACAGTGGATAAGGTGATTCTTAAAGGCTCCGAAGGCTCCACAGTTACAGAAAGTTTGAAATATTTATATCTAAGAATCAGTCCAACTTCCTCCTGAAACCACAATTCTGCAAGCTGTATAGAACAATGGAATTAGTGAATTAATGAGGGTGTGTCTATGGATTTGGAAGAAAGAAATGATAGGATCAATTATCAATAGATTTCAAGAAAATATTGGAAATCTGTGACACTACAATAAAAGTGGAATATTATTTTTGTGACATACACACAAAATATGTGTACAGGAAATTGTTTTTAGAGAGGATGACTTTGGAAGTTTTTGATAGGATGTCACTTTCTCAAATAATTTCTTTCTCTGGCTTTTTCTGGCAACTCAAGTGTTGAAATCTCTTTATACAATTTCTGAGGGTAGGTAGAGTCCTAGTGTTTGCTTTAAAAATCATTTGTAGAAGTTGTGCAATGAAAGAAAGTGAGATCTCATTTGTGTGCTCCTGATAATACAGGTTTCTTAATGGGAATGCATGTGGAACTTTGATCAGCCTAGACACTTTAAAATGAACTTTCCATAGACTGCCCTATGCAAAATCATAGGAGATCACAATCTCCGATATCCTGGGATGTTTTCCCTTTAATAATTGAAAACAAGGACAGCACAATAATTATTAGACAGATTGCCTCCAGAATATTCCTGAGCCCATCAATTACTTCTAGATTGATAGGCAGAAACAATAATTTACATCTGAACCTACCAAGTTTACTGGCAACTTGATTGTGATAACAATTCAACTTCATATAAAACCAAAATCAAAACCAAAAGCAAACAACAAGGACTCGCATAAAGGTGGCCTGGACACATGGGGACCAGTGAGCTTTCAGCAGTCGGGTGGGGCCCCAGTTTGTGGCCACTTGATGGGGTGAGGGGCCTCTGCCCACAGCTGCACCATCACTCCCCTGTCCTGGCTCCCAGAAAGGCAGGTCTCTGGGAGGAAGGGGGAGGAGGACCCTGTTATGTCCAGGTGAGAAGCTTCTATTAGGCCAAATTCTATTTTCAAAGAACGGCTCCCTTGTTGCAACCCAGCCAAGGCAGAACACACTTGCCTCAGAATCTTAAAGTCATTGCTGCTTGGAAAAATGTCCTTCAGGCTGGAGAAGACTGAGGGACATCAAGCTAAAACAGGAGATGCAGGGTTTTCAATGTGAAAGCCCTGCATCTGACTCTGCATGTGGTGACTTGTGAGGTCAGCCTCAGGAATGCCTTAGGAGGGAGCTTGGGAGCACTGACTTTTCTCCATCGAATTGCAAAGGAATCATTTGATACGTGTAGCATCAAAGTGAACTAGCCTCCCTTAGTTCAGGCCCAGTAAGCCTAAGACCAAGCTGTTCCTCATCAGTATTGACATGACATTGTGCCACATGATGACATTTCAGTCACTAAGGGACCACATATATGACAATATTATAATACCATATTTTACTCTATCTTTTCTATGTTTAGATATGTTTAGATACACAAATAATTCCCATTGTGTTACAGTTGCCTACAGTATTCAACACAGTAGCATGCTGTGCAGGTGTGTAGCCCAGGAGCAATAGGCCACACCACACAGCCTAGGTGTGTGAGTACACAGAATGAAATCACCTAAGGATGCATTTCTCAGAACATATCCCCTGTTGTTAAGCTACAAATGACTGTACTATAAACTTAGTTGTTTATCAGTCTAAAATTGAGAGGAATTAATAATAATAAATTTTTGAAAACTTGTAAATGACTCCAGACAGAAAATTGATCAAAATCCTCAAGGTAATTTAAAGGAGACCTCTGAAATCAAAAAGGGTTGCTAATCAGAAAAATAAATAAATAGTGTGATGTTTTGCAGTCTCGTTGCAGCTTCTCTGGAAACTGACAAAAGAGTTAGATGTAGATGAATTCCCTGCATTTTAAACTGGCCACTTCTGGAAAACATGTTCCCTAGACCCACGTCAGAGCTGGTCTTAGGAGGTGTTGGGGTTACGTGAAATCAGCAATATCACACCCTGTTTTCCAGAGTCCTCCCTGCTTCAGTCCAGCAGAGTAGACAGACTTGAGGCACTGTTTCCTGGGACTCCTGTATTCTCGGTCTGTAACAACTACTTAGCTTAGGCTTTAAATACGTTTTTTAAAAATAGAAGTGGATGGGGCTGGGCGCTAGGACCTGTTTCCTTTTGAAAATGTCAAAAATGTGTCTGGCCACTTAAAAGGCAAAAGTCCATTTCGATTCTGTAAAAGCGTTGATTAAGCAGGAAAAGGTGGGCAGAAGTGTGGAAGAAGGAGTTGCAGGTTCCCCTGTGCGGATCACCCTCGGAAAAGCACAGAGAGGAAAAGGCATAGTCTGGCCTGAATTTGCGCGCATCCTCGCAGGTTTGGCACTGAGTAGGCACATGCGTCCTGCTTCTCTTTCCTCTTTCTTACTGCGTTTTTTACACCTCCCTAGAAAGTCCTCTGCAACCGAGCTAAATTTAGCCCATACAGGAGCATTCTGATAACCAATAGAGCATAAATTATTGGAACAATATTCCCCTTTCTTTTGCTTCAATCTGTTTCATTGTGAACTAAGTAAACAATAAAAATGGAGTTAGAAGTAATCTTCTTAGGAGCCATTACCCTGTAATAGTGGAATTCATTTGCCAACTATTGAGTTAATGCTATTTGGGCAGGTGAAACATTTGAGTTTGAATGGAGACAAACCAAATGCTATAACATACAGTACTGTCTAACAGACTCGAAATAATTAGCATCCCATGACTTCTATGTCAGGAGAGCATACAGCCCTTTTCATGATGAATCTCCTAAATGGATAAATGAACTTCAATGTTGACCTTATCTAGATCCAGAATGAGTCCAGTCTGAGTCCAAATTCCCCTGGGCTCCTCAGGTGCTGTGTTAATCTGTCCAGGTTACCCTGTCTTTCCCTGACTCAATTTCCTCATTGGTAAAATGGGGAGGAAAATAGTCTATAACTCATAGAATTGTAATGAGGATCACGTATGTGGACTTAGAGCACCTAGGACACTGACTGGCACAGTAAGCTCTCTTTTGTTAGCTGCCATTGTTATTTGTTAATATTATTACCAGTATCTAACAAATTTCTTTAGCTCAGCTCTTCATCTTTTTGTGAGATGTGGACATTGCTGCATTCATTTATTTAACAAATGTTCTCAAGGCGCCTATTGTCTCTCAGGAATAAAAAGATGGTAAGAAATGGCCCCTGCCCTGAATGAGCTCTGAAACACAAATGTGGAATTGAGCTATGGCCAGTCACTAGGACTGGACTGTAGGGAATCCAAGATCAGTACAGAGAAGGCCCCAATGAGGAGTGTGGTCCCCCAGTCAGGGGTCACAGGGAGGGAAAGATGGGGATCTATTGAAGACTGAGGGCACATGCCCTGGTGCACTGTGTGAACTTCCTCCCTGGCAAAGCTGGCGGGTGGCAGGTGATGCACAGGAGGGGCCAGTGTCATTGAAGTCTCTGGGGCAAGGAAAGGCTGCTGTGGCTGTGGGTGTATGGATCCTTGACTGGATCCACACAAATGTCTCCAAAACCAAGTCGTGTAGTTCAGAAACAGCTCAACAGACATGGACAGGTGTCGTACCAAGGGGCTACAAAGGCCCAGTGAGCCACAGACTTAAGAAGGCACGCAGTTGTGATGGGGGTGCTGCAGGGAGAGGGGCCCAGAGTCCAGCAGGGCGAGCCTGGAGCGCACTAGGCAGGGAGAGGGCGGCACTGCTGAGAATGATGGACCGACAGGCCGAGAGCCGGAACCGGCCGCACTGCCCAGTGTGTGTCACCCCGTGGTCCCCGTATTGGACACGAGGGGCTGGTCAGAGGATGGGACACGCTGGCTGCAGCAGGGAGGAAGGAGGCTTGCGGGTATGCAGAGATGCACAGACCTTCACTAGTAGACAAAGGCGCCGAGCGGGAATCTCCTGCAGAGTCTACAGCGCCAGATTTATGCTCTTGAGAGAGCGGAGCGAGGGCAGAGCGTGAGGTGCCTGTCACATGTTTTCACTGGGGTCCGGCTGGCTCCTGCCCTCCACCCGACAATGTGCTAAGGCCTTCACCGCTAGACAGGCAGCAACTGCCACGCTGTCACCGGTTCTCACGATCTCTGCCCCTTTCCACCATCAAATTTCTGCACGTAAGTCCGCCACGGTTCCGGCCTTCACACTGAGAACCTGCCTCCGCTGCAGCCGCTTTGCTGAGAGCCGGTCTCTCGCCGTCACCGTGCGCTTTGCCCCGCTGCGCCCGCAGCTGCTGATGCGCTCTGCCTGCGTTTCCCTGTCTGAGTCCACCGGGACCTGGGGTGTTCCCACGTTCCCTCCCCTGCCTCGGGTCCCCGCACGCTGGGAGAGCGAGAACGCGACGGGACGGCCAGCCGGGCACACGGCCCTGCGAGGTAGGAGCCGGCCCCTTCCCGTCCGAGCTGCCACTCTGGCTCTGCTCCCGGGACCGCGCAGGGGCCGCGCCAGCAAACGCCGGCGAAACGCTGGTCGGTGTGTGTTTTGCTGTTGCTGTTTCTTGCGGCGGTTGTTTTAAAACGCAAGAAGATGCGTGCGATGACGAGAGTATAGCCTGGCGGTGCGTGAAAAACGGACGCTTAATGCCTTGCACCCGTGGTGAAGAGACGGGGTGATTTTAACACACGCGCACACACATACGCACACACACGCGCACACGTGCACACATACGTACACACGCGCACGCACACACATGTGAACACGCGTGCACACGCACACACATGTGCACACACACGCACGACTTCCTGTTGGCGACAGCAACGAATCCTCCCGGGCGCAGCGCACGGGCTGCACCTCCGGCCTCCGCCTCCGCCCCTGTCCCCTCGCGGTCTCCCCCGCTGCTGCTCCCGCGATCTCAGGTTGGGCCACCTCTCCCCGTGCGCCTGACGCGTCCCCGTGGGAGCCACAGGGCTCTGCAGAGCTTCAGCCGTCACCTCGGGGTTAGAGATCCCCAAAGCCACTCCGGATTTTCACCAAGAAATCACTTCGCTGAGCTCATCAGGTGGAAATGTCAGCGGGATCCTTCCCGAAATCATCAGTCAGGTTTCAGCAGCCAGACCCCAAATTCTCATCGCTCGTTTTCCTTCACCAAACCTCTTTCCTCTCTAGACTTCCCGCTTTTCGCATCCGCATCACCCTATTTCCAAGACTTAAGTATGCACGGTCCTTTATATTGGTTACTACTCATTTTCAGTTTAATTTCTGTTTATTTTTCTGTTTGTTGGGTCTTTTCCATTTTTGCTGGGATGACTCCGCCTTTGCCCATATCGCAGCTGTCCGTAGAGAGAACCCCGCACACCGGTCCACGAGGTCCCGCCCCCCAGAGCTTCGTCACTCCCAGGCCGTCCTCCGGCAGACGTCTCCCGTCCTTCCAGTGTGAGCGCCTGGCTTCTGTCCTCTGCTCCAGCTGCTCCCATCCTAGAGAATGTAGCCAGCTCAGTGCTCTGAATACAGGTCCTCGAACTGCTTTACACAAGCACTTTAGTGGAACTCTGCTCGCCATAAAAAAAGAAAAAAGTGTCCCATGTACACATTAACATGGGGATACACGTGCTAACACAATGTAAAATATAATGCAATACATTCCTTCATTCATGGCTCCCCACACCTGGGACCCAGGCAACATTTCCAACCTTGCCATCCCTGAGGTTCTCACATGCAGCCTCGATTCGGCTAAGTTGTTCTGTTCATGTTTCTCTCCCTCTTTCTGCCATGTCTTCATTATCCACTTCTGATTAGCCAAATCCTATCCATCCTTCAAGGTCCCTTCTAAAACGTGTTTTCTCTGTGAAGCTTTTCTACCCATGCAAGCTCACAGTGGAGCTGTCAACTGACCTAAGCCAACTTGTTCTGCTAACTCCTAGGTTCTCATTTGGATACCCTCCAAAAAGTTTGATTTTGGTGAGGGTTAGCTGCTCCCACACAGCCTCACTGTCAGGTTATGAAGAGAACCAGGCCTACAGTGGTTCATGCAACATGTTCTCTAAGTTCGATGCAGCCCAGCTCTTTACTCTTTGAAGTTTTCTGACCACATCTTGCATAAAATATTTACTCATGGTAGATGTAACTGTGTTACATAAGCAATTTTTATTACCTTTAGAATTGGCACCAAAGTTCCTTCGCCCAATAGCCAAACATATAAGTCTCTTTAGGGATCAAGGTTCAGGCATCATCTTTAAGGATAGAAACTATGGGATTTTCACTCCCTGCTTATGCAAGAGTAGAACATGTCTGCAAGATATTTTTAATTCACTTGCCTTGAATACTCTTAATTCCATTAATTTGTGTGTAACATATATGCAGTCTCCTAGGCACTGTGCAGTTCCATGAAGTGATTGTGCAAGGCAGTTCAATAAAGGGTTTCAGAGTATTGACCTGGTTACACCATATTAGATGGATAGAGAGGAAATAGACTATGACAAAGAGAGAGAGATCATGTTGCAGAAGGTGATGCAGCATTGTTGACAAGCTGTTGGGAAGACTACAGGATGAAGAACCAAAATGGGAGGTGGTCGGACCACGTAACATGGTTAGTGGTGATTTTTCAGTGGAGGCAATTTTAATGAGGGCCCATTACCAACATTAATTGGGCTGATTAACGGGACCCTAACTTCACCAAAGGGGAACAAAATTGACATTTAACACTTAAATTAGCAAACTTTCTGGTGTTGAGTCAAGTAAATGACACCTTCTGTTGCAGTGGCCCCTCTGGAGTGCTGTTGTTCTGGTATAAGGCTCAGCTAGCTAACGACCCGTTGGCTGTAGGGCCGAGACTGGAGAGCCAGCCTCTCCTGCAGTGAGGCTCAAAGTGACCAACACACGATTAACTCATGCTCGAGATGCCCAGCGTTGCAGAGCAGGTCACTGAGGGGACAGGTGGCTGCTCCCTGTGTGTGAGTGCTGTAGAGACATGGATTAAACTCTGGATCGAGGTGATGAGTACAAATTTTGAAAGTGGCATTGCGTTATTTGCTGCCTTTCTGTGTGTGCAGTTTTTACAAGAAAGTTGCAGCTCACCTAGCAGCACTGGCACATGGCCTGCATTCCAGTCTGGACTATTCTGTTCAGGGCTTTGAACTGATTGGGAGGGCAATATCATTTGTTTTTGTGAGGCCTTTTTGTCCTCAGGTGAAATGTCATAGCAGTGATTATGACGACAGATTACTACCTACTGTGCACTTAAAAATCACTGGTTAAAATCTGTCTCCTTTATGTTTATTTTCGTTTTCCCTGAATTTATTTTTCAAACTGGGGGATGTGTTCACATTAGTGCATATAAATTATTCTGGTCTTGAACATGTATTTACCAGGAGATGAAACTAAACCAGCAGCTATGTATGGAGCACCTAGTAGGTACAGGACAGGATGTATGTGTGGTATAGGAAGCTGCAGTGGGTAACTGTCCTATAACTTGGTTCTGCAGGCTTAAATAATATTCCCACACAACGACCTGGCTAAAACAATAATGTTTCCCTTAATTAGAAAGTGGAATTAACTAACATAAGTAAGAATTTATTTTGAATTACTAAGATAAAGTGTTTTATGAACATGTAGGTCTTGAAAACTGCTGACCAGGCACCTCTTAGAGGAAGTTGAGACCTTTCCACTGCCCACCAAGAACCCAGAACCCAGTTGGGAAACAAGACAGGCAAAACAACCAAGCACACAGCAGTTCTCAAAACAAAAGTCGCAGAGAAAAATAACACGAGCAAGGGAACACCATTGATGTAGCCTAGAGATAGGCTCACAGCGTCACCTCTCCACAGCTGCGAGGGGCCGCTTTCCTTCCTTAGGAATAGATATGGGAACACGTGCACCAGAAAACAGGAGAGTGTTTGCGGCATCATTTTAACTTCATTTGACTATCAAGATGCAGTCTTCCTCGTGCAGCCTTGCTGTGAGGTCCTCCCAGTCAGCAAGATACTCTTAGCCCAGGGACTCCTGATGGGCTATCCCAGGCTGAAACAGTGATGGGGGAGTTTCCGTCCCTTGTTAACGGTGGTCTGTTTCTACTGTGAATGGAAGTCATGTTGAGATATCTGTGGATATTTAAATACATATTAATATTTCAGTGTATCTTTTAAAAATCCATGTTCCAAAGTGTAGAAAATATGTGTTTCCAAAGTAAACAGAGGTAGGAATTCACCCCCCTGAAAAAACTTCTTTTTTTTAAACTGACAGCTGTATAAGGTTCCATTGAATTTATTTTCCATTCTGAGATGTTAATGGTTCTACAATTTATTAATATATTTTATAAATTCTTGGTTTAAAGATAGAAAAGATCACTTCCCACTGTTTTCACAATTTTCTTGACCAAACTACACTCTGTGTCCCACTGAGTGGGACACTTCTTGCCTAGGGCCGCGCCCTCTCTTCTCAGTCCAGCCCTGGGATAGTGGGGGTGAGGCTCGGGCCTTGGTTGCAGGGTTTGTCTAACCCTCTGTGCATAATGTGCATAATACCTTTCAGCTCCTCTTGCTATGTGATACCTTCAATGTAGAGAGGTCGGTCTTTGGTTCCTCTTGAACCAGGTGGGGTCCCCAAGCCTCTGCCATCACACACACCTCTGCTGATTTGATGGGTCCGGGCCTGCCTTAAGAAGAAAGGTGTCCCAGAGACAGTCTGGGTTGAGGATTCTAGTAATGCACTGTCCCTGCATCTTCGCATGCTGTGATGTTTGTTGCATCCCCATAGAGCATGAGATGTCTTAAAGACAACTGTAACATCATTCCACATACAGTATTTATGACACTACAACAGAAATTTTAAAAATAGCATTTCTGGCCCCATACTATTTATGCAAACTCGGATATGACACTTACTCTGCATTTTCATTAACCACTGTGGGGTGCAGGTGCTCATGGAACCCCCTGCACCCTTTCCTGTCATCCTAGTCAGGCCAAATCCCAACTATGGCACAGTCATCCTGCTGATCTGGGGATGCACGAAACGGGGTATAACACATCTGAATCAGTTCACGACAAAACGTGACCATATTTATGTTTTGCTGCAGGAAGGAAACTAATGCTAATCTGAGCACCCACTGCATAAATGTGCCTGGGCTAGGTGTTCTGCTCAAGTTACTGAACCACACAGGAAAGGAGTTAGAGTATTCTCCACATGACATGTGAACACATCCAAGTTTAAAGCAGTTTTTATACTTGGTTCAAGGCTGTGCAGCTGGTATCCAGACAGCCTCACCCTTGAACACAGGCCTGGTTTCAAACTTGTAGTTCTGTCCACTGTAACACTCGGCTTCCTGAACACCAGCATACAAGGAGGGTTTTCTCCCAATGAATGTAAAAACTGGATTATAGAGGTTTGACGTCTTCAAAAAAAATCTTCATTCACTCTGAAATTTAAATCCTGGTATTTTTGCACACTCAGATTGTTACTGCCCATTATACTAACCCTAAACACTTTAAAAAATAAGTCTTTTATAAATCTGTTAACATTTTTCCCTTAAATATAAATCATTTTCTAATCCTCAGGATATGTAGTAAAATAGAATTGAAAACAACATAAAAAGTTGAAATGAATTTTTAAAAATGAAAAATAAAGGATGTTATGTGAGAAGTTATTACCTGCCTGCCTGTTTCTACAGAATAGAATCGTAACTCTAGTCTTTAATTGCTGGCCTTTTTGCTAAGTAATTGGGTTCATGAAAATATGATCATAGCTTTCTGAACAAATGACAAAATCACCTGTTCTGTTATTTATTCTATACAGGCTTCTTCCCAACAGCAATGAGAATTCTGTGCAACCAGCCTGCTTTCAAAGTTACTTTTCTACTAAAAAGAAATATTTTATAAATGAGTCATATGTTTAATAGAGGAAATATTTAGAATATCCGTCTAGTCTTTGAAGCACAGGGAATGCTGTCAGTGATTATTTTTGGGTAGAAGGAGGTTAACTTGTCTTCTTGAGGTGAACACGTGAGTCAAGAAGAGGGAATCATTTTGCCTTTACAGAGTAATTATTTTTAGTGAAAATTTTATAAAATAGAAATAAGCCTATATTTACTTATTATAATTATAATTTTTCACTCATTCTCGTACTTTGTAAAAATGATTCAGTTGTTATTATTCAACTATCAGCACTATTACAGTTTTGGGTCAGAGAAGTCTTGATTGTGGGGAGGGCTGTCCTGTGTTTTGTAGGACATTGAGTGCACCCCTGTCTTCTTTCTACTCAGTGCTGATAGCACTCCCCCTCCAACTGTGACACCCCAAATATCCCCAGAGGTTGCCAAGTTCCTCTTGAGGGCAAAATCACCTTCCTCCTTCCCCAGTTGAGAACCACTGTGTTAGGGTAATACTTGCTCAGAATGTTGAGCATTCACTGTTTGCCAGACACCGTTATAAACACTTTCAAAAATTAACTCACTAATCAAAACAACTCCATGATGTAGATATTTTTATCTTCCCACTTTACAGAGAGAGAAACTGAGGCACTGAGAGGTTGAGAATCTCAGCTGGTGAATGGTGACACAGACTCAGGCCCCAGTGGTCTGACCTCGGGGTCCTCATTCCCAACTACTCCCTGATGTTTCCACTCTGACATTAACAAAATGAAGAATCAGAATAGAAGAACTGAGCGTAGTAGGTAGATCGTTAACATTTATGTAAGACAAAGAAATGTAGTATATATGCAGATTTGCATAAGGAAGCACTGCAATGACAAGGCAGAAGCTAGTAGAATTTATGTCTCTAGTGGGCAATGAGGTTGGCTGGGAGAGGGGGTGGGTATACACTTGAGGTTCTGCTGAGTGTCCTTTCTACAGTGATTATTTCAACAATGAAAAAATATGATGTTCAACAAATTACAGCAAAAAGAGGGGAAAAACCAATCCCTAAAATTAAAACAAACTGAACCGTACAACCCCAATAACATGTCAGATTGACAACACAACCCCTCAGAGAAAAGAGTTCTAGATGACGTTGGCACACTGTGCACCAGCATTTCATCCTCAGTGGGGTATCTTCTAAGGACAACAAAGGACTGAAAATATTTTAAACTTCACTCATTAGTTTAATTGAATGTATTTGCAGTGGTATGATTTATAAACTGTTACATATTTTGGAAAAAGCAAGCAAGCAAATATACTAACATTAGAAACCATGACTTTAAGTTTAAAGGAAAAGAGATACTCATGTAAGTCAAAGGCATTAAAAATACAGTCAATTTTAAAAATAGCTCAAAATATCAAAAATGCTTATAATTTTTCATATATTTTTACTATTTCTATACATTGAAAAATCTGGAAGCTATGACAACCGGTAGTAATGAACGTACGTTGCACCCACATCTTAGTTTATAACTCTTTGCCTACTGACTGGAACCAGATCTCCTTGGAGAAGTGGATGATTCTGGGTCTTAGGCAGACAATGGACAAAGAGGACCTGGATGTCTCATTGGGCTAGAAAGAGTAATGCCAGCATATCAAAAGGACCCCAAAGCAAGACTGCCAGGGGGTCACCAGCCAAATTGTAGTGAATTTCACATCATAATGTATAATAAAGGCAAGTTATTATTAAAAATCATGAGACCATAATATACCAGGAAAGAGTGATAGGGAGAAAGAGAGAGAGAGAGACAGAGAGAGAAAGAAACTCATTTGCCCACATTGGAGTTTATTAATTACACCAAAGCCTTGTGAAAATTGATAATTAGAGGTAAAGAACTAAGCATATATCTTGTTATTGTTTGTTTCTTTCTTCTAGGAGTTGAAGAAGGAAAATTCTTTATAGGAGAATACTATTTAATATATTTTTTTAAATGCTGATAGTAGAAAATCACCATTCTATAAACCCCTCAAAAGAGGTTGGAGCAGGGAAAGCATATCAATGGATATAAATACAATTATTCATGTGCTGCTAATGAAGATAAAGTGCATTTGCAATGAAGAAGTTGGTCAGTTAAATCCTAACAGACCTAACAGTTGAGTTGGCATCACTAAGAATGAAACCACCTGGCAGCAGGTGCCCTGCAGGGTGCTGCAGTGTGAGTACACAGGTGGCAAAGAGTTCTTGACAAGAATGCCTGATCTGAATCTCTTTGAGCCTGGGCCATAGCTTCTGGCTTATGATGGGAATTACAGGGGGTGGAGGCACAAGTTAAATGACACATAGGACAGGAGACAGGATGTGCCACACCGGGTTTGTGTCATCAGAAAATCAGTGTCGGGGGAGGAGGTCGGTAACTGCCCTGGATCAACCAAGATTAAGAGAGCACAATGCTGAATGGATCTTGATTGCATTTTTGTTGGAAAAATAAAACTGACAGAGAATTAAGTGGTGATGATTAAAGAAATCTGAGCATTGACTGAATAATAGAAAATAAGGAGTTATTGTCAATTTACTCAAGTGTAATGGTTTTCACTGTTGTAACAGATGCAGTAATAATACTATATGTAATAATTGTAGCAAAGGTAATATTTTACTCAGGCGTATGTTAACATTTTTCCCGTTTTGCTTAATAATTAAGTGCAGTGTATGGTGGCTCTCTGGGGGTGATAGTACTATTTTTTTAAACTTCTCTGTATATTAGACTATTTTTATGAAATCTTATAATGTTAGAAATCACATAGCCTACTCATCATTTGGGGGCAGTAAAAAATCTGATACCAAAATCCCATAACTAATTAGCCGGTTTCCTTACTCCCACAGCCAAGGAAAAGAGTTTCTCCTAGATCTTTAACAAAATTAATGGACCAGGAACCACCTCCTCACAGGTCCCGTGACACTGACTCTCTGGTGACCCATGTTGTTAGCACTTCTGGGCTAGTCATCACTCTATTTCCCTGCCTGTATTTTCAGACTCCGGGTTCAAGTTGGTAGCTGTTATACATAATCCCATAGGAGTTCTAGTTTAGCAGGAGAGATAAAGCAATGCATTGAAGGCATCTCTGTGGTCCTGTGTGCCTCACCTTTACATAGTGGTTTCCTCCTGGGTCTGATAGAGGCACAGAGCCATGGGCAAGGTCACAGATATTGGCCTGGTGCCCAGGTGAGCAGAGACTGCCCTGACTGCATACAGGTCATGAGCTGCAACACCGGTGCAATCCCATACTCTGCGGATGTGATAGTATGTGCCTGGTGGACAGTGATCTGCATTTTTGGTGAAATGGCTTGAGATGCTAATTTAAGGTAGAAGTTCAACACCCAAGACCTGTTTACCATGGAATTCAGATTTAAGTGAAAAGAAAGGATGTTTTACAAAATGGGGGTACCATAGAGATTTGCCATGATGTGGGGGTAAAGAATCATGGGAAGAAAATTAGAAACAAATGTTTGGATCCTGCAAGGAAGAAAATGCAAACAAAATGAGCCCCACTAAAGACACGGCAGAGCAGGTTCGGGGAGACCAGAGATGCCCATGGAGCTCCATCGTTGCACTCGGAGTGTAGGTGAGCGCTTCCCTCTCTCAACCCTCATAAAGTTATCAATGAATTCTTGATAGGGATAGGGCTTTAGGGATGGGGACTATTTGGGGAAACCCAAGGAAGAGTATATGTGGTCAGGTTAGGACAGCAGCTAGTTCTGGAGACATCGTCTGCCTCTCCTGTTTCCTGGCTGGAGGAAAGGACCGTGCCTTGGTCAGATCTGTGTCCTGCATACAGCAGGCTCTGAACAGAGGTTTGAGGAATAAGCAGAGCTTCTCCTTCACGAGGGTGAAAAGCTACGCGATGGCTAGTGCGGGCAGACCAGAGGAAGGAGAGGGAAGTGGAGCGTGTGCTTCAGTGCGTTTGTCTGCCCTTGGTGTGTTCCATAGTTACAATTCACCTGGAAATGCAAGCTGCACTCGGCTGTGTTTCCCATGCGTGTGGTGAGAAAGAAAGCAGAGGATGGGAGGAATAAAGGAAGGAAAAAAGGAAGGAGGGAAGGAAGGGAGGAGGAGGGAGGCAGGGAGGCAAAGGAAGAGAAGGAAGAAAAGGGTAAGGGGGGGGGGAATCCCTGAGTCTCCAGTGACCCCAGATTCCCATATGCCTTATCTGTAATTCAACATCAGCCGTGAAGAAAAGAGAAAAATGGATTTAAAAATAGGTCAAACTCTTAATAAGCCACTTTCATGGTTCATGATATGATGATTTTCCTTTAGATGGCAAAGATATTGGGGGGAAAAAAACGCTGTCTTCCTTAATATAATTAACATGTTACCGTCTTATTACAAACTCAGAGCCATTAGTTTTCAGTTCAAAATTAAGAATAACCATAAAATAAAGTTTTTCAAAAAGTTTTCGTATTGACTATATGAGGAAACTTTAACAGCTTAAATAGTAATTGTTAAAACAATCTAGCCCCCTGCAAATTTGACGGGAATAAAGTTATACCACTATGAATTAGTTTCCCATAGAAAGAATAATGACTAACATCATTGTGCAATAGACAGGGTTGGTTTGCTTGTTTGTTTTAATCAGCCTCTCTCCATAGTTCTCCCTTTTGCCTACACATGATCTTTGGAGGAAAGTCTGTGAAATAGGAGACACTAAAAATATGTAACTGGAAACAGCCCATTCTCCAATACTAGGGCAACTTCTAAAATCCATTTTGAGTGTTTAGGACTGCTTTGTACATAGCCGGTCTTAAAGGATGGCGTGTGGATGCAGGACGTGCTTCCAAACCAAACCAGCTATGAACCCCTCGTCCCAAGGTGATTGTGTCCTGCCCTGCTAAGTGCCCCCCTTGCTGGCTCCTTCCTCTCATGCGCTGTGACATGAGGTTTGCAAAGGCACTTGATGCGGATTTGAATTTTCTGGGCGGTGTGCTGGGCTGCAGTTGGGCAGGCGCGTGTGTGCACTCACATGCGGAGCTAGAAACCAAGTGGCTTCTCAGCAAGTGAACAGGGAGCCAAAGAGAAGGACAATATCCATATATAAATTCCTCTTTTTGATATGGCCCTGGTTGTATTTCTGTATATTGACTTGGCCTTTATAAACATGATAGAGCACCGATTGTGTTCTATCCAATTAGCCCAACTTGTGCCTCCATCATAAAACTTTATGCAAACGACTGTGCACAAGCTTTGCAGTCCAGGGAAACAATGATGGGCTTATAACTCTTAGAGAGGTTTTTGGCAAATAGCTAATAAGAGCTCTTTTTCTTTTTTTCATGAGACCTTCAGCCGATGGAAAAGTAAAAGAAAAAAGCAAGGACTGTAGTCTCATATAGGAAATGATGATGACAGCTCCATTAATAACATGGATCATTAAAATTTATAAAAAGCTATTCTTAATGTAGGATATAAATACATTTCTCAGGCAGAGCTATGAAATTTATAACCTTTTTATTGTCACCAGAGGACTTTCCTACTGCTCCACCCCTCCACTGTCTGCCCTCTGTCATAAATCACTGTGTGGTTAATAACCTAGATTACAACTACCAGTTGCATTTACAGAATTAAATATTGACTATGTGAAAATGTTATTACATTTTTACTGATCGGAAGACCGCAGAACAGCCCTGCAGGACATGTAGCTCCAAAGAGAGATCTGTGTAATCTTTGTTGGAAATACAGTTATGGGGTGGTCAGTAACAACTGATACAGTTTGGAGCAATGAGGAAGGAAGGGAGAAAATGCTAGCTCCTTAATTTTACACCAGGCCAAACGCGTTAGAAGAAGGCCATTATATTGAAGCATTGCACATTATTTTCAATTTAGGAGTCTCCAGGCCAAATGCATGAGGTGACTACCAAACTCCAAATGGCAGGGAAATATATTGAAAAGCTATAGTATCCACATAGAATAAAGTTTATTAAAAATACTGGTAACATTCAAATAAGAATCAGATACTGTACAGTACAGAAGTAGACAAATTTCAATTTCTTGTTAAAAGACCAGAACCATTGATTCCCCCAATCTCTCAACATGTGAAAGGCATTTGCTATTCACTTGAGAAACAATCAGAACTAAAACTTTTGTCTTATCCCAAAAGGATAAGAGTTGCCATAATCACACATATGAGAGCTTAAAATTTCCAAATGCTCAGATTATGGTTTAGTTCCTCATGAGTAGACTTAGCTTGGGCATTCAACCTAGTGATGTGCTTGCTTTGAAGATTGGATACAGTTTGGTCAAATTACTGAAAAAAGTGTAGAACACAGTTGTACGCACACACACGCAGAGCACTGACAAGTGGTAAGTGGGGAACTGAACAGACTCAGGATGTGGAATGCAGATCGGACTGAGTCACAGAAAACTTCCAGTTTTATCCTGGCCTCTTTCCTTAAATCTACAGAGGATAACTCATTTATCAAAGGTGCAATGGCAGAGCTTAACTGCATTTTCTTGAAACTGTAAGTTTCCTGTAGCGCTATTTTTTCTACTGCTTTGCAATAATTGTCATTTTTGCAATCATTGAAAATACTAAGGTTGAGTATTATAGAAAAACTCTTTAAGTGGTTGTCACTATGAACATAATTTAATACATACATAAACCCAGGAGGTTTAATAAAATAAATTTACAAAGTTTTCAAATTTACAACCTTGAAAAGGAGCATTAACACATATTAGTACATTAAAGAATCAAACGTATCCCACCAAGAATAGCCAATGACCACCTCCTAAAACAGTAACATTCCAAGTAGTTTATAATCTGATGCAAAATAAATGACTGGCCCTCACTGTACAAGTTGGTCACATAACCACGCAGAGAAGAGAACCATTTCGACTGACCTAGAGTTGAAAAATAAGCTGACTTATTTCAAGAGACGATATTTGGCTGTGTGTGCTTATATAGGATGTTTTCTAAGAGCATATGGAACTGCAAAGAAAATACAGACTTCACTCAGGCCTCTGATTTTTGGTAGTTATATTTTTATTTTGAAGCTGTGTGTGCTGTGGGATAAAGTAACTAAGTAATAATATGAATGTCACAGAAATGAAGTTTTTAGTGGACAGAAAAGGTAGAAGTATAGTATCAATAGTAAAGCTCTGTAATATAAGGTTTGAATTGGAAATATTCTTATGAATGGATTTGCTTTTTTTTTTTTTTCCACTTCAAATGTGTGGAAACCTCCTGGCTCTGTCTGTGGAAAAGACGGGGAAGCTACACCACCCAGGAGCAACGAGCTGCCACGACACACGGCTGTGGTCCCTCAACCACCCCCGGTGGGACCAACTACCCCCAGGGAAAACGGCTGATTCCAGGCGTAGGGAAGGGAAATTAATTTACCAGGTGAAGCTGGGACATCTTTTGTGCCCAAACAACAAGGAAGCTACCACGGACTCGTGGGGTTGTTTCCAAAAGAGTCAGAGCAAAAGGAAAGGGTTCTCTTGGGTTAGAGATGGGGCGATTTAAGCATCACAGGGTGAGGATAAAATTTTTCTTCCTCAGTTTTCTCAAAAATTCTCAGAAAAGTTTATGCCTCTGCTACTTTCTAAAGATGTAAATGGACCAAAAACCTAAGTTCAACCTTCACTTCTTCTGCTTTTACGATATGTGCATGTTCTTTGTGAGTTTGCTGAAAGCGATGCAGCCCTCCTCTCCCTACGGGCTAAGGGCTGTAAGGCAACGAGGCTCAAGAGAGTGGGCACGTGTCTGTGGAGGTCCGTTAGTTGCAAGTGAAACTGCACCTCAGTCTGGCTAAGAGGGGAAGGGTAAGAATTTTCTGGCCCTTGCACTGTAGGTAGGGCCAGCCCTGGTTCCACATGTGGCCCAGTCACCCACCTGGTGATTTTGGATCCGCCTCCTTGACGGCAGGCCCCCCTCAGCCCCGAGTGCCCACAGGATGTCTGTCCCAGCCCGGCCCTCCTGTGGGCCCCACCGTGTCTCAGGGGCTGTGTGCAGGCTGGGCGCTCTCCTGGAGTCCAGTGCTGGTCACATCCTGTGAGTGACTGTGAGGCAGGGCCTGAGGTGAGGCCAGAGTGGTAGGTGGGACCCCCACGTTTGGCCTCTCCCCTCCCATGATGCTCAGAGCGTGGGGGCCTGAGGGCTCCCAAGGGCCAGGGGCAGGGTGAACAGTAGAGGGCACGGCCGGTGCTTGGCCAGCCAGAGTCCAGCACAGGAGTCCAGCACCCCACGGGGACGGCGCAGGGACCACTGTGCAGCTGGCTGCGGAGTACTTTCCTGTCTCTCCCTTCTCTGACGGGGGCACAGGATATGTCTGCTTTTGAAATGAAACTGGGACCTTTGAACTGCATTCATATTCACTAGGAAACCCCACAATTCCTACAAATAAACAATAACAACCTCGGAAACTACCAATATTCAGGCTCTTTTAAATAACCTGGACCTTTAGTAACTCAAAAATGCCTTAGGGCAGTAAAAGCAGGAGGAGAGATTTTATGAAGGGCTTTCATTTCAGCAAGTTACATTTTACTCCATCTGAATTGCTTCTAACGATTGTAGCTCCTCATTTAATGATTTTGATGAATAATTGTCTTTCTCTAAATTCCGTCAAAATTAAATTTAACAGAAACCTTTCAGAAAAACCCTGACTGAAGTGATAATGAAAAAACTAGCTCATAGGCCAGGCGAGGTGGCTCACGCCTGTAATCCTAGTACTTTGGGAGGCTGAGGCTGGAGGATGACTTGAGGCCGGGAGTTTGAGACCAGCCTGATCAAGAGTGAGACTCCAACTCTACAAAAAATAAAAAAATTTAAAAAAAAATTAGCTGGGCTTGGTGATAAGCACCTGTAGTCCCAGCTACTTGGGAGGCTAAGGCAGGAGAATCCCTTAAACTCAGGATTTGGAGGTTGTAGTGAGCTATGATGATGCCACTGCACTCTAGCCTGGGCAATAGAACAAGACCCCATCTCAAAAAATAAAAGGGAAAAAAGCTGATAAATCAGGCTCTATATCTCTCTGTATCTCTCTGTCTTACTTGTATGGAACCATAAAAAATGTGTAGAGAACCATAAAAGACCCCAAATTGCTAACACAATCCTGAACAAAAAGAATATAGCTGGAGGCATCACACTACCTGATTTCCGAAATTGTACTACAGAAGCTATAGTAACCCAAACAGCATGGTACTGGCATAAAAAGAGACACATGGACCAACAGAACAGAACAGAGAACCCAGAAATAAAGCCACGGACTTACAGCAAAGACTTCAAGAACATACACTGGGGAAAGGACAGTCTCTTTAATGAAGGGTGCTGGGAAAACTGTATATCCGTACGCAGAAAAAAGAAACTAGGCCCCCATCTCTTCCCCATATGCAAAAATCAACTCAAAATGTATTAAAGACTTAAATGCAAGACTTGAAACTATGAAACTACTTGAAGAAAACATTGGGGAAGAACTACAGGACATTGGTCTCAGCAAGAAATTTTTGGATGAGACCTAAAAGCACAGCAACAAAAGCAAAAATAGACAAGTGGGATCACATCAAACCAAAATTCTTCTTCACAGCAAATAAAAAAAAATTATCACAGTGAAGAGACAACCTACAGAATGAGACAACAATTTTGCAAACTATCCATCCAACAAGGGATTAAAAACCAGAATATATAAGGAACTCAACTCAATAGCAAAAGAACAAATAATCCAATTTAAAAATGGGCAAAAGATCTGAAAAGACATTTCTCAAAAGAAGACACACAAATGACCAACCGACAGGTATACAAAAAAATACTCAACATCACTAATTATCAGGAAAATGCAAATCAAAACCTCAATGACATATCACCTCACAGCATTAGGAATAGCTTTGAGCAAACAGAGAAGAAATAATAGGTGCTGGTGAGGATGTGGGGAAAGGGGAACCCTCGGACACTGCTGGTGGGAATGTGAGTTTGCGCAGACACTACGGAAAACTGTATGGAGGCTCCTCACAAAACTAAAAGTAGAACCAGCAATCCTCACTGCTGGGTGTAGATCCAAAAGAAAGGAAATCACTGTGTCAAAGAGATATCTGCACTCCCATGCTTACTGCGGCACTATTCACAATTGCCAAGATACGGAACCAACCCGAAAGACCCATAGATAAAGAAAATGTGGTATGCATACATAATGGAATATTATTCATTCATTAAAAAGAATGAAATCCTGTCACTTGTGGCAACATGGGTGAAACTGGAGGTCATTATGTTAAGTGAAATAATCCAGGCACAGAAAGATGAATATCACGTGTTCTCACTCATTTGTGGGAGCTAAAAAAGTGGATCTCGTGGAGGTAGAGAGTAGAATGGAGGTGACCAGGGACTGACGGGGGGGAGATGAAGGGAAGTTGGTTGATGGGGTCAAAAATACAGTTAGATAGAATGAATAAATTCTAGTATTCAATTGTACAGTAGGGAAATTATATTTAATAGTTAACACTAATTTATTGTATATTTCAAATACCTAGAAGAGAAGAATTCTAATGTTCCTAAAACAAAGAAAAATGTTTGAGGTGATGTATATCCCTATTACTCTGATTTGATCACTACATATTGTATATATGTATTTAATATCAAAAATCACACGTACACACAAAATATGTACAACTATGATATGTCAATATAAAAATAGATAAAAAAACTAATATAAATTAGGCTTTGTGTCTCTCTCTGTATCTCTGTCTCTCTGTTGCTATCTCTCTGTACATGTGTGTATATATTAATATATGTATATATACATATTTGTATACAGTCACTTTAAAGTTAATGAAATTTATCTACTTTCCTTTCACCTCCATGAACAATAATAAAAAAATAAAATAACTCCCCAGGTCAGTATCATAACTTGACTTAAAATTAAGAAATTCTTGACCATTTGAATTGACTGGAACATGATACACTGACTCTATTCCTTGAAGATTTATCTATCATCTTATCTCGACATATGTGCATACAAGATTCATTCAGGCAATTTGGAAAAGATGGTGAATCTAGACTTTTGTCCAGCTAGATCTCACTGAAAACACAATCTTTCTGCTTAGGAGTTGTGCATACCACCCTTAAATTCTCTGGGCTCAGTCTGCTCTTCTGTAAGCTAGGGAAGACAGATGCAGGCTTAGAGTCCCTGTGGCAGTGCCTGGGACCTAGCATGTACTAAATAAATGTGATTCAAACGTCCTGGAAACAGAATTCCAGAACACTTACCTGAAAGGAGGTGGGAATAGAAAGCAGAATATGTTCAAGAGTTGAAACAGCCAGAATTGTTGAAGGCTCAGCTGAGCCCCACAGGAAGTTATCAGAACTGCCTTCAGGAAGCTAGTACCACGTCATTCCTCTGAACTGTTTTTATTTTATTATGGATTTAATAAGAAAATAAGAGAATAATCTTAAATGCGGGAAAATATGTATGTATACATAAATGCATGTATGTATGTACATATATCCAGGAATGAGCTATTTTCCCTTTGAAATCAAGTTACCTACTGCCCATGTAAAGAAGTTCCTTATTTAAAAGTGGCAATATTCTTACACCTGTTTTAGCACAGAAACAATTTTTTTATTACAAAGTATTACAAATAATATTTTGAATATATAGAGTTAAGCTTTCATTTCAGACAAACTATTTCTGGAAGATTAAACTTCTTTCTTTTTTACCAATAGGATCTAGTGGATGTTGACTTCTTTATATCTATGCTGTAAAACTTGAAAATTATCAATTAACATGAAATCAAATTTCAAATGAGATCAGCTAACACAAGGCCTTAATATAAAGTAAATATAGCATTTGGACAAAATGTTGGAGATTTCATTTGGGTATTTGTAGTGATAAAAACACAGAGTAGGGTGATGGAGGAACACAGCTGTCACCCCCACCTCAGCCTCCTCTTTTAGCCTTGAGTCATCTCCACCATGGGACAGACATAAAGGGACAACCAGAGGGCTGAAAATCACACAACATAACGGTAATGCTGCTTACAATCTGTGTAGTCAAAAACGCTGCGCCCAAAAGGAGATCTGCCTTTGCCCCTGACTTTTGGAAAATGATCTCTGAGATGCCTGGTAGGAGTGTCTTTGTTTAGGGAGGAGGCTGGCCACACCGTATTAGGGTGGGACTGGCCATGCAGAAAGACCATGAATGTGATTTAGTATGAAGGCTCTGGGTCCCAGTTGGAGGGGCTGGAGCCTGGTGACTGAGTCCAGCCACATGGGCAATTAATAATCAAACATTCCTATGTAATGGAGTCCCAATAAAAACTCTGAACACTGGGCCCAGGTGAGTGTCCCTGGTTGGCAATACTTCATGCGTGTTGTCACACCTCAATGTGGGAGGGGAACTCGTCCTGAGTCCATGGGTAGATGAAAAACGGAAGTTCCATGCTTGAAGGATTCCTGGAGTCTACCCTATGTGCTTCTCCCGTTGGCCGATTTTAATCTGTAGCTTTCCCCTTCCCTGTACCAAATCCTAACCATGAGTATAACTTCCAGTGAGTTCTGGGAGTCTTTCTAGTGAATTATCAAAACTGACTGTGGTCTTGGGGACCCTGAAACTTGCAATTGGTTTCAAAAGTGAGGGTGGTCTTTTGTAGAATATTCCCTCAAACCTCATAGTTGGCCTAAAATCTCACACAGTCTCGCTCAAAATTCCTCAAAGACTGAGCCTTTTATTTCTATTTTCTATCATTTATAACTTAATTCTTCTAAAAGTAAATAATATGCACACGTAAGTTATAAAGCCAAATAGTTCAGAAAGGCTTATTACAGAATAAGGCACTTCCCTGCCCTACTTTTCCTACTTCTGATTAGAACTTTCTAACAACAGCAATATTAATATTTTCATGCTTTTTATTCGTGATATTTTGCTGCAAATGTCTAAATAACAAATTTCTATTATTTACCTTTTCTATTTTAGACCTTATCTATTGATCTCCTACACCAAATATTAGCATTTATTTTACCAACCACACATCCTTCCACTCACCACCCCACATTCTTTCTATCGTACATGTCCAATACGACTGAATTTCAAGTTTTGGTTAATGAAGCATTTGGTGCTTATCTTAATATGTATTTAGTTCCCATCTGAAGCACAATATATACTATTGTTATATTGCCTTTCTTCCACAACTTTTTCTACTTTTACTTGAGTCATCAGTTACTCTTTCCTTCATATGCTTTATTTTCTATGTACCAATTTGTCAAGATTTAAAAAATTGTGCTATTCTTGTCCGTTTTTTCTCTTTTGGACGTCCTTCTGGGACCCTCGATATCCTCGCCCCACCCGGACTGTCCTCTCTCTGGGCTGTTCCGTGATCATCCCGGGACTTCGGGAATTGTCTCTGCTTCCTTCCTGTATTGGCTCCAGTTTGCGGGACCCCGGCCTTCCGTCTTATTGATTTGCATGCTTAGTTTTAGTGGAGCACGTACTCCATGCATCTCTTGTGGCAGGAATGCATGTGGGTAAAATGCTGAGATCTCGAATGTTTGAAGAAGTGTTTACTTTTTCCTCCCAGTTGATTACTAGTGGGTTCCTATACGGGCATAGACTTCTAGACAAGGAATCGTTGTACACAGGCCCTCCTTACGCATGCCCATTCTTGACCCACCAGGATCATTCTGGATCATCTCCTCCACTGCCGGAATACTTTAGAATATTTTCCTTATTCCCAGTGTTCAGAAATTTTAAAAAATGTACAAATGTGCTGTTGTCTTAAGGTGGGTTTATTTATTTATTTATTTACGTGGGTTTTTTGTTTGCTTGTTTTTTAATTTTTTGTACAGTACTTTTAGTTGCTGTTTTATGCTTTTTTTAAACATCATTCATTGTGCTGGATGATAAATGGAAGCTTCAAATTCGGAATATAGTATAACCTTGCGGTTTCTTTAATTTTCTTATTTCTTATCTTGCATTTCTCTGTCCTGCCTTTTATTAGTGAGATGGTGAAACTCGTGGGCTGATCCTCTGAGTTCTCAGCCTTCTTTCTCTCATTTTCCGTGTCCTTGTCTTTGGGACGTTCGAAAGATTTCCTCAATTCCGTTTTTCTACCCCATGTGTTTTCTAAATTCACACATGCATACAGACAAACATACTTACACATACATAATTTATATGTTATATATAAGCATACACATATTTATTAATCATATATAATTTACATATGAACATATTTAAATATTATATACATTAATTTCCCAGAACTCTTTATTTTTATGCTTGTAGCACCTGGTTCTTAGTTGCCGGATGCAGCGTCGTCTGTGGATCGTCTCCTCCTCTCTGCTCTGTCCCCGTCTACTCCAGTTCTTTCCTGTCGGCGCACTCTGGTCCCCGTCTTTCCGCTGGCGTCTGTGCTGCTCGGCGTTCCATGGCGCCTGAGAAAGGGATGGGACAGGCCTTTCCCAGCTCTGCTGGGCGCGGAGCCTGCTGACCGGGGGCTTTACCGCGGGTGACGGGGGATAGACGAGCATGTTCCGCTGGGAGCATCTGTGTGTCTTTTCTCCCATTTCAGTCTGTCTCCTCAGACGGGAATCTCCAGTGTCCTCTAGGGGAGAAAGTCTGGCATTAGGGAGCGGGTGGGGAAGAGGCCGGGGTCGTCGTGGTTAGGGACGCAAACTTCCCCTCTACCCCCAGCCCGGGCGCAGCACCGTGGCCAGGCCGTCCCCTGCACTGCCCGGGCGGGGAGGGCCACCCCTTACCATTCCACCCAGCATCCCCTCCCTTTACGATTTCCAGTGCTTTGCTGCCTTCCTCTTCCCTCTTCTTGAATTTTTCCCTTTTTAGATTAGGGAGGACAGGAGAGACTAAAGCAAATAGTGTCAGTCTGTCCAGGCTGTCCATCCATTGACCACGATGTTCTCAGAGCGTAGTTTGTATTAATTCGACTTAGTATACATTTGATTTATTCAAAATTATTTGTTGACAAAGGAAGAAAGGAAAGAAGAATGGAGCAGGAAGAAAATGCCTGCTGTGGTCATTAAATTAAAATCCTCCAACTATAGGCTATTTCATATGAAGTAATGGAAACGCCATGTTGTTTATTTGTTTCATCCATGAGTAGTTTATTGAGGTTGGGTCTCCCAGGATATAAGATCCTCTCCTTGTTAGTAAAGACTGTTGGGAAACTTTACAAGTGTATCCATGGCTCCGAGCTTTCCTATCTGACCCCAGGCGGGCATAGGCAAAAGGGAATTCTTCGCTTCAGCTCGTTCCCCAGGGTCCTCTCTGACCCCAGGAGACGGCAGACAGGGACCAGCCAGACCCTGCGCGTGGTTGCACGGCGGCCTCTCTGACTGAGGAGGGCTGGTGCTGGGTGGACATGCAGCCGTCTATATTAATTGTGGCGCTTGACAGCGGGGAACAATGTGGGCCGTGTTTGCTGTGCCGTGATTTGTCTCACAGAGTGTATGCAGACGTGACCTTACACCCATGTATTAACTTCCACGTAGGGAGAACATGGCTGCTGTTAGATTATGTCAAGTGCTTGGTTCAAGTAACACGTTACAAGGGATTTAAACCCTCTCTTAAAATGTGTGCCAAAGCAGCATCTTGTCTGTATATCATAAAGTTTCATTTAATACTACTTTAAATGAAATTGAAAAAAAAAAACAGGATCCCATCAATACCACCCATAAATGATGATATTACGTAGAAATATACACACATGTGTACAAATCAGAATAGACATATTTGAAAAAGGAATTCACTTGTTTAGCATTTTAATTAAATAAGACTCGACCTACACATATAAACTATATATGTGACATTTTTGAAGGAGTACAGACTGCTAGTTTTGTTGTTTGCTTTTCCTGATTACCTAGATTTTATTTATAAAGATTTTATGTTTAAAGTAACTTTTACACTTCTTACTTGCAAAATAAATTTGAACTGGACAATGAAAAGCACTGTTTTCCTATGTGCAAAATATGGTGCATTTCCTGCATGATCATAACACAGATTCCATGCTTTTAAACTATTTTTCCCTTGAAATTCTTTATTTTATTTATTTTTCTTATTTTGGGCAAGGGGAGAGGGTTCAGAGAAGTCTAGTGAATGCTCAATGCATTTTCTAAAAAGAGCCCTTCTTCCCTATCCCAATCTCACAAAGTAAAGTGTTTAAAAATTGAAACTCAAAGGAATCCTTTTTGTATATTAAAAAGGATTATAAATTTGGCTCTAAGAATTTGCCAAGGAAACTTCCCATATACATTTGTGCTTAACAATGTTTTATTTAATACTTTTGCTTCCCCAAAGCCCTCTTTAACCTACTTGAATACACTTCAAGACATAAAATGTTGGGTGATTCATAAGTTGATCTCTTTCTAGTTTCAGAGACACTGGTGATGCCATTACATCAAAGAAATAGGGCAGTGGTGGATCCAAGCACAGACCCTCACTCCATCCACCCAGCCACCAGGGAAACTTCCTATTAATTAAGAATTATGTGAATGTTTGGAGGTAGTCTCCCTGTCTCTCCCTTCCATCCAAATCAAGGGAGCTTCAGGTATGTTTGAAATCTCTTGAAGACTTGATGATAGAGACGCAAACCTTTCTAACACTAGGAAGGAAAATATCTGCCAACCTAAAAGAAAGAACATAATACGACTTGAAATGAGGCTTTTAAGTTTGACATTTTATGTACACTCCTAAATCTCCCCTGACCACTTGTTCAACCCATGATACAGTGTTTAATTTAAGTCAAGTCACAGCTGAATATACAAAGTGAAAACAAGTCAGAGACCCACTAGAAAGCCCTCCCCTATTCCTTTGCCGATGTCCTAGGTAGTTTATGAATATGTGAGTTTGGTGCACATTCCACACACAAAAGCAGAGGGAACTGGTGTGAGAAGCCAGAAGTTGAGGAATAAAGTAACTGAATATCTATCTTATCCCACGTAGCAAGTCATCTAAGTAACACATAGCAACGCATTTCCCCGGCGTCATGGTTGTGTGTAGCTGGGAAATTTGATAGTCCAAGAAATGTTTTAGTTTCATGAAAGGACAAAATGAATAAAATTCTCTGTTTCTCTCTCCCTTTCTGCTGGAATGGAACACTTGAGCCATCTGCCTTCCCCAGTGACAACATGCTGTTTATTCAAATGAGGCTCCTCTGCACAAAGGTGGCTTCAGTGGCCAGTGCAGCTTGTTTCCCCGCAGGAGCCCCCACCTGATTGAAGCTGCTAAACTCTGCACCAGTGGAAGGAGAGAGTTGGTGTGCAGAACACAAAAGCCATACAGTGTAGTCTAATGTATGCGTCTTTCCTGCAGAATCCTAATGGTGCTGTACTGAGGGGAATTTACACAAACCTTATAGGAATTAAAAAGAGACATTTATTTCATTCAGAGAATGCAGTGACTTCCACTGCTTGTGCAGCTCAGAAAGCTCCGCTTTGAAAGGGCCTTTTATTGTGCAGGAAGAAAGCACAGCTCCAGCGCCGAGGGGACGTTTGGGAGGCCAGCTCTGCATGCCTAGCAACTCCTGGACGCGCGCTGGCTTTTCCCAGTGCCCTCGGCCAGGCCTTTCCGTCCATCCTTAATTGATTGGGTTGATATAAACCCCAGCACCGCCGGCGTTTGTGTGGCCCCATAATAAGGCTGTTGTAGGCTCCCCTCTGCTCTTGGGAACCCCATTTAGGAATGTGTCACTCTGCGCAGTTCAAAAGTGTGAGCAAGTGAAAAGAACCACATCACGTCATTAATGATTTGTAAACAGAAGACCCAGTGCCGCCAGCACCTGCGTGGGCTTGTGGCCCGGGGTCGGGGGGCCGTCGCTGTGCACAGACCACAGTGGAATCCACACTGCAGGGTGAGTAGCTGCCCTGGGGAGCACGGCGACACCCATCCCAAATGGTCGTACGTCGAGGAAACAGTGTCTTTTCATTTTGGGGAGGGCATTTCAAAAGAGACACGAGATTAGGATTTTTAAGAAATGAAAATAAAAGCAAACCTTATAATCATTCCAGCCAGCAGAGGTGGAAATTTAAAAGGCAGATGGCAAAATGCGGATGAAAGGGCTGTATGCAAAGGGGGAGAATGTGCCACACAGTCCCAGGCAGCAGCAGACACGTTGATGAGAGCGATTTGCCAGGACCGCAGGCCTCACTCAGGCGTTTCGCCCTCCATCCCCGACCTCTGTGCGGGAGCCTCCTGCCGCCGCCGCGGGCCAGGCCTGGGCCCTCATTCTGGGATGCTCCAGTGTGGCCTGGGGGGTCAGCAAGCCCGAGACAGTGTGACTGCATTTTTCTGACTGTGGGGCTCATGTGCTGCTTCCTTTCCTTTCAGCAGTGCTGTCCAAAGGCTGTTCCTACACGCACAGCCACCTCTGTGCAACTGCAGAGGGCAGGTAAACTTCCGATTTTTATCAGCTGGAGATGCGTAGCCTTATGTGTTTATTAAACACAGAAAGCTCATTTCAGGGACCTGACTTTCTGTGGAGGTGAGACCTCTGGCTCCTTCCTGGTTCTCCCGAAATGGGCAGGCCTGCTCATGCAGCCACGGGGCAGGACAGGGCAGGGAGGCCAGGGGAAGGGCAGGGCCAGAGGGGGATAAGGGGAAGGCAGCGGAAACAGACCTTTGAGGAGGATAAGCGGAATTAAACTGTCCCCCAGAAGAGTGTGGAGGGGCTTGCCTGGAGCGACCCCCTTTCTGTACAGGTGGGTCATCAGCTGTGGACTGGAGTATGCCCAGGGACAGGCCAACGGGAAGCACTGAGACAGGCCTGTGCTGTCTGGTCCCCTCGGTGCTCCACAGAATATCAGCCTTGAGGCAGGACAGGAAACTGCTGCTCTGGCCACAGCTGCCCCCCCCCCCCGCACTGCCTTTTCTGCAGTCAGCCCCAGGCCCCAGCTGTCCCTGACTGGCCTCGAGTCAAGGGCGTCTCCAGTGGATGTGCAGCCTGGCACTTCCTCCAGGCATGCGCTGCTGGCCCCAGGGGCACATCTTCTGGACGACAGGGCCTCTAGTTTTCCAGATCCTCTACCCTGCTGCCCTCTGCCAGGACAACCCTCACAGACCCTCACATCCATGTCCAGGTGATTCTCCCACAAGTACCCCAGGCTAACAGCTCCTAGGTAAGGCTGTAAGAGAACAAGAGCCCATCTCTTTCAAAGACGCATTTAATGCCGGTCATTTTGTCCTGCTTTTTGTCTGACGCAGCGCACTTGATTGAGTCTCGTGTCCAAGGTGTAATCAACTGGGTATGATTCTTCCAGCCTCTGTGTGGGTATGGGTTGGGGACCGGGGTTGGGCAGGGAATCTAGACTTCTAGTAATGTCACTACCATACTTTGAATTCTTTATTAGGAAGTTACAAAGAAATAACTATGCATACCAGTAGCTTGAGTTTAATTTTTCTTTCATCTTAATATTTTAGATGTTTAAAATATACTCCACACTAGCACTCTGTCAATGAACTTTCCTTTAATGCAGTAACTGAAGAGGGAGCAGTCAGCATGCACCTGTAATCATGATCTGGTCAATGGTATGAAAAAGCATATGACATTTACTGAACTCTTGCTGTGCGCCAGACACCCCAGGCAGAGCCTGCTGCCATGAACCCGTCTTCCTTAAACTCTGAGTGACCATGAGCCACATGCTGCTTAGAGCAGAAGAGCGAGGTCTGAGGTCAGGCTTCTGGAAGTCAGGCTGGTGAATCCAGCCCCTTCGCTATGGGGAGGGATGTAGGTGGCCGTTCACCTGGCTTCCAGGAAGACTAAAAACTGTACAGAGCTCAGAAGAGTTCATACAGCCAGATATCTAGGATGCTTCTCACTCACTTGTTTGTTATTTTATAGGTCACAAGCCCCTGAGACAGGCAGTGTAGACATAAAGACTGTTTAGTCAAACATTTCGCCTACAGGGGACACAGTTTAGTCATGTGTCTGAGGATCAGCCCGTCTATGAAGCTGGGTGATCTGGGTTTAAGGGCTTGAGTTTTAAGCTAGCAAAACTTCTTAGCTCAAAAGTCACTTCGGCAAGTGACTTTACTTCCTTAGTATCCTGTCTCCACCTGCTGTGCTGAACACAACAACAGTACCACAGCTCAGGGTTTTATGCAGGTTACGTGAGGATGCCATTCCTTGGTGCCCTGGAAGTAGCCACAGCTCAACAAATGTCAAGGCAGAGGCATTAGCCGTATGGTTTGCTAGCACAGAGGAAAGATCATACCCAAACCTTGAGAACAAGTCTAGAAACAGCTGTTCCTTCTGAATTGAGATCTGCTCTTGACTGAATTGGCCTGGCAACAAAGCACAACCCACAGGGAAGGTTCCCCGATCTGCTCTTGGCCTCGCTGTGCCTCTGTCCTGAAGGACTCGGGGATTTTCCGTGAGAGACCATGACCTTGGGTTCGTGACCTTTTCCCTTATCCCTTCAACAATTATCTTCAAATGAATATGCAGCAAAATATGTCTCTCAACTTGTCCTCAAGAAGTCGGGAGACAATGGATGCAGACTTGCTTTCCTTGTCCTGTGTGTTCTGTATTCTGAGTATTACACACCATAAACGGGCATGTGGCTCTGTTCTGCCTTCCTGGCACCTCCTGCCTCTCATCCTCAGCTCCCTGCACATCACAGTGCAGCCTGACCATCCAAGAAAATGCAACCTCCTGTTCCATTAACTGCGCGCTCAGAGAGAGCCCTGAGGCATAGGTGGTATCCTCAGAAATTTTGGTGATAACTTCAGTCCGTTTTAAATTTCTAGAAATAGAACATGATACTATATGCTTTAAACAATTGTTATGGAGTATTGCTTAACGAGGTTTTTTACTTGCCTGAATCTTCGTGGTTATGTTACACAGGGCAAGCTAGTCAGACTCTGCCATACGCAATCTTTTTGTTGAGGCATCGTGCCTTATGAATTTTTTAATGTCCTGTGCGTGCGTGTGTGCGTGTTGGGGAGAGAGAGAAGGAGGGAGAGAGAGAGATGGGCTTGGGCTTAAGGGATGGCACATTATTTTCTGAGATGGTTATGAGATACTTGCTCTTCTAAAGGCTTTCATCTTTAGAACACCAAATGAGGACAGCAACTCTTTGAGCAAATGAAATAGGAACATGGAAGACAAATAAACACAGTTGCTGGTGAGAAGGACGTTTAGCATGTTCCTAAAGCTTTTGCTGAGTTCTGTTAGGTTTCTGCCTAAACTCAGAGACTGAGTCTCATGCACACATGTATATAACCCAGGACCAGTGGCTGGTTGTCCTTGTGCCAAGAAAGATGATGAAATGCATTTTCTCCTCAAATTTTATAAGTGTCTGGGTTCTTAAGCCCTATAACTTGGGAGGGGGTGGGAGGTCCTGTTGCCACTTTTTCTCTTTCTGCTGGTGAAGGGAAAGACTCAGACCTGGAGGTTATTGAAATCGGGTCTCCGAGGCAGACTCAGGTGTGGCGGCAAGATTAAATATTTAGCCATGTCTCCAACACATGTGATCTGACGTTATTTCATTAATAATCTGACATTTGATATGAGAATACAGCACAGAATGCAAAAGTCTATTTCTGTGGGCTACTTGTGCGCTCAAAGTCTTTCTTTGCGCCGAAGTTCTGGTTCTTTACAACGTTCCTGGCAGAATACTACCTTTGCGCCCTCATGTCTGGAAGACAAAGTGTTTCTGTGGAAAGAGCCACAGATTCCGACACAGAGAGCGGCTGGCTCAGCCGCTCCTTCACGCATGCCCTGTGGTTGAGTGAGTCTGTGAGCCAAGGTGCCCCTTCCCCACCCCCACTTCTGCGGAGGGATGGGCGAGGGGACCCAGTGTTGATGTCACACTACCAGATCGCTCTGGCATAAAGACTGGGCCAAGCACGCTGCATGTGACCGGCAGGGACACAGAGAAAGCGCTTCCTTGTCCATTCAGGTATGTGAGCAGGGCAGAAGTGCATTTCTGGATATGCTGAAAGAAAAAACCAATGTATGGCATAAAATGATGAGACAAATACGTAAGTGAAAAACGGAGAAAGCTCTGGAAAGATGAGAGGAGGGAAGTCCAGCCAGGAACCATCCCAGCTGCTGGGGGCAGTCCTGACTTAGCTTCCACCCCCAGATATGAGCCAAGGCTTTTTAAAATTTTAATTGATTAATTAATTAATTGGCATTTTTGAGACTGGAAGGCCTTGCACAGCTTACTTACTGACTCTCAGCATGAATTGCCACTTCTATAATTTTTCGAGAGGATAAACTAGAGGATTTCAAGATTTCTTTTCCAATTTTATAGTTTTAATTTTGTAAAATAAACCCATGGAGAGGAAAATTTAAAAAGAAAACAATGAGATTTTAAGAAACCATACCTTAAAATCACCTATCTAAAATAAGGACTGAGGGACTGTATATGAGGATCATATATATGACTATGCGCACTGCCCGTGTTCACATTTATTAGATGCCTCTTTCTGAGCAAATAATCCACATCCACCATACTGTATTTACATAGTACTTTTGGCAGTTACCATAGTCTGTCTTACATTACAGCCATTTATGAAAGTATCTAACTTTCCCTCTCAGTAAGTTCTCCTAGGACAGGAACCACATCTTACTCACCTTGGTGTTACCTAGCACTTAGCCTTGGGTAATTCAGTGCAGCAAACCTTCTTTGAATCAGGCTGGCATGTGCTAGGGACACGGAGACGACACGGGCTCCTACCTGCGGGCAGTCTGCTTTTCCTGCATCCCTCTGCTAATTCCAATTGCAGAACTGATCTCAGTTTGGGTATTATTAAATAAGAAGGCAACTACTAATCAAGGACTCTCAAAACATCTAACATTAGGACATTTTCTCCTAAATTATTCTTCCTTTCAAGGCAGCTCATGAATTGTTTTAACTGAGTGTGCCATTTCCTTTTTAAGTCTATGTTTGTTATCCTGGATATCTCAGGCTTATATTAAATAGCTCGGTGATACTGAAGGTCCTCACCATCTGCACAAAGAATGTTGCAGCTCATCTCACACCAGACCTTGAATTCCTGAGTCTCCATTGGAATTTCATCTCGAGAATTGTCTTCTAAGTTAGCCCTTTAATGATTTGCAAATAGTAATGGTGGCCCTAATTTTAATTCATACTTTAAATCAAACCTTATGTTATACTCAATTATATCTTAAGGACTTATTTGCCAAAAGTATTTAGACCTAGAGGGCTTTCTCTTCTTGAGTATAAAGGATTTGATGTCTATAGTACTTAATAAAGTGGGTAGCAATTATTAATATAGTAATACTTTATTAGCTTAACTGAAACCAGAGATATAAATGTTTCAAAATTTAGACTTATAACATTAAAGCCAAATTAAAATAAGTCCAAGATAAAGTCTGTGAACTTCATTTAGTTGAATTCTATATTTTTAAAGTAGAATAAGTGATTATTGTTGCTCCTGGTGGTTAAAAGTAAAACAAGTGTACTTAAATTTGAATTTCTGGAATTATTAGTCTTTCATTAAATCAAAAAAACCAAAGCCAGCAAAAATTGTTTTGAGTACAAAATGGAGCATTGTACCAATATCGCCTCCACTTGGCCAGTGCCCTGCCCCCCACGTTTGGAGCCTGCCAAAGAGTTCAGCTCCCCAGTGGATGAGGAGAAACCGTAATCGTAGAATTTCAAATTATAGTGAAAGGAAATTGCACGCTCACCCTTTCTTACGTGTAGGCAATTAGCAAACCATATAAATTTTAGTTGGAAGTGAAGGGCTCCAAGTCTTTGAAAAACAAAACAGCTCTTGGCTGTGCGGAATGTGACTGTGCAAGATGTTCCTTGCTCCAGTCAGCCCTGGTGACAGTAGTTATAGGGGAGGAAAAAAAAGTATCAAAACTCTGTTTTCGTTTGATTATTGATTTTGCCTGTGGACCCTAGGCTGGCACACCTTAGACAAGAGCAACAAGATTTCCTGAAAAAAATCAACAAACATATAAATAACCCCAATATTAAATATCTCCATTTCTTAACGTCCTTCCAAGAGGTGAATTAAAATTCTCTGTGGGGAGATTATTCTTTAATATGTTATTTGAGGTAAATGGAAAATTATAGATTTTTCCATCCAAAATGGGCACTGTGGGGTTGTTTTTGGTGGTTATACAAAATCTCCACCAGGTTCTCTACCCTGTCAGAACCTACTTAAGGGCCTTTTAAAGTCACAGACATGTTAAAAGGCATACCTGGAGAGGTGAAGAGGTGACTGAATTTTTTCCTATTTGTTTCTTAGCCTTCTGCAGGGCAAGTTTTTGGCAGATAGTATTTATTCCAATTTTTTATGCTCTAACCTTATTTGTCTGTGTGAGATATCTCCTCTCTGTTTAAAGAAAGGGTCACCCCAACAGGTGAGTTCAGCATTATTTCTTGGAGTATCTTATAAACGGAGCATTACAATGCATTAAACATTAGGAGAGAAAAATATAGTTTGGGGTAACCAAAGTAAGATTTTAATAAATAAATATATTTCTGACAAGTTAAAATGTCTGGGTTGTAAATATTTTTTGATTTTTCAACTTATCTATAATAAGCATGTATTATTTTGTACATTCAAGAAAATAGCACAAAGTGTGTGTACGTGTGTGGGGGGTGTGTATTTGCATGAATTCAAGTGTGTTGGTTTAGCATAGTCAGGAAGTGCTCAGGAGCAGAAGGTCACCTGCATCTGCCTCCTCCCGTGGTCTAACCATGGGACAGGTGCTGTTGGTGGCAGGAGCTGAGTCACAAGGATTGTTAAAGTGGCTTGGAGAGGTGAAGAGAGGCGCTGTTGGTGTGAGCCATAGCTGTGTATCCCCAAGAGGAGGCTGTTCAGTGGGGCAAAGAGGAGCCTGAGAGTTTGGGGAGCATGTCACTGAGGGGCTTGCACCCAAAAGAATGTAGCTGCACTTTTGGGAAACCTCGTGGAGTCCCCAGAAGTGCCACTGGGGGGATGCTGTATAGTGCCCGATCTCTTACGTGACACCAAGAGCAGTTCCCCCTGCCAAACTAGGCTGAGGGATTTGGTGTCTACAAAAACACCTGCTGCCAGCCTGCCTGTAAAATGCAGGTAATAATCCTCACTCTACACAAGCAGCCTCCTGGGCCTGGGGCAGCCAGGGCTGACTGATGGTCTCCTGGCGCACGGTGGCCTGGACAGTGCCCATGAACCCCAGGGCCATCTAAGCCTGCAGCCTTTCTCGTATCTCTGTCCCCCTCTGGTTCTCTTTTCTCATGCTTTATTCACTTGCACCTTCTTGTGGAAGATGTTGTTTCAGGGTACTGTTGCTGTTTTTCATCTGTTCTTACATTGCAAATCAGCTAAGCTTCTCTGGAGAAGTTATCATGTGAATTAACACTGTATTAGGTGTAACAGGGACGAACTCTGTCCAGTTTAGCATGTACAGGTCTCCCGGCTATCTGAGCCGGGGAACCACCCAAAAGTGCCTCCTTATTGAGTGGGTTCCTCCTTCTCGGGGCTAGTAGCCCTCCCCAGCCTGTGGTCCTTGGGTTCCTGCGGACCCTGCCCAGTGAAACAGATCTCACACACGTGCTTGTTGTGGATCATATCTGGGTCACTGATCTTCTTGCAGGCAATTAAATCGTCAGGAGATCATATGGAAGCATTTTCCTTCCTAAACAAAACAAAACAAAACAACAAAACACAACAACTTCGGGAGGTGTGCAGGGAGACTTCACATGCGGCATGGCAGACTATGGAAAAGAGGCCTGACGGTTACTTCTGGTTTGAAACCGAAAGTCTTCTCCCATGAAAATTTATGATAAATTTTCCAGCAGTGCAGACAAGTACCCTTAAAAACCCTTCCAGACAGACTAATAAAATAGAAGCTCAAAGCTCATTCAAAAAAAAAGCTTTCTGCTTTCATGAAAAATGATCCACCATTAAAACTGCTGAGATTCTGTGAAAAAGATGAAGAAAAGAGGCTAATAAATTCTAGGTGAAGACCTAGGTGTCAGAAATGTCGAAGCTGAATAAAACGGACAGCTGAACATGTGAGTAAAACGAAAGCCCACAGGAAGGAAGGGAGGGTGTGCACATCAGGCGGGCAACACACAGGCAGAGCAAACGGAGACACTATGGCCAGCCCGGCAAGCAGAGTCCCCGAGCGCTCAGTGGACCAGGGAAAAAGTTCCACTTAATCGGTATGAATGCAGGCTTAATGAGCACCATAACATACTGCCCTAAGTTGAACAAAATTAACCTAAATACTCCTATCCTGATCAATTACTTAAAGAACATGTCTTCTTTTCCTCACTAGTGCAAAAGATAGCACAGACACAAACTATTTTTAAAGATCTTTGTGCAAAAGAAATCACAAAAATCCGTGGTATGTGAGTATTTAATTAAGCAATAAAATATGTATGCATAAATATATATAATATCCAGGCATTATATGGGACACATATCACATTTTGTCAGAATTCAAAACATATTCATTACTAGGTATTGCAATACAACAAAATAATACAAAAAATAAAAGTACAACAAATACCAATGCAAAACAAAGACAAATAGTAATATTTCAGTATCTGTGGACAAATGAAATATTCATGATAAAGTTCACTGTGTTGAATTTTCAAACAGTTGAACTTGTCTTAAATTGAGGGAGGAGATTTCCTTTTGAAATCTTGCAGATGAGAAATTGTTTGCATATGAGAAGTGGATATAGAGTTGTGGTCAAGTGGCTATTGTAACTGACACTCAGGGGACAAGGATGCTTGTGCTGTGTGTTTTCTAACAGGTGGAGTCACAGCTGCACATGGGCTCTGAATATGTGATCACTGGCTAGTGGTGGACAACCTAAAAGTGTAGACGTGTTTTCGTCTGTACCACGTTTATGTCACGTTTCAAATCCATACTAGCTGGCATTCATGCCAGTTGCTGGTGTTCAACTCACTGCTTAAGTTTCTGCTTAACCATAGGAACTTCCTCTTTGGGCATCACTTTATGTCTAAAATTGTCAAGTAAATACTGGAGCCCAGGAACCTTTGCAGCTATGTAGAAATATGGTGTTTTTATTTAATGCCTGAAGCATTTGCTTTTTTATATAATTGTGTCCAGCTTAATTTGCTTGGGATGACAAAACTGTAGTGAAATGCAGCACCCTTTCTCCCAATGTGATCACCCTGGGATCCCTGACTGCCCCATGACCCCTTGCTCCTTGGTCTTTAGAAGCTCAGACCCCCAAGGGCTTCCTCCCGCAGTCTAGGATGAGGTTAGCTCCTGTCCTCAGCCCTCTACCTGGCTGCCTGAACCACAGGAGGGAGAAGCCCTTCACAATAAGGCTGCATTAAAGTGGTGGGTGAGACCGCTCCTCCTTCCAGCCCACCATGCAAGCATAGGTCAGGTGCTTCCCCAGCTCCATGGGGAACAGCTCACTTCCGGCTCCAGAAAGCTTTTCCTGTCAAAGTGTTTTCCACACAAAACTAGGAAAGGTGAAGAAACAGGTGCCACATTCCGGTGGAAGATGTGGTTGTCCTGTGGCCTTAGATAAGTCACTCAACCTCCCTGAGCTCACCCATAAACTAAAAAAAAATGGCACCTCCTACTGTAATTTCATGTGTGCATTATTTAGCTGATAGCATGGTGTTTAATAGAAGTTCAATACACACAAGCTCCTTTTTCTTTTTCCTTGTCATTTTTTTAAAAAATTGGTTTTCATAATGGCTAAAATTAAAATAGCAAGGGTGAAGGATGCAGAGCCCCCTGGACTCTCAGAGTGCTGTGAAAGTGTGCACTGCAGCAGCCTCCTCGGAAATGCTGGGAGCCCCTGCGAATGTGAACAGATGGAGAGGTCAGGAACCAGCAGTGGAAGTCCAAGCGATGCTGTGTGCTTTTGAAACACGTTCATAGAGTCTTTGACACCCCTCCTTTTCACATCTGTAGGTTAATTTCTACCCCCTTGAGTATGGACCAGACTTAGTGATCCGGTTCTCTAATAATAAGTGGAATAGAGCAGTAGTGGGATGTGCTGTGGTCTGAATGTGTATGCCCCCTCCCCAAATTCATATGTTGAAATCCTACCCCCCAGAGTGGTGGTATTAAGAGGTGGGGCTTTGGGGAGGTGATTAGGTCATGAGGGTGGAGCCCTTACGGGTGGGATCGGTGGCCTCATGAGAAAGGCCCCAGAGAGCTGTCTCAGCCCTTCCGTAGTGTGGGGACACAGCCAAGAAGGTGCCGTCTGTGAACTGGGAAATGGCCCTCAATAGACACCCAATCTCCCAACGCCTTGACCTTGGACTTTCCAGCCTCAAGAAATGTGGGAAATAAGTTTCTCCTGTTTATAAGCCACACGGTCTGTGGTATTTTGTTATGACAGCCCAAATGGACTAAGAGAGGGTGTCACTTCTGAGATTAAGTATTTAAAAGCTGTGGTTTCCGTCACAGCATGCTCCCTCTCTCTCTGCCATCATTCTGTCTTGAGGTAGTCGGTGACCACGAGGGCTCAGGCAACCGGTAGCGAGGTCAAGTGCCAGTGAGACCCCGAGGCTGCCGACACTGTGTGCTTACACTGGAAATGGGTCCCCACAGTAGAACCTTCAGGTGAGTCTGCAGCCTCAGCTGACAATCAAAGAGCTTGACTGTGACCTCGTGAGGGGCTCTGAGTCAGAAGCAGCCAGCTGGGTCTCTCCCAGATTCCTGACCCACAGTAACTGTAAAAAAATCAATGCTTGTTATTTTGAGCTGTAAGTTTTGGGGCATTTCATTATGCAGCAATGGCTAACTCATACAGTACCCTATGGAGATGTGTGCATATGTGCAACTAAGACCTATATGGGAATGCTCATGGCAGCCTCATTAGTGATGTCCCAAATGGCAAATTATCTGGTGCTCATGAACCATAGAATGAATAAATAAGCTATGGTGAATCCATCCATGTAATACCATACACTAGTAAAAATGGACAAACTACAGCTAGGCACATATCTAATATAATATTAAGTGAGAGAAATAATAGATAAAAAGGTAAATACCACCCATTTCATTTATATAAATCTCAACAAGAAGAAAAATTCCTTTGTTATCAAAAGTTGAGAAAAAGGTAAGTTAACAACTCTAGACCTAACTTGCCTAATTTGTAATATAAGTAGGCTACATTTGATTTAGCCTAAAGCAGAGGTCACCAAGCTTCTTCTGTGAAAGGCTAGATATCAATTAACCTAGGCCTTTTGGGGCACGGAGTCTCTGTCACAGCCATTCAGCTCCTGGAGCTCATGTGCAAAAGCAGCCACAGAGAGAATACATAAATTAATGGGCCTGGGTATGTTCCCATAAAACTTTATCTACAAAACAGGGTGCAGATCAGATTTGGCCTGAGGGCCACAGTTTGCTAATCCCTATTCTAAAATGTAATAATTGTAAAAATTGTGACTCTTTTAAAGTGAGATATTATTTTAAGAATTTCAGATCTATGCTGAAATAAAAATAATATTCACAGCTTTATTTTTAATATTTAATAGAATGGAGGGGGGGAGAGAGAGAGAGAGAGAAATTAAACTTCCAAACCTTTTGTTAAGTGCTCCAATGCGGATTCCTATCTGACTCTCTGGCATCAAGGTTTCTAGGACCCTCTGCTGATTACATTGACCGAGAAAGACAGGTCAGATGAAGGCATGGTGGAGCTACAGTGTGATACTTTTATTACTGGATTGTAGCAACAACTTCAACATTAGTTTCTCATTCCAAAGTCACTAAATATTAGAACCACAATAACCACAATGAAACTATAAATGTCTTCTTTTCATCTTGAAACAGAACTGAAATTTCTAAAATAGAGTTAACAGTACCTTAGAACATTCATATTTTGGAGCAATTGTGATAGACATATATATATAGAGAGAGAGAGAGAGAGAGAGATTGATTTTATATATACATGAAATATATATAATTTTTAAAAATGCAAATATTTTTGCAAATATTTAGGTGTTGAAGGAAAAATTAATGGAAAAGTGTTGAAGTGTTGAAGGAAAGTTAATGCACAGATTAAAGTAGGATCTGTGGATTTCAGCCTGGCCATCAGGAAAAAGGAAGAGATATAGGAGCTAGTTCACTTGTGGGTGGTGGAGAGCTCATTCCCGTCTGGTTGTCAGAAAAAGGAAAAACAGAAGAGGAAAAGGAACTTCTCCCATCTCGTCTTCTTTCTGTTTTCTTTCCTCTTGGATTTAAAGTGGAAATAGAAGGAGCTGAGTTGAATCACGGAAGAAATCCCCACCACAGCCTGCAAAGGGGAACAGGGGCTCATTGAATTCAGAGTCCAGGCATCCGTTCGTACCTTTGTGTCCTTGTTTACTTGGACATTGCTCCATCAAATGTTTTTAAAATATTATCTTTTAGCTGATATTTGTCATCCATTTTACAAAGCTCACTTTTAAAGAAAGAAAGAATCAAGTGAAAAGTACCATGTAACTGATGCTTCTTGGTTTTCAACCACTATCATTATAATCACATAGTTCAAATAATTCTGGTTTTCAAACCAAACTTTGGTCACAATGATACATCATGTCCCTGCTGTACCTACTAGATTTTACCTAACTGAACAGATCCGGCCCAGGTGTACCATCCTCTCGGAGGACTCTCGGACCCCCATGGCAGCCTGCATTAGAGGGACACCCTGTGCCAGCCTGCAACCTGCACCCCTTGCCCACCCCCATGGCCCTTCTGGACCCTTCACTGGCATGTGAGATCCTCGGGGGTAAAAATGGGCCTTTCATCTCTAGAGCCTACTTCCTGATTGGATCCTGAGAGAGTCTCTATATTGTTGAATAGATCTCTGGGGGAATTAATTAATTATTAAAGGGAATTAATTAAACGCAGCCTTTAAAGACTCAGACTATCAAATGGCAGCCAGCACCACAGGCACCCCCACCCAGCAAGCACAGACAAAGGAAATGATGAAAGGGGAGTTCTAGCACGACAGAAATGGGGAAAAAGCATGCAGATAGCAGAAAGGGCCACTCAGTGATGTCAGCACTGTGTGTGGTGGCTCAACTCACCAGAAAAGGCGTTGGCACCCACAAAGCCAAGCGTGCACCTTGACCTACCTCTGCTTTGATCAGTTTAAGTGAAACCGAGACAGGCATGTTTGGCTGAAGACCCTAGCCGATGGGAGGAAGCGAAGTGGAGAAAACAATGAATTAACAAAATCAAATTTATTAAAAAAGGAAGGAGAAAAAAAAGAAGGAAAGAAGGAAGGGAGGAAGGAAGGGAGGAGGGTGGAGGGGAGGGAGGGAGGAAGGAAATGATAAGAGAACACTGAGAAAAAGACACAGGGGCCATTTGGACGCCTTCTTAGCAAGTGGCCTTGGCCGTGTCAGACAGAGCACCGGAGGCACGCGGGTGTGGGGAGCACATCTCACTGGAGGTGGGGTCCACTCTTGCTTCTGGGGCGTCTTCTGGAAGCAGTGGAGCCCCTTTTCCTGAGTTGGTTCCTTTTCTGTTGCATACAGATTGTTTTTGCCTCTACCATTTTATATTTCAAAGGTAGAATTGATATATCAAAACAAATGGAGTAGCAGTAGGGCAAAGGTTAGCTACTGCTGCCACCAGGCAGCACCTAGTAATACTGGTTCCTCCAGAAAGGTCAAAGTGAAGCATGTAAGTGGCACAGGTGATTTTTAGGGGTCTTGGGGTAAATGCTGTACTTGGGGGACCAAACCTTGTGGGTCTGAATGGACTCTGTCGACTTGGACACAAGTGCTCAACGATTGCATGTATAGTACACATGTGTACATCGTGCCTGTGAAATTTGACTTTGTATAAACCACCCAGTGTGTGGGTAAAGGCCATATGTCACACTTATTAAAAAATTGCTCAAGCATCATATATCAATATTGAACGTGTGAATTTGATGATGGCATTCAGCCCAGGAGAGAGGCCAGCTGTTGTCTATGAATATGGGGAACAATGTTGAACTGACGGTCGTTAACATCGTAGACACAAGCTCTACACTGAGGCGATGCTTTGTTTCTGAATGCATCTCTGCAGTCCGCAGGGAGTGCTTTACACAGGCATCCCTGGACTGGTGCCCTGTGCGTCCCCTCCCCCGTCCCATGCTTTGCTCCCGTCTGGAATTACAAGAAGCCTTTGAACCTGGCCCACCATTAACTGCAAAGGCGCTGGACAACGTGCATCCGGGGGACAGTGAGTCAAGCTAAACCCAGGTTGGACTTAAGCTTTGATACTTTTCCATCTTGTCACTTGCCTATGTAGCAAATGCAAGTGTCCTGTGAGTTTGCTGTAGAAGGGCTACGGGAGGGCAGGTCACCAAGGGGAGGGGAGGGAAGCATATTTTCAGCAGTCATTTGCATATTGTGTGGCGTAAGTCACCTCATTTTCAAGGCTATTAGTGTATTCATAAATATTTAAATGCTAGTCGATGTGATCTTCTTAAGACTTAGGAACTTTCAAAACTCAGCCTGATTTACTGACCTGTTTAGTGTTTTCATTCCCATAATGTAACCTCCTTCTAAAGAATACACCATTTTCTCCTCCTCCCCCTCCTCCTCAGGCAGAGGCTTTCCTTCCAAAGGAAGACTCACGGGAGTGGATTTGCTGTCTCAGGGGGATAAGCTGGGGAGTGTCTCTGTGTGCAGGGCTGTGCTCCTGCTTCACAGGCGGCCCAGGGGGTGCCCAGGGAGAAAACAACACAAAGTGCCATCTCCCCATTTAGCAAAGACAAAGTGTGTCTAAGAGGGGTGACATCAAAAGGCATTGGATTACAAATCAGGCTGGTGATCTGATCAGAGGATCCCTAACTCCAAAGTCGCCATTGTGCTCACACCCCGGCCCAAGCCACGGGGCCTCTTGCTTAAGTTATTTGACGCAGGCCAAAGGGCGACTGAAGCCCGCTCTTCACAAGGTACCCCTGGGAAAGAGGCACTTGTTATTCTACTCGTTCAAAGGCTATTCCCGAAAAACTCACTATTTTAGTTTTTGGTTGTCTGGGAAGAAGAAGGAGAAGGAGAAGAAAGAGAGAAAGGAACAGGGAAACAAAAGGCAGGAAAAAAGGCCGGGTGAGTCTCAGGGATCAGTCACCTTCGGGCACAAAGAGGGACTGGTGAGAAGAAAGTTGGAATTTGGTCTTTATCCCGCTTCCAGGGGCTGAGCTGGAGCTTTTCACACGCACGTTTCCCTTAATGACTTAATCACCTAATTAGCCGGCACTCAGGCGGGCTGGTAAAGGCAGGCTGGGCTCCCCTCGAGTGATTAAGTGAGGATTCCAGTGAGGGGAGCAGCCCCCTGGACTTCAAGATCCCAGAGATAAAACGCAGGAGAAAGAAAAACCAAAATAAACCCATTCAGCAGGAAATGTGAAGTGACTTTTCTTTTAAATCCTCTCTTTGAAACTCAATACTGGCGAGGGGACAAGCACACCCGAAGGGGCCTGATTACGTTTCCCTCCCTTTGGGTTCATTTTCATTTCATAGCTTGCTGTTATTTTGAAAGACTGTATAATTGCTTTCCTTACTCTCCCTTCCATAAGCCTCTTTTTGCAAGTGTTATAAAAAGCAAGATTTTGTAGGATAAGAGATGAGAGGTAGCAAATAGATTATTCCACCTGCAAATTCTTTAGGGTAGGAGAGTAGAAGAGGGAGGAGATTTCTTCTGCAAAAGGTGAACTTCAGAGAACATACAAGGTGACGGCTCAGACTCCATCAGTAGCAGGCGTGATGTCAAGCCCTTCCACAATGTCTGGGAGCAGAAAGATTGGCTGGGGGGCACACACCTTCTTCCTTCGATGTCCTTCTGTGCCTGCATCCCAGCACTTCCCCAGCAGACAGGGGCTCCCACACTCACTGTCTCCCAGCAAGAGCTTCCTGACTCCCTCCAGAGAGAGAGTCAACACCTTGGGAGAGGACATTGGGTGCAGGGCTTGTGTTGGTGCTTAACTGTGGCCATGGAACAGAGGAAGTGAGTGCCACATGGATCTAACTTCCTCCTCCACCTCCTGAGGTCATGGGCATTGCCCCAGTGATGCCAGGGAGCATTCTGCCTATCGGAGAATAAGGACTTTTTTTTTTCTCACTTGAAAGCAAGCAGAGTGCCTCAAATTCCCTGGACTAAATAAGAATTAACATGGGGCCAACTTCTCTACTGCTTTCCCCATGCCTTGCATTTCAAATGAGACTTTCTGAAGAAGAATGGTCACTGCCTCTGTCACAGAGTCATTCCAAGAAAGGTCCAGTGTAGAGTGAAGAGAGGCCCCGAAGGACCACACTGCACCCCCAACACTCCCTTCCAGGTTTAAGGAGGAGAAGCAGGTCAACTGGGAGTCCAGGCGCAAGGGCCGGTGCCCAGAAGGACTGAGCTGCAAACATCCCGACAGTACTTTGAGGATGACAGCATGCAAGAGAGGCTGGCAGCCGCCTAGAAATACGAGAAACAATGTGGGTCTGAGAATGAATGGTTAACGTAGAGACGCAGATCGAGCTCTTCCCCCGCTTTGCAGGGTGTTGGGCAGACATTTCGGTGACTCAGGGACCAAGTCAAAGAATGAGGCGTTGTCAAGAGAGCCATGCGGCCGGGAACTCAAAGGACCCCACTGGGAGGGGTGAACTAAGAATGTTCGTGCGACTTTAGAAGTGGCAGTGACCCCTGCACTCCACTGAGCATTGAAAAGAAAGCTGAAATCATCAAGTTCCAAGAAAAATAATTTGGATCAAACCAATCCTTTAAGAAAATGGAACAATCTTTCTCTTTTCCGAAAGGCCAATTAGCACCAATAATACAAACAGTTGAGGTGAAATTTAGTGACCGTATGGATGTGCTCTTGGTGCACATATAAATATGTTATTTATAAAAGAGAGAACTTGAGATATTTGACTAAATTCTCTTTGGCATTTAGACCAAAGAGAGGACCAGACAAGGGGAGAACTCATCTTAAGAGAAAAATTATGGCAAAATTATAACTCTTTTCACTCATTTTTATTGTAGAAAAGTTCTAGCTTGTGAAGTACACAATTATAGAAAAGAGGATGTCTATCTCATCTTTGTCAGAGAATCATGGGAAGTCATTTATTTTTTAACACACACACACACACACACACACAAAGATCATAACTTTTTTACATTTCTGAAATGATTTTGGTTCCAGGAGAGAAGAGTAAAACCGTGACTTTACTTAGCAAAGCTTGATGTCACTCACCTTGCTTTCTTTTCTCCTAAAATGTCTCCCATCAAGAATAGAAAAATCTCCTGTGTAGAAGAATTCCAAACAAATTGCAAAGATACTCCATCCTCAAGGGGTTAGAACGTAGCTCCCCACTTAAGTGTGGGCTATTCATAGTGATTTCCTTCCAAAGAGTCCCTATGAGAAGGGGTTGGGCATGGTAAGGAGCTACTTTGCAGTGCAGAAGCCTCCCCAGCGCGACCTGGCCAGGTGGGCGAGGCCAGTAGCGGTGCTGACCAGCCGTGGTGGTAACCAGCATGAGTCCTCATGTGATTCCACAAAGACAGCCCTTTACCTCTGTCGTCCTCCTCCCAGGGACCCATGAGCCCAGGCAAACCGCCAAGGTTATCAAGAACAAGTTTGAGAAATTGTCGTAGCCCAGATGTACCTACGGAGACATGACGGCTCAGTGCAGCGTGGAGTTTCGGATGGGCTCCTGGTAAAGAGGAAGGACTGTAGGTAAGAGCTAAGGAAGTCCAAACAATAACTTTGGATAATAACAGTGTACCCATGCTGGTTTCTTAATTGTCACAAATGCCCCATGGTGATGTTACCGATAGGGACAACTGAGTATGGGGAATACCAGAAACTCCAGTGTTCTTGCAATTTTCTGTAAATCTAAAACTATTTTTTAAATTATTAAACGTTAACAATGTTGACTAGACAACTCCAATTTGCCTATGCAAGTGCTTCAATAGCATCATGAATGGGTTTCTGTGTGAGAGAGACAGATCTTCTGATCCTCTACTCATCCCTTCGCAGCATGTCTCATACACAGCTGTCCCCACTCTGGCTCTGACTCCTTCAGTCCAACGTCCTCTTTAACACACTCTGGCCGGGCCCCACCCACGCCAGCCTTGTCAAGGTCAGCAACAAGGTCGTGTTGCCAGGACTGAGGGAGGTCGCCTCTCTGGCCTCTCCCGGCTCCTTCTCTCCTGAGCACGGGAGACCACTGGCTGTTCCCTCCTGCAGGGCGCATTTGACACATCTGACTTTTGGGATGCCACGCTCTCCTGATTTGCCTCCTGCCTTCCTGTCTACTCAGTCTCGAGTTACTTTGCTGGTTCTGTCTCTTCTCCATCTAATCTCCATCTCAAATGCTTTATTTCCAGTATGGAGTCATTGCACACGTCTGGGCTGCACCAGCCTGGACCAGGATTCTGCCGTCCCCTGGAGGGGCTCCCGGCTCCGTCCGTGTCTCCTCCCACCACCACCAAAATTGGCTCTTCACTTAGCAGCTGAGAGATAGTCCACATATGTGAATTGTATTGCATCCTTCCCCCTCCCAGGGCCTCCTAATGGCTTCCTGGTGCTCTTAGACAAAAATGTGGAGTCCTCAGATAAAGGCCTCCAGCCCCTGTGAACTATCCCCAATCCCAGGACCTCGCAGTGGACTCACCGCTCCAGGGTCCCCGGCTGCCCTTTTTCTCCACAAACAGCACAGCCGGTGACCCCGTGTGAACACCCTTCTCCCGCCTCTCCCTCCACCGTGGTGCTGTCACCACAGTGCTCCCTTCAAACATCACCTCTTCTCCCAGGCCTCCTGGACCACCCAGCTCATTCGACTCTCCCGTCGGTCTCTTTGTCACCAGCTGTTCCTTCCCATCTGCTTCTCTAACAAGGTAAGTTCCAAGAAAGACGAAGTCTTGTCTGTCTCGTTCCCAGCTGTATGCCAGTGCCAGGCAGGATGTTGGGAATATAAAGCATTTTACAAATAGTTCGCAAATGAATCAACAAGGGAACGGATCCTTTTCTTCACTCTAATATTCCTTAAGGTGTGTAAAGCATCTTTCTCTTTTCTCTCACAATCTAGCACCTTAGAGGAATCACCAGTGCACACCACCCTCAGTGTGCCTGTTGCACTTGCCGCCTAGTTCTGGGTAATGCCTAGAGCAGGGCTGGGCCTTCCTGCAGGTCAGCGGGGGACGCCCGAATCACGCAGCCCCGCAGCTGTGCCCACTCCCCCCTCGCCAGGTGCCAGCGTCTCCCTACAGACAGTTCTCCCTTCTGCCAGCCCGTTTTCACTTCTTTGACCACTACTTGTTGACCCTCTTAAACTAACGGAAAACACTCCAAAGTACCTTTGTCTTTTCCTGTCCACAGCTTTTCCTTCTGTCTCTCTGTGCTCTCTTGTAAACCTCAAAAGCTCTACAAAGATGACTCAAACTCTCCCTCACATTCCAACCTTAAAATTTTAACCATGTGCTTAGAAATCTATAGCCAGATAACAAGCCTATACCTTAAACTCAAGCATATCCCAAACCCAAGTCAATAGGGTAGCGTTCCACAGGGGCTCGTCCTGACTCTGTTCCTTGTCTCTCAGAGCTCAGAAGCACCGCACCACCCTTGACGGTCCCCCTCCCCCTTCCACGCGCGGTCACAGCCAAGCCTGGAGACGCTGCCTGCCCTGGGGTCTGACCTGCGCCTTCTCACCACCCTCACCACCCTCACGTCTCAGCTGCCTTGGGCCACTGTAATGATCTAAGTTAACCTACCCTAGTCCACTTCCAAATGACCTCCCTGACACTGAGCCAGAGGAATATCTCCTTCCTGTTCCATAAACTTCTCAATCCCTTTACAAGTCCTACATTATGAAATGTGCACTCCTGGACAACCCAACAGCTAGGCAGCCCTTAGCTATTACTTGCTCTCCCCAGGACCCCACCCACTTATCTCTCCACTGGGGTAGGCTGGGCCCTGGCTGTCCACACACAGGCCTCCACCATCCCACCACAGGGTGGCCCTGCTCACCTCCCAGCTGTGGGAGTCCTCTGCTCTTTCGAGGCAGAGCCACGCGTGCTCTCCCTGCATGAAGCCTCCCTTATCTCCAGAACAAAGGGTCCCTCAGCCCCTATGACCCCAGTAATGCACTGTGTGCCTCTCATGGACTTCCATCCCCTTTTTTTGGAGCATTATACTGTCTGTGTTTTGTCTTTTCTATTAGGTTGCAGTGGTCTTAAAATCAGGAGTTGTATCTCCCTCATCCTTGGCCTAGGAGGGGCTCAGGGCAGGTGTCCAGTTCAGTGCATCGGTGCTAACAGGTGTCACATAAGCACTGGAACCACTCCCTGTAGATATCCAACATCTGATGGCAAAGTAGACACACAGATCCACTTGTGTGTGTGTGTTTGTGTGTGTGTGTGTCTGTGTGTGTTGCTTGGCATACTCCATTGTAGCAATAAAATGTTATCTTAGCTGAGGAGTAGGTGATAGAAGATATTATTTTCCTATAACTTGCTAATTTTTAGAAATTGAACACAGTCTGCATCTATGAAGCAAGAGAGATTTTGAGACAAGGTCATAATAGGTCACTCCACATGCTGTTGAAATCATCTTAACTCTACTGAAGGGCTAAAATGAGCACACCCAGGGCTTGCCACGTAGTCCACACTGGGAGATAAGTCACCATCAATCAACCTGACTAAATCATATGTCACCAGATGGAATTTATCTGCAGATGTAGGAATAATGTCATCTCTTTTCTCTAAATGTGGAGAAATCACTGTGTCCTTTTGAGTTCCATTAGCACTTGTGAGGACAGTTTCATCTTGAGTTCTATAAGATATTGTGAATTGGCTTAACATCAAGCATGCAGCTGAGTATGCTATAGGATGAAAAAGCATCTGAATGGATTAAGTTAACATATGGTGGTTCTTGCGGAAGGAGGAGAATCTCAGATTTAAATGAAATCTCTGCATTTACAGCTAAAAGGAAATGCCTCTAAAAGTTCTTCTCATTTTGCCAAGACTTGGAGAAGGTTTTGGCGAGACCAGGGAAGCTAAATAAAGTTTTCCTTTCTGTGAGGCACTGGGGGTGACACCACCGAGGTCTGCTCCCCTTTGTTTCTTATTGAAGATCCGTGGAGCAGGAATGCCCACACTTGTTTTGAGGGTCTAATATCCGATGTGAAACAAGGAGCACATCTATTGTGCTTGTCACCAGTGGCTCTATTAGAAACATTCAATGGTTTTCCAGAGCTACATGGTGCGTGATGTAATTCCATTTGCTCCATGACCACAGGAAAGGGAAATCAGGTAATTAAATGTGAGAAATCAGAGGCCAGGCTGGGGAGCCCTTTCTGCTTAGTTGGCTTTCCCAGTGCAGCTGCCCAGCTGTGGCGGCCCAGGAGGACCGGGCGGGCTGCACAAAGGCCGATGCACCTCGGAGCACACACAGCTCGTTGTCAGGATCCAGCAAGCCAGCCATGTCCTGCTCAAGGGTCACCACTTCCCATCGGCTTGAAAAGCGCCGGCAGGTGGGGCCCTCTGTCACAGGACATGCTTTGTGCTCAGGGGCTCCATTGTCCGGGGCAGATGTAGTAGGCCAGGAGGCGTGGCCAGGCACCCAAAAGTGTACAAGGAAGAGGGCAGGAAGGGGCCCAGGGCAGACAGGAGGGAGGGCCAAGGAATGCTGCTTGAAGAAGTGAGTCATTTCAGATAAGGAGTTTACTTTGTGCTTTGGATTCACTTTGTGATGACCTTTTATATACTACCTGTGGTTTTTGGTATCAGCTGTACATTTCGAGGTGAAAATAGCCTGTAAACTCTGCTGAAGGTGTTAAAAACACTGGCTGTGCTGTTTAGACCTCCAAAATGATTATGCAAAAATAAATCACACACCCAACTTCAAGAATTTTGAAAAATTGGGGGAAATGGACCTGCCTAGTGAGGAGCCCATAGTGAGGCTGATGAGACAGGAGATCCCCAGAAGAGCAAAATGTGTCTTCAGGTTTCAACAGTTTATGGACGGCGCATCACCTGTTTTATTGGGTTAGGTTGGGTTTTAATATAAATAACTATGTTTGACATTTCAATTTAGTTCTCACAGACTTTAATACATTTTCATACTGTACTTTTCTGCAAATAATTTACTTCCTAGTGTTTCTTTATAATAAGAACTATGATGAGAAAAAACGTTCTCATTTATGTGTAAATTTTCTTAACAGTGTAATTTGCATAATCATATTCCCCCCAATTGCTGTCGTTTTTAAGTTGGTATTTTTATGTTGTAGAAGTGATCAACTATATCTCTTTTTTTAAAAAAAAAAAAGCCATTAAATTAGAATATGATGTGACTTAGTCATTTTTATTTTCAAATCAAATGCCTACAGAAATAGTTCAAAACCATGAGAAAGACGTGAAGTCCTAGAGTAAGAAATTGGTTAAGTTTGGAAATATTGGCATTTAAAATATTACAGCAAAATTTTACAAGGATTTAGTTTTACCATCATGGGATCATACTCTACCCTACTCTCTGTACGGAACTAGCAGGTTAGGAAAGGCCTGTAATTATGCAGTGTGTAAGCCAGCAGCTTCAGTGATACCAGATGCCATTTTCCAAGCAACAACAGTTTTAAGGAGGCTTTGTGGCCCACTCCTCTCTCTGCTCTAAATGTGTTCTCAGACCTTTGCTTAATGGATTCTCACTGCAAGTCCCTGGGTCCCTGGGCTCCCTGCCTTGTGCACTCCTGTGCCATTGCACTCACCTGGGTACCTGACTGCAGCCTGCCCATGTCTGGGTAACTGTGTTCCTACTAGGCCATGTACCCTTCAGGTTAGAGACAGATCTTGTGCCCCACGGCCCAGCTCACCAAGCCTCCCACATGTTTGTGGACAAACTCAGTTGCTGCTTTACCGTTTCTCAGACAACTGTAGAAGGATATCCTCATTCCGAACCCTGAAATGAGCCAGGAAGAGTGAAACAGGAGAATTATTTGAGACTATCAATTTCAGAGATAGCATTGTAAGGCTAGACTCTGTGTGCATTACTGACCATCCCTCAGTGATTAACTTTTAATTTACTTCAATAGAGAAATTAGAGATAATTCATTTCGCATAATTTGTTCAAAGCTGGCTCTGCTTTTGCTGCAACTTCTTCCCAGGGTGGGGGGTCGAAGCTGAGGTTCCCCTGGGTGGGCTCCGTAGGGCCGCAGAGCCCGGTTTCTGCTGCCTTCCTGACACCTGTCCGCGGGCACATCTGTGAGTGGAACGCCCTTGTGGAATGTTTCAGTCCAAAGCTCCCAAGTAGGGACTATTTTTAAAAGACAAACAGACCTGCTTTCTGATATTGTTAATATAAGATGTCAGTTGGGAGCTCGATTTTAAGGGTTGAATACAATTACTTGTTCCTATTTGACTTGACATATCACAGCTGGGAGCTGAATTTGGTGGAGAAAACCAAATTTTGCATAGTCCTGCCTGACATGAAGCCAGAACAGTTTGTTTATGAAATCTGTTTGAAATGTGCAGTTCTTGTTTTCACTTGTTGTACATTGGAAGCCGGAGTTCACATGGTGTAGCTCAGAAAACCAAATAACACAGAAAGTGGAGCAGAAAGCAAATATTGTGAATTCTCCAAAGGAATTCTGAATATTTATAATCTCTCCAGCTCTTTTGCAAAGCTGCCAGAAAATGATGTGATTTCATGCTCTCCCATGAAAACGTGGAGTCTTATAGGTTGCAAATCCATAGGTTTATATTTAGAATAGCAGCCTCAAATGATACCTTTAATAATGCTGCAATTGTTTCTTCCATTTTCTAAAAAATGCTGTGTTTTCTAATGTAGGAACATTGTGAATAGCTGGCTTGGTAAAGATTTGTGAGGAAAGTTCCTACCACATGCTATGTAGGACATTGCCTTTTTTTTTGGGGGGGGTGGGAGTAAATTTAGTTGTTTTCAATATAAAATAATAAAATCATGACTGTGCCTACGGTGGTAAGGGATATACAAAGTTTTATTCTACAGCTCTTGCAGTGGAATATTTTTTAAAACAGGTTTTCTATCTAGCTACCTATTTGAAAGGAGATTGAAGCTGAAAATCTTATGTAACCCACTATGGTCTTAGAGCAGTCAAACTAGCACTGGGGCATCATCAGGCTGGAAAAGATCCAGTCACCTGCTGTGCAGTGAAAGGGTGTATGGCTGGGGATGCTTTATACCCGCACGTCATTCTGATCTCAGCTTGTCTCCTAAGCAGCCCTGAGAACAGAAAGCAGAGCATTGCTAATGGCTGAAAGGAGTTCAGGCCACCTGGGTGATGTTGAGGAACATGAAGTCAACAGTTGGAATCAAAACCAAGGGGGTGGTGTTGGAACTTTCAGTGAAGTTAAGTATTTAGTGTCTATGCCAATATGTCTGTGTTCTCTTGCTTGGAACACTGCAAAACAAATGGGCAAAAGAACAAGAGACCAGATCTCCCTCAGTCTGAAGAAACATTGTGAGCAACATGGAAATCAGGAAGTGGTGGGCAGGTGTCTGCACTGAGAATAGGGGTAAACTTGTTCAGCACGTCCAGGACTGCGGATTCCCCTTGGCGAGCTCTCCAGCTGTCCCTCATCTGCACGTTTTCCGCATGGTGTGCTGGGATCAGCACAGCTCCACAGTGCTCTGAAGGGCTGTGAATAGCACACAGTAGGGAGCTCGGGTCCTGGCCGGCATTGGCAGGCGGCACATCTTGGATAGCTGCAGTGAAAGCAAGGCAGTCGTGTCTGGCTTTATAGACTTAGTTAAGAAAGACAAAAACAGGAAGCTCAGATATTGATTCAACTTATCCATATTATCAAAGGACAGATGTAGAGAAAATGGAATACTTTAAAATTAGGAATAATTTATGATTATAATATCCAAAATCACATAAGTCCTTGTTATTAATCAGCATACTAACAGATATCTTAGTAGTTAATTACAATTTAGACATCTGATACATTCACTTTTTATTTCAATAACTTTATTGCTTTATATTGGAGTTAAATATGCCCTGAAAAAGTAATGCAATTTAATAAATGATGAAGGGAAAATAAATGTGACCTAACAACAAATGTTTATATATTTTTAAAATGCTCTTTGAATGACATTCTCCATCAATTGCATGGTAAAATTCAAACTTGAAATACAAATTTTTTAAGCTTCTACTTGACTGAGGCTATTTGGAAGAAAATTTACTAAATCTGTTCATTGATGGAATACGAAAGAAAGAAAGAGTTGTATTTAAAGCCAGCAAAAGAAAATGCTTTATCCTCCGCTCCTCGGCAATGTCCCTTCCCAAACATTTTAAATATAACTGAATTCCTTCTAGTGGATACAAATGACCTAAAAAACAAAAATGTTATTTAAAAAAGAATAAAGTAATGCCAAAATGGTGAAGAATTTACAATGGTAGTAATATACCAACGAGGTAACATGCTTGAAGATCACTGTCATGGGTGAGACGCAGGGAGAGACCCGCCCACACTTTCCCTCTTGTGCAGGCAGCCCTGTGCTTTGAGTCATTTCTTCAATGTCCCTTGATTGTCCCCTTTCAGCTTCATCTGTGTGGCCCCTGCCACAGGGTGGAGCTTGGATTTTCTTGCCTATCTCTTAGAGTGAGTGACCATCCGTCTGGGTTTGCCCAGAATTAAGTGCTGCTCCAGGACACAGGACGTTGAGGGATACTGTCGGGAGAGTCCCAGGCAGACAGGGATGGTTGGCAACCCGTGAATCTGTCCAACTTCTTCCCTCCCATGCCCTTCGTTTTAGCCTTTGTGGGATACCGTATGACAATTTCATTTTCTACCTCTCCACCTCTCGCTCCAGGAGAAGCTCAAGGTTGACATGGGGCGTAGGATCAGGTAGGCTGGAAGGACAGGCCCAACTTCTGAGCCTCCAGGAGAACTTTGCCTTCTGCAAACTCTGCTCTCTGCGTGTCTAGTCTAAGGACTCCATTGGCCTCCTTCCACTTCTGCCCAGACTGGGAACTCCTTCAGTGCACAGTGCCAGTTTTTTGGGGTCTTATGTCTTAGCACCATTATGGACATAGAAGACACTCAGTACTTGCTCAGGACTCTGATGCCAACACAGGTCAGTTTGTATTCCCTGGCAGGGATGCCCAAATGCCCCTATAGGCCTTTCGGTGAAGTTGAGGGAGAGTCTGGACCAGTTGAGAACTCCCAAGGCACCTGACTTGGAGATGTGAAATCCAGAGGTCTCTGCCACGGAAGACCCAGCAGGAAGCTTCTGAACCTTTTCCTTGAAGGGCTCCTTTCTAGGCACTGAGAAATCATCTCAAATGTTTACTTGAGCATATGTTTTTGTGAAATTATCAAATGCAGTTGTTTTTGTCATCTTTATCTTTAAATAGATCCCACCCCACAATGTGTAAGCTTCAGGGCACACAAAGCCCAGGCTCCTTGTGCATTGAGGTGAGGGTTGTTCTCACAGGAAACCCAGGAAATTTTTATGATCAAGGGATTTTAGAACCCACTGTGGAAGGAACCTCCACGTGTACTTTTCCTGGGCATGAGTGTGTGTGCCAGGGTGCTTCCACTATCCTGGTACACAAAGAGACAAAATGCAGTGGAGACCTGTCTGGCCAGCATATGGGCAGATTTTTCTTCCCTTGAATGATGAGCTGAGTTGTGCTGATAAGTCTAACAGAGCGACACAAGTTCCATGTGTAAGGTCCACCTAATCCCTCCTTGTCTGAGACCAGAAAAGTGTGTTCCCATCTTGGGCTTCTGCAGAGGCAGGACACTCATCTCTCTTGCAACAAAGAGCAGCAGGCAGCATCATGCCAAGTGGACCTACCGGGCACCCTCCTCTCCACCTAGCAACTTCCATCAACAATCTGCCCGCACATCACTGGCTGTATCCAAACATCGGCCTGCTCACTGCTGTATCAGTTCCCTCTGGATGTTGAACTGACTGTAACTGCAGATATCAATTCCAAAATTAAGACAAAACCAAACCAACATAAGTTTGTGTGTCTGTGTAGGCTCTCAAAAGAAAAGCCTCAGATATATGAAATTATTATTTTATTCCTGAGCGCTTGGGTGTGTGCAGTGGTGAGCTTGTAAACCAGTTCTCCCAGGCAAGCAGGGTGGTGTGGGGAGTCTGATTTCTAGCCCCCGTCGATTTCTCTGGTGTAAACCCTCCTTCTGTGGCTGACTGCAAGCTACCTGCGGCTTAACAGCAGGCTTATGAATTCCTGAACATTTAGCAATTGGTTCTCTTGAGGCTGCTGGGCTGATCACAACATATACCCCTGAATTTGTTACCCAAATATTAACTTGAGGGAAGCACCCTTCTTATCTCTGTCCATATATTCTCAAAAAGGGCCACAGGTGGTTTTCACACAGCCTTTCTTTATCCCATGGGGGGGTGGTGACTGCTGTCACTGGAGGGTGTAGATTTCCGTGGCCTGAGCTTCCTCAGCAACCAACCCAGGAGGATCAGGACAGGGGCTCCCAGGCTGTAGCCATCGGTGACTTGAGGGTGCTTGGGGGAAACAGTCCAACATTGTTTCATGCCTACACAGTGGAGAAAGTTGGGCTGTCCTCTCGAGCACCATTGCTGCCCAAGGCCTCACTCAGAGGAAGAGCAAGGGCCCTGGCAGGTGCGCAGGCAGGGCCCTCCCACCCCACTGCCAAGGCCAGGTGGGTGAGGGCTCCTGCCTCCAAGATGAACCGAGGCCTCCCACCATCACAGGTGGCCAATACAATCATTGCTGAGAAAGTGAAAAAGAAGAAAAACAGCACACGTTTTTGTCGTATTTCTTGTATGAGTATTTAATAGTGGACCCAGTGAAAGCCGGGGCTGACTCCAGTGGCTGTGCCTGGTGGAGCTGGCATGTACACATGTCTATACTTTTTACATAATTTCTTGTCTCTATTTAATCTGCATCTTCATCTTCTTGTCTATCACTCTGACCACCTATTTTCCCTCTTCTCAAAACCATTATTTTCCTTTTAGGCTAGATACTTGCACCTCAAATTTTTCAAGGTTCAGCCTGCACTCATAGTACATATAATGATTTTAGCCATAATTTCTAAATAGGTTCAGAACTATTGATAAGCGGAGTCCAATATTTCTAATTAAGATTTTGTTTGAGGCCATTAGAATTGCACTAAATTTGAGGTCCTGCATATTGATGAAATGTTATTTCGATACCTGTGTAGAATTACTTTCAGATTTGTAATGTGAATTAATAAACGGAATAAGTGAGGAGTCCTCGAATTCTGAATGTTGTTGTTGTTCTAATGGAGATGTTAGGGATCTAGCAATACTGTTTAGCCAACTTTACTTTGGAGTTGGTATGCACTTGTGATTGTAATATAAAGCTAACTTTGTGGTGTTTTCGATTCGATCCATTTAATCCCAGCATTTATCAAATTTGGAAAAAATTCTTCTTTATGTGTGTGCTGCACGTTTTGTTACTTTGTGCTTTCCTCTCTACCATTCTCTCATTCTGAATTCGTGGAAAAAATATTCAACTATTCATCTTATAAAGTCCATTAGGTTATTGTCATTGCCCAGAATTTAGGAAACAAAGAAATAGTGAATCTTCATTTGAAGGTTGACTTTGTTTTGGAAGAAAAGGTCATTCTTCACAAACCGGAGCAATGCCAGCATCGGGTTAATCCATGGCCTGGTCCCTGGGCTCCTTTCATCCGACATGCCCAGATCTCCGGCGGCCTTGCTCCTGTAGCCGACTGGCGCAGTCGCAGCCTACTTTGGAATCATCGTCCGCCACGTTTTGAATTGCATTGCAAGGAATCAAAGGGTATTCACAAAGGTTCATCAATAGTTCTTCAACATAGTGGTCTCCTTAATTAGCAATGAAAGCGGCCTTGAGGGCGGGACAGACAGCACGCGGTGGACTGTCCCGTTTGTTTTTACATCACGCGTGTGAGAGCTGCTTTCCCTGGTGTGTTTCTGGAAAGGAGTGAAATGATCTTTCTATTTTACTTTTCGAACATGTTGAAATGAAGTGTTATGACCAAGTGCCCATATCTGAACCCCTAGACCGTATTCGCTCTCCCTGTCTTCCGGCAGTGCCCCTCGCCCTCGGGGCACAGACATCAGGAATAAAGAAACGATTCGCTCCCTTCCCTTTTTCTTTTTGACTGAACTGGAGAAGATTAGCATGAGAAATCATTTTCTTTATAGTACCAAATGCAAGCCTGACCTGTGCGACCCTCAGGCAGGGGATCGAGCGTGAGCTCACGCGGCCTTCTGGCCACGAGGGGCAGGACCGCCCCCGCCACCCCACCCCGTGAGGGCACAGGAGGGCCAGCCCCCCGGAGGACTCCTGGGACAGACAATGCTAAAGCAATTCAGTGGAAGTATTCTATTTTATCCCAAAACACATACTAATAATAAAACTCATTATCTGTCCTTGGAAAACTTATTCTTTTGCTATGGAAGCTTTTTAAAATAAAAAAAAAAGAATCACCATCTATATTCAGACATGCAAGTTGTCATCATAATATAACATTTTTCCTGGAGGGATAAATAATCAACACATGCATGTAGCCACATTTACCATCTTATTTTTTAAATCAAATTAATTCACAGATGTCAGTAAACTCTGACCTTGAGGTGGAGAAGCCCGACGTCCATCTGGGGCATGTCCCTGCCCTCCAAGCGGAGAAGGCAGTCAGTGGGCCTCGCCACGGCCGGGACACACTCGCTGTATTCTCTGGCCCCAAACTTGTCTGTGCCAGCATCTGAAGTGAGGAGTTTGCACAGGGTTTTCTGGGGAACAAGGTCTAGGGGCTGGGAGCCCACTTAATTGTTAACTGTTCGTCTACACGTAGCATCTGTTGACATTGGTAATGTAATTGTAGTGATAATCAGCTCATTGACTTAGTATCTAAGGAATAATCAGTCAGGACATCACATTTGTCTTGCTTTACTTGACAGCCCATCTTCTGCCCTGAATAGACAATGTCAGAGCAGCCCATTGTTTCAAAGAAATGAAGCAGCATAACCCTTCCCTCCCTCTCCCCCCGCCCAGCCCACACCGCCCCTTCCCTTCCAAAGAGTAGGGGGAAAACCAGTTTGCTGCATCTGACTGTTATTGGACAAAGATAATTTTCAATAGGCGCCGAGACAATGCAGCCCCAGGACCTGCTGTCTCTGTCTCAAGCAGGGCCCGTCTGCACCTCCTGGCGGGTCTCGCTCCCCCTGTGATTAAAGAGCGACAGAAGAAACAGAGGCTGGAGGTAAACGTTAGTTTTAGGAAGGATGGGAGCAAAACTGGCAGTGGAGGAACTTTGTTGTGCTGGGTCAGCTGCCAGATGCCTTGTATTTTCCCTCAAGAACTCAGCTGCGGAAAATGTAATGAAAACTCTCTTGACGAGAGTAAAGACTCATATTTGTGACAGGCGGCCCCGTGTACAGTGTCGGGTCTGCCCTGGAAGAGACAAGAGTCGGGTGTGAGAAAGGAAGGTTCAAGCCACGCAGGAGGTGCCAGGCGGCCTGTCGCCGCTCATGCCCCCCTGTCCACCTTCCTCTGCTGATTGCTCCTTAACTGACATGGACATTCGGCCCCCGACAGCCAGACGCTTCCACCCGGTGGGGGCTGCCAGCGCCAGCGCCCCGTCCCAGGGGACAGAGACGTAGGGAGCCGCCAGCACCACCTGCCCACACGCGTTAGGGTCTGGCATTCTCTCCAGGGTGTTTTGACCTGCCGGCTGCAAGATATGTGAAATTAAATTTACTTTCCTTGAGACTAATCAGTTTGGAAATTGAATTCGTTTCATCTAAGTCTGACCTGAACCTAAAGTTCTGGGTTTTCATTCCCTCTATTTCCCTGTCTCAGGAACACCCACACACAGTAGGAGAAAGAAATGAAGATGTCATAGAAGCCCTTTAGCTTTAAGATCATTAACTACCCAGCTGTCCACGTATTGCTGTTTGTCTGTTTCCAGCCCGGACGCAGAGTGACGGAGGTGCTGCCTGACGGCCACTCAGAACTCTGAATCCTGCCAGCCCGACAGCTGGGCCATTTCTGCTAACTCAGAAACATGGAACACTTTTTTTGGTGCTATTTTCTATTTGTTCCTATGAACAAGGAGGCATTTAGGCAGCAAAGAAAGGTAAGCCCAAAATCATAGAGAAAGATCTAGGTATAGCGGTAGGTACAGATGTAGATGTGTGTGTGTGTGTGTGCGCATTAGCAGGAAAATATTGTTTAAAATGTCAATGCAGGGGGCTCAAATCCATATCACTGGTGTGTTGTGAACAGTGCCATAAACACTATTACACGTCTGAAATTTTGCCATTAGTTCCTTAAAAGTAAAACTCTGAAAGACCTCTTCAGAGTAAAGAATACAGGCAGACCACCTGGGACCTGAGGGCTGTGCAGACAAAGGTTGAAATGCGTGAGGTCCCGGTGCACACAAATCCCCTGAGTGAGACAGGGCTGAGCTCCTCTGACACTGAACATGCGTCCCCCCACTTTGTCACGGGACATGTCCCAGCCCTCGTCGTCAGACTTGGTCCACCTCTGAGCACGGGCGAGTCGATCCAAGTAAACTTAAGTGTGTCTGAATGTACAACCAAAGACATGTGGAAACCTGGTTTCTCTACAGTGGGAGTGACTCTGCTCCTCTAGGAAAGAAAAAACACAGTTCAAAAGAAGCATATTTTGTTATCAACACATCTCACTTTCCATATCATTATCATCACTATAAAATAAATTTAAAACACAAATTAAAGCCTGAACAATTTCCTCAAGGTCTTAAGATTCACTAGTGAAGTTTGAGATTGACTTTGGGGGGTGGTGATTAGAATGTACGACTATTTTAAATTCCTGCAATATTTGTCAACTCTCGGTAGGTGAAGTGCATGCTTCCTCACTCAGATCATCTTCTCCCTGATAAGATAGGAAATCTAAATATGATATTTAATGGTTTAAAGCAGAGTATCAATTTGATGCTTCACGTCTTCTTTTAACACTTTAAAAAGGACGATTTAGGTTAGCCTTTCAGTGATCAATATTTGCATTCCGAAATGCAACAAAAAATGTTGATTTAAAAAAGACAAAAAAAAAGAGCATATAATCCTTACCTATCGACCACAGGTTTGTGCAGTTTTCAGAGGAGGGTGGTACCATGACAATGCTCAGAGAAAATGACACACTTCACAGAGACAGTGCATGTCATCTGTCCTGAGTATTCAGATAGACCAATGAACCAAGTGCCAAACAAGGAGCTTATCTTAAGACCTTGAACAAATAAAGAGTTCCTTGAAATAAAGCACTATATACCAGGCTTAACTAATCCAAATACAAGACAAATATTAAAGCAAATAGTGGGAACAATGGAAACAATAAGCTTGTAATTCTCTGCTTAATTTCTTGCCTTTATGGAACATATCCTTTAGCTCAAGTGCCAAAAGCATGTGAAATTATTCTGAAAGCTGTACTATGCACCAGGGTTATTGGTAACATGCATCTATTATGGAAGTTGTTTTTAACTCATTTTACACACGCACAAATATTTTAAAACTGATAAGATAAAAGATCTCTTAGCTAAAAAAGTAATTATCACACATAAGGAAACGGAGAGGCAGTTAAAATTTAATTAGGACTATTAGTAGCATTGGATCACTACTGTTGTTATTATAGTAAAAGGAACTTTCTGAAATCCTTAGGTTTCTAAACAAATGTTATGGCTTTAATCTGGCAATTAATCTGGCCACTTGTTCTCAGTTTTTTCCTAGTTGTTGCCACTGTGGATTCTGGAAGGGCAGGTACAGGAGAACACATTCCTTTCTCCATTTTGCCATTAAATGACAAGATGTGTCAGATGGGACCAAGGCCAGTGCAGGGTACAAAGAAGGGGCACTTTCTGAATTTCAGAACCCCAGAGGAACAGTTTTAAACTGTACTGAACCACGGGCCCTTCAGGGGTCTCTGGTGGGCACAGGAATGACTTCAATGGGGGCCTAAATGGGTGGATTCCAGGGTGCTGGCACTGGGTCCCCTCCACCACTGTGGCAAAAGGCAAAAATCCTGTTCTTACTCCTCCTCCTCCTCCTTTTGTTATTTATTTTGTTATTGGATATCTTTGTATATAATATCTCTATAAAAGTTTTGTTTCAAGAACCAAAGCACATACACACATAAAAACACCTCTAAAAGCACTGTTCCACAGCAACTTTAGGAAAAACTAGAACCACTTCAAGGCTAGGGATTAGTCTGATTGTCTTTATACACAAAGAACCAGTTACAACAGCCATAATGCACAGGATTTAAAGCTCACCCTCTGGGTTACTGGTTTCTTTCAAGCCATGAAAGATGGCCAAAAGGAGGTGTTCTGGAGTCCTAAGGGCTCACAAACTCACCGTTGCTGTTGGAAATTACAACACTTGGGAGGAGGAACTATAGGACGAAGTAGAATATTTCTGGGGTACCAGCTGCCAACATCTGCAACCATTCCTAAAATACAGTTCCTGGATCCACAGCCACATGCGGTACCTTCCACAGGGAGTCCCCTAGGCTTTGCTTGCTAAATAAATGATGCATCAGACACAGTTCAGGATTCCCAAAGGAAGTTTCAGCATCTTCAAAACCTAAGAAGGAATGTAAGAAAAGAGAAGCTCCGCTAGTGACTTTGGGCTGGAGCAGATGCCTTAGACCCACCTTGGGTTGGAAGTGATTTAACTCAGGAAAGTCAGGACAATTAGATACATGTTATTAACCGAATGTTTATTTCAACAGGTTCTGAAAACACTGGTCAATGAGTTAAAAGATCATATGACTGAGATTTAATATAATTATGATTTAAATTATGATTTTTAAGTCTGTTAATATAATCAAAGGCATGGATATTGTCAATATAAATATTCTTGAAGTATACAGAGTATTAAAATTAAAACTGGGTGATCTGAACCCAAGTCCCCGTGGGGCACTTACTAGATATATGGTCTCAGGTTACTCACGTCTCTGAGTTTCACGCTCAGCCGTAAAACAGGGAAGACGTAAGAAGAACACCCACTCCCGGGGTTCCGGTGCACCCATTCGCTCATTTGACAGCTTTCACAGGTCGCTCATGGTGCCCCAGACACTCTGCTTGGCACCATGCGGTCTAATGCCATACGTAAAAGTAAATCGCAAAGAGCCAGGGTAGGTGTAAATAAGCAATGTCCTGTTAATTTTGTTCTTCTTGAGATTTAGTTCTTGTCTGTCTTCATTTGTACTTGATGTATGAGAAATGAAATAACTTTGATAAAGCGTGGAAATAATACAATCTTTCTTTAAGTGGAATTGCACCTTAAAATCCGTAAGTAAATGGCTATCCGTCGTAGCTTGAGATGTCTCCTGAACTTGTGATTGTTGACTATGTGGTGTATCAGCCTTCATAGTAAAGGAGCTTAGACTGACTAACCTAAATGCAAACCGTTCTGAATAAAGTCAAACCACCTGTTAGATTTTGAGTGGAATTGCTGAGCTTCTGGTCAACCACAGGTATGAAGATTAAGACATTTAAGGGTTAGACTGTACAAGAAATCATTACTTGATTTATGAACAATGATTTCCTCAGCGTCATTCAGACTGTAATGAGGTTGGCTATTTAATCACAGATTTACAAGTCCAAATTTAGAAACACACACACACAAATCTGCACTGTTGTTGGGCTGCATCTGAGACAGTTTTGGGTGGAGCTGTGGGCTGCTTTGAGGACTTGGTTGAGGAGGGAAAACAGAAAAGCTGAAATCCATGACAGCGTCATTCTTTTGCCATCTTCACAAATAGTACAAAAATCCAAGAAGGTTGAATTAATTAAGTGCTTTTATTTGAGTCAGTCAGCAATGCATGGTGTATTGCCATCCAGGAGGGCTTAATTTCAGGGTCTCTGGTCCGGGATAATGGGAGAAGCCGGGGCATATCCACAGCCAATGTGTTTGAACAAAGGGAGGAGTTGGAGCTGAGGTGCTCGTAGCTCACTGTGCAAAACGCTCAGGTCTTTTCAGCAGCGACTCTCAGAACTGTAAGTGTGCTCGGCTCCAAGGAAAGACAAATCGAATGTTCCCAGGGCAGAGGTGGGCTCCGTTATACAGAGTCAGGCAGATGAGGTTGGAGTCTGGGTCCTCCCGATCACCATCCGCATGGCTCTGTACAATTCATTCAACCCCGACAGCCTTAAGTGGCTTCACAAGAAAAATGGATATTGGTCGCTACCTAGCTGCAATATTCAGCATTGAATTAAATCACTTAGAATCCCACCATGGTGCCTAGCTAGCAGTTTGTTTCCTTTCTCTTCCCTGTCTTCTCCAAGGCTCAGTCCATCTGTTTTTCTATAGGTTTACCTTGAATATTCTCTTAAAGCAACTTAATACTATTTTCTATCATTCAATGCCTAGAATTTTATTCAAAAGGAGCCTTGAGGATTACTTTGGGTGGTTAGAGAGACTAATAAAGTGCTTGGCAGGTGGTTGAATGCTGTGGTGAGCTAACGTCTCAAAAGTTTTTCAAGGAGGTGAAAATAATTCCCAAGAATATTCGTAGTGTTTAAAATAGGCATCGGCAATAATTGGGCCTATAGAAATTATACCTGGCCCTCTGATTATATAATTTGATTACAAATTCTGACATCTCAATTATAAATAGGACTTGACATTATTAAAAGTATATATTTTTTCTAAGTATGTACAATTTCCTCCTTTTTTTCAATTCTTGGCAATAAAATTTAGGTAATGAGAATGCTCTTGTAAAACAGGACTGGCTGGAACTTTTGGATAGTAAATTTTTTTCAGACTCATTACAAAAATGAAAGGCATTTTGCTTTAACATTTATTGAGGGTTTTTTTTTTTTTGGACGTACAACAGTCCCTTTAGGCAAACAAAACAAAAGAAAGAATAAATTTTTCATTTAAAAATATGTCTAAAACAATTAAGACAACAGGAGTTGAGATCAGAGGTCTCCTTGTGTTTGGTGATATGCTATTAAAGATCTTTCGCAGAGAGCATCACTGGGTCTAGGGAAGGCCTCTCTCATTGTCCAATGCAGCCACCTCATTTTCCACCTGAAGAAAGGGAGCCCAGAGAGGGGAGTGGCCGAATCCCAATCTTTCAGCTGAGTGGACAGCAGAAAGGATAACTGTGGACAACAGGATTTGCAACCCAGCACGTTTCCAGTGAGTGTGCGCAGCCACCCTATGTCAGCACAGCCTCAGGTCCCAGACAGGGAATCGATCATGTTTAACCCACGAGTAAAGGCAGAGCCTTGTGTGCAAGCTACTCTGCAGTGGACCATGCACATGGGAGGGCGTGCTTGCTGTCCCTTCTGTCAAAGTGCCTGTCCCAAGACCTGTTTGTCTCAGGCCACAGGGTCACCCTGGATGTGTGCAGGCAGTACAGTCTGCCTCAGAGTGGCCCCTCATGGCTTGGTCATCCTTGGTCCCCCCTTTAGCACACCCTGTGCAGTGAGGGCCCTCACTCACTGGTTCAGGTTTCCTGACACTCCCTCCATCCTCCCCACTGCTGTCCCCAGCCTGGAGGGTCTGGTCTGCCTTGTTCTCCCCTCCCTCCTGGGCAATTCCCAGCACATGGGGGGGTTTCTCGATTAATTAGTGTGTTTGTCAAGTATTAAGGAAATGTTTGTTCCTGGATTATGCCACAACAAAAGCCTTTTTCACATAAGAAAATATTGTCTTCAAAGTGTAAAAATAACTACAATTTAGAGTATAATTAGCTTTAGAGTTATGAGTAATGCGATTATCAACACTTCTAGAAACACATTCAGAACTCAACAAAATTAGACACTGCAGGCTGCCAAAGACCCCCTTCCCCCCCTTTTTAAAAAATCTTAAACTGGCTTTCTTCACTCTTTCCAGACATTTTTATTCTTGAGTTCATCCAGTGATGGATACTAAATGCCACCAAATCTAGTTATTTTTTTTCTTGAAAAAGCACACAATTGGCTCAATTTTATTATGCAAATACTTTTCTTGTGAATTGTAATGGCAAGATGCTCTTCCCCTTATAATTCCACTTCTCAGAAAGTTACAAGTATTTCGAGCTCTGGATTTAGAAAGAGATTAAAGAAGAGTAAAATCTACTCTCAAGAACTGCGTGTTCAACTCTTTCTTCTTAGCCTCTTTGGTGACACCCTCTTGACCAGAGCTGCCTCAGAGTCGTGGCGAGAACAGCCTCCCCCACTCTGGGGCGGACGGCGTCCTGTTCCTATGTCTCGGAGCCAAACGGGGGAATTAGCTTTGTTCTCAATGACCCACTGCAAACTCCACATTTCTTCTAATGCGTGTACTAAGGGTTTGTATGCATATATTTTTACATACTGTTTTTAAGTGGTGAGGACTAGTCACCCTCTGTGGCCTGGCATTAAATTCAGTAGCAATGAAACCTTTCCTAACTTGGAGGCGGGAGTTTTGTTTAGTTTTGTTTTTCATTTTTGCTGTCATGGAAACACCTGCAGGTGCTCCACAGTGCAGCGGCTGCCGCCCACGGGGCCTAGGCGGGAGGGAACACAGGCACACATCGGGTGACGTGGGGAAGTACATCTCTCCTCCATCCAGAAGACCATGGCTTTAGTGTGTCCTCACAGGTTCCCTCGAGGCACCTGTGGGGCTCTGGCTGAGGGGAACATAGTTGGCTTTAGTTTTCTGTGGTCTTCAAAGCTCATTCAATGTGGAAACATGTTCTTGGAAACAGAAAAAATTCAAAAGTTTGAGCTTGATTGGATAATCAAAATAAAAACTGGAAACTTCCTATTTGCTAAATGTGTCAGGGTATCTTTTATGGTTTTATTTTCTCAGTTTTCCAACCTCCCGTCCCTACAACACAAACACACACCTCATGCTGCCAACACAAACACACAACTTCAAGAAGCAAGTAGGCAAATCCTTGGGATGAGAAGAGATCAAAAAGTTAAAAAATACAATAAAAAAATAAGTCTCTCCAAACAGAGGCATGAGATTTGGGGGAAAGCTTTGTGAGTGTGACTGAGGTCCTCCTTCCCACTCCCTGACTGGTGTACAAGGTTCCCGCAGGTTGAGGGTCAGAGGGCAACGGGACAGCGAATCTATTGATGCAACAAAATGTGTGCATTTCAGAGAACAGGTCACATTCAGGTACACATACAAGTTACACAGTGTTATATATTTTATTATCACTGCTAAATGGGTGTAAAATTTAAAAATACATTTGGTATAAAGGACAAGGAAGTTACTTTTGTAAACAAAAAAGCTAAAGTGAACGTTGAAGTTATATAAGGGTGAGGATGCATTCTTTCCTGCACTATGAGGGACATTTGAGAGGATAAAAGAAGGACATCAGAGCCTTACTCCTGCCAGATGTGGGAAGGCCCAACCCCACGGCTCGGGTAGGGGGCCAGGCACACGGGGAGCCTCTGGAATCGCTTCCTCAGGAGGCATCGGCTGAATCACTATTACATGTTTGACATCATATCAGGTACCATGGGAGGAAAGACACTAAAATGCATCTCTGCCCGTGAGACTCTTGGTGAGAAAGGAATGAAGGAGTCAGTCATAAATAAGTAAACAACACCTTCAGAATTCTCACGTGGGAGGCTTGAGTTTGGGGCCAGACAGATTTGGAATCTCACCCCACTGACGCTGGACATGATCCCGAATGCTTGCTGGGCATTTTGCACAGGGAGGCACCAGGCGCCTTCCTCTCGCCTGCCCACAGTGACCCCATGCTGTGGCGTAGGGACTGTGCCACCTGGATTGCAGATAACGTGACCTGCTGCAGACCCCAGGGAGGAGGTGGTGAGTCAGATTCAGGGACTCACTTTTAGCCAAGATCCATGACCTCGGGGAAGTTACTTCTCTGAGACTCAGTCCTCAGACCTGCACAGTGGGGAGAGAACATCACAGCTGACAAGTGGACAATTACGTGTGAAAACAGAGATGACGGCGCTAGCCCAGCATGTCTAGCCTGCGCTCAGGAATGTGAGTTTCTTCTTGTGTCGCACACTCCTGTTGAATGTGAGACACAACGCGATAAAGTAAAAAAAACCCAAAGTTCCAATAGTATGGCATACAATAAACATATAATATATAGATTAATGGCTGCAAATATACAGTTTCATAGGAAAAAAATAAGACCTAGTATTTGATGGATCAGTAGATCAGTAGGGTGACTAAAGTTTACAATAATCTATTGTATATTTCAAAATAGCTAGAAGAGAATAAATCAAATGTTTCTAGCATAAAAAAGACAAACGCTTGTGATGAATATGCCAATTACACTGATTTGATTTTTATAAATTATATTAATGTATTAAATTATCACATGTACTCCCAAGATATGTACCTCATTATGTATCAATAAGAAATAAAATTAAAAATTATATATCATATGCAATATGCAACACAAAATAACCATGGCATGTCATTAATAGCTGGCAGACTAAAGGTCATCTTTGTGGTAATCATACACAATAGCAAAGGCACTGAACACTTTCCATTTAATTTATGTGCATTTACTCTAACAATTCTCACAGCCACCTTATGAGGTAGATATTACTGCTCCTGCAGATAAAAAAGCAACACACTTGAAAGAATATAAAATGGAGGCTGTGTACTCATCACCATAACCCTGGGGTGTGTGGCTCGAAGCTCTACACCATCAGATTTATCCAACAGTTTAGTAACTAGCGCCACTGGATGCAGTTCTATAATGCCCTGTATTTGAACATATTTCATTGTGGAGCAAATCATGCAAGGGTTGTGGAAGGATCCCTTTCTGGAGATGCACAGAAGATCATAAGCTTTCTGACATGCTGCTGGAAGTTATGGGAACAGAACAGAAGAGGAGCAAATGTCCTGTGGCCAGTGGAAACTGACGCCCATGCTGCCCTCTGATTTATACCTCCCACATATTTATCTATACCCTGTGATGAACCAGTGAGTACCTCTGTTGGTGAATTTGCATTCAAAGGGTGATTCTGTTATTGAAATGGCATAGGCCTTTCTGGTTTTCATATACACCAACACCCAAACTTCACCTTTCAGTTTTTCAGACACACGCAACTGAGAGAACCACGGACCACATGCCTGACTGTGAAAATCCCCTGTGGGCTAATGGTTAACCGTTTTGAAAATGAAAACTGCATCACAGAAAACACACTGCTATTTAAGTCAAAGCTAGTAAAACTCAATTTTAAAAGTCACATCTCTATTGCGTGGATATCGTCAGTGGTAGTTTCTGCACCTTCGCTGCGTGTGTGGGGATACAGGTGCAGAACTCTCGCTGTGCCCACTCTATAGCACAGCTCGGATGCTTCCTTTTCCAGTTGCACCCCAGGAGAATTCTTCCAAAGTGATGACGTCCAGTAGTACCTCCTGTCATAATGGACATGGTCATCTCTGTGCCATCAAATACAGAGGCTACTAGGCTTCTGTGGCTATTGAGCAAATGAGGAACTAATTTGTTAAATTGAGGTAAAATATACATAACATAAAATTTATCATTTTAACTATTTTTAAGTGTACAGTTCTGTGTCATTAGGTACATTGACATTGTAGTGCAGCCATCCATCTGGAGAACTTTTTTCATCTTGCAAAACTGAAACTCCCGTACCCATGAAACACTAACTCTAGGTAGTGCCTATGAATGGAATCATGCAGTATCTGTTGTTTTGCGACTGGAATATTTCACTTAGCATAATGTGCTCAAGATTCATCCAGCTGTAGCCTGCGCCAGAATTTCCTTCCTTTTTAAGGCTGACAATATTCCATTGCATGTATCTACCACAATTCGTTTATCCGTTCATCCCTCCATGGACACCTGGGCTGCTCCACCTTTTGGCTCTTGTGAATGCTGCTGCTATGGGCGTGCGTGTACACATATCTGTTTGAGTCCTGAGGAATTCAATTTTAAATGTCATTTAATTTTTGTTACTTTAAATGAAACTGGCCACGTGTGGCCAGTGACTACCATATTGGATAGTGATCTTGAAGGCTTTGCTGGACATGGAGCTCCTGGGGTTACTAGTGTGGCAACTCTCATCTCAAACATCACAGTGAGAAGGGGACGTTAGGGACAGCCTAGCCCCAGCGTATTCATGCTGGGTCTCCTCTCCCGCTAATTTCATTGATGGCATTTTGAATTGCACTGTAATACAGAGCAAGAATGGACATTGTGACCATTCTGGAAGTGCATAGTGTTGCCATGAGTGTGAGGAAATGCACTTTTGTTTTTAACTGTCATTCCAGCTGAACCCTCAGAATCCCCAGCTCTGGGCCTGTCCTGTTTCTGTTGAGTGAAATGCCTGCAACCGCTCCACCGTGAGGATCAATATCCCAGCCATTATGCTGGCAAAAGAGGCAGCAAATCACATTTACGTGGATTGTCAGACTCATTATTATAAGCAGATGGCAGCTCATGCACTACAATGCGGGCCCGAAAAGACTGACATTATTTCAAATTAAAATCTATAATGCTAATACACATCTCCGAGTCTTTGTGCAAGCTTGAGTGCATTAATCTTCTGAATGATTTGCTGATGTGATGCTGCTTTAGCTGTTTGCACATGAGTGGATCTAAAAGGAGGGCTTTTAACTGAGAATGGTTAACATTTATTCATACAGATTGATAAAAGCTAACATGCAATTTTCTTTACTAGTAGCTCCCTAATAGGAATTAATGGGACATTTTAAAGAGAAATTCCAAGTTCAGAAGAATCAGAAAGAAATACTCCAACAGAAGAGAAGCAACGTCATGGTCCTCTGCCTAATACAACTTCATCAGGTCTTTACATTTAGGTGAAACCCTGCGGCTGCTCTTCTTTTAGTCAGATGTGAACGGAAAATGCCACCAAGTGTAACTCTTAGAAGTACAGCTTCTCTTTAGGAAAGCTTTATCATAAGTGGTTCTGAAATGTGTGCTTTCAAATTGAAAAAAGGTGAATAAAAGTTTTTATAAGAAGATTAGTTGCCATCCTGTAACTCTTGCATGAAAAGCAATGTTTTATGCTTTCAAAGTTTGTATTTTTTTAACCATATACATGAGGGCTTTTTTTTTTAGAAAGTGATATGTGAATTCTATTCATCAGGTGTTTGAACAAAGGAAGATTTAATGATTGATTTTTTTTGTCATGATTGGGATTTTCCAGTTGTTTTCTCAATATGTTTTAAGATTTTTAATAAATTTAAAGTATGTGTAGGGAGATCGTAGTAAAGAGAATGCTCAGGTAGGAAAACTACTTTTGTCTATCCTTTTTGAATGTGTAAGGAGATGGCTTAATTGGTATAAAGCACACCCATATCAATTCATTTATAAGCAAAACATAGGGATATTTTCTCAATAGACTGAAAACTATATTTTAGATTCAGTAAGAACTTTTGTACTACAGAAAAAAGTCCTCAAAAATGAAAATATAAATATGTATGAGACGTATTTCATTAACTGTAATCATAAAGGGAGTAGAGTTATGGGCCTGAAGTGACATTTACTCTAAAAAGATTAGACTTTCTTCTTCCTTTACTTCCGGGACTGGTCAGAACCAAAGTTTCAACCCAGGGGGAGCGGGGGCTCAGTGATGCTCAGAAGATAAACTGACTTGTCTATATTCCCATTAAAAAGGTTAATTATGCACCCATTCAATAAAACCAAATGAGGTAATGTCTTGTTTATCCAATAATCCAAATTTTGGCAAGCCAGTTACTTACAGCACAGCTACAAAACCTCAAAGAAGTAGTGCTAGCCTCGGAGGTACAAGCAGAACAACTTTAACCGCGTCCCTTCAAGTAATTCTGCAAAAAGAACCAATTGTGGAATTTCATAAAATCAAGAACTTCAGGGGTCATTTAAGTCAACCCTCTAATTTTATGGATGAGGAAACTGAGGCCCAGAAATACTCTGTGCGTTACTGGGCAGCACACGCGGTAATGGTCTGGGTCACGGGACACAGCTTCCATGTGGGCCTCTCCCAGTGCCCCCACGGAGCTCAGGGCCAACATAAGAGGAGACTGTGAGCATGGGGTGCTGGATAATGTGCCAGAAGGAATTCCAAGGTGGCCAAGACCGGTATAGTCCCCTGTCTTTAAGGGTGTGCAGGGCTGTGAATGTAATGCTGCCACTCCCATTGTATTAGTTTCTTGGAGCTGTTGTAACAAAGTACCTCAGACCTGGGGGCAGAAACAACAAAAATTTTTTTTGGCCTCACAGTTCTGGAGGCCGGAAGGCTGAGATCAGGGTGCGGGCAGGGTTGGTTCCTTCTGAGGGCTGTGAAGGAGAATCTGTTCCAGGCAACCTTTGGCATCCCTTGGCTCACAGAAGCATCACCTCAACCTCTGCCTCCATGTCTGCGTGGTGTTCTCCTTGTTTGTATGCATGCCTCTGTGTCCAAGTTCTCCCTCTGTATAAGAATACAAGCCATATTGGCTTAGGCCCAACAAATGACCTCATCTTAACTTGACTACATCTGTAAAGACTCTATTTCCAAATAAAGGCACATTAATAGGTACTGGGGATTAGGACTTGAACATCTTTTGTGGGAAACACAACTCAACCCATAACACCCGTGATTGGGTTGCATTATATGGCAAAGGTGAAAACATTCTGCAGATGTAATTCAAGTCTCTGATCAGTTGAATTCTTGTTGTTCAAAAAGCAGATTATCCTGGCAGGCCTGCCCTCCTTGGGTGGGTCCTGAAGAAAAGGACAGGAGGTGAGACCCCCAAACAGTGGGATGCACTCCTGTTGGCCTTGGAGAAGCCGATAGCTGTGTTGTGGGGAGGGTGAGTGGCCGGGGATGGTGGGTAGCCCCTGTGAGCTGGGGGCTCAGTCTGGCAGCTGCAAGGTTACGAATTCTGACGACCACCACTGAGCCTGGAAGAGGACTCCACACCTCAGATGAGACAACAGCCCTCGTCAGCACCTTGACTGTGGCCTGTGACATCCCGAGCAGAGGACCCAGCTATGCTGTGTCCAGACTCCTGGCCACAGAAGCTGGGAAATACGTGTGTGCAGTTGTAGGCCACTGGTTTGTGGCAATTTGTTGTACAGCCACAGATATCTAAGACTGAGAGCATCTTGTATGGACTGTGTTTTTGTGTCCCTTTCCTCAAATTGGTGTGATGAAGTCTTAACCCCTGTATGATGTTGTTGGGAGGTGGGCATTTGGGAAGCGGTTAGGTCATGAGGGTGCATCATTATGATGGGATTTGTGCTCTTAGAAAAGAGACACCAAAAATCTCTTTTCTTCTCTCTACTGTCTGCCATGTGAGGATACAGCAAGTAAATGGCTGGCAGCAAACCAGGAAGCGGCCCTCACAGGACACTGGGTCTGCTGGTGCCTTGCTTTTCAGCTTCCCGGCCTCCAGAACACTAAGGAATAACTGTTTGTTGTTTAAGCCACTCAGTCCATGGTGTTTTTGTTATAGCAACCGAAGCTAGCTGATACAAAAATTGCTACCAGTAAGTGTGGTGCTATTGTACAAAATACCTAAACATGTGGAGGTGGCTTTGGAACTGGGTGATGGTAGAGGCTGGAACAGTTGATTATGTATGCGAGAAAGAACCTAGGTTGCTATGAAGGGGGTTTTAAAGGTGATTCTACCAAGGGCTCAGGAAAAAAGTAGAGAATTGTAGAGAAAGCTTCTGTGGCCTTAGCAAACACGGAAGTGATGATGAACAGCACGTTGGTAGAAATGTGGATGGGGAAGGACATCCTGACGAGGCCTCGGATAGAAATGGGGAACGTGTCATGGGAGACCGGAGGAAAGGTGATTCTTGCTGTAAAGTTACACAGAACTCGGCTGAACTGTGTTCATGTTCTACTGTCCTGCGGAAGGCAGCAACGGAGAGCAGCAGAGCTGGGTGCTTAGCTGAGGTGGTCTCTAAGCAAAGTGCTGAGGGGCTGGCTGGACGGCTCCTGAATGCTCACCGTGCATGTCACAGGAGAGAAAGGGACTGAAGATGGAGTCGTTCAGCAAAAAGAAACCAGAATTTAAAGATCGGGAAAATTCTCAGCCTGGCCGTATTATAGATAAATGAGAAAGCTTGATCAAAAGAGATCTTTAAGGGCGGGACGGATGAAACTTTTGACAAGGAGATCAGCGTGGGTGTGAACCGCGGACCCATCAGCCATCTCAGCAGAAGCCGGGAGTAGAGGTGGGATTATACACGCAGAAACACTGACAGCCGGGATTAAGGAAACAGACAACTGCACAAAAGGAAGGAAGGCTGCAATGCGAGCTAGCCTTCACAAAAAGGGAAGAAGGACCCAGCGGTGAATCAGAGACCACCTGGTCCACCGCCTATGTTGCAACAGGGCAGACGCCCCAAAAGAAGCTGTGGTGTGGGGTCACCCCAGGCCCTGGGGGCAGGGCCAAGGAGACCCGGGGTGCAGCCCCTGCCTGGCTGAGCCCAGCCGGGCCACGGCAGGATGCTGCCACACCCCTGTGCCTAGAAATCAGAGCATTGAGCCAAAGAGGATTATTCTTGAGCCTTAAGATCTAATGGAATTTGCCTTTTAGGTTTTAGACTTGCTCGAAACCTGTGGCTGCTTTCTTCTTTCCTTTTCTCTCTTTTGGAATGTTAATGTCTGTCCCTTGCCGGTCCCACCATTGTTTTCTGATAGCACATTCCTTGCCTGGTTTCACAGTTCACAGCTGGAGAGAAATTTTGCATCAGGAAGAAATTCTTACGTCAAGTTTAGATGATATTTAGATAAGATGTTGGACCTCGGACTTTAAAGTTGGAATGAGTTCAGACTTCTGAGGCTATTGGGACAGAATGAATGTATTTTTCATGTGAGAAGGACATGAATTTGGGGGAAAGCCATGGACAGAATGCTATGAACTGAATGTCTGTGTCCCCCTCAAATTCATATGCTAAAATCATAACCTCCAATGTGATGGCATCAGGAGGTGGGGCCTTTAGGAGGTGATTAGATTATGAGGGTGGAGCGTTCATGATTGGGATTAGTGCCCTTAGAACGGGCCTGATATTGAGAGACACAGGAAAGCTTGCTGCCCCCTCTGCCCTTGGTCCTGTGAGGACACAGCAAGAAGACAGCCATCTACAAGCCAGGAAGAGGGCCCTCGCCAGATACCAAATCTTTTAGAGCCTTGATCTTGAACATCCCAGCCTTCAGAACTGTGAGAAATAAATATCTATTGTTTAATAAACATTAAGATGTTAATGTTAAAATATACCAAGCTAAGGTATATTTGTTATGGCAATCTGAGCTGACTAAGACAATACATTTCATCTTTATCATATGATATCTTCATCTCTAACATTGAACTAAGGAAACCTACCTCAAAGCTTCACTTTTAGAATTAAATAGGTGTTAAATAACTGTAAGTTTTATCCCAACCCACCACCCCAAACTTTTTATTTTAGCAAAGTACAGTGTTATTTGAGTGACCCAGAATTATCAAAGAAAGGTAAACTTCTTGATGTAAGAAGTCAAAGATACACAAACCATACATTAGATAGCTTAATGCCATCAGCGGCTTAACTGAAGGCGTGATTGCTTAAAGGAATGTCTCCTTTTATTGGAAAATGAAGTTATATGGAAAATTTCCATTTCAACAGTGCCAACAACTAAATGAGTTATTTAACCACTAACTTTTAGCTACAGAAGTGATATATATTTCACAAATCAAATTTTAAAGCAATTTTTTAAAAATCATAATAAATCTATAAACTATCTAAGAAGCCCTTTCTAAAACACCCTGTTTCCCTGACGATGCCTCACATTTCTCTCCCTTTCGTCATCATGGACAACCCGCTATCTTGCTAGCCCTCCTCAAAGACCCTAGTTCACCTCTTGGTTTGCACACACTACTCGGCAACCTGGGACGTCAGCTCTTCGGACAGTCATAGTCAAGGTTCTCTGCACGTCTCTACCTGAGAAGCAGCTTTTGCCACCTCCTCACACAGCTGGGTGCCACCTTTGTCTCCATAGCCCAGGCCGAAACCCCACCTACAGCTTCCCCAGGAGGGTGCAGAGACACAAAACAACAGTGAGTGACTCCCCCACCACTGCCAGGCAGCGCCTGGGTGGGAATCTGTGCCCTCTCTGGCCACGGGGAGTTTTCCAGGTACCTGGGCCACAGTCCCTGAACCGGGCTGATGTCAGAGGTTGCTCTGCTATGCAAGCCATTCCTTTCAGCCTTTTAACTTAGGTAGCCAAATTATTATTCCGTTTTTATTTTTAGAGCCAGAGCAGACACAATCAATTTAATTTCAGTGCTCTGATCATAAACCTCCATGTTAATATTGCCCCTTTAAATCAAGTGTTTATGAGTTCTGTAAGCACCACCTGGACATTTTACCTTAAGGTCTAAAGTCATTTGGCTACAAATTACTGAACACTCTCTCGCACCTATTTCCGTAGTATGGATTTGATTATTTCTAATTACCGTAAATGCCCCTCTGCATTCCAGACATGTGCTGTTCCAGCCACTGCACCGGCCAAGTAGAGTAAGTTCACATTCCCAATTGGAGAGGGCAGGGTTCTAAGCCACCCACACCTTCCCAGCCCAGGGTGACACACTGAACCATCTTCCGACCTCATATACAGCAGGAGAGAAAGATCACAACAATTTCATTCTGTTTCCAAGTGTGAAGAATAAGATTCTGTCAGGAGTTGTCTTTTCTTTCTGGAAATAAATGCTGACCTTTCATAATACAACATGAGAGTTTTCCTTGAGGCTATCTTGCAATGTGGCTCCTTATAGAAGTGTATATTTGAGAACCATAGGAACGGTGGTCCCAAGTACAGTTTTGTGCTTGTCCATACCTTGGGAGGTCAGGGGTGTCAATGCCTGCTGGACCCTGATGGCCCCAGACAGCCAAGGATCCTGGCCCAGCTCGGCTAAGCTCCTGCTGCAGAAGTGCTCATGCTTCCGCCCAAGGCCACCTCTGACCCTCCCCACCTTCCCCTGCCTGCCCGGCCTTCAAGGCGGCTCATCTTGCAGGCCTAGCAGAACAGACATCTCGGCTCAGGCTGTCAGAGGTGCAGACTGTGGAAGTGGAGTTGCCGCAGGAGGTGCGGCCCGCCAGGCCTCTGCCTGGGCCCTGCCTGACCTTTCTGCCCCAAAGCCCCTGCTCCCTTCCAGAGTGAGGGGGGCCTGACAGAGGCGAGGCCACAGGCTCGCGAGCATCCCTTCCTCTCTGTGTTTCACGGACTACACTTTCCCTCTGCTCCCAATTTCCTTCAAAAACACTGACGTATTTCCCAGTTTAATTTGACAAACAGTTCTTCCTGGGCGTGCTCGTTTTAGGTTCGGGAATATAAGGCCTTTAGGGGACCCCTTTTCATTCTGGCCCCTATTAACGCGGGTCGTCCAGGCAGAGTGAAGCTCTGGGGAGCTTGGTGACTAGTGAAACAAGGCTAGCGTTCTCCAGCCCTGCTTTTCTCTTCTTCAACTTAAAATTTCAGGATAAATCATCCGACTCTGATTAAATGAAAATTGTCCATAATAAGAAACCAAAAGAGAATGAAACAAAGTCTTTCAAATACCCTGTGCTTCTTGAGAGGGAGGTGGGACCAGACAATTTGAATTTACGATGTAGATTTCTTTCAAGATAAAAAGTGCTAAACTACCAAGAAAAGCACTTACATCGTAGAAATGATTGGAGACTAGGCTTTCAATAAATAAGCCATGAATTAATGAAAGATCAATTTTTAAATTTGATCTTTAATCATTACTATGAGTTATTATTATTAATATGAATCTAATCATTAATAACTTTCAATGGCTTGCTGGGCTACCGTGGACCTGGAAAATCCAATACTATATGCTAATGATTTTAGCTGTAGATTTAATGGATCATGGCTTTTCATTAAAAACAAACAAGAAAACAACAGAGGTGTGGTCCGTGGGACCACACCAAACGTCCTGGACACCTGGGGGCAGGGCTGGGTCCCCACTGGCACCAAGGAAGGGAAGGGTGGAGTGGTCCTGGGTTTCCCAGCAGCCACCGCTGTTGTCTGGCCCCCTGGAAGGAACGTGCCACCAGCAAACACGGCACAAGGGACCAGAGAACAAGGAGCAAAGGTTCCTGACCACAGCATACAGGCCTTTTTTGTTTTGTTTTGTTTTGTTTTAGGAAGTGCAAAAATCGCCGACACTTTTCCCTGACTCCTATCCTCAGACACCCACACCTCCAGCCAATCCAGTAACACACAAATCTTTTTGTACAGCCAGTACAGTTCTGCAAAGGAAAATTTTCATGCCCTGGAAAGGGAAAGTATCAAGGCCAGAGATTCCTCTCCCCTCACCGACTCGTGGCCGGCAACCTACCCAAGCACCAGGGCAGGATTCGGCTCCTGCCAGACCCGCATCTTCCTTTCTCTCAGCCCCTGAACTCGCTGGTCAGCAGGTATAGCTCTGTCACTTGGGGTCTCTCAGAGAGGTCCGCTTTCCTCCACCGTCGTAGAGAAGCGTCGCCTCCAGCCTGCTCCTCTAATCCACCCATCCTCTATACTGTGCCTAGAGCGGTCTTTCTGCAGAGCAGATCTACTCAACTTCCTCACTTACTTAAAACTAACTTTAAGCCAGTGCCCAAGCACCTTCAAAATAAAGCGCAGCCTCTCGCCAGTGCATCCTGGCTCCAGCTGCACCTTAGAATCCCATGGAAGTTCTTAGAATACTTTGATGCCCAGGCTACAGCTGAGACCAATTGCACATGAGAACCTGGGGGGAGATCCGGGTTTGAGGGCTTTCTACTGCCCAGGTGATTCCAGGGGGCGGCCGAGGTTTTGGAAGTCGATCCTACTTTGGTCTACACGACAGAAAAATTGGAGAACTGAGAGTAACTGTTGGAAAGTACACCTCCTTCAGCATGGGTACCTGTTTCCTCTCCCATCTCAACTCATTGGCACCAGCAAATCCATTGATCGTATTGATCCATTGATTGATTTACTTATATACATATATTTTAAAGGCTCTCAGATGCATATGATTGTATTATATGCAACTCATATTTTTGGCACACTATCATTGGCCCATGTTGTCTTGCTTCTTTAAGTTATTAATTAGTTATTTTTAACAATGTGCACTCATCCCTCCCTATCTGTGGGTTCCACATCAGCAGATTAAAACAACCATGAATCAAAATATTTTAAAAAATAAAAAATAATAGAACAATAAAACAATACAAATAAAAATACAATACAGTATAGCAACTATTTGCATAGCATTTGCATTGTATTAAGCATTATAAATACTCTAGAGATTATTTATAGTATACGGGAAGATGTGCATAGGTTATAAGCAAATACTATGCCACTTTATATAATAAAGGAGTTGAGCATCTGAGGGTTTTGATATCTGCAGGGGGGCATCCTGGAACCAATCCCCCACAGGAACCTAGGGAGGACTATAACTAGTTCTCAAGTGTGACCTTGATAACAACTCAAGTGCAACCATAAGCTCCACTCTACCCCTTCCTTCTGTCTCCTTCCACCCCAATACAAATCATCTTTATTCTGTGTTCTTTATTCTCTGTCTTTCCTTTACTTATACTTTTATTGCAGCTATATGTATTCCTAAAATTATATATACATATATGATTTTAGTAATTTTTAAGTATTTTAAATATTTTGTTGAGTGAGTCTGTATTACTGTATTAGTCAGGCTGCAGAAGAGAGACAGAGAGAGAGAGAAAGAGAGAGATTTTAATGAATTGGGGACAGGCAAGTCTGAAATCTTTAGGGCAGGTGGGTAGACTGTAAATTCAGGAAAGAGTCAATGCTGCTCTCTTGAGTCCGAATTCCACAAGGCAGCAGGCTGGAAACTCAGGCAGGACTTTTATGTCTTGAGGAGAAGTCCTTGTGCCTCAGGAACCTCCTTTGCTCTGAAGGCCCTCTACTGATTGGAGGAGGCCCATCCACAGTGAAGGGGAATCTGTATTCCTCACCGTCTACTGATATAAATGTTAATCACATCTGAAAAGTAATGTCACAACAACATCTAGACTGACGTTGACTGAGCACCATAGCTTTGGCACGTTGACACATAAAATTAACTGCCAAAGAATGTGTTGAGGTTTAAATTCACCCCTCTTGTTGTGCTACTGTGTTAATATTGGGTTTGAACTCCTGTCAAATATTACATCATGTGAACATACCCAGTTCACTTGCTCACTCTCCAGGTGATTGGCATTCACAGGGGCTCCCGGTTTCTGCTACTCTAAAAGTGTTGTTATGAGCATTATTGTGCACACGTCCCTGGCACAAGTGTGTCCCTAGGATATGTTTCTAGGGAGTGGCTATGTAAGTGGAGAAATTATGTCAAACTCTTCCAAGAAGTAGCACGAATTGTCATAAATATTGGTCACATATAAGAGATTCTCTTGATCTACATACATCTTCTTGGTGACTTCCAAGAGACTTCTTAGAGGCTTCTTAATTTTCATCAATAAAATCTGTTTAAGGTGATATTTCATCAAAGTCTTGGTTTGTATTTTCCTGTCATTGATAATGTTAAACTCCCTTTTATGTGTTTACTGGCCATTTGCTGTCCTCTTCTGTGAAATGTCTGTTCATATATTTTGTGCCTTCTTAATTGGAATTGTTTGTACTTTTCTTATCAATTTCAGGCTTACTTTCTGTATTATTAATTGTAAAATTTATTGGTTGTATATATTGCAAATAACTTCTTAAAGTTTATAACTTTTTTCCACTTTATTTAAGACATCTTTTGATATACAGAAGTTTTAAATTTTAATATGATCAAATTTACTAATCTTTTCTTATATAGTTAAAGCTTTTTGTGTATTGTTTGAGAAATATTTTGCAGTATTAAGTTCTAAAAGATATCAACATACATTTTCTACCAGGAATTTTAATGTTTTCATTTTTTTAATTTAAGTTCTTAATCTATCTAGAGTTAATTTTTATATTTGGTATGGTATAGGAATCCAAATATATATTTTTTACCAAAAATCAACTTTTCAGCTCCATTTATTGAATAATTATTTCTTTTCCCATTCGTCTGTCAAGTCACCTCTGTCATAAACCAAATTTCCACACTTGCACAGTTCTGTTTCTGGGTTCTTTATTCTATTGTATTAGTAAATTTCTGTCTGTGTCCTTGCTACATTTATTGAGAATGTTTCACTCTGCTGTAGAGACAAGTAAAATAAATGAACACACTAATAGGAAAAACTCATAAGTATAGCTAGATAGTAAGTAATAACCTGTGTGAAGAGCTTTTCTTATAGAATATAAATGTGTGTTCAACACAGGTTTAAAAAAATGAGAGTATTAAGAGTAATGCTTATAGTAATAAAAGGGATAGAAGAACCTAGTTAACATTAAGGAATTGTAAAGCTTGGACCTGTTACCTACGGACTGACAGCTATGTTACGCCTTCTTTGGTGACATCTATTGTGACTGCGTGCATCTTTTGCACAGATGAAACTATTGCTCAGCAGTAAAAAGTGGGTTGCAGCTATGGCCAATATACTTATCCCTGCATCTCCCTATAGAGCAAGTGTGTGACTCGAGGCACCTTCCCTCTGCTGAGAATCCTTGCTCGCCCTTAGTCTGATTCTCATACCCACAATGTTGCACAATTACTGGGCAAGGCTAATGTTGTGGGGGCGGGGGGAAAGTGGATCTTGTGTAACAGAAGATTCAGACATTCAGATTGTGTGATCCTTCTATTCTGCCTCTGTTTAAACTCTACTGTAAGTGTTTAACTTCCCAATATCTTTCCTCTTGCATCTTGCTGAATATTTGTAAGCTCTTCTAAAACTATGTGATTCTAGCATGCTAATTTGTTTGTGAGCCTCTATGCTTCCATGAAAAATGGAGTGCTTGCCTGGTAGTAGTGTGCTAGCAGGTTGCCATTGCATCAGAATAATATATATCCTACCTTGATATAATTTCTATCCCTGCACCAGTACCACAGAGTTTTAATCACAATAGCTTTATGATAACGGATTAACATCTGGTAGGCTAACCACACTCCAGGTTCTTCTTCAGATATCATGGTCCGTTACTATTTCAAGTACATTTCAAAATCATCTAGACTCATTCTCCTTATCTATAAATGTGGTATATCCCTTTATGTATTTATGTCCTCTTTAACATCTCTTAATAAAACTTTTACATCATTATTTTTTCCTGTAGACTTATGTAGGCACTTAAAGTCTCTGATACTATTATAAATGGTGTGTTGCATTTAATTAAAATTTCTAATCATTTGCCATGGAGGCATAGAAATTTGATTACTTTTTTGTATTAAGCTTATATCTAGCAACATTGCTAGTTTCTGCTGTTACACTAGGCTTTCTGGGGATTAAAAAAATATTTTCAAAATATAAACAATCATTATTTTAAAATAATGAAAGTGTAAGGGTACTACATTGTAGTCAGTATTTTATTCCTCTATTTTCTTTTGTTTTTATCATATTTTACTGGTGCGGACCTCCAATAAAAATTTGAATATAAGTGATGTGATTGGGTATTATTATTTCTAGCTTTGAAATAAATGATTTTAATGTTCCCCATTTGTATTAGCTTTGCTCTATGGTTATATTATTAACTATATAATATAGTTATAGCTTTGCTCTATAGTTATGTTATTAACTATATAATATAGTTATATTATTTCAGGTAAAGGAAATTTGTTTTTTTTTAAATTATTGAGCATTTTTTGTTGTTGTTTTATCATAAATGTGTATTTCCAATGCTGTTTCTATTAATATAATTATTGAGATGTGCATATGGTTTCCTCTTTTATTCTGTTAATTATAATTTATCTTATAAACTGCATTTATGAATTTTTCTAATATTAAGCAATACTTGCAACTCAGGGTAAGTCCACCTTGTTAAAGATGTAATAGCTTTTCTTTATAATTGTTGTATTTGTTTGTTAAGATTATATTTAAAGTTTTTGAATTAATATTCATGACTGAAACAGATCTGTCAGTTTGTTCTTGCAACATGTGTGGGTGTGGGTGTGTGTGCATGTATGTGTTTGTTTGTTTGTTTGATTTTTGGTTTTGGTGTCGGGCCTATGGTAAGAGTTTCCAAATGAGTTGAGCTGTGTCTCTTCTTATCCTGTTATCTAGCAGAGTTGGCTTAAAAAAGGGACTCCTAGAAGTTTGGTACTTGTTTTTTCTTTTGGGGAAGATTTTTAACCACCATTTTAATTTGTTTACAAGTTATAGTAGTTTTTGACAATGCTATTTTTTCTTGAGTCAGTTTATAGCTTTTGGAAGAATATAATAATTATTATAATTTAAAAATTTTGAAAATATATTTTCCAAAAATCCATTCATTAATCCAAATGTTCAAAGTTATTAGCATGTATGATATTGTAAAATATATATATATGAGTGTGTGTATATATGTGTGTGTGTATATGTGTGTGTATGTGTGTATATGTGTGTATATGTGTGTATATATGTGTGTACATGTGTGTATGTGTATGTGTGTATATATGTGTGAGTGCACGTACATATATGTGTGTACATATGTGTGGGTATGTGTGTATATATATGTTTGAGTGTATGTATATATATGTGTGTGTATGTGTGTGCATATGTATGTGTGTACGTGTGTGCATATGTGTGTGTTTCTGTGTGTATGTGTGTGTGTGTGTGTTTATATATCTGTTTTTCTTCACAGTTCCTGGCTTCTAACCCCCCAGCCATTGTCACATCAAACAGGGTCCCTTTGTGATGTTCTCTTGCCTTTTTTCACCTGCCCAAGGCAGAACTCTAACCTGACTGTGGGTCATAAAACCCTCACGCCGGAGGGGTTTTGCCCCATACCCTAGAGGAAGGAATATTTACAGAGAGGCCATGAAAAGTCTGAAAGGTGGGGCTTTGCTGGGTTTAGATCGTACCCTTTCTGTCTAATCACATTTTGACAGGGTCGTCCACTCTGCAATCACGCCTTTCCAACGACGTCTCCACAGAAGGTCCAAGAGGGCAGGTTCGGGGGCTTACAGAGAGCTGAACATATGGAGGCTGACAGGAAGGTGAACAAGAACTCATCCCTGTGCCGGGAGGGTGCACACTCAACTTCACAGGGACAGAAGTTCCTGTGCTAGGAACCCTCCCGGACCTTGCCCTGTGTATCTCTTCATTGGGTTTTTTATTTGTATCCTTTAAATTATCCTTTGTAATAAATCCTTAAACACACGTCTCCCCACCTTCTGTGAGCCACTCTAGGAAATAATTCAAACTCAAAGAGGGGGGTCATGGGAACCCCAACTTGCAGCCAGCCAGTCAGAAGTTCTGGAGGCTCAGATTTGGGACTGGTGTCCAAAGGGGGGTGGACAGTCTTGGGGACTGAGCCCTCACCTGTGAGATTTCAGGCTATTTCCAGGTAGATAATGTCAAATTTGAATTGGAGGACACCCAGCTGGTGTCCACTGCAGAAATGATTGCTTTTTTGCTGGTGGGGAGAAATACCCACATATTTTGGGGTCACAGAAGTCTTGTGCACTGACTATTGTTGTGTTTCAGTGAGGGCAGAGAAAAAACAGTTTGAGTTTTTCCTAACAGTATACAGCTGGCATCTTCCCCCAAATAAGTCTTTCATTCTCTCTCTCCCTTAATTCACTGATGCCAATAAATCCATATGTATATATATATGTATATATATGGAGACATATACATATATATTTTATTGTATGTATAATCTTATCTTCAAGACATGCACATAGTGTAGAGACTATATAATTAAATTTGCATTATAATATTCTTCAATACATGAAAGCCTGTCTATATAATTTTATAAATTTGAACACCTGTATACACCTCTGATATTTCCTTGATGGAATATTTGTGAATTTAAGTCTAAGAGAAATTTCAGTTAATGTGCATTTAATTTGAAATAAAAGAAATATTTTGTGAAGAACTAGTCCAGCTGGCATTTGTACAATATCATCTCTTATCTCTTCTTTTTTTAAATTTTAACCTGGATAAATAAAGAGCACCTTGTTAATCACAGCATTAAATTATTTTGTTCACTACAAGCATAAAATAGATTTTTCAATTAACTTCAAATTCTATCACAAACAGTTCCATATTATTCTGTTCCTTTCATGATGGAGCACCCAAGAGATAGATTTTATACCAGACTTTGCTATCTGATGCCCTTAGTAAGTTCAAACTCTGTTGAACTCTGTTTTACCTATGGAGCTACAATCATTTCTCCACTCAGATTTTGTGAAGATTGTGAAATAGTGTAGCCAGGCAGGTATAATATATGATACATGGTGATTATTACAACCTAGAGAGAAAAATTACCTAGTTCTTTTATTGCCGAAGTTATTTTAGCCATTTATATTTCATATATTTATAATTTCAGAGGCCTCAGGTGTTTTTGTGTTTTGTAATAATTTAAACTTGAATTTCTTAAGATTAACCCTAAGTAGTATGCCAGTAACTTAACTCTTAATAACATTATCAAATATTTAGGTAACTTAACAAACTTTTCAAAGATACATTCCTGTTTAGAAATTCCATTTAGAATATTAGCTATATGTTCACAGATGGCTGAGAAATTTTGCTTTAAAATGAAATGTTTGCTATGCCTCAAACCGTCTATTAAAAAGTTTTCCTTCAGGAATAGTATTGTGGACATCATCTCTTTATATTAAGCTAATTGTAAAATCTTCCAATTATAAAAAACTTTTTTTGTTTAATTACAGTATTGCAGGATTTTCTACTCTTAATCATAAAAATATCAAAGTTGCTACTGTTGTTACGTGTGATGAAGAAACTTACTTCTTAAATCCCTGATTTCCCCCCATCTTTCACATGTGTTTGCCCCATCAGTGTGACTCTGTCATCTTTGTCAAGTGGGGTACTGCCAGTGACAGAAAGAAGAGAACAAACCCTGATTCTTAGTGTTTGCTGATTTCTCTGGTACACATAGTCTCACCACAGCCAAACTCAAGGTACCAATGTGCCAACACGGAGCACATGATCAAAGGGAGGGATGTGTACAATAAGCTTTTAGAATTTGGTTAGAGCCAGATCCAACAGGGTTTTGTTTTTCTAGAAAAGAAAGAGAAAGAAACTATAATTGCTTCTTTGTTTCAGCAAGTTGCCCATGTTCTTGAGTGAGAAGGACAGTGCTGGGAATTTTATTTCCATCTTGTAGGATGTTTCGTTGCAGAAAATCCCGCAACAAGTCATTCCTACCCAATACTTGTTCACCAATACTCAAGGTGATTGCCAAACACACTTGAGTTCTCTGTACTAAGTCAGTGCAGCTCTAGCCTCTCACTGTGCTTTAAGATGCATGTGCGTTCATTTTCCTTCCTTTCCAAGCATAGCAATAGAAGCTCTTTTTGCAGTCACTGAAGCATACAGGGCAGACTTGAGAAACCACCTGCTAGAAAGCAAAGTCACTGCATCAGCCTCCTTGAAAGGGAGAAAGGGAAAGGGCCAAATGGAGTCTCCCAGGACAGTTCCCATACAGGCATGGGCTAGTAGCCCATTGTCTAGGAAAAGAGGAGCACCATCTTATATTTTGTGTTTTGAGGGCTTAAAAATTAAAGTTTCTTGAGAACCCCGAGGCATGTATCTCTATGGTGGGAAAGAAAAGGACAGCCCAAGGTCCAGGAGTGGACAGTTTATGGGCTCCGTCTTAACTTAGGGCTCTTGGGCTGTTTGTGAGTAGAACCGAGAGAACCGCACACTGAGGTGCAACCACCAGAGCCCAAACATGGGCCAATTGTGTGTCAACTCTATCCAAGCGAGAGAAGAATTAATTCTGCCCCATCGATAACCATGACAATGTGCTCTGGCCTTGCATCCCAGAAGTCTCTGGGTAGCTGTGTCCTAGGTTGCTCAGAGCCCACTTTTAAGAGAAATACAAAAAAGCGTGAAGTCAAAATTGTAAATGAGTTAGTGGTACCTCAATGTTCTCTCTTTTGGTGTGAACATTTTGTTCTCCCTGGTTTTTGCACAAACCCCAAAGCTCTTAGAAATTCAGAAATGACAGAAAGCCAGATGGAAGACGTACTGGACCCCTTGATAAAACATAGAGATCTACAGTGATTAATTAGAAACAGTGTAATACTTATTGTATTTTATGAAGCAGTTTATGATAATTACATATGACAATGTACTGCTAAAATGGGCAAATACTATTAAACATGCCTTAGTTAACAAGAACTTGCTTCATGGATTGTGATGTTCCTAGAATTGCACCTTAGAACAATGTATTTTTCTCTCCACAATTAATGCTGAAAAGGCCATGACCGTCCAAGTCCAGTGGAGACTGGGGTGAGCTGCACGATGGAGCTCACCCTGGGAGGAGTGCTCAGTGCGAAATTCCTTGTGCTGCTTCTTCCTCGTCTTTGAGTTTAGTCAGGTGCATAGATCCAAGGCCTTCTCTTCAAGAGGGTTGTTTATAACAGAGCATTTGTACAAGCCTGTCTAAGAACAGATGCACAAGGTGACATTAAAATATGGCTGTGACTATCACTAATTAATTGAAAATGATTCATAAAGCCACAAGGAAAGTCTTAAACCAAGAATGTGAATAAGAGATAGAACAAGAGCATTGATTATGTTGTCATTGATCTTTTCAGACAACAGAAGTTTAGAATGGACTTTGCAGAGAGCATAGAGAATGCTTCTACTTCAAAAAAAATTGGTGTTTAGTTCATTTAATTTATTGTTTCTTTACACTCTCCTATTTTAACAAGATTAAAAGTCAGTATTTACCTGAGGAATCAACCTTACCCACTTTCTGGCACATATTGTACTGATCACAGAAGGCCAAGGTTAAGCCAGACCATGTTCTTGTCACTAACAGGGACAACTTCGGATTAGATGCAATAGCCCCGTGGAGTTGAATTTCCCTCATGCTGAATCCTCATTGTCAGCAGCAGAGTAAGACCCAGCCCAAGGGACACCAGGAAGACAGAGAAACAGGCCGTTCAGGTTGATGGTGCCAGGACATCTGTGGCAACCAAGAGTCCAAACCACCCCCTTAGTTTTCTGTCCCTGTGGGCATACATGAGGCAGACCTCCTTGGTTATTCTGACAAAATTCCTCCACTCTGAATAAATTCCATAGTTGTTTTTTTTCTTCATATAAATCCCATTCTTGGGGGAAAAGTACATGTAAACTCAGCATATAAAGGAATATTTACAATTGTATGAAATTTATTACTGAAAAAGATTTTGCCCTCTCTGGTCCCCTGTTCTTTCCTTAGAAAACATGGCCTATAAGATATTTGTTGATATTTGCATCCAGCAGAATCTCTCCCTTTGTTTATGTAACGCCTCACCCTCCTAGGCGCATGGAGGGGCTGGACGTTGCTCCTACCTGCATTGTTAGAGTGCTGTGTTTCTCTAACATACGCTTCAGAGTACCTCATCTTGTGATGGTGAGCTTTATGTGACACTATTGTACATTAAAGCAGGCAGCTAATCTGCAACTCCTCTGCATCGCTGACACAGGCAGAGAGCTTGAGGAGATGAGGCCTCATCTGTAGCCGCTGTGAGCTCATAACCCTTCACCACAGTGCAGAAAAGAGACAAAATCTGGAGCTCCAAGGACAGGAAAAGAGAAGGCCCCATTTCCTTTTGTGGTTGAGTGAAGCTACTGTTGCCACTTTCTGTGCTGGCGACAGCAGCCACAACCGGCAGGTCCTTTTCAGAAGCCAGATGGTTTGTACCACAGCCTTAGTCACAATTATCAAAGTGTGCACACACTCCGGCAGTGATAGCCATGGCTGGAATGTGCTCAGCGCCAGCCTCCAGGGGGTAGGGATTTGCCTTCACAGTGTTTATGTCACCATAGTTTACTTTCCATGGTCTTCATAAATGCTCTCTGTCTTCCAGGGTGAGCACTAACTATCAGCCAGAAGAAGACATGCAGATGTTATACTGTAGAAAATTCTCAAATTACACTAGATGTCTTACTCTCCCTATGTGTGGGGATGTTGAACTGACATGTTCATTCCTTTGCCCAAAAACAGAAGTGCTCCCAAAGCTTCTTGGAGATGGCAGCCAGCCTTCTTGGACTGTGCAGGAACACAGCACCCAGAATGTTGTGTTGCTGTCCTGCGAGACAAGTTCACAAAGTGGCCAAAAGCTCCCTGACATAATTGCACCAGGATTAGTATTTGTGCCAACATCACATTATCAGTAGGGGAGACTCCTTCAGGGGAGACTAGTGCATTGTCTAGGAATAGTTGGGAGATGCACTTGCCTTTCAGAAAACTAGTGAAGCTGTAAGTGACAAGCATCCTTGTCGGGGGGGATGGGCTAATGTGAGCACACATCAGACAGTGCACTGTCTGCACATTTCACAGGGAAAACTTGTTCTTCCTTTCACTGCAGAAGAAGCCAAGCAAGGAAAGGTGCTCCATCACCATCCCACAAGACACAAGGAGCTGAGGACCGAGGCCCTTCCCTCTGTGTGAGAGTTGTGGAAATGATGAGGACCACCCACATGAAGCACAGATTGTTTATTCAGAGCTTGCTACAGCAAGGTAGTCAGCCACTGCCACTTGCGTACTCCAGAGGCTCAAAGGCAGGTAGGGAAGTAGGAAGGCTTTATAGTGGGAAACAAAACAGGGAAAGGATGCAGGTGTGCCCCAACTGGAGACTGTTGGCCAGGGAAGCCGGCAGAGTCTAACCAGAAGTGGGGCATCCTATGTGGGTGGTTAGAGGAGCACATTTGGCTTCCTCTGCTTGGTCCTGAGCTGGAAGTAGGGGCAAAAAACAAAGACACTGACCATCTTTGACTGGGTCCTGACCATTCTGGGCTGACAGCTGGCGGGGCTGTGGGCCAGAGTTCTACCTTCACCTATGGTCTGGCCATTGTTTGTTTGTATGTTGTTCATTTGCGCTGAAGTTGTCCCAATAAGGCAATTTTCTACTTAAATTAAGCAGGTTCTATTACTTTAATGAAGAATTTTTCCTGGTCTACATAAATAGGAATGAATAAACATTCATCTCTTCTTATTTGATATTAAGTAGAAAGATTTTATGATTTTGTAAGCTGAGCAACATTTCATGAAGATAATGTTTAGGGCTGGTTGTGTTGTTGTAAGATTATTGTGTATCAGGGAAAAAGAACTCTGAAGCCTAAGAGTTGAGATAGAGGAATCTATGGATTTTCAGCATTCCCGTAGAAGTCAAATAAGACAACTACAAAGAGAGAGAAGATGTAATATGAACATAAAACTAAATAATCTAGGATAGTAAGAATTATTTTAGAATTTGTGCAAAGTTTTTAGGGCTTGTGTAACCAGTCAGGCTCCTGGTATGAAGAAGGATAATGGTGAATCAGTGACCCAAGGATGGAGAAGTCTGGAAACCTGTTTTTATCAGAGATCTGATGCTCACAAGGGAAAGATAAGGTCTCCTCAAAACGGTGCAAAGGGGGATACTTTGTCCTCTAGGGAGCTGGCCTACCTGTTAGTGTGAGGAATTAGGGAAAAACACTGTCACTGAGAATGAGACCAAGGTCTGATTGCCCAGTCTAGGCCAGAGACTCCACAAGGCGCCAGCAAGGCGGTGCCTGGGCCAAGTGGCATTACGTGGAGTAGACAAGACAGTTCCGTGTTCCCAGATAGAGACAGCCCAGCCACAGCAGCACAAAGCCAGCAGGGTCAGAGGCGATACTGACGAGGGGTACGGGTCAGACACGAGGGTAAAAGGGAAGGACCAGAGCAGGCCTTTGTTTCTCATAAAGAAGTAAAGGGAAGTGAGTAGGAGTGATTGGGTACACAGAGCAGCAAAACCCCGGACACTCTGCCCCCAGGTCTCGTGACAGGGGAATTGTCATTGTTTTCCATATCGTCTTTCCATCTGGCGCTGAAGCAAACTGGAAACTGTCCTAGAATGCACTTGAGGTCAAACAAAGGGTTGTAAGAAACAGGACCTACTTTATAGCTGCCACTTTGCAGGGTCCCACAGCATCCCCGTTTGCTTTCTGGGTCCTGACTGAAAATCACAGCGCACCTTGATAGCTCTGTGACCCAGATGCGGGATTTTTCCAGCAGGCTTGAACCCAAACCACGTTCCTGAGCACTGACAAAGGTAACCACGTTGTTGCCCAAAACACCGAAAGAAACCGGCCCCCGCCCTGAGCCAAATTCCTCAAACCCTTGTATAAACTCCAGACCCTGAACGCCTCACTGCGGACATACCTGGGAGGGACGCCCCTTTCTCCTGCTGTCTGTCAAGAGGATCACTGCGTCCCTTGGCAGGGACGTTCCCCTAACAAACCCTCCGGACCGATCACCCTGATGTTTAGCGCTTTCTCTTTCGGACTCATCTCTGGATGGTTTGGGTCACTCCTTTGTTGGAATTCCCCTGCTGCTTTTGGGTGACTCCAGCCTCAGATTCAACAGGATGAAACATAGTGAAGAGCTCTTTCAAAAGAAACATCCATTCCCCACCATATACACTTTGTTTTTGTTTGAATACTTGCTCAAAATTGGGTAAAAATTGACAAATCATGACCACACATACAATCCCTAAGGACTCTCCCAGGACCCCAGCAAAGCAGAAGTGGCCACGGCTAGAACATGAAACGGCTCTTTGGCAAGGAAGTGGCAGCATCCGGCTTTGACCACAAATATCCTGTTTCTAAGACCAGTGCTCCTTGGACTAAAGGCTACTTTATATCAAATGCTTGTATTTTACCTAGGTGTGCTACATTTTTAATATAAAAACATGGCATATGAATACTTTTCAAGTGATAAAGAAGGTGTTTATGGTGAAAGTCCTTCAACTATTTAAACAGGCAAGCATCTGAAAGGGAAGACAGTGTGTTTACTAAGGAATACAGTTTTTATTCTTTTTTTTTTTGGTGTGATCCATTGGTACATAAATATTCTTATATTCTTCTCTCTTTAAAGTTTAACTTTTAGAAATAACAACTAAAAGTATTAAACCCATTAAATATTAAGAATTTTCAATGATTGAAATATTTTGGAGTTCTCTTTTTAAATTAAATATATTCTCTCTGGAAGTTGGTATGTAAGAGAAAATAAAAGGGAAAAAAGAGAAACATTAATACCATGAGAGAACAACATAATTAAATCTGAATCATAGTGCAAATTTCACAGAACATCTATATCACACATGACATCTACATTAATACCCAAGTAACTTACATTTTGATTCATGTTGTTATAATATGTACAAAACAAATTACTAAAGCTCAGGATATTATTTTAAAGTGTGAACAAAACAATAGATTTTACTGAATGCCAGTTTTGCAGCATTGATGGTAATTGTACATGTCCTCATAGGCTTATGAAAAATTAAATAATTTCATCCAGCTTGCAAGTAATTTTCTTTCTTCTACAGTGCAACTGAAGTTCCCACCACTCTGTTCTCACGGCGTGCAAGAACCACCAATTGAAATGTCTAAGTGTCTTGTAACCTTATAGAATTTTCTATTGGAAAAGAGTTGTGAGAGTCATTGCACGCAAATCCCCGTTTGGTCGCGAGCGTGCCTGGCTACACCTCCTCCACGGCGCTCTCAGCTCAGCAAGCGGAGATTTTCTAGTTTGTTTTGTATCTTCTTCATTTTTTGTAAAGAACTAAGGCTAAGGACAGGCTCCTTTTTTAAATACAAGATAAAAGGTCCAGTGTGTACATCATACTAGCGTTTACTCTTACAAATAACAGAACATGTGTAGTATTATATTTCTTAACAGTCAAGTAGAATGGCTTAGTGACAATCTGTTTACATGATATGTCCTCTTTCTTATTGCATCTTTTATTACTAAATAAATATTTACTGAGTGTTTGCTATGTGCCAGGCACTGTTCTAAGTGCCAGGGATAGAGCAGTCAGTTAAAATCAAAGTGCTAGACTTCTGCTTCCACTTACGATGTAGAATGGAATTACGAGTTTTGCTTCTATCTTAATAAGGAAAAGAAGCCAGATGATCTATAAAGTCACACATTTTTATTTAGGCCATAAGAGAGCTCATGTGACAGGGCAACCAAGGAAACAGACTCCCAAAGAGAAATAAATTCCTCAAAGGAAAGGCAAGACAAATAAACACTTGCAGTTTTGGTAGAGCATGGCAGAAACAGGAAGTCCCATTTTAAGTAGATATCAAGAAATTTGATAACTTTTAAAAAAATTTCAGCAGACCCAGTGATAGATACTATGTCAGGGGACCCCAGAAACAGGCAGGGTTTGTACTCACTCACAACTACTTTCCCCTGGGCCTTTGTCATGGGCTCATAAAAAAAAAAATCGAGGGCAGGGCAGGAGAGTTGTGAGAGCAGCACAGGTGTGCAGGGGTTATTGGAGGCTCTTGGAGGAGGGACACAGGACTTGGCTGGCTTCCCTAGGTGTTTTCCCCTACAAAGTGAAAGACTTAAGTGAGTAGGGAGGCACCGAACGCTTTTGTCTCCAGGACACAGGTCAAGCTGCCCTTTTTCTAGTGGAAGATAAAAGCCAAATACCTACACCCAGAGCAAAGAAGGAGCAATAACCTCTTGGGCCCAGCATCCTACACCAATACGAGGCACAGGGCTACTACCACTATTGGCAAGAGAAGTAGAAGACCCCTTTCCAAGACCAACTGCAGACACAAGAAAGACTTTAATTGCCATGGATAGGACCACTGAGAAAGCCCCACCCCTGAGGCCCAGGTGCATGAAGCCCACCTAAAACAGAAGCTGGACTCAGGAAAGAGAGACCCAGACCTGGCCCCATTATGAGCCTAACATCAAGCATCAACCAAGAGCTGCCTACCTCTTTGGGAAGGGCTAACCCTTGGATAGACTCCACCCCACCCCATAGGAAGGATGTGCAGGGCTGGCTGGAAGCTAAGGGAAAAATCACTAAGTAAAGCTATTCAGCTCCTAAGCCTCCACTGTGAGCCCAAGGTAACTACAGCCTACTGTGGAAGAATTCAATACCTGTGAGGAAACCAAGGCAATGACAGCAGCAGCAAAACCCTACTCAGCTCAACTCCTGCCAGGATTGACTCAGCAGCCAACACTCAGCCTGGCAGAAGAAGAGGCATGCCTTTCCCAGCCACATGCGAGTTCCCGTAGCCTGCACTCTATTTACCCACAACTCTGGACATTCAATAAAAAATATGAGGCTCATAAAAAAGAAAGAAGACAACCCAATGTCCAGAGATAAAACCGTTGAGTGAAACAGACTCAAAGGTAAGCAGAGTTAGAACTATCAAGCAGGGACTTTAAAATAACCATAAATGTTACCTAGTCTAGGAAAAAGGTAGACAACATGTATAAACAGATGGAAAATTTCAGCAGAGATGAAAACAATACAAATAAGTAAAAGGAGATACTAGAAATAAAAGAGATGCTATAAGAGATAAAGAGATCCTTTAATGGCTTTTTTGGTAGACTAGGAACAGCTTGGGACGATTAGAATAGGTCCAAAGAAATTATCCAAAACATAAAAGAGGGAAAAAAGGTAAAGAAAAATTATGACATATTATCCAATAACTGTAGGGCAATTTTAACAATATAACAGATGTATAATTAAAAATGCAGCAGGAAAAGACAGAATGAGACAGGCATGAAAGTGACCCAGAATTTTCCAAAATTAATGAAAGACATCATATTATGGATCCAAGAAGATCAGAGAACTCCAAGCAGGATAAAAATATATTTTATAAAGTGCTTAGACATGTCACAACTGAACTACTGAAATCCAAAGATAAGGAAAAAATAAGATGAAGACAGAATGAAAACACACTTTACACAGAATAACAAAGACACAAAACACAGCACAGTTTTTGTCAGAAACTATGTAAGGTAAGAGACAATGGAATGACATCTTTAAAGTACTGAAAGATTAAAAAAGGGACAATGCAGAATTATTTACCCAGAGGAAAATTATCTTTCAAAAATTAAACTAAATATTTCTCCATAAAATGGAAACCAAGAGAATTCATGACTGGCAGACATGCACTACAAGAACTGCTGAAGCCAGTTCATCAGGCAGAAGAATAATGACACCAGGTGGGAATTTGGATCTCCAGAAAAAGAGCAAGATCACTAAAAGTGGTAAATATGAATGTGATTATAAAGTATTTTCTCTTTCTTATTTTTAACTGATTTAAGATATAATTGACTTTCTATAGCAAAAATAATAATCACATATCATAGGTTTATAGTGTAAATAAAAATATGACAAAATTGTACAAAGGATAGAAGGAAGGAATTGGAAGTATACTAATGCAAGATTCTTACACAGTACATAAAGCGTTAAAATATTACTTAGGGTAAACTGTTAATAAATCAAATGTGCTTTATAAATTATAGGGCAACCAGTAAAAAAGATAAATAAAAGTGAAGTATACCTAGTAAGCTAATTAGCCAATAGTAAATGTTAAAGTAGAATAATAAAAATACTCAATGCAAAGGAATACAGGAAAAGAAGCAGCAACAATGAAGAGATGTCAAAAAACAACTGGCAAGACAGTAAGTTTAAGTCCAACCACATCGGTAACTGCCTCAGATGCAAGTATTACAAGCACCCCGGTTAAAACATCATAAAGGAAAGGAGGGAAATGTTAGACCATGCAAACAAAATGAAAAAAAAGCTGGAAGGCCTATATTAATATCAGAAAAAAAGCAGACTTTGAGAAATATCACCAGGGTTAAGCAGGAATATTACAAAATGATGAAGAGGTCGATTCATGAAGAAGAAATAACAATTCTAAATGTGTATATATTTAACAACAAAGATTCAAAATATATGCAGCAAAAACTGAAAGAACTAAAAGGATAAATACACAAATCCACAATTACAGAGATTATGGTGCTGCTTTTTCATGAATAGATAGAATAAGTAAACCGATGGATGCTAGTGATAGAATTGCTCTAACCCATAGGTGCTAGTAATGTGACAGTCTCCAGCATGGAGGAGCTTTGTCTGCTGGAGAGAGACAGAATTCTGCAAGGATTTAGCTGGGTGGCACTCTCTGGGCACACAGAGGCTATGGGGAAATGTGTTCATGACTGAAGTCGCCAGTAAGAGGTCTGGAGGAGGCAGAGCAGTGAGGGGGATGCCAAGAGGTAAGAAAAAGACCCAGTATGGAGATAAGGGCACAAGCAGAGAGAGGGACAAGGGACATTTCCCTGTTGGCAGCCTTCAAGGATGACAAGGATGTGAGGCTTAGCTGGATTAGCCGGTCTTCAAGTTTTCAGTGGGGGTACAGTGCCAGTCCCATTTGCTGAGGAACGGCTGTGACATCTGAACTCCAGCCCTGGTGTCTGGGCACAGGGCCTGAGATGTTATCTCCGTGGAAAATAACAGATGAATGCACCAGGATGTGCCCGCATTGGCATCCAGGATGGCTGACTCACGTATAGAGCAGTTCAGCTCCATGTTTCTAAAGACGTTTCTGGGAACTGCATGGTCTGGTACAACAATTATTTCTCTTACAGTATGGATTTAGGACGCAAGTGCATTCTTAGCTCTCATATCCTATCAAGCACCTAAATCACATCCTACACTTGAAACTTTCCAAGATCCTAAAGGATTTACACAGTCCAGAAGAAGGTCTTTTTCCATGTCTGCACTGAAGCAATGGCAGAACTGGAGTCCAGCCTGGGTTCGTCACCTTTGCTTCAAGTGACCAGGCTCCACTGCTGATGACAGTTTTGGGATCTGGATAGCAGCTGGTCCACTCCTCAAGGACAGCTGGTTGACCAGGTTGCTGTGAAAGCCACCTAGTTTCCTCGAGGTGGTGGTGATTCCTTTCATTAGTCCCAAGTTTAGGGCTCTATTTTCACCACCTTCTCTTCACCTTATTCCCTCCCTGCAGTTATGGAGAATGCTGGGCATATGGCACCTGGCACTGGACAGATGAGGTTGACAGAATTTTAGTAGTCACATATAATCACAGCCTGGGGGAGAAGGACATCACACACCATGCAGGGCCACATGGGGATATACCTGGAAACTAAGGGAACAGCCAGAGTCTATGGAAGCAGGGTTTGTAGTATCAAGAAGCACCATGGTGCCCCTGGTTCCCATGTGTCTTGGTCCATTTGAGCAGCCATAACAAAATACCATAAACTGGGTTACTCACAAACAACAGAAATTTATTTCTCATAGATCTGGAGGCTGCAAAGTCCAAGATCAAGGCACTGGCAGATGTGATGTGTAGTGAGGGCCTTCTTCCTGGTTGTTAGACGGCACTTTCTCTCTGTTCTCATGTGCTGGAAGGGATAAGCGAGCTCTCCAGGGCCCCTTTTATAACAGCACTAATCCCATCCCTGAAGGCTCTGCCTTTATGACCTAATCACCTCCCAAGGCCCTACCTCCTATTACCATCACCTTTGGGGTTAGGATTTCAACATATGGACTTTGGGGGGATGCAAACATTTGGACCATAGGACTGAAGTAGGATGACATTAGGTTGCTTGAATAATACTATGGGCTAGCAGGGAACTGAGATCTCCCACTCAGGGATGAATAGGAAGTGCACCTGGTTCCTTTGATAAGGACTCTTTAGCCAGGGGCTTTACCCACTGGAGCAAGTGGGGAAGAGAACTTGTGGTTAGGAACTATGATATCAGTTTTACCAGGTTACAAGGCAGCACATAATACTAGTCTAATTTTAGGCCTTACACCACAGGCTGCAAGGTTGCAGGAGTAACAGACCACCCCAAGAATGTTGGGTCAGGAGTAATTCTCACGTTTGCCATCTTAACGACACAGAATCAATGATCTCCTTTCCCTCTCTCTTGGAATTACAACTTATGGCTTGGGAAGTGTTTCTTCTAAAATTGAAAACCCCCAAATTCTAGTTATATCCTCTTGCTCAAATCATGGGACTCTGTCCACTATTCTCAGTAATGTTTAGGGGTCCTCCACTCACCCCTCTTGAGGAAGCTACCACCATCATCAACTCATCTTATTTGAAAAGTTCTTAAATGATATCAAGGTGTCCACACCTCCCCTGTGATATGCCAAAGTCAAAGATTTGAATGAAGATTTCTGGCATCTCTCTCACTAGAGAAGAGAAATAATAAAATGTAATCACAGTAGATCATTCCATTACAAGACATTTCACTTACTGATGAAGAAACAGGGCAATACAGGTAGAGCCATACCCAAGATCATTGTGCTATTAAAGGTGAAATCCACTGCAAGTTTTGATATCTTTCTACTATTGTTCCTGTCAGTCAATAATTGTAATTTACAAACACATAATTTGTACAGTTATTAATACTTAATGTATCAGCTCTGCATTGCTGTGTAACACACCACAAAAAAACCCTTAGTTTAAAACAACTACTTTATTTGCTTATGAATGTGTGTGTTAGCAATTAGGTATGGGCTTTAGTAGAAAGATTCTATGCTGGTGTCACCTGAGATCACATATCTGGTGTGTCCCCTGAGACTGCATGGCCCAAGATGGCCTCATGCACTCGTCTGGTGCTGGTACTGGTTGGTGGCGGGCTGTGCATGCATCTCCAGCAGCACAACCTGGGCTTTCTTTATGGGGTGGCTTGATTATCAGAGCCAGAAGATTCAAGGACTCTTTCTTCCCACGCTTAGCATTTGCATAACATCATGTCCACATCAGAAGTCCAGACTAGATTCAAGGGGTGAGAAGATAGTTTTTACTTCTTTTTGGGAGGAGCTAAAAATTTGAGTGATACTTAATTTATTATGCTTAATTTCTATGAAATAAAGTTTTACAATAAGTAGGTAAAAAGTTATGATATCCAAAAGATATAGTAGATGTTCTGAAGATGTGTTTTTATATCCATAATCCATGAGCTCTATTCAAACTCAACAGATTTTTTAAAATTAAATGTTGATCTCTTCAAATATTTAACGTAACATCTTAATAAATAAAAGATTATAGTCCTTATTCCACAAAGGGACCTATCATGGTTTTCTAGGTTTTATTTTTATATCACCCATCTGGCAAGTGTCTGTCTGAGTGCTTTAGAAGCCTGAATAAAGTTAAATTCAAATTGACAGAAGCCCAACAACACCGTTAAATCTTACAGCAGCATGGCCTCTGTCAGCAAGAGAGGGCAGGGCGGTGTCGCTTTGAAAACTATGGATTTTGAGCCAGACAAACCTAAGCTTTAATGCCATCTGAAATTCATTAATTGTATTATCTTGATATCATTTAATGTCCTTTTCCATTCCCTCACTGGAATGGAGTATAATGATGATAATATTACTGGTCGTTGGGAGGCTTAAGTAAGATATTTATGAATAATCTTGAAATATCAGGATTCTGTCTTTCAAATGTTAAAATAGTTCTGATAAACCCAAATGCAAGCCTGGTTGATTTGGAGGACGCTTCTCTATCAGGGGAATTGTTTTTATAACTGAGCATCTAAATCCCTTGTAATTCTCCTGGATTTTATGTTAATCTCAGGAATTTATTTTGCCTCTGGAAGAAGAGTTTGTTTCAAAGTATAACCAGGAAGATCACTGAGTTGGGAATAAACACCTGCAGTCCCTTGACCCCCAGCGATGGGAAAATGGTGATACCCCATCACCACCTGGAGCACAGGCCGGAGACCACCAAAACCTTTGCAGCATCACAGTTTGAAACCTGTTCTAGGAGCAGGGCAAGGTTCCCCTCAAGTCCTGCTCTGGCGGCTACTCTTCTGGAATCCCGAATGACTTCTTCATCCTGCTCTTTGTTAAGAAAGTTCACATAAAGCTTTTTACATTTCTTTCTACTTTCATTGAAGAGTAGAAACTGTGAACTATTTTTCCAAAATCACTTTATGAAGTAGCAATTTTGATGATGTCTAAAAAGGCAAAAAGCTAGTTTTGCAAATGTACCAGGCACTTTTTTTTTCTTGGCCTACAGTGTTGCCTACATTATAACCAACTCATGAAAATATGGAACAAAAGGGTTTTCCTCAGTCCTGTCTTCTCTTTCTTAGATAACTTGGAGGGAAGAAGATCCTCATATATGTCTTTCTATTCCCTGAAATGTCTGCTTTCTCCCCAAAGAACTTGCAAGTGTTGATTTTAATTTCACAATTTAGCTATGTGAGACAGAAAAATGTTACTATGTTTCTTGAATAGACAGGGAAACTGAAACAATAAATGTAAAATGTTGCATCTAAAATGTGCAATGCAAAATGTGAAAGTTGTCATTACCAAAATGGAGTCACCTATGTCAAACCTGACAAAATGGAGCTGGAGGCCACGAAGGGAGAAGCCCTGTCACATGTCTGCCTGCGAACAGGAACTAGGACAAGAGACTCTGCTAAACCAAACCTTGCACAAAGATTATTTCCACGAGGATGGCTGCCCAGCAACTGCCTGTTCCACTAATGGACTGACACCACCGTTGTATTAATCCTTCTAGCCAAGGATAATTTTTCAAAACAATGAATGTAACCTCTCTCATTTTGCCTTTAAAAACCTTGACTTCCTCTGCCTCCCTGGATGCACCTGTGATCCCTCATAGTATGCATATCCCAGATTACAATTCCCTGCTATTCCTGCATACACCCTTTGCTTTTGAGAGTCGGTCTGTCTGCTGTTTATTTTAGGTTGGCATTTCTCAAACCAGGAACGCCAGGAAAAGCTCTGGTTTTCGGATGTAGCGAGGATAGACACGCCTTCGTCTTACTCCTCTGCTCTCCTCTGCTCTGTCTGCCCAGCTCTGTTAAAGGGAACACAGTGGCCCCAGAGGTTCAGACTGAACTCGGCATTGCTCACAGATCTGGGCAAAATGCACCTCTCTCTTATGCTTTGTCTTCAGGAGGACCTCACTCTGGCCTCATTTGGCTATGTCCCTCCACACAGTTAGGGTGTGCCCCTCCTCCAGCCCTACTCTCATGACCAAGACCCCACAGTTTCCCCCCAAATGACCCAGATAGACCTCTGAAACCTGCGTGAGATTCTTTCCTGCATCCACTCAAGGGTGCATTCTGCACCTGATGTGCACCCCTGCGGGAGGGTGGCTGAGGGCGGTGCTGTGACCGGGGGCCAGGGCTTGGAAACGTGGGCTGGGGTGCCCACGCGTGTGTGCATAAGGCCCTCACTGACCCTCTTGTGACCAGCTGTGGGGAGAGAAGCAAAGGAAGCCTGACCAGGGCTGGGAATCCAAGGAGTCTGAGATCCTGCCCTGAAGCCTGGCTTTCTTGGTCCTTGTGAAGATACGTTTGTCAAGAGTGAAAGGTGCAATGTATCTATTTTTAATACTCTGTTAGCTTGATTTATTAACTTTTAAATATTAAAACAGATGGTACCTGGACTGTCCTTTGAATTCTTGCCCCAGACTCTGCTTGGCAGAGAAGAAGTCACCCTCACGCCCCTCATACAAACTACAAAGCCTTTGTCTTCTATCTCCAAACACATCACAGATCCACCCTCTTGGTGGTGTCTCCCTGGCCTGAACCCCCACCTTTCCTTGCCTAGAAAAGCCTCCAAAATGCTCCAGCTTCTACTCTCTTCCTTAAGTTCCAGCAAGAGCAGACCATGGTGCTTGTCTTCCTTAAAATTCTCCACTGATTTTCCACCAGTTTTTTCTTTAAATAAACTTTTTCTTTTTATAATGGTGTTAGATTTACAGAAGATTTGTAAAGATAATACAGTTTCCATGTTCCCTACACCCAGTTTCCCCTGCCATTGACATCTTACGTGGGGGTGATACATTTGTCACAATGAATAAAACAATATTGAAATATTATTAATAAATAAACTCTATACTTTGTTCAGACTTCCTTAGTTTTTACCTGGTGCCCTCTTTCTCTTCCAGGGTCCCATGCAAGGCACCATTTCACATGGAGGCTCGTGTACCTTACTCTCCGCTTGTCTGTGACAGTGTCTCAGACCTCCCATGTTTTCGTTCCCTTTGACAGCTTGGAGGATGGGGCAGGCATTTGGTGAAATGTCCTCAGCTGGGATTTGTCTTATGCTTTGCTCATGATTAGGCTGGGGGTGTGGGATTTGCGGTGGAAGACCACAGAGGTGACATGCCCTTCTCTTGGCACCACACGAGGGCACGTGCCCCCAGGATTACTTGTCACTGTCAGTGTGGGCTGAGGCGTGTGGGGTCTCTGTGAATTCACGCTTTCCTTTGCTGTTTTCTGCACTGCACTGTTTGGAGGTGAGGACCCACCTGCAGCCCACACTGAAGGAGTGGGGATTTCTGCTCTCTCTCTTTGATGGCAGAGTATCTACATGGATGTTTAGGATCCTGTATGGGGGGATTTGTCTCTTCTCCCTGCCCCTGTCACTTTTAGGATAAAATCACAACTCCTCATTGTGACAAATAAGGCCACTGAGGGCGTGGCCCCCAACCCCCTGGCCCTGCTCCCTGCCTCCCTCACAGTCTCCCTGTGCGGGGCCATGCCGACCTTTCCTGGCTTCATTCATGCCCAGCCCACCCCACCTGAGGATGCAGCCTGAGCTGGGCGCCCTTGGAAGGTCCCGCTCTCCCTCTTGGCAGAGCCGGAGCCAGGCTGGGTGGGTTGTCGTCACGTGTGTGCCATGGCAGCATACCCTTCGCTTGTCTTCAGGGAACTGCTACGTTTGCTATACATGCACGTGGAGTATAGCCCATCATCTGTCTCTTCCCACTAGCACACAAATGCAGGAAAACAAGGCCTGGCTTGATTTTTAAGTTGAAGCACACTAATGTGAATATATATTTATATAAACACATTTGTTAGTCATGGTTCTCTAAAGAATCAGAACCAATAGAAGATACAGCTAAATAGTTGGATAGATACATAGATACATGGATATATCAGACGCCATTTATTGTGTGAATCAGCTTACATGAAGTCCCAGGACAGCCGTCTGCAAGGTGGAGAGCCAGGGATGCCAGTGGTGTGGGCCACTCCAAGTCTGAAATCCCCAGAACCAGAGGGGCCGATGGTATAACTCTCAATCTGAGGCCAAAGGAGCTGGAGCACCATGGGTGCAAGTCTCGGTGTCTGAAGGCCAGAGAACCTGGAGCTCTGATGTCCAAGGGCAGGAGAAGATGGGGGGTCCCAGCTTTAGAAGAGAGAGTAGGTTTTCCTCTCTGCCTTTTTGTTTTATCTGGGCCCCTAACCAATTGGATAGTGCCTCCCGCCTTGGGTGAGGACAGATCTTCCTTACTTAACCCACTGATTCAAATGCCAGTATCTTCTAGAAACACCCTCACAGACATACCTAGAAATAATGCTTTACCAGCTATCTGGGTATTTCTTAACCTGGTCAAGTTGACACCCAAAATTAACTGTCACTACATATATATTTTATACATATATACATATATAGCGCTACCGTTTGCTTATCTGAAATTCTACTATCCTTAGAAGAACTTTTTCAAACATATTATACTTGATTTTATTTGGTTTGTCAAATAAATTTGTTTGATTTTGTTTGATCCGTTATCTCTAGATTCTGTGTGAAAATATGTTCCTTGCTTTTTACTTGATGCATGAAACTGGGATATTCATGAGTCAGTTGACAATCACTCATCCAAAGATATTTTGTGTGGTCATAAAATAGTGAACTTTGGGGAAAGAACTAAATCTAGTCCCAAAAGAATTGGTACTAAAAATTAGTCAATTACCATATAATGTAAGTACTATGTCAACCATATCCGCAATTTTTATCTATTACATGTAATTTTATTTACATAGAGAAACATTTAACAAAGAAGTAGAAATTACACATAATCTCACCACTCCGTGATAATCATCTTTAAAAAGATTATATCTGTCCTACTAGGACTGTTTTCTATCCACATTGTTTGCACATAATTGAAGAATCAGAAATGCAGTTCAAAGCAATTTTATTCCACTTATAATTTACAACAGACAAGATAGAGTTATCAAATAAGTACCACTTTCCTTTCTCTGGGAAAACCTGCCTTAAAGCCAAGCTTTGGGGCAAGTACCTGGACACCTATCATTTACAATCAGAGCTCCAGAAAACTACATTTTCAAATTAATAATTCACTTTTCTTAAAGAATATTAATTTGTTGGCAAATTCATTTTTGGTCTTGAATTTGGAAAATATTTTTGTTTGTTTGCTTATTTACCTATTACTGTATGTTTTTACTTTCTGCTCCTAGAAGATGTGATGAGTCTGGGAGAATTTACTCAATGACTCCAGCAGCGTAATACCGGGGGGTCATCCTCCCTTCTCTGCGTCTGGGAAGAAGAAGGGTCAGATCCAGTCTTTACAAACCATTTTTTATACTATGCCAAGTAAAATTTTCAGTTCAAATTTCACCCTACATTATTGATGTGGACAAATCTAACATCTATATGATGCTAAGAAAATTTCTCAGATTCCTATTAGAAACTCACTGTTACAAATATAGTAGTTGGGTTCTATTAAAATACAGTGGAAATAGATAACTTTTATTACCTAATAAGATGATGGAAAAAATAATTAATGGACCTTTGAGATGACCATCTGCACTAGAGTTTGAAGGTGCTGAAGGAGCATACTTTTCTCTCGCACATGGGCCTCTCGGGTGCTACCCAGGTACACAGATGGAGGCTCCCCCGTGAGTAGTGAACAGGGCTTTGGACAAAGCTTTCTTTGTGAAGCTGAAGTGAGTGTGGCGTGGAGTGAAAAGTTCAAAGTATGACGGATGGGCTGTCCCCGCTGAAGGTCACACTGTCATCAGCAAACCTAGGAGGACCATGGAGAATCAGCCACTTAAAATGTATTAGTCAAAGTGGTGAAAAATAACAATGATTTCACTTTCTGAGTCCAGTTCTCAAGCTTCCATGGAAGCTGGATGTGTCTAAAAGATCACGACGTCACTGAGTTATTACCACTGGCCTGGATGACAAGGACGCACATCTCCCAAGAGTGAGGAGAGCTTCAGGAGAGAGGCTGCAGGACCAACGGCCCCACAAGTTTGCTGTTGTTACCACTGATGCCGGTGTCGGTGTTATCACCTCTCAAAGAAAACTAAAAACAGTAAACAGAATCAGACAAACAAGCCAGATAAACTAGAAATGGTAACAATAAAATAACAATAATGTGGTCAGTGCTAGTGGTTTGGAAGTCAAAACATGTCATTTAATGGCAAAAGTAGATTTGATTTTGGATGTTATTATTCCTCTTAGTAGTAAACAAAACACCTGGATTCTACACTAATTTCTAGCCGTGCATTCCTGTAATATGAGCAGGTGCAGAATCAGGACAGGTCTTCAAGGGCTGAGGGAAACTCTTAGCGGGATTTTTTGCCATGAATGTCCCCAAACCATGACTGCCACAGACGCAGGGTCCTCAGCCACAGAGCAGAGGGGAGAGACATTGGAGATAGAGATCTCACAGCCGCAGTTTATAATTGCGTGTGAGGAACTGGCATTAAAATGCAAAAATAAAAATCCAAAGATGTGCTGGTGTAGTGAAAGGATAATATTATTTACCAACTAATGGGAAAGTGAGTTGTCAAAGCTCAGATGCAAAAGTAATCGCAGTACATTGAAATGACACTGTCCTTATTCAGTAATTTCTCAACTGTTCTGAAATGTTTTAGTTGTAACAGTTGCCCACATACACAGAACTAAGTGAAGGATTTTATTAATGGAACATTTGTGCTAAAGAAACCTAATCGGGAATGTTTGCGACTCAACTGAAAGTTGGTGTTACCTGTTGACTGTCACTGTTACCACATCAGAATGACATCCAGCCATTCTTGTCCGGTGTAGCCACAGATCAGTGAAATGCTCTTTACCTTGAATAGTCCCGGTGAAGCTAAAAGATGTCCACAGTGTCCTGTGGAAATTGGACTTGAGGAAAAAGAAGCAGCAGAAATGAATGGAGATGGAGTTAAGGGAGGGTGGAAAGGAAGCTGGAGTGAAGAAGAGAAACCCCAGGGGAGAGAGGTGCCCAGGACGAGGGACCACACCCCTGGTCTTTGAGTCGCAGCATTTCACATCGCACCTGGCAACAGGCAGGGACTCAGCACCTTCTTATCACATTGAAACATGAGGAAGGACAAAATGTCAGTGACTTCCCCGGACTGCATTTGCTGCTGGGGTGGTGCACGCTGTGTGTTCTTGGAGCATGATGAGTGAGGCTGGACACGGACTCTGGTTTTGATGCGTTCAAAGCTTCCAAGTTTTTCCTTCAGGTCTAGGGTCAAGGTGACAGTCCTCACTAGTACCATTTGAGCTTGTGGTTGGCACTATTTGAGTCAGGCAGGCATTATGTATAAGACAGATTTTAGCATTTAAATTCTCCTCTGTGCCAGGAAAAACTTTTTATGTGGTTACAAAAGACATTCTGGTTACAAAATGAGTGTTATATTTACATATGGAATACTACATATTGATTATAATAATATAAATAACTCCACTATCTAGTTCACCATAATATTTAAATTATAAATTATCATAACTTATATTATTTTATATATACTGTATATTTTCTGAAATATTTTTATTATAGAATTTTACAACTATACTAGACATGTCATCAGATAACTCATAACACATAAATAGCCACATTAAAATTCAGAATCAAACTTGAACAGTAAAGAAGTCACTTAGGGAAGGTGATGAGGGAAGGAAAGAGACACCCTTGGGCGAGCTGTAGCACAGCCGTCTCACCGGCAGCCACGTAACCCTGTGGAGAATCCTGGAAATGAGCATCAGCCTTCAAATACGGCTGGTCTGGAGCTGGCTGGAGTTGGCCAAATTCCCACTTAAAACAATGGAGATGTCTGTGCTTGTGATACACAGGTAATGTGAACTCTCCTTCTATTTCCACCTGTATATTGACAGTTTAATCACTAAAACAGCCATCCACCAATTTCAGTGTTGTTTCATTACATAACGTAGGACGGACTCTTTTAGGAAGGGACTCAGTGAGTCACTGAAGAGTCCCACGGGCCCCGACACAAAGCAAAGGGGAAATGTGCAGTGTGCGTATCCCGGGCATATGGTCACAACATGGGGACTGGAAGGCCGAGGGGAGAAAGGATGAAAGACTGGGAACACTTCCAAATACCGAGAGAAATCCTTTTGGCTAAGAATAATGTACCTTCCGTGTCTTTCAAAAACTTCCATAACAGACGGGCTGTTGGGCCTCTCTCCTCACAGCAAGTTAAAAACAGTAGGGCCGATTCCAATTACGCCCTTGAGGAGATGGAGGAAAACATGGTCCAAACACTTCCAGCGTTTAGACGAACCACGAAGGTCAGTGATCAGCTGCGATAAAAGTCAGCCCCCCACACGCAGATGAGAGCGTGGAGCGCAGAGCACGTTCCCCCAGCCCTGCTTTGCACAGAATGTCACAGCTTTGAGAGGACGCAGGAGAGCGTTTTCTCCGCTGGCGCCTTTTTTTTTCTTTTTCATTTTATGCAGCGTAGTTGTGAAAGGTGTAAGAAGTTGGGGACGGATGTTTACAGCCTAGAGCTGAGTTCAGAAAGCCCCAGACGCATGTGGTCCCCTCCTCCCTGCTCTCTCGGCTGAGAAGCCAGCAGTCGCCCCTCAGGGTGACGAGAGCGTGTTAACATTGGTTCAATTTCACAAATTTTCTCCTCCTTTTTCCATCAAAGAGAGCACCTTCCAATTAAGTCCACCTGCCCGACGGAGTCTGCAACACATTTTCAGCAGGGGAAGCTGTCTTTTCAAGTAGGGTACGCACTTTTCTGTTCTTTCCTCTTCTTTTTTAATCTCAGTGGAGAAAATGAACATCACATGGTGGCGAACAGCCCCTCACAGCTCCGCACCGTGGACGGCTCCCTTGCCCTGACACCCAGGAAAGCTGTGAGGTGCTCCCACCGCCTGCCCGCGCTGCAGGCGTAATTTCACCGTGCACCCTGCCATCCTCTTCCACATGCTGCTCAGAAGGCGCCAGGGAGTGGGGCCCACCGGATCTCCCCGGCACGTCCGTGGATCAGAATGCCCTTAAGGAAGCTCTGGACTGCTGAAGGATAAAGTGAAGGCAAGAAAAAAAATGCGTTTAATGTTTTGGGCAGTTCTCTTCAGAACTATTTCCCTCACTATCTTTGCAGGTGTTTGGTTGTGGGGATGGCCAAAGGTTTCCTGGGACGGGAGGGGACGGCTGAGCTCTGTCTCCAGTGTCATCTCCACACTGCATGGCTCTTAGCAACCCTGGGTGCTGGCTGCCTGGTTTCCCAGTGCAGTAGGGATGGTAGCGCCAAATCAGGACTCACAGAGAACAGGAGCTTTGGAAATGCGGACGGGTCCCTCAACACATGAGTTTTCTTCCTTCTTTTATTTAGTCCCCTCTTGTCTCTCCTTCCTTTCCTAGTTTTTTTTTTTTTTTTTTTTTTTTTTGCTGTTGTTGTTGTTTATTGGTTTCTATCTTTTAATGCATCTTTTCTCCTAAAAGATTTAGAAAAATATGTGGCATGATGTTATTAATTCTGGCTGGTGAGACAGGGCTGCGCATTATATCATTCTTTGAACTTTCTGTGCTTTAAACATATTCTCTGAACAAAAATGAAAGTGAAACAAAGTGAAGGTGATTTAAAAACTGCAAGCAGCCTACAGAGGTCACACCATTTGGTGCAGGAAGAGGTAGAAAAGGAGGGTTTATCCCAATCTGAGTCTGCTAAAACCATCTAAGTATTAATAGAAATTTTCCAAAACCACCCCTTAAAATGAAATAGAGTTTTTTCACCAGGTCTCAAATCTGAAGTTTAGGAAATGCCTAGGTTAAGAGGCTTGAAACAAGGAAAACATAGTTGTACACGGAAAACATATAATTAAGATTTTGCATATTTGGACTCAATTAAGGATCTCTAAATTGTGACATCACACATACATGCACACACATACACACACATGCATGAACATGCACAAATACTATAAATTATGGAAACAAAACAATTAACTATGAGAAATACAGAGCACTGGCAGATGTTTTCAAAGGAGTTAAAGTTAGAGAAATATTGACAGTAGCTAAGCATATCCAATTCAGCTACACTCACATCACGATTCACATCTAAATATATCTTATCGTGGAAAAATCCACACACCGTCACCCCTCCTTAGATGGGGTATAAAAGACACACCTCACAATAGATCAAGGTCGATGCCCCGACTGGACAGCAGAGGCCTGGCCCTCACACTGGGCCGCCCTTCACCTAGCACAACCTCCCTCTTCCCACGTGGTGCTCTGGTTGGCTCCCTGCATGAGCCCAGTTCAGTGGTGACCTTATTTCTCATGTCTGAGAAACCTTTCTCTGTTCCAAAAGTCGAATTTGGTAAATGGCCTCAGCAACACGCAGATAAGGGTCAGAATAGTCGTGATTGCTGTGGGCAGCGTTTGCTCCCATCTTCCTATCAAAGATATTGGCAGGATATTAGATAGCAACTACCTCTTTCTTTCGGTATTGATAAGTGTCCCCAAGCTCAGGAAAGAAATCTCTTAATTTTTCGCTGCATTCTGCCCTCCCTTACCTTCAGTCATGCACACCTGTAGTCACCTGCAGCTCCTCACACAACCTGCGGCACCGTGACTTGGCCTCTCGTGCAGCCAGGTGATACTCCCCTGATTAGAATCATTTCTAAAATCTTCCAGGTATGACGAGCTGCGCAAACCTCCACCGCTTCCTCGCCCTGTGTCCTCAGCATCTTGTTTGACTTCTTCTTTCTCAGTCTTCTGAAAATTGGGTGTAATAAGAGTACCCGCTTTACAGGATAATAACAGTATGAAAAGAATGAGTCTTAATCACCAAGTACAGTAATTTAAAAAATACTTAAATCAATGTTGTTGTCTTTTGGTGGTAGTTGTTAGAAATCTGAAACAAACCAGCCATGCATTTTGAAATACCATTTTACAAAACAGTATATAAAAGATGGCCTTTACAATGGAATATTATTCAGCCTTTCACAAGAAGGGAATCCTGACATTTGCAGCAACGGGGATGAACCTGGAGGACATTATGTTAAGTGGAATAAGCCAGGCACAGAAAGACAAATACTGCGTGACCTCACTTAAGTATGGAATCTAAAAACATCAGACCCAAAGAAGTAAAGAGCAGATGGTGGTTGCCTGGGCTGGGGGTGGGAGGATATTGAGGAGATGCAGGTCACAGCGTACAAAATTTCAGATAGATGAGGGGGATAGTTCTGGAGATCTATGGCGTAGCATGGCAGCCACAGTTAGTAATAATATAGACTGGAAAATTGGTAAGAGAGTAGATCATAAATATTTTCATCACAAAAAAAAGGTAAGTATGTGCTATGAAGAGTATGTTAATTAGCTTGACTTAATCATCAATGCACAATGATTTAATTATACATGTATCAAAACACCATGTTGTACATTATAAATATATACCATTTTTATGTCAGTTAAGAGTTAATAAAGCTGAAAAAAATAACATATATGGCCTTAACAAGCTAAAGAAGGAGAGGCTGGGTGTGGTGGCTCGCGCCTGTAATCCAGCACCTTGGGAGGCCGAGGTGGGAGGATCGCTTGAGGACGAGAGTTGGAGGCCAGCCTGAGCAACATAGCCAGACCCTGTCTGTACAAAAAATTACAAAATTAGCCACGCGCGGTGGCACGTGCCTGGAGTCCCAGCTGCTCGGGAGGCTGAGGCGGGAGGATCCTTCGAGCCCAGGAGTTGGAGGCTGCAGCGAGCCGTGATGATGCCTCTGCGCTCCAGCTGGGGCGACGGACCGAGACTCTGTCTCACAAAAAGAAGAAGAACAAGAAGGAGAAAAAATAAAGAGAGAAGGAAGTGGGGGGAGGAGGGGAGGGGGGCGGAACAAAAGGCCGCTTTGGACATTGGTTCACAGCATCCAGGTGAGAGGGAGCTGGGCACGCCCCGTGGGACGGGCGCTCGGACCTCGCCGCGGGGCCCGGGAGCCAGCGCAGCGCCAGGGCCGGGGAGGAGGAACCCAGACCTTTGCCCACGGAGGGCTGAGGCCTTGGCGACTTCCGTGATTCATAATATTTTGCAGTGACCACGAGAGGAGCCTTCTCACTTATTAACACTGATAAAGCAATTCAAGACATTTCAGTGACCAAAATTCAAAATGTGCAGTTGCTTTCCAAAAACAGCCATGGAATACTCCGAAGGTAGACTTGTCACAGAGCCAAGGGAAGATGTGTTTGAAACTTTCTCTTTTCACGCCAACAGAGCTTGAGAAGACATTCCTGCCCAACGCATCTGGGCACGGATAATTTACAGACAGAAACCAGTGTGTCACTGTTCAGAGAAATGTTTAAATGTGTTGTGATTATTAGGCATCTGCTTAATTTGGTGGAACGAGAAAATTAATGGCCAAGATTTTACAAATATATATCAACCTCATCATTTTTAGGAATTTTGTGAAGCTAAATATAATATGCAGCCAAATAAAACATATTCCCTGCCTTTGGGCAGCTGAGAAGCTTCTCCGGGAGGCAGACAGGAGCACAGAATTATACTACAGGGTATCGAGTATTACGATAAAGGTATACACAAATTGTCACAGGAGAGAAAAGGGTGAAATTTTCTTTTGCCTGTGATAACCTGGTAAGAATTCTGAAAGAACATTGAATATCAACTAGACAGCAAATGTTGGATATAATGAGTAAATAATTCCCCTGTTCCTATTCCTCTTTACCTTGGAAATTGGATGGCATTGAGATATTGATTTGCAGTGTAAAAATACTTGGGTCCCTGAGTGCGGAATCTGCGCCTCTTCCATAGCTCCATCCCGGGCTGGACAAGTGCGTCCTGGGATGCTGAGTATTCAATCCAAGAGAATGAGGTGGTCCAGTTAGCAGAGGGGTGGAATTATTTTGTTTATGGTACACTGGTTTTGCTATGTCTATGCATATTCATTTAGGTTAAAAAAATTGTCCTTGTTCTCTTAAAATAATTTTGTAGATTGTGTTCTTTCAGCTTACTAAGACCTTGTAAAGCTGTGATAATAATTATCAAGTTAAACCTGTTGGTTCAGACATAAGTCTGCCTTACAAAACATATAAAGATATAAGACTGACGAATAGGCCTATCACCTTTCGCCTTATCCCTGAGGGTGTCTGTCGTCCCAGGGCACCCAACAAGGGAGCCCTGTCTTGGTGCTCTGCACAAATGCTTTGGCACAAACCATCAGAAACGTATAAATGTTACTTGCAATTAAGTAACACCTTAGGAAGCAATCTCTTTTTCTGTTGTTGTTTTTGTTTAGTAACAGGCACAACAAAACTGCAATTCCTGTGAAAAGGGTAGATGGTTATTGAAAACTTGACCTCACCCCTCTGCAGAAATGTGGTACCAGTGAACCAATGCTCTCCAGAGGGCTGTGCAGATCTGAGGCTCCAAGTGAAACATCCTACCCTCTCAGGTTGCTACTGGGACTTGTTAAGCTGCTGAAACCCGTGATGTTAGGAGAAGTGCACTTCTTGTGCACAGACTTCTGGCATTTTTCAAAATTGGAGGCCAGGCAGGTCATACCTTGTAGCATTGTGCTGTGAGCTTGCTGGCGTTCGGCCCTGAGCTGTGCTCAGAGTCACAGCCTGGCGTGGCTGCTTCAGACACTTCCCCCTTCGCGCTGCACTCCTCAACTTGGAGTCCTCATCGACCTGATGCCAGTAACTGCACAGACAGGTGCATCCAGAGGTACAGCATTATTTACAGGACCACAAAGGGTCTGGAGGACCTTGAAATATCACACCACAGTGGTTCCCTGTTGAGAAAATTCTGTGTCCCTGTAGGGGCAGAAAGAATAACTACACAGACCAAAACTGTTTCAGGATGCCACTTTATTTTTTTTTTCTTTCTGCAGGGCAAGTGTCTTATTTAATGAAAAGATAACTTTTTCTTGAGTATCTTGAAATGCTAAGGATTTTAAAAAAATTCTTGGTTGTAGTACAGTTTAGGATTGTTTATTTTCACACAGACAAAAACCAAACAAACAAAACACAAACACAAAAGCAAACACACACCAAATTCCTTCTTCTAGTATTGCTCTGGTCTAGTGGTCTAGAATATTTTCATGAAATTGGTCCAAAAGCATCAATAAATAACAGAAAGAATTATGGTCATAATTCACTGGTGTGAACAGTCTAGTATAAACATTTTTAAAGGGTGAAAATTATTTTATAATGCTTAAATAAAACTTAAAAAGAAAAAGAATTAATTCCTTCTACTCCATTGCACAAAGTGTTAACTGCCCACTTGCTTGTTATTTCACACCATTTGTACTCCTAGTCTTGGAAACATTCTGTGTCCTAATTTTTGCTAAACTTATTATTACAGAACTTTTGGGTTTACAGTGTTCATTATTATAATTTCCTCTTCCTCTCATAATGCTTTCCATCTGAGACAGGCACCAATGCCACCTGCCAAAACCTGTACCTGTTGGGGTCTCATAGTGACCAAGCCGCTTCCTGAGAGTCTGGGATGGAGGGCAGAGCAGAGCTGGGGGTGTGGTTAGAAAAAGGGGCCACGTCCAGGTGACACTACAGGGACTCCAACATCAAGCAGTGACTGTGTCGACTCTAACTCTGTGTTTTCTAGTTATTTGAGACAGTAAATGCACCCCCTACCACACACACATCCCACCATTTTTTCCTTAACTTGTGTTGTGTTTCTGTGATTTGTAACTCAGAGTCCTAGTGCTTGAGGATACAGAATTGTGGTTTTCTCAACCAGTCTGGAAGAGTCCTGGCCCAAGAGCAGAAATGACTGTACCACAGTGATAATCACACACAATTATTTGAGAGGAAGAGAGTGATGAATAGACCAGAAGCCTTCACCGGAGAGCTGTCTGCGCAGACCGACCCCCTGCCCTGGACGATACGCCTCTGAATGTGCTTGGTGGTGCTGATGACATTTAAATGTCCATCACGAATCTCTAGTGACCGGAGTGGCCATCTAGTTCCCAGGACGTGGTGAGGTGGCAAAGGGAGATTCTAGAGGAGGGGGTGGGAAAGGGAGCGGGGAGAGAGCCAGGAAGAGAGAACATGTTCCAAGTCAGAGACAACTGATTTACAGTACATTTTCTGGAGTATGGTATTTTAAAGTGACAAAGATTTTTACAGCTCTTCACCTATTAGCCAGTTAGATTGGAAGCAACAGAAACTGGCCCTGGGTAACTTAAGCGAAAGAAAACGTGCTGGACATATATGAGGGACTCAGAGGCGGGGAACCAGGTTTGGGAGCGAGAAGAGAGGTGGCATGTTGCAGACAGCAGAGGCGCAGGCAGGTGCCACAGCGGGAGCCTGCTCAGGCTCTGCCTCCACGGCAGGTGACATAGCCACTTACTCGGCGCTCGTCTGACCCGGCAGCACTTTGGGAAGTGGGGGGACCACAGCTCTGACATGAACTTTTGGAAAGGGAATGTGGCGGTGAGGGAGAATCCTGTCTCTCCTCGCACTGTATTGAGGGACAAGCACCTGCAATTATAATTACTCAAATACTAATCAACATCGAAGGGAGGTGATTCCCCCAAAGGCGGGGGTGCTACTAACAAGGGGGATTCAAATGGTGTTAGCCAAGGGCTTGCAGCAGCTCACACCCACACCAGCAAAACCCATGACTTTACTAATATTTTATATGTGCCAATATGTACAGCATTCCTGTTTTATTTAGTAACTCACGCCATTTAACCATTTAAAATAATGTCCTATGTTTGATCCCTTTGATGTTATTAAAATTTGGTTAGTTTCTTTGAGTTTAGCAATGATATGAATTTTCCATTTACCTTCTACCCTTCACCTCATGTGAATTATTTGCATATTTTAATATTTTTAATTTAAAAATTACCCATTTTTGGGTGCCTGGTAGTCTTGAGACACTATGCCATTCTCTTCTCTTGACAGATAGGATAACGCTTCCCTTGTGAAGACGACTTTGGGACATTTTATTTACTCGCCATGTATCACATTGGAAACGATTGTGCTAGACAGACATTTTTGGCTCTGCTGGCATCACGGTCACCGGCACGGGCTGAATCTGCTTAGGGCAGATGAGCATGCAGATCACTTAGGGCCTCACAAGCAGGTGGATGAAGGAGAAGGAGGCCTCAGGCACAGGATGGCCTGGGGAAGAGCAGGGAAAGAGGAGGTGAGGCTTGGAGCGGTGCTGGGACCAGACACAGCAGACTTTCCGTTCATTCATTCCTTCATGTATTCATTCAATGAGCACCTGCTCAGCACCTGCTGTGAGCTGGGCGTCATTCAAGGTCTTGGCAAGAGGCGGCTGTGTTGGTTTGCTAGGGCTGCCAGAACAAGCACCACAGACTGGGAGCTTAAATGATGAAATTTATTGTCTCACGGTTTTGGAGGCCAGAAGTCTGAGATCAAGGTGTCGGCAGGGTTGGTTCCTGCTGAGGCTTCTCTGCTTGGTGTGAAGGCTTCTCCCTAATGTCCTCACAGGGGGATCCCTCTGTGCGTGTCTGTGTCCTCACCTCCTCTTCTTACAAGTACACCAGTCAGATTGGATTAGGGCCCACCCTCATGTCAACTCAATTACCTCTGTAAACACCTAGCTCCAGACACAGTCACATCCTTGGGGACCGAGGTTGGGGCTTCAACATAGGAGTTTGAGGAGTAGGGCACAGTCACAGCAGAGCAGTGAAGTAAACAAATAAAAATGCGGCCACCTGGGGCGTTGGAGTGACTGAGACAGAGGTGGTAGAGTGAGCCAGTAGCATCCCTGTGTCCCAGACACTGAGGGCACGGGAAGGAAATGCAGCAGTGACTGGGGCAGGAGTGGGGCTCAGAAATCCACCCCAGGGGACAGCATTTGAAGGTATGCCTGCCGTCCCAGGGACTTCTGACTCTACTCCCTGGACAACAAGGGACGGTGAAGATGATAGGCAGGAGGTTAACGTGGTGGCGGGGAAGGTATCACATGTCACGTCTGGACATTTCCCATGCTGTCCCCTCCCCCAGGATGACTGCTGGTGGCGTCCTGCAGACACTCGTGACACTGCTGCACAGGATGTCCAGATGAACTCCCACCCGAAGTCCCCCACCTTCAAATTTGCCCACACGGCAGCCAGAGCAACCATCTGAATGTGGACCCTGCCATGTCACACCCCCATGTAATATCCCGCCTCACTCTGTATCTCCAGAACAAAACTTCTTGGGGGAACTTCATGTCATTTCAAGAGACAGGCAGTACAGTAATTTTGCTCTTTGTTAAATAAGCAGCATGCATATAATATGTCCATGAGAACGACTAATTTATTTCAGGATTTGTGGTGGTCCTGTACTAGTATCATTCAATCTCAGGTAACAGACTATCTCAGGTAACAGAAAAGCAAAACTATCACCTTAAACTCCATGAAGTTATTTATGGCACAAAGGCAGTTTTGTCTGTTTGTCAACCTTAGGACATACCGGCTGTGGTGAGCAGGTCCATGGACACGGGCGGGCGGGCGTCCACAGGGCCCTGCCTACCTGTCGCCACACACACCTCGCCTGCCCTCCGTGTGCCCAGCCGCGGCGGAGCTCCGCATGTCCTTCCCCTGGGACTGGAGCATCCTTTACACCCACCCTGCATGTGTCACCCGTGTCGTCTCTCAGGACCCAGCTCAGGCCCCAAGCTTTTCAGGAACCCCTCCTCCCCCCACCTCCTCCCACAAGAGGCTGGTGACAAATGCCTGTGATGTTCCTGAGCTGTGCGGGTAAGCCCTGCATGTGTCCTCCCATTGGAGCCCCCAAACGCACTCCTGTTATCCCAGCCCATAGATGAGGACACTGAGGAATAGAGACATTAAGTTACCCGGCCAGCGCCAAATGGCTGGCAGCTGGCAAAGCCTGGATTCCATGTGACGTCATGTCTCAAGGGCACATACTCCCAGCGTGCCCCTGTTGGTTTTCTCCACAGGCCTGTTTGCATCATCGGGTTTGCCTCTTGTGTTATCATCCCCTGCATGTCCGACCTGGAGAAAGGAATAGGCTGTGGGCAGCAGCTCCGTGTCTGCCTCACAGCTGGCATTTGATCAACACCTGTTGAATCATTCATTCGGTCATGGGGTATGATTTCCTCCACCTCTAAGATGCATCTGACTTTTAGTTTGCATTCCACCATTACAAACTTTATCTCCTGTGGAGGAAAAGACAAGACAGATTAGGGATCAGAGCAAATTCTTATTTTGAAAATGTAAGTTACAATGTGAAGCCCATGTATTAAAATTTTGTTTAAGAGAAGCACACAGATTGGATGAGTACATTACTCAAGTTATTTGTGAAGTCTTTTGTAGATGTGTTTATTATCTAATAAGCAAATGACAGTCGGACATTCTCACACTCCCTTGGGCCAAGTGGACACAGCCTCCAAGGTCATGGTTAGGAGGACATGACTGTGCCCCTGAGTTTCTTGGCAGAATAAGCTGCACTGTTCCCGGAGATGGTGGCCCCAGCAGGACCTGTTCTTTGCTGAATCACACAGGCCCACAACACTTTGGATTTTTCTCTTCATCATTTATTTCCTGTCTCCCTTGCATGCCATCATGTGCAAATCTGAAAAAAACAATTATTCCTTCCCATAAATTAAAAAAAAAAGAATTCTTATGTGATGTGCCCCATAGACTGGTGTGAGGGCCATTATCAAGATTTATTGGCTTGGAGGAGTCACATTTTCTTGGGCACTAAAGAGCCTAAACATTAGTATCTAGACTAAACATTTCTTGGTCCTGGCAGCTTTCTTTTCTTTCTTTTTTTAAATTTGTTCTAATTGGTTTTTTAATGCCGAAGCTCTTCTTTCCTTATAGTACAAGTTTTCCTTTTTTGTGTGGCAGATGGGACCATATAAAATTCCTATGATTTCCCCTCAGCTTTGTCAATTAGTTATATTAACCGGTCATTTGACAGAGTTGCATGTCCAAGTTCAAGCCAATTCTTTTTAAAAATACCATAAATCTTTTACCTTTCAACAGACTATTGACTAAGCTGTTGCAAACATTTATTATCCTTGGATATACCTTTTCACTCACAAAACCATTGTCACAATAAATATATTTTTATTCATCACAAGAAATTAGATTGTATATAAAATATGAAATGTAGAAGGAATTTTTAAGTTATCTGGTTTTTAAAATCAGTATAAATACTCCAAAGGGATTGTTCAGACCTTCAAGATTTCCTATGTGTTCTGCCCTCAATTTTCCAATCAATGAAATCATATATGCAAACATTTTAACACATATATAACTAAAAGGTATAAAAAAATAGCAAATTTTCCCCTATGCTTAACGTGATGTCCAAATGTTGCAGGAGGCTCATATATAGCTAAACTTCTTGACTTCAGAGAGGTCGCCCAATAGACTGTGGAAGTGACATACCTGTCAGGCACCTGGGGCGGGGCCTCAGGTGCACATCAGCAGTCCAGCCAGGAACCGTGACACGCCCAGTGCTCTCTGGAGGGTCTTCTGCAAGCTCTCACAGAGATGAACACCTAGGAAACTGTAGGGGCCGGGTTTCCAGCTCAGAAACTCCAATTCCAACAACTACACTAACCTGTGGCTTGTCAACTATGTGAAAATAAAGAGACTTGCATATTGATAAGGCAGTAATGGGACAAAAATGACAATGCTAACATCTGCAAAGACACAATGACAAATATAGTCACAGTTCGTATGTACCAAGTTGATTGTGTCTTTAGTTATAATTGGCTAAAAAACCCCACAAAAAAACCAAAAAACAACATAACTTCATATGTTCTCAGTTCATATTGCCTTCCTAAGTCTGGAATCGTGGCCTGGCTCTCTAAATTCCTTCACTCCCCAGCTCATCCTTTATTAATTGCGCCATTATGGACACTTCTCTGTGTCTCAGTTTCCTCAAAGGGTTGGGGTGAATTAAATGAGACCCGTTCTCTCCAGCAGGCTTGGCCGTTGCTGTCATGTTCTTACAGTAGCTTTGCCTCTGCGTAAGTGCCCCTCCCTGATCAGCCTCCCTCATGCTTGGGTTTATTCTCTCTATAGTTTGTGGACTTCGAATCTACATCCCACAGGTATGTAACGAGCATTAAGTGCAATGTTCTCATGCGTGGCTTTCCAGTCCCTGGCATGCCGGTTTGCTTTACACATTTTAATATTTCTGTACTAGTGATTTTTATTTATCCTGTTTATTTTTATTTATACACTGGTATTAAACTAATGGGTTGAATTAATGATGTTTAAGAGTCAAGTGAGTACGGCAGTAATACTACTTTTATTTTCAGTGCTTTATTTATAATATATCTCTGCTCTTGTAAAGGTTTTTCCAAGGGGCTAACACAACCTCAGTCCTCCTCTTCTTTTGGTGCCTTTGCCTTTGTTGACTGGAAAGCATCATGGTTACTAGGTTTTATTATGCTGCTGACCGATTTTCTAATTGCCTCTATAATAAAGTGCTTATTTATTAGTATATATCACCATATATAATAATCTCTGTGCTTAATTCTAAAATCCTTATTTGACTAAAATTCATTCCAATTTTCATCAGTGAGACCTCAATTCTATATAAGGTTTTATAACTGAGTAAATGCATTGTGATGAGATGCAATTCTATACAGTGTTTCCATAGTCACCCATGGATACAGGAAGAGAGAAAGGATTATTTTCAAGAAGGCTCTTTAGAGTTAAACATTGGTACAGTGAACTAGAGAGAGATATACAGGTTATTAACCATCACCAGAATTTTTCATTAAAAATCAGTAAAATTATGGTCACAAATCTAGATAGTAAATTCCTTCTTTAAATCAGTGAATAACCAAAAAATTCAGAATCATATTTACTAAGATTTTAAGTGAAAATCTTTTATATGTGCATATATTTATGTACTATTGTGATTGTTATTAATATATTTATGTATTTTTCTTGTTGATGCATCTAGAAATTATAGTGAAAAAAAGCTTAAGAAGAAATGATCTGTTTTTACAAGGATGATTTGGGGAAGGAAATACATAAAATAGATGTGTATGATCAACTAATTAATTAAATGATGTAATGGGAATTTAGAGATGAGAGAAATCCTCAACACCAGAGTAGTTAGAAAATTCTTCGTGTGTGTGATGCCACTTATGCTGGTTTCAGAAGGCTGGAAGGAAGGTAGGAGACGAGGTAGCAACAACTGTTCTTTTCTTCCCTGGGGGGGCGAGATGAGTCCTGTGAAAACAGCACTAGACTAAAATCCAGCATTTCTGGGTTTAAAACTTCATTGTCACTAACTGGCTGTGGGTCCTTGGGCAAGTCATGAGAAATTTCTCCCCATAAAGCCAGAGCACTGGTGTCTGAGACTCTTCCAGCTCTTAAATTCGATGCTTCTAAGGAAGCTTTTAAAGTGCAGGGCCGGGTGGAGGGAAGGCAGCAGCCCCACCTCTCCTGCTGCTCGGGTCCCAAGAGAGGAGGCCTTTGCCCTCGGGGAGGGGAGCCAGCCTGCCAATCCTCACAAAGCATCCACAGGCAACAAAGAAGATCGAAGTACACATGGAGGATGGGCCCCATCACTTTCCTCTTGGCTTTCTTGATAAAACATAAATTATGTTTTTTACCCTACGGAGATTATTTGTTCATCTTTCTCCTGGTAGCTGGCCCCAGAGGCTCTGGAGTATCTCGTCAGAAATTCCTGCCACTGATTTGAGATCCCTGAAAGCATTTCCTGAAACACTTTGAACTCCAGCAAGACTGCTGAGTTATTTCTTCTAGTGATACATCTATCAAATACTTATAAATACTCATAAAGTTAGGGCCTTAAGGATGTGTGTGTGCATGCTTGTGTGCATGTTCCTGTGTATGTAACACACACATACATATGTATGAAATTTATCTCTGCAATTTCATACATTAATGGAAGCTACTTTCTAAAAGGATCTGCTTTCCCATTCTGTCCAAAAAGTAACATTAATAATAGACTTCGTCCTGAAAAATATACACAAATGAACATGAAAATAATCATAGTACAAGTAAGTGTGGGAAAAATGCAAAGAATTTAACAAAGCAGATATTTTTACTGAAACCCCAGATAAAAAAAATTATTATTATTTGAGTTAGTGCAAAAGGAATACAACTCAGACTGACGCAGTGAAAGACCCCGTCAGTGCCCACCGTGGAGACGGGGAAGCGTTTGTGAACAGCTGTGTGTATGTGGGAGCGTCACGCCTGCTTCCAAACCAAACATTTACTCAGACTACGGGGATAGTGCGTTGTCTTTGTTGTTAAAGTTACATAGTTATTTTAATATCTAAAAGTGATGATTTGACACTTATCTACCACAATGCAAAGGAAATAGGAATTTTCACTAAAATAGTGAAAGACCATTGTCAAGAGAAAAACAATGTGCTATGAACTGGGAGGAAAAGAAGCCACCGGAGATATGCACACTTGAGTCCCACAAGCATAACCCTCCCTGGACACCAGGGAAGACAATCCATAAACACTCAAGAGTCAGTCTGAAGTCACCTATCACCCTCCAGCTTCCTTCACCCCAGCATTTCTCAACCCTGAAACTATTGGCATTTGGGGCCAGAAAGGTTGTTGGGAGCTGTCTCATGTCCAGCAGCACCTCTGGATTGTCCCCACTAGATGCCAGTACAACCTCTTCCCTCTCCAGTGTGACAGCCAAAATGTCTCCAGACATTGCCAAATGTCCCTAGCGTTAGGGTGGGAGGGCAGCCCCCTGAGAATTGCTGCTGCAAACCCCTCTGGCTAGGAACAGGGTTACCCACTCAGGCCCAGTTGTGTTGTCACAGCAACCTGAGAACATTCTCAAAGTAAAATGGTGGGACCACAATTCAAGATACTTCACTTTTAAGTATGAGGCAAAGTCTACTAACTGGATGATATAAACACATTTAATGATACAATTTACACCACTTGGATACAGATTTTCCCTCTAAGTGGACATAGCCACAGTTAAATTTAATGAATTTAAATAAATTCAACTTGGTCCCTTGAACTAATGGAAAAATGACCCATTTTTCCTGAGTTAATAACTTGAAAATTATTTCTGTTGTACAGAGAATAAATGCAAGTATTTTTTTTCAGAGCAAATAATTCATAGCAATGAAGAGAAATACCGTACTCAGTGTTTGTGATTAATCCATCAGGGTCTATAAGGTGTCCCCTCACAAAGATTGAGTTAATCCAAAGGGCCTGTACATGAGGAACATGCACCACCTGCCCCAACCTGGTGGTGGGACCCAGGTCAGTAACTCTTGAGGGTGCTGGGGGACGTGCAAGGTGTCAGAGCTGTGAACGAAGGAGCCACTCCCAGCATCTCGTGGGCTCATATTTGTGCTGAAATCTGTCTTCATAGAAGACAGACTGCATCACTGAGATAAATCTCTTCATTCCATCTTAATCATCAATTCTTTACTGGCCATTTTCATTAAGCTATCTCCCAGGAGATGTTTTAATAGATATGTTCATTTCTGTGAATTTCAACATCAAGATACCAAGCTAAAGTCTTTATTGTTCTATTTCCAAGATATTTTAAGGTTGGCCTTCCCAGACCCACCGCATCTTCTCCCTGTTCTGGCACGGTACCTACTACAGCTAGAAGAGTCAGGCCTGCCAGGAAGGGATGTGTCGGGAGCTGGGGAAAAGCCTATGGCCTGAGTCAGCACCACATGATGACAGTGACTGCTCTTTACCCCTGAAGACACGCTTTCCTTTTGGTTCTATACAAACTCAAATCCACAGCAATTATCATAACAGCCGACAGGTTTATTTGCATGTACCTGCTTAAGCATTGGCTTATGTCATTGTACAACCTAAGAGTCTGACATTGCCTTTGTCTACATTTTTCAAAACAGGTAAGTGGAGACTTGGAGAAGTTAGCAGAATTCACATCCAGGACACTGTGGTGTCAGACTCCCCTCTGTCACTGCACATTGCTGCTTCCCATGCAGTTGCTATTGGAGGAAGACCCCACAAATGTATAAAAATGTTTTTGGATTTTCTAATCAAGGTGTTCACCACTGCTTACAATGTTTTAAGTACAGATGTTATAGAAATGTGTGTGTGTGTATAAATTATTATGACCTGCAGATTTATCAAACTTTGCACTTTAAGTTCTTTGCTTGCTTACTAACCGCCAGCAACGGGGATCCTTTGAAGGTGGTGGCAGGGCAGCCACATGTGAAAACTATAATAATAGGAAGGATTTTATCATAGAACTTCTAAAGACGGACACTTGTTTCAGATCTTGGATGCCACATAGACCCAACATGGTGCTTCTATTGTTGATTTCAAGCTTTCATGATCCTACTGTCAGCCCACATCTGAGTTGTTACACCTGTGATATTGCTGAGACACCGTACAACCTTCAGAACCTGTTCAGAGGTTCCGATGCATGAGCTCAGGACACAGACATAAGCAAAACGCTTTCTCCTTGGCAACATCTGGCTCACCCTCCACCCTTTATAGGTCCTTTGAGATCTCGTTGTATTGCCACCATCTTGGCTCCCACATCCCCTTTCCCTCATTACCAAACTGTAGGCCTGTGGCGTGTCCCCTCGTGTGAGTCAGTGCTGACGTGGGCTGTCCCGGAAGCTGAGGTTGGACAGAAAAAGACAAGTGAGGGATGTTACTATCCCATATCAGGATCAAGCTATCTGTGCGTGCTATCGTCTACATTCTTTGGCCCACAGCAGTATACCGTGAGAGATTTTGTCCAAGGCCTGCTATAGCCTGGATGCACCAGGATGACAGTGTGTACTCTTTTATTCTGCCTGACTTTCCTCTGGCAAGACCTTCCTGGAAGGTAGGGACTGAATCTTTCCTGTTCTCCACCCAGTTTCCAATACTTTCTATACTGCTTGACGCACATTGAATGAATAATTATTGAATCAATAAATGAATGAATGAATGAATGAATGAAAACTAATCCCATTGCAGAAAGAAATGGGATTTATCAGGTGAAAAATACTCTAAATTAAAAATGACAGACTCCCCCAAATTAGCAAATGATTACTAAGCAAGACAATACTAAGTCATACACAGTATTTACTTAGGATAAATGCCAGGTTAAATAGTCCACAGCTTTGGCAAAACTTTCATACTTTATTTGACAATCAAACTAGTTTGAATTTCTACCGTTCCTTAATCTTCAGCAGTAACTTCATTTGCATGTTCTCAGTTCATTGTAATATTTTATATCTAGGCTAGAAGACTTTGTGCTAGCATAAAACATCCCAGGCTACTTTCATGAACTTCTATTCTGTTCCAAGCTTCAATTCCTTCATATAAATAGGTTCCCAGAATTTTATTATAAATAATTTTCAGCACGTGACATAGTTGAAAATATTTAATACCAACATGCCCACCACCTATATTCTACCAATAACATTTTCCTATGCTTGTTTTACACACTTTATTCATCCATCCATTCATCCATCATTCTTTTATTCTGATAACAGTTCACATTAAATTGCAGCATTCAGTATCTGGAGTTCAATACTTGTTTATAGGTTTTTGTTTAGATATAAAATTGACATTTAATGAAATACAATAATCCTAAGTGTTTACTCACTGAATTTTGGCAAATGCATATACATGTGTAACCTAAACTCCTCTAAAGATACAGAACCTTGTACAACCTCACGACTTCAGAAAATTCTCTCAGGTCCTGTACCAGCCAAACCTACCCTACAACCTCCGGGAATACTTCCATTCTGCTTTGGATTTTTTTGGTGGTTATTGTGTGAGGTTATTTGTTTGTTTTTTGTTTTTGTTTTTGTTTTATTTTACCATTGATTAGATTTGCTTGAGATTTAATTCATATAAATAGAATCATACACTGTGTACTTTGTTATGTGTAATGTTTCTTTCACTCAGACTAATGTCTCATTCAGCATAAAGCAATGATACATCTACTGCATGCCTCAAAATCATGTTACTTTTTATTGCTGAGTAATATTCCATTATTTGAATGTGCCACTGTTTATCCATTTTCTCCTTGATGGATTCCTTGCCTATTTCCTGCATTTTGCTATTATAAACACACATGCCGTGAGCATTTCTGTGCATATTTTTTGTGGACATGCTTTCATCTCTCTTGAGTAAATGCCTAAGATTAGAATTGCTAAGCCATAGGATAATAGTGTGTTTAGTTTAACAGAAAACTGCCAAACAGGTTACAAAGCATTTGTGCCCTTGCACATTCCCATCAGCAATATATAAGATTTTCAATTGCTCCACATCCTCAGCAAACTTCAATGTTATCATCTTTTTAATTTTCCGTCGTTCTAGTGAGTGTGTTGTGTGTTCTGAGGTTAATTTGCATTTCCCTGATGACTAAATATGGTTGAACACTTTTCCATGGGCTTAATGACCATTTTTATACTTTCTTACACAAAGTGTCCACCATAATCCTTTTGCCCAATTTTACTGGATTGTCTTTTTATTATTGAGCTGCAGGAGGTTAATTCTCTCAAATACACATTTGAAGGGTAATGCACCCCACAGGTTACTATGAAGAAAGAGATTTTGAAAAATTTGGTTTTCAGGAAATCTTTCCCTAGCAATATGTCTTCCTTGTTCATCTTTTTTATTATTTAAAGCATGGGCTAAGTAGCTTATTTTTGTCTTTATTGGTTTTGAAAGCTGCATGTCATTTTATGTATTTGTTTCCTGACGAAATTCTTGAAGTTTTTTACCTTAATTTCCTTATTGTTCTCTACACACAAACCCTTCTTTTAATCTTTTGCATGTATCCTTCTGAAATATGAGTTTATCAAAGGGCCCATTGTGCAGTGCCCGTGTGCTGGCTCTCTCTCTCTTTTTCTCCCGTCACCCTTTTAGGAATGGCCATATCGTGTATCAGAATGATGCTTTTGAAAGTCTGTATACTGCTCATCCTTTCCCGAGACCCTCAGAGTCACACTCCGTGTGCTCTGTGTGTCTCCTCTCAGCCTGCCTGTGGCCTCCTCTGGGGTCACTGTAAACTCCACGACGACATTGCAGCTTTTCCCCGGGATTTCTGTCTCTTCCACTTGAACCAACAGCCAGTTACTGTTGCTCGGCATCAATTCCAGGGTAACAGTTGCCTTTAATTCTCTCTCTACATTCTGGGAGATAAAATTGTCAGCAGAGCAAGTTTGAAACATATCAGATACAGTGTTTTAGCTGAATGAGACTTCCAGCAGATGCCTTGAAATTGGAATCTCCCACCAGAACAACGATGTCTCACTGTGTCACACTTGTGATCTGCGCCCCAAATGTGCACAGCTCATTCCTTCTATCTTGCAAGCCTGGTCTGTTATATTCTTCAACCACAATGTGGTTTCTCTCTCTTTCCTTTTATCTTTAGGCAAGTCCTCTAGAGTGCAGCTTCCCCACAGATTTTAGGGAATTTTCATATAATTATATATCTTCTCTGACATACAGAGCTTATACTGCCCTGTTTCTAGGAGATCTGTTCTTTTTACTTAACAACTGCATTAGATCTTTCCCACAAATAGTTCATCTGTGTCCCATGATAGTTAATAAATCAGTTACCTCCATGTGCTAATGTCTCAGGTTCCCCTTGCGTGAGGGGCAGATCCTACGTTTTTGCCGTGTGACCCACAGGTGCTGGTCCCTCAGCATGGCCTGCTACTACTAGAGGTCCAGCCACTTCCTTTTTTGTCCTCTGGAAAATGTGATATTGCTTGCCATTCAGAAAGCTCAAGTTTGCCTCTAGGAAAAGCTTCCCATACCTGTCATATGATTCAGAGATTCATCTCAGTTATTTTAATTTCCGAAAGTCACCTTCCTAGGCATTTCTGTGTAGAAAGTTACCTGAGCTTAAGGATTGGGGAGCCGAGTTGCTTGCGGCTCTGCCCACAAGCCACGTGGTCTCTGTGCCTCTTTCTCAGTACCTGAGACTGAAGACCGACATTCTTGTTTCATAGGGTGATATTTGGGATGTAATGAGGCCGTGTTTGCAGGATCCATCTGTGAGCTACCAAAGAAATTAGATATTTGAGAGAAATTGCATATAAATTTGTATAAATTAACACCTGTTTTACATAACTGTATTGGAAATTAAAATAATATACCTACCTTAAATGGTAATACCTATGTATATGTATGCATATATGTATGTGTGTGCCTGTAAATATAATGTGTATATGTGTATGTGTGTGCATATATGCACACACACACATGATTGTGTCTTCAAAGCATTTTCAGGCATTCAAACATTTCTGCTCCTTGGCTTCCTTCTGCTCTGGAGACAGATAACAACTGTAACCCAGCCAATGCCAACTGCTAAGACTTAGTCCTAGAAAATCTACACTAAGGATAGTATTCCGTGGCACCATGTTGTTCCAAGCCATATTAGAGCCATATGAGAGCAATACCAATCCTGTCTTTATTTACAATTTTATATTTTCTTCATTATGGATATCTTGCAACCACTTTGATTTTTTAAACTTTGCATTAAAATATCATTTATCTTGATTACTGAATTTTTTACACTCCTTAAATTTTATGTTCCAGTTTAGTTCCTCTCTTGCATCTTCTTAGTCCTGACCCCATAAATATTTTGGGTTTGTTTAATGCTCAAATAATCCACAACAAATATGGAAATAGGCTTGTGGTGTTTTTCTTTCTCTCTAAATAACTGATAATTGCAAACAATGATTATTCCACTGTTTCCAGCCTTTACTTAGGTATTCCTTCTTAACATTTTTAAAGTTGTGGTATTAGTGATGAAGGACAAAACCCAATAATCCTGCTGTGAAAGGAAAGTCCCAGAATACTTCAGTAAAAATTAATAAAATATGGAGATGTATTCTGCAACAAGGTACACAGGGATTCCCGGGAATTGGAAAGTGAAGCTGCATGGCCCAGTGACAATCAGGTGGCAACACTTTCTTTTCAGGGCACAATACGTATTCCCCAGAGGAACCCATTCACTGCCAGGGACTAGCAGATCCAGTTCTGCTTTTCGGGATGGATGCCACCATCCATTATTTTCTGATGACACACACCTTACCAAAGGGCTTTCTACATTATAACATTTTAATGTTGTCACTTTTGGAGAATATTTTGTCTTTAAAGAAGAAAAGGTCAAGCCTGGAATGTTTTAGATAGCTTTGATAGAAATCAATACAGTGAAGGGCAAATTTTCTACAAAATATTTTTGAATGTTTTATTTATTGGACGTTCAGCTGTACAAATTAGACACATGGGATCTACTATGATTGGAAGCCAGGGGTATGATTGTTATAGAATGTCTGTAATACCATAACCACCACCACCCAAAAAGGAAGTTGTCCTAAAAAGTCTGACCACAAATGTGCAGTTAGATAAAGTAAATAAAAAGTGGCTTTGACTAATTTACCACAATCAGACTGAAGTTACTGGGCTTTACATCTTTCATTTGTAATATTCCACTTTTGCTGGTTTCTAATACTGGGTCAAATATATTTTGGAAAATATGGTTTCATAAGACTACTAAGCAGAGAATGACAAATACTAAAGTTGAATTGCTCCTGGTGATTGTAAATATTTTGATTTTAGGGTGCCTTTCTCTGTAAAGTACAATGACTGAAGATATGTTTTCCTGCATTTCTTATATGGTCAAGAGATTATAGACATGATTTCTTGAATTTTTATGTCAATAGGATTCTTCCTTCATCCCAGTAGTAAGAGATGGAAGTTGGTGCTTATAAGGTAGAAGGTGAGGGACCACCTCCACCCTTACAAGGGAAGACATTTGCAGAACTACTTTTTTCCCTCTATCAGTGGGTTTCTCTCTATCCTGCTCACTAGTTGTGTGACTTTGCTTTTCTCAGCCAGAGCCCTCTCCTGATAATTAGGTGGATAATGCCATTGTCACAGGACCCCAGGTTGGTTATTTGACATGATGCTGGTAAAGTGCTGTCATGGAGCCATGCACAGAATTCCTTCTCAGTAAGTTAGCCACTAGGAGTCCTCGACCGATTATAGGTGTGCAGATAGCTGTTAGTCACAGAGGCTGGATTTATCATCAAATAGGCCTAGCTCAAAAGCCAGGCAATTGCAAAGTTAGTAGAACTGACACCTTCCAATAACCAGAATATCAAAGGCATTTGCTCCACAATTGCACTACTTCAAATTATTTCTTCATAACACTACGGCCATATGGCCTCTGGCACCTCACTCTTCCCAATGTACTTTCTCTCCAGGAGTCTTTGAATAGGAAAACCTTCAATATATGTTCAACGAAGCACAAAGTTGTGCTGTGTACACTTAGTCATAATCATCATCATTTATGACACAAATTTTGTTGCTTGTTACTGATTTTCAAGAAGCACTTTTTATAGAAGGAGAAAAAGTGCCCTCACATAGAAACTGTTCCTGGTAAAGATACAATTTTAGCAAACATTTTACAGAAAATACACACTCTGAGAAAAGGAATTAAGACTTGAGTTGATGTAGAAACTGTTGGATTGGTTTCCCTTTGGAGGATCTAGACGACTCTTTCATCAGGACAAAACCCGGGCAAAGGAAGAGCCCAAGTGACACAGCCCTGTGGGACACCTTGAGGACCTGCAGCTTCCGTCACAGGCATCCTTGACCGCACCTTGCCAAAGATTAAACGAATGCTCCTTGATAGAATGTTTGGAACATTAATACCAAAAGCTGCTTGTTATGTTTAATCTCACTATTTTATCATTAAAGGATACATAGTATATTCCATAGTGTACATTCAATCATTTACAAAGAATATTTTTATTGTCTTTGTAAATGCAGAAGTTAAATACCAACTTCTAGTTATTTACAAGGAAAGATATCAGACTTTATCAATAAGCTGACTTCATCTCACAGTTTCGGACACCATTTTGATATCCAGAGAGGTCAAAAAGGGAAAACAGTACCCTCATAAGACAGGATTCCACCTGGTGTGTCACACCATTGTAGACGTTGGGAGCTTTCTCTGATCCCAGCAGTGTCCTTCAGTTGTGGGTGTTGGAACCCAGCTGGGCTGGTGATGCTGTCCTCTTAGAAATTTGGATGTGGGGCAAAACTCCAGTCCACCTTCGTCTAGTGGGTGACACTGTAAGATGTAAACACAAGGACCAGGGATAGCCATGTTCCACCCAGAGCTTGGGAGAGCCACCTCGTAAGCCCTATGTGCTTCCCTGCTTAGTCACCTGTTTCCCCTCTTCGAGGACACCAGACCCCATGCACACGGGCCTGTTGTCCTGCCTGGTTCCAGTGTGTTTTGGCAGAACTCTTCTGTAGCACCTCCTACTGTCTGCTCCTTAGATCTGGAGGAAAAGGTTATCATATATCCAAGACTGGGTTTTCTGTCCCTCATTTGTAAAAGAGTGATAAAGGATACAACTTTACAAGTCATTGTGTGGACTAGAGATAGTGTACATGAAACACACAGCAAGGAGCCTGGCACATAATGGGTACTCACTGTGCTGTGCTTTGACTGTTAGTCTTCACAGAACCCCTGGAAGAGCAGGGTCAATAGCCTCCCCTTTAGATGAGAAAAGAAGCTTGGAGAATTTCCATGTCTTGTCCCCACAAATGTACAGCAAGACACACTTCAAACTAGTTTCATCTTTCTCTCCCCGAAACTCACACTCCCCCCACTGTGCTCTCTATTGTACAGAGATCAATTCACCATGGCAGCAGGCAGAGGCAGGAGAAGAATTGCCTCCCATGCTCAGTTTTAAGATAAAAATAGCATATTATTGTTTCTATCTGAAATGAAATCCTACAATGATATTAATGTTTGAGCACCTACTGTGTGCCTGGCTTTTTCAGGCATTTTCGATATTACTACTGTCCACAAAAGTCTCTGCAGGGTGGACATTTCCACACGGTGAAAGACGGCAACGGGGGCAGAGGGAGGTAAGTGGCTGTTGGATTTCACACAGCTGCAAAGTGGTCACTCTGGGCTCCTCACCCGAGGTCAGCTGGGCTCCCCAGAGGGAGTCTCCCCACTTCCCACGCTTCCCTCCTGCACGTGAGACAAATTACCCAAGGATAGTTCATCCTTCACCAACTTATGCGGAAAGGGGAACCACTATATTGTAATTGGAAAGATAGAAATCATAAATAAAGGGTGATTCCTAAAGTTAAAAAGCCCACCCTAGATAGGAAATCTATTTTTCCTTGTGGTGGAGCTGGAGATCTCAAATTCCCCTGTGTCCTCTCAGCAGCACAGCAAGCTCCCATAGCTCCCACCAGAGTGAAGAACACGGCTCCACAAAGAAAGTGCAGGGAGCCCTTCCGCAGCCCTGGGATGGGGAGAAGGAGAGGTAACGTGTTTACATTTGGAAAACCAGACTTAGAAGAAACCCAAGCTACCTGGATGAAAAATGAAAATGCAAGAGGAAAAAAAAATACATGGCTTGGTAATGGTAATGAACCAATGATGAAACGTGTTCTAACTCTGAGATTCTCTCTAGTTAACATACAGGGTCTTTTGGACTTTGTCATGTTTTACATTTGTGATTGTTATGGAAAAACTCGATGTTTACTCCTGAGGATGGTACTTGCAAAGAGAGAGTCTGGGTAAGTGCCCTTTTGTCTTTTTAAAGAATCTACTTGAATGGCATGTGTTGTGGTTGTCTATACTCATGTAGAAAGACTTCAGTTGACAGTACCATTCCCCACCAAGGCACATTGGAGAGTTATCACAAAGAAGATGTGTCTGCGAGGTGATTTCAATAAAAAATGGAGTTGGGCCTCAAAGGAGTTCTATTAGAGGATTTATAATTAACATGAGGCAGAAGGTTCCAAAAATTGAATTTCATGCATAATTGTGGTGTTCATTACTGTTGATAATTACCATTACAAAACATTAAATATAACATGCGAATAATTTGGAGACTGCAAGGGTTAATAAAATTACTCTTGGAATGTAGTAGCAGGACTGTAGGTAAAAATAACAAGGATGTCATAATAAGTTGGAATGTGTGTTCATGTCCCAAAAGGTTTTTTACACATACTTACTTTTAAGCATTTGATAGTTACAGGGAAAATGTCAGGAAGACATTTTCAGAACTGCTAAAGGGCAGAGTCCTCAAAAGGACAGCTTTGTTGTATTGTTGTTGTTTTCCTTTTACAGGCAATAAGGTGTAATTCCTATCACCAAAAATGAGCACATTGCGCTGTGGTAGTGCCCACACATAGAATAGGTCAAATATATAAAACACACATATTTATTCCATGCTATTTTCCTTCAAGTTGCTTTTTTAAAAAAAGATTTAATTTTACATTTAGACACCTTTCCTTGCCAGTATACATATTTCTTTCTTCTAACGGTCACATAGTGGTCATCTGGAGTGGAACTGCACTCTAACGTATTTAATCCCCTTTTGATCAACAGTTATTTTTTTCCCTTTTTATGCTTGGCTATATGAATAATGCAGCAATGGGCATCCTTGTAATTATTCCTTTGTACCATGTCAGAATTCATACAAGATAGATCCTCGGGGCTGGGTGAATCTGAGTCTCGGGGCATGCTCATATTAAATTTTGACAGTCACTGCCCAGTTCTGCACTAGTATGTTTCTACCAGGCTTTTCAGCAATCATACAACCATGCTAATTTCCTGCATGCTCATCCCCTGCAGACGTGGCGCTGTTAACTCTGTCAAGATGAAGGACAATATAGCATTGATCTCGCTGGTGTTTCAAGTTGCCTATCTTGGATCACTAGTGAGGTTGCACATCTTTTTGAATAATTATTACCAACTTATATATCTTTTTTGCCCATTTTATTTCTTACCTGTTTTACTATTTTTTCTCACCAATTTATTAATTCTTTTATTAAGGATTTATGGTTGAGGCTTTCTCACAGTATAGCGTCTCTTTCCTCTTAGGGTGTGGTTTCCTCCATTTCCACTTTCTGGTTTTGTTGGTAACACCAGGGTAGTTGGGAAAATACTTCCCCTGTACAGATCTGCAGTCCTGCGGGGCCGACAGGAAGTGGAGACTCTCAGGCAGAGGGCGCAGAGAGCATTTCCTCTTAGGGACCCCACATGCCCACGCCAATCCTACCTGCTCCACCTGCTTTGGGTGCAGCATCCCGAATTCCCCTTGCCTTGGAGAGGGTTCTGCAGACCCAGGTTCAAGGAACACTCAGGACACCCAAACACTGCAACCAAATCTAAGAAAGTACAACATCAAATTCAGGAATTCTTCCTTTCATTATATTTTCTACGTGTTAGGAAATTTTGAAGTGAATTTCAGAGGCACAATTTTGGGGCAATGTAGACAGGTTAGGTATATAACACATTTTACTCGATAATAGGTATACATTTTAGTAATTACATAAAGTGTTTTTTAAGCTCAATTTTAACAACAATAGATTCAGAAAGAGATCACCAGGGATAATCGCTTATTTCCATTCTTGGCTTCCGTTGGACAAATGACATGGCACTGTTTACTTGTATTGCTAACACACAAGTACAACCCATAGTGTTGGTGGCATAACTGCCTTGACTCAACAAGATTCATTTAGTGTCTACCCTGTGGAGGGGACAGTACTAATTGTTGTGAAGGGGAAAGAGGCGTTTATAATCTAAACAGCAATCATTTCAATGTGCCTGTCATTTTAAAGTTCAAGGACGTTTCATATACATGATCTTTTTATTATCAGGGTTAACTTTACTCCAGCAAAAACAATCAAAATAAAATTTAGCATAAGAATTTTAGGAAATGTAAAGCCAAGATATTATTTAAGGGTTCTGAATTTATTCTAGAAATTGAGGTATGTTAATAATTTTGTGCACCAAGCCACAGCTTTGGTCACAAGCTGAAAATCTGTGGTCTCATGTGGCCCACAGTTCCAGGGTTGGGAGGATGTTTTGGTTCCTCCTAGCAGTGAAAACCTCAGGCCCATTTTGCCAAATCTTCCACTGGAATCTGGAATTGAAGCAAATATAGCAGGTCCCAACGTGCCGTGGCTTCACTCATAATTTTGGACTTTACGATGGTGCAAAAGCGATAATGCATTCAGTAGAAACAGAATTTTGAATTTTGAATTTTAATTTTAATTCAAAAATTTTAATAATGACTTTTTATAAAATAGGTTTTTCTTAGATGCTTTTGTCCAACTGTAGGCTAATGTACATGTTTTGAGCACATTTAAGGTGGGCAAAGCTAAGCTACCATGTTCCCTAGGTTAGGTGGATTAAATGCATTTTTAACTTATGATACCTCCAACTTACGATGGGTTTTTTGGGAGGTAACCTCGTCATAGCTGAGGAGCATCTGAATCTAAGCACAAGGCCTGCAGTGGCCTCATTTGTTCAGTTAATTAAAATTCTAGTTGCTGTGATCACTTTCATGGACAACCTTAAAACTACCCGATGCAGATGGTGCCCTCCCCCTCCCCATGTGACTAGTTAACTAGCTTGTGTTTGAGTGTTTCTCCTGTGTGTGAGTGGCAGTGGATGTCAACATGCATGAGCATGCGTGTGTTAGTGTGCGCGTGTGCTCCCGTGTGTGTCTGTGCGTCTGCATGTATGAGTGCTTCACTGTGTAACTGTCATTGTGTACATGTGTGACAGCACACGTGTGAGACCTAGGTCTGTGCCATGACGCACTCACATCACGCTGGTGACCTCGTGTCTGGAAAGCTGGAAACTACAGCTTTGCTAAACTCATGGCCTGGATCTGCAGGCTAAGATCTCATGAAAATGCTCTTGGATTTGACCTTACAACTATAATTTGTTTTAGTGGAGCAATTATTTTTTGCCAGCAACAGTTAAGCTGCAGGACTAATTGTTACAAATGACAAAATGATCTCTGTCTATGCCACAATAAACCATTTTATAATTGAAAATGGAGTATCAACAATGTGAAAGGACAGACAGAATAAAAAAAGAACTTTGGAAAATAAACAGAGTAAAACTTCAAAAATTTTGAATTCTCGAAAAGTTGAACTGTACAATTGTTGAAAAAACTGTAGTTGGATTAGGGAGTGAAACATGACTGGGTGACGTGATGGTGGTGGTCCTGCGACGATCTTCACAGGGAATGCATGGCTTGTGAGTGACATACAATCTGAGACCATATGCAGATTTTAATTATCACAAGTTTTTAAATTGGGGGAATACACCACTGATTTAGAGCATATTTTCATTTTAAGGAGTTTGTGTGTAATCTTAGGCCAAATTCTATGCATCAATAATAAAGAGGTCCTCAAATGCATCCAACACATGCCTTCATTGTGTGGTTACTCTAATTTGCATTTACCAAAAAGAAAAAAAAACAAAATCAAAACAAAAAATGCTTTTAACAAGGCAGTTTTTAAGGCCTTAAGAACAGCTGTGCAGGGTTTGGGGAGACGGCCACTTGTTAAGGTCTCCTCTGTCATCCTCCTGCTTTAACACTCCCTCTTTTATCTTGGAGCCCCGGCACAGAGTCTCCTTTGGGTCCTTCCCATGCATCCATCTCCTGCTGGGTCCTCCTTGGCCAGGCGCCCATTTGATCCCAGGTTCTGGGGCCCCCGATAGTAGAATGCCTCTGAAGTCACACTCCTAAACTTCTTGCCCCTGTGTCCCTTCTGCTTTGACCCAGGACTGCTGGTTCTCTTCTCTCTCAGCAGGAGAGACATCGGGTCCCTCCATCTACCGAGGGGAAGCCATCTCCACCCAAATGCACTGACTGATCCACGCAGGCCAGAAAGGAGCTGAGAACGCTTTTCTCAAAGGTCACTGATTGCTGAGCTGCTGACTGTCCACAGGGGCCTGGTAATACCTCCTTTCTTCTCTGTTCAGGTGCTAAGCCTTACCTGTGATTCTCATGGAGGCTGGCTGGAGGGCAAGGTCATTTACTGTGGGTGCCACCGGGGCCTGCTCCCTGGACCTCCAGTGGGGCTGCCCCCCAGGCCCCGGCCCAGGCACTGCAGGACTGGGGGACTCCTCCCTGCACAGCCCCTGGGGTGGAGAGAGGCCCTGCCAAGGCTGACCTCCCCAAGTCACCCACCAGACAAGACATCCCCCTCAGGGGGCAGTAAGGAAGGGCACTGCCAGAGCAGAAACAGTCAGTCCAGGCTAAGTTCCCATTTAGGGATATTTCTCTATTATCCAAGAGCCAAGGGTAAGAAATCTCCAATTCAACATTACTAAATTGACACTTAAAATGCTCTGAAGTATCTACATTCAGATTGATTAGGATTAAACAACAAATACTTTTTCTAGTCTTTGTAACTTAAGGGTCCGTTCTAGAAGCAACATTCACAAGGCAGTTTTCCTATTAAAAAAATCACTGAGGGCTCCTTTAGACCAGTGCTGTCCACTAAAAACATCAAAAGAGCTGCAAATGGGAGCCACTTATGCCATTAAGATTTTTCTTGTAGTCGCATAAGAAAGTGAAAGTAAATGCATGAAATTAAGTTTAACAATGCGTTATATGTAACCAATCTAAGGTAACATCGTTTCACATGTAATCAGTATAGAACCTTATTAATGAGTTATTGTACACACTTCTTCCCATGAAGTCTTTAAAATCCATCGTGTATGTTATACTTGCTGCACACCTCAGTGGACCGGCCACATTTCAGGTGCTCAAGAGCTATGTGTGGCTAATGACTGCTGTATTGGACAGTCCAGCTCTCCAAGGGTCAGCGGACTTTTTCTGGAAAACACAAATAGTAAGTACTGCAGGCTGCATTGCCATACGATCTCTGATCTCTGTTACAGCTACTGAACTCTGCAGTGAAAGAGGCCACATGCAATGTGTAATGAATGAGCATGGCTGTGTTCCAGTAAAGTTTATTTACAAAAACAGATGGCAGGCTGGATTTGGTCTGCAGGATGCAATCTGGCCAACCCCTGAGTCCTGGTGTAGACCAATACAATCTAGTGTCCAGCTCTTGATCAATAATAATCAGTAATATACAATAAAATATGTTAAAAATTTAATTTTTTCAGCTTCTGTAGCAATATTATTATGGACTCAACTGTGTCCCCCCCAGAATTTACATGTTAAAACTGTAACCCCAAATGTTACTGTAATTGGAGTTGAGGCCTTTGGAAGGTAATTATGTCATGCGGGACACCTCCAGAAGGCCATCTGCAAGCCAGAAAGAGAGCCCTCACCAGAACCCAACCACGCCAGCACCCTGAGCTCAGACTCCCAGCTTCCAGAACTATGAGGAGTAAATTTCTGTTGTTTAAACCACCCAGTCTGTGTTACTTTGTTATGGCAGCCCAAGCTGACTAATATAAATAGCATAGCCCTAAAAAGGCAATTTATACATTTAATTTTAAAATACCACACTTAAACCCCAAATATTCATTTATTTTAAAAAAAATCTCTTTAAAATTAAGATATTTAAAAGTTTTTATACCAATACATTTTCTTCCCTAAATATCTAGTAACTAATTTTTACCTCCTAATTAGTTATACTATCTAAATGAAATATCTAAATCAAAAAGCAAAGAACAGGGCCCTTGAAACTATTGACAAGCTATTCCAGGTGAGGTCATCTTTGGTTTTGCCACCCTAAACATTACACTAACAACCTACTCCCTGCCTCTTGTTTCTGTCTTATGTCTTATAAACCTAACTTCGAAAATATGCACAATTCTCCGCTGCATGTGGAAAGTGTATGGTGAACACATTGGGCAGATTGTATCAGCTCTGGGCAGAACCATCTACACATTTTTTTCAACAACATCAGAGGGTACTTATCCCCCTCTGTGAACTTTTTGCCTTCCTTTATACAAAGAACATTTGTTTAACACAATGATTGTATTTCTTTCATGTTATTTTTTGTGCAGTACAGTGGTGCTAAATTGCCTGTAGTTAATTTTGAGTGCTCAACTTGTTGCTTTTTTACTTATATTTCTTCTAATAAATACCTTGCTTTAATATTTCTCTCATGTGTTAATACTTAACACATTGTAAATACAAACTAGATCAATGCTATATTTCAACTTGTAAGTACCAGTTTATCTTTTTTGTTATTTTTTCCTTCCTCGATGGCATTATCCTCTCCCCCCACCATATCTGATTCTTTAGAGGAAGGAAGTGATCCGGGGCCCTATTCCCCTTTGTGTGCAGAAAGGATACTTCCTTGCTAGGTTTCTGGAGGAGCTCGCCAGTTAACGTGACATATTGTGAAAGTAACAGTCTTCCCACTGGCTTGTTTTGATGTGGACATTAAATCTTATCGTGAGAGGATATTTTTCGACTTGCTCTCACCTTTTCAATCTCAGAGTTGTGGGCAGTGCAATGCACAGTTTCTTTTGCTATTTCATGAGACCTTTGATAAGCTGTAAAGTGATACACATCTGCAACTTAATAGCTTAAAAATTTAATAAAAACTAAGGGAAATGAATATTGTTTTTTCTTGGAATATGTCAACAGAGAACATATTTCATGGTGTTTTAAACTTTAGTAGATATTTTGATAGAAATGCTTAATTTATCTGACACAGGTATCATTTTCATTATTTTCATTATGTAATGCAATCTAAATTTCAAGCTTATATGTGCTTTCAATGTACCAACTCACCCTTTTTAAGGAATAGCTCCTTGATTCAAGTTTAAAAGCAAACTCCTTCCAGAACTTCTCTCTTTCCCTGTGCCCTAAACCACTCAAGGTTAATTAGTTTTATTATGGCTAAACATGAAACTACATGTGATCATCATGTTCTCTTTACCAGGCCAAATCTTTTCTTGAATATGGACAGCTCTTAAGGCAATAGAAAATGAATTAGCTAATAGATACTCCCTATTTATTTGCAGGGACAAGTCCACCAGAAAGGATAGAAAACTTTAATTCCAGTATGTTTGACCCACTCTGACCCAGGCAGGTTCTGAATCAAGGCTTGAGAGACTGGGGACACGGACTTAAATAAACCTAGTTGCATCTCTTTATTTTGCAATAAAATTCAAGCCAGAGAGTTTTGACAATTACTCCAGTTCACATGTGACTTAGTCTCTTAATGGAACATAGGGGTTCACATTGTAGGGTCAAATCTCAGCGCACTTTGCTCTATCTACACAAGCACAAAGAAGACACCATTGCAACTGCTCAGCCTCCCTTTTCTACAAATAATTCCTTTATTTTTCTAAACATTTTTTCCTTTTTATTCACCAGGCATGCTCTTTAAGGCCTTTGAGTATTTTCAGTTCAATACCTAATAGATATTTGGAAACATGGGTTTAAATTCTCCAATGAGTTGCAAATCTGTTTTCAATGAATCCTAGTTTCATTTCACTGAAGCAAAAGCAAAAGGCTGTAAAGTTTCTGCGCCTTGAAATTCATTGAGGTTTTCTTTAAGTCCTCACATATGAGCAATTTTGTAGATGTTTCATAGGTACATTGAAGGAAAGAGGTATTTTCTATTTTTCCGAAACTAAATTGCTCATGCATCTATAATTCAATTTTTTTGTTTAAGTAATTCAGTAATGAATAAGTAACTTGGTGTGCTCAGTTATTGATTAATTCCTGTCAGAGTCTGACAGGAATTAAAGGGGTGGAAGTGAACCGGAGAGGATCAGAATGGACCCCTGTGGACCACAGCATCTTGGGTGATGGCCAACTCTGAGGTAGCCCTTACTCGGTGCTGGGTGCTGGGGTAAGTGCTTCATAGAAGTGAGCTAATTTCATCCTCACAGCAATCCTATGAGGAGGCTCCTGGTATTGGTTGAAATGTGTCCTCCCAAAATTCATATGTTAAGGTTCTAACCCCCAGTACCTCAGGATGTGACCTAATTTGGAAATAAGGTCCTCGAAGATGTAATTAGTTAAGATGAGGTCATCCAGGAGTAGGGTGGGCCCCAATCCTATATGAATGTGTCCTCATACAAGGGGGAAATTTGAGCAAAGACTTGCTCACAGGGAGAACGTCATGTGATCCTGAAGGAAGAGATAGGGCCAGCGTGCTGACAAACCCAGGAACACCACAGATTCTGGTGTCAGCAAACCGCCAGGAGCCAGGCAAAGACCTCCCTCACCGTCCTCAGAAGAAGGAGCCCTAGTGACGCCTTGGTCCTCGACGTCTAGCTTCCAGAACTGAGACACAATACACTTCTGTTGTTTAAGACACCCAGGTTGTGGTACTTTGTTACATCAGTCCTGGCAAACACAGCTCTCCTCATTTCCTCATTTTGACAAATAAAATGAGTGTTTGTTTCATTGTTTGATTTGTCCAATATATCTCAACTAATAAAGGCAGTGCCTGGTTTTGGGGCACAAGCTCAGACCACATCATACTGGCTTCTTGCCCTTGACCTGGACACCTCCCCCAGTGCTGGTGGCAGTGGCACCCAGGCAGTCTGAGAGGCTTACCTGGGCTCCGGCATGCCCTGCTTGGAGGAGCACATGGCCAGCATCCTCCTCAGTACTGTCACAGGGTCACTGGTCTTCACTAGCTGTTGTTTATCTGTCCATGTGCTTTCTGCTTTGCAGGTGTTGATGCTACATGATGACAGGTAAAAGATCAGGGCCATTATTTGCAATGAATTACATCTTCTATCAATAAAGACCCATGTCTACTATCTAATGATTTTTGCATATTAAGTTATATTCCTGCTAAAATTATAATTGTTACCTCCCTTTTTTGTTTTCTTTTGCCTGATATATCCTTACTCATTTCCCATTTTTAGTAACTGCTTGACATTTTTGCTGAGTGTGGTATATTTTATTTTCAGCCTCCATTCTTCCCCCGCCATGCATCTGCTCTGCTCTCTTGAAGTGGCCTCTTCATGGGTGAGGTGTCCTTTGCCGCATCTTGGTTTAGGTCTTGAGCGCGTGACTTATTTTGGCCGGCAGAAAAGTGACTGGAGTTGACAGTGTGCTGATTCCAGGCACAGCGCGGAGCTCTCCGACCTCTGACCTGTGGGGAGGACCAGCGCTGCTCCAGCCAACACCAGCCTGCATCACCTGGCCCCCGGACAGCCCACAGCCCTGTGAGTGACAAGACGTGGTGTTGTTTTAAGTCACTGAGACTTGGGGTGGTTGGTTAAACAACAGTTGGCTTCTTTCCAAAATTTTGTTTGCAAGATTTTTTTTAACCTATTCCAAGTATCTCTTTTTTATCAAGATAAGCTAAAATAAGTATAACATATGTATGGCCATAGCAATGTTGAAATTTCACTTTTCTAGTATTTTCTATTTTTCACGTTTCCTTACTGTTTTCATTATGTTTCTACCTTGTGCTGGATGAACTAAGTAAGTTTTACTAACAAAGATCTTTAGTGACTTAAAAGATACATTCTGCAAATGGTCACTTTTAGGTTTTTTAATAATTTATTTTGTATTCATATAATGAGTTAGCAAATTATATAATTAGTAATAAATAAGAAGTAAATTAATATTTGACTTCTATGTAAATTCAGGGTTTACCATTTTCTAAAATTACCCTCTAATTCATTGCTTGCTCACCCTCTTCTCTTTTCAAATGTCATCTTGGATAATAGAACAAAAATATTATAATATTACTTTTGCAAAATATGTGAAGTGCCTTAAAAATGTGGTGATAACATTTTAAACTGCATTTATGAGAACTACTCACATGTGAGAGTTTGTTTAATTGATTTAAACATGTATCACACTTTTATAAAGTGTTCTCTGGATTTTTAAATTCTTAATTGAATTATTTTCTAGGCCACCTTCATGCACAGCCTAGTTTTTATTCCTTTAATCAGTTTTTTGGGTTTTTTTTCCTAAGTACTTATTGAAATTAAAGAAAAGATTCAGGATATAACTTTAAATTAATTTTTGTGTGGTCCATATTTTGCTCTTTTGATCTGCATTTGCTGAAAAAAAAACATTTTTTCCAAGACTTTTCAATTATTTTATGAGTTAATTCCAACTTCTATAGCTTTTCAAATGTGTTTTATATACTTGTTTCTTCCCAGAAACTTATAATTTGCAGTTTTGGTCTTGATTCTCTACCTTTGTAACCATGGTCTTGTCTATCATAGTTTCCAACTCTGTCATTTTCCTCTTCCAGTTTGAGTTTGTCTTCGACGTCTGTGACGTGATTCTCTTCTAAAGGTACACTCTAGTCTTTAATAATCACCATTTTATTACTGCAAATGGTGATCTGTCCACAGATGCTTGCTCTGCCTGGAACAGGCTCCACACCACGCTGGTCTGGATTCTGGGAAAAGGTTCCTCTTTGGATATCTGATTACTGTTCTCAGCATTCAGTCTTAATTTCAATTTCTAACAGGATTTCGACTGGCCTAAAACACAATGTTGTCCTCCCTCAGCTGCTCCTCAGCAAAGGATGTTTCCCTGCCACTCTGGCTGTCTGTGAGGACATTCCTGCCTGTGTCTGGGAGGCTCCTGTCTCTAACTGAGCCAAGGAAAGATCACATTGCTAAGAGAAAAACCGGGTATACAGCATCCCCCAGGAAAAACTCACAGGAAAAAGCTAGCTGCTGAACTTTTGGTTAAAACTGACTTCCTGGTCCTGACCAGGGGCCACATATGGGGTGAGGGACACATCTTTTAGCCTTTTCTTGAGGGTAGCAGCCTTGCTTCGTTTCTGACTTACAGTACAGGCAGACTCGCAAGATAGGATGAAAAATGACCCCCAGAAAGCTACCTATTTCCTAATCCCTGGAACCTGTGAATGTTACTTTATATGGCAAAAACGGTTTTTGCAGATGTAATTAAGTTAAGGATTTTGAGATGGGGAGATTAGCCTGGATTACTTGGGTGGACCCTAACTCCATCACACGTATCCTTAGAGACAGACAAGGAGGGATTTGGCACAGACACACAGAGGAGATGGCACAGGAGAGACATGAACGTGAACGTGTGAGTCTGGAGCGTTGGCATGAGGCAGCCATGGGCCAGAAATGACAGCGGCCACTGAGGGCTAGAGGGGGTGAGAATAGATTCTTCCCTAGAGCCCTGGAGGGAGCACAGCCCTGCCCACACCTTGATTTTGAACTTTCAACCCCCAGAACTTTAAGAGAATATATTTCTGTTGTCTACACCATTCAGTTTGTGGTTACAGTGACAGCAGTGATAGGAAACTAATGCAACTCACAAGTTTGTTTGATTTTTTCCACTTTTGATGAAACATTCTTAAATTTCATTGGATTCTGTTTCCAAATTATGACCTGTGGAACAGAGGACATGTTGGCCCTCCACAAGAACCCCGTCAGCTTCTCTGCACTCTTCCTGGGGGACTCTTTCCCCAACCTTTGGGTACTTTTCTGTCCAAACCAGCACCTGAATATTTCTCCCTGTGGGACACCCTTGGGCTAGGGGAGCCACTTTGGCCACTGGGCCTACATGCAGAGACAGCTGCAGTGCCTGGCAGTATGGCCCCTTCTCCCATTCTGCCTGGGTCTGGCATGAAAGCCCAGTCTCCAGCCTTACGGAGGGTCCACAACCCAGACTCCCAGTGGGACCAAGCCACAGGCAAGCCCTGAGGCCATGCCCTTGTCAGCTGGGTCCCTTTCTCCACTGTGAGTTTCCATCTCCCCTGGTCACACTTGCTTACAGTCATTTGTGCATAGATCTTTATCTAGGGTGTTCTTTTTCTTGGAGAATGGGAAGTCAACCTAAGACAAGTAGGTTGCCAATAATCATTTGTAGTAGTGATATGTTTTATGTATCTTCATACACATTTCAATGGGTACTTGGGAAGTTTTACAGCAAGAGGACCAAGTAGACTATCTAAAAATCTCCCTCCCTTTAAAGTCTCAAAGGCCCAAATAAGTTACGATCGAAGAATAATGTGCAAGAGTTGGGAGTTGTCAGCCCCACATTCTGGAATCCTACCTACTCGGAGTGCCTTGGAGATGCTCCAGTGTCTGGCTCTGTAATAAGTCGAGATCCCACTGCTGTCTGCTGCTGACAAACACAGGGTTATGTCTGGTTCAGCCCACGCCTTCCCAGTTTTTAGAAAGGCCGTGAACTCAAATGGAAGCTATTTTATCTTCAAAATTCTTAGAACCACTCTAAAGAGTCCTGCCCTTGAGGGTATTAACTTTTCTCACTTGTCCATCAGTCTAGGAACATAAACAGATCCCCTTGTCTTCTCACAGCTGAAAATTGCCAGCTTGTCTTTAAAAGTACAAAATAGCCAGTGATGGCAGAAGCCACTGAGAGCAAGGATAGGGGTCCTCAATTCCCAAACAATCCAGTCTCGTTCTGATTTATAAATCGATTCCTTTTGGTTTTCAATTTGTCTTCGGTAAAATTGAGTTTTCCCCTGCAGTAACGGGGATTTTTGCCCAGGGTAGGACTGCATGGTAAACCTCTCCAGAGTTGTGGGGAGTCCTGCTGAAGTGTTTCTCTGTAGCCGGGTGAGCAGCAAGGCCTTCCTGGATCTTGAGGGTCTCCTGCCCCCTCTGGCTCTGCCCCTCACCCCCCCTTCTTCAATTTCCAAGCTTCCTCGCTTCATTATAAACCCAAAAGTTCAGGAGTTTTGCTCCATTGTTTTTATGTTATCCTGTGACACATATTAAATAATAAATGCTTATTTACTAGAGACACAAAATCATGAATGTGAAAGTGACAAATGACTATTAGGCACAAAATAGCAGTGTAATTTAAATATGGTTATTATATATAAACACACATACTATATATATTTTGTATATATATATAATGGCATATATATGTAAATTGTATATCTTTGTTAAAAATTGACTATTTGCCTTCCATGTCCTCTCATAAATGTTGCTGTCCCAGGCACACCCCATGTTATAGTTGCCTGCCCAGAGCAGCAGAGTGTGTTCTTGGGAGCCCTTCCCTGGGGAGGATTCTACCTCCCTGCCCTCACCCAGGCAGGCTTGTCATTATGGGTCCCCTGCTGACAGCATGTGGGCAGAGGAGATGCACTGCACTTCCAGGCCTGTGCTGTAGGAGCTGGGGCATGCTTTGTCATGGCCCCTTTCTCCCTGTGACGGTGCCCAGCAAAGCTCCAGAGAGTGACTGTTCCATCACCCAGGCCAGAGGGAGGACGGTGACGGGAAGACTGAAGCCCTGCTGGCCTTCCATGCCACCAAGAGGGCTGGCTGACCCGGGCTCTAGTGCAGACGCACCCTCCTCCCTGGAAACTGTTAAGAACTCTGATTGAAGTCTGCATTCTTTTCATATTTACTCTTTCTAAAGTTGCCAACCCAATGACTTATCCATGTGAATGACTAAGAGATGGTTGCTGATGACTCATGAGAAATGTCCTGAGTTTGTTGCCTGAGACCCGGTTACCCTGACACAGGGAACATGTCCCTGGGACCACCATAATATCATTTCAGATGGTGAAAATGCAGTCCAGGAGGAAGAGTGAAAGTGGTTAGAGTTATTTAACATAAAGAAGAAATAATGCAAAGTGATTTATTATATATATTTAAAACATGTGAAAACTCCCTCACAGGCTGTTGGCCAGCTAGTGTTCTTATGTGTTTACTCAAGGCAGAACGAAAGGAAACAGGATTAAATGACAGCATGAAGAATCTGGGTTAGATATGGGGAATGCCTCTCTGACATTGAGTTATGACTCATTAGGATAGGTTACCAGGGAAGTTAATATTCTTTGAAGGTTTATATATATATATCCCTTGACACAATGCACGCATTATGACCTGGTTGATTTTAAAGTAAAATACCACATATCACTCCCCATTTTCCCACATAAGTCAATTTTACAGTGACAGGCGGGATTGAGTGGGTCACCATATCATTCCTCGTTTTGAAATAAGAGTCAATGGCCAAAGGCCTTTCTGGACGGCCCATCACATTTGTGCTTCCCTGAATACGTCATTCTAGGACTGTGCATCCTCACTCAGCCCCATCTGGAAAGTGCCGGCAGCCCTTTCTGTAACAATCGGGGACTGATTGAGTCCCCAGGGGCACCAGGAGGCCCGTGTGCAAGAGCATTTCAGTGGCTGCATAATGCAAAGCTCAGGTCACAAAGGAATTTGATTACAATAATTTCCACAGAAATGAAATACCAACCTGCATCTTTCTAATCTAGAGTTTTGACTGCTTGTGATATAATATGAGCATGAGTGTGGTGGGATAGAATAAAACTACTTCTTGGCTTTGTGGAGTGGTTCACAGCAGCCCCGATGAGAGACAGCAGAGTCATCCCAAGAGTCTATGACCATTTCTTTTAATGTAACTCAAATAAGAATTTTTGTTTATTCTCCTTTAAAATGTAGTCACTTCATTTTTTTTCTTTCTATTCACCATCAAGAAACAGAAAACGAGCTTGTTTTAGTCCCTTCCTGGATGTTTGCATATTTACTGCAGGCCAGGGGTGGGGAACCTGCAGCCTTAAGGCCACGTGTGGCCTTCTAGGTCCCTACGTGTGGCCTTTTGAGTAACTACAAATTTTACAAAACAAGTCCTTTTATTTTTATTAATACATTTTTGTTTGTTTTTTATATTCTTATTTTATTTTTTAAATGAACATATTTAAAATACCAAAGAATAAAATAAGTTTCAATGAAATGATCCTTCCAGTTTGACCAGTACAACCAGAACATTAGTAAGGGCTAAATTGATGGCTGCTATGCTCATGATTTAGTTCCAACTTACTTCCCCTGCCTGACTGGTGCCACTACCACACGAGGCTGGTTGGTGAGAGTTTATGGGGGTCGAGTTCCCCAGTCTGGTATCAGCTTTTGACAACGGTGCACTGTGTTTCTGTTTGAAGTGGAATTTCTCAATAGTTGCTCAGCTCCACAGTATTTTTTAATTCTGTCTGCTTAACAGCCCATCATGTCAAATAAGACCAAGAGACCACTGAAGGAAGAAAACAGATTTTTTAATGAGGATTGGAAATTGCAATATTATCTTGTTTCTGCTAAACATAAGATGATTTGCTTGCTTTGTGATACTGCAATATCAACATTAAAGAAGTTCAATGCTCATCAGCATTATAACACTCATAAGGACCACAAATATTTCAAATTAGAAGGAGAGGTGCAAAAAGTTGTATTGCAGAAATTAAAAGATGAAAAGCAAAAGCAAAGACAATTCTTACAAGCAGCAATAAGACCTGGAAATAATGCCACCAAAGCAACTTATAAAGTAGCTTATATACTCGGGAAAAAGGGGAAGCAATTCAGTGACGTAGAAATTGTGGCAGAATGCATTGTCGAAGTTGTAGGATGCGTAGACCTCGATAATGTTTCAAAATGCAAACAACTGCCTCTTTCAAAGAGAACCATAACTGATTGTCAGCATGAAATAGCCTTCAACTTAACAGAATGACTTCACAAAATACTTCAAGAGGAAAATATATATTATTCAATCGCTTTGGATGAATCAATTGATACTACTGACTTGGTGCAGGTTTTATATTTCATTCGGGTCATGACAGAAGATTTTCTTTCCTAGGAAGATTTACTTGTTTTGAGCATTCTTGAGAACAGAACATGGGGAATAGATGTCTTCAACAACTTTCAAAATAAATGTCATGAAGTTGGACTGAATTTGGTAAATTTAATGAGTGTATATACAGAGGGTGCACCCTCCATGACAGGAAAACATGAGGGTTTATTGCACATTAAAAAAAGTATTAACAGACCCAGATGCTCTCATTTTTTTTAATTGTATCTTGCATCAGCAAAATCCCTGTGCTAAAGCTACTATTTTAAGTAACACTTCACAACAAGTTATAAGTATTGTTAACTACATTCATGCAAAGGCAACACGGCAGTAAGTTTTGTAACATGCTAAAGTTGAAGGATGAAGTATTCAGTGTGGATTTGTTGTATCATTCTGAAGTGCATTGGCTATTGCAGGGGCAGACATTAGCCAAAATTTTATCTCTGTGAGAACAGATAGTTAAATTTTATGAAGAACAGAATCAGCAATGTGAATTATTGAAAGAACATTTCCACAGGAATGCAGCATTTCTGTGTGATATCATGTCAAAACGACCTGAATATTTCTTTGTAAGGTAAAACTGAGTCTGTATATGATATGTGGCAAAAAATCCAAGCATTTCAAAAAAGTTATCTTTTTTCAAAACACTTCTTCCTCAAAAGGAAATTTCGGATGAACATTATCCCCAGTTAGCAAAGGTCATTGATGAGCAGGATGGTATATGTGAATCATCTGAAGAATGTGCAGCTGTTATAGACCTATTAATTGAAGAATACAATGAAAGGTTCACTGACTTTGAGAATCATGACATCACATTCAAATCAGCATTTGAGCCTCACCTAGTTCATATCACCAAGACACCTGAAGAACCTACAGATGGAATTGATTGAGCTCTCCGTAGATGACATTTTGAAGTCATTGTTTGATACTAGGAAAGATCCAATTGAAATATGGAAAAATGCAGTAGAATACCCAAGCCTTTGGCAACATGCCTGAAAAATGCTTTCTTGCTTTTCAACCACTTATTGCTATGAATCTACATTTTCCTACCTAACCCAAATCAAGACATCCTTAAGGTCACAAATAACTGATACCTATCTAGAGGATCAATTGAAACCATGGACCTCCATGTTGCAACCAAATATTCAAATGCTTTCCAACAAAAAGCAGACAGAACAAAGTCATTAAAAGATTAATTAACTTTAAAATTAACAAATAGTTTTCATTTTTTGAAATTAAGTGCATAGTAGTTAGATTTCTACAAAATAATGCATATTTTTAAATATATCTAATTGAAGTTTCTTGAATTTGGCCTTATTTAATTACAGCTAAATTAATGAGAACTTCCAACATGAAAAGGTTCCCCACCCCTGGTCCAGACTATCACAGTTGAACAGATTTTACTTTGGTGACTGTGCTGCTCATATGACCCCTGGGCAGGGTTTTCCCCTTTTCTCCTGGTTCTCCTGTTGGGCATCTCATCACTGACATGGGAGAATGACGGATTGGCCTTGGCTACGATTGAAATCCCTCTGTCAACTGACCCTTCCGAGGTACACATCCAGCAGCGAAAAGATATCATTAGCATGTCCTGCCAGCTTCATTGAGCTGCCTGAAAAGGTGCTGACAGACACCAGGCTGAGACCCGGAGATTCCCTTACATGTGAATTTGCGAGCTTTTTGAGACCTGAATCACCCTGATTGTGCAGGGTGGCCACTTCTGGATGTGATTTTCAGTGAAGAAAAATAATCCCAAACACATTTGGTGTGTTTTGTTTGTTTGTCTACTTTTGTTTGCTTTACTTTGTAAGGCTTCACAGAGGAAGTAAAATAATAGCTTAGAAATATGAAGAAATATAGGCTGGTGGCAAGCCATGAATAAAGAAAATAAAATGAGCATTCTCCATAACAGATTAGAAAAGCAGGCCTAGGATTAGCCTGAGAATTCCACTCTAAACTCAATCCAAATACAGGCTACTTTTATCTAAAAATCTCTGAATTTAAAAGGTAAAATATCTTGGCATATACCCCATTCACACATCTTGAAGTGAGTCTGGAAGGAAAAAGACAACATGAGTGTAAACGGCCTGACTTTATTCTCCTGCCATTCAGCTTAAAAGCATTTCCCTTTTTTTGGGCAATTTACCAACTATGTTAGACTACTAAAGTTACCAACATGTGAACAATGGATCTCAAGTCTTATTATCCAAATTAGTTTTGGATAAGTTTAGCCATAAAGTCTTCTGCAGAAATCAGAAATATAAGATCATAATTAAAAGCATTATAAAACTTTTTTTTTTCTTTCCAGCTTAAAGAATTCCCAAGCATATTATTATGGGATTTGACTAATTTTACAGCTAAATTTTGGAGACAAAAAATAAGCTTTCAAGTTCACAGTATCATGTCTGGCCCTCGGTATTTCCAAAACGAACTCTTTAGAATCTAAAAATCTGTGTCTTTATATGTCTTTGTTTCCTAAATGATAAATCAGCTCTCGGAACATTCTGAACCAGAATTTGCAAGTTGTGGGATTCTGCGGGAGAACGTCACAAGCTGTCAGAAGTGTCTAGCATTATGGATGAGGTCACTGAGAAGAAGGGAGGTGATCCTGGGATACTGGAGGCAGCAGGTTGACCGTGCAGTCAGACAGATGTAGGTTTGAGTCCAGAATTAACACTTTCCAGCTGTGTGGTTTGGGGAAAACTACTTAATTTCACTGAGACAGAATTTTTTTCTGTATAATACAGACATGCATATCTGTCTCGCAAAATTGTAAAGTTTATAAATAATGTTTGCAAAGATTTTCAACACATAGGATTACACTTCATCTTGAGCCAGCCTCGGCACAGGGTGTAATGAAACCACAGACCTTCCTTTGTCTAAAACAAACCAAAGCTCAGATTTGAGGTTAGGACTGGGTGTATGTGAAGCTCCTGCTTCCCCCCTATCATTCTCTGCATCCTGAGACAGCTGCCGACAGGTGTACTGGGGCCCATGATGTCCTGATCACCAAACACGCGAAAGCCTGCGTGAAAGCTGTAGTCTTTTGTGAGTATTCTAATAAGTGGTCAGCATCACTTGTGCTTGTGAAAAGGCACATGTGCAAATCTATGAGGCATATTTTTTTTGTGACTTAGATTAGCAGTCCCAACATTTTTGGCACCAGGGACCGGTTTCATGGAAGACAATTTTTCCACGGACCTGGGTGGGGAAGGGCTGGGGCAGGGGCCGGGGGCAGGGAGGTGGAGCTCAGGCAGTGATGTGTGTTCCCTAACAGGCCAGGGACCGGTACCAGACCCCAGTCCAGGGGCTGGGGACAGCTGACTTGGATGACAATGGATAAGAGAGTAACTCCGCTGGTATTTAAGATGTTTTTTCTTGAACAATTACTTATCTACACACGTGTTATCACATTTATATCATGTGTGCATCTGGGTCCCCTGGAGACCTTGCTGGACCCCACCTGTCCCTGGAGTTTCTGATTCAACAGATCTGGGTGGGGCTGAAGAACTCACATGTCAAATCCCAGTGATGCTGATGCTGCCAGTCTGAGCATCACTGTTTGAGAGACATGGGTTTAAAATATTCCAACACTGTGGAGAAATGAGGCTCCTGCAGTGGTCCACGTGACTAGAAAGACTTGAACTTGCACCCACAGAAAATATTGCTGAGCAAGGCCTCCTTCTCTTGTTTGTATCACCTGTCTCTCTAGATGTGCTTCTCAATTTAAACAAAAACCGATTTTATTTTGTTCCTAAAATGAAAACCACCACTTGACATTACAGAGGACAATCTAATAAATCTTGGACTATCACACTTGATAATGGGCGTAAAATAGTTGAAAAGCAGATAGAAATATTCTCAAGAAGTCCAGGCCTTAGTAAGGGGAGGTTGCAATGACAACAACCTTTGCTGGAATCATTGTGCCCAAACCAAGAGCTGAAAACTCAGCATGGGAGGTGGCACATATTAATTACTTTTAAAAGTATTTATCATTTTCTTGATCACTTTTTTCTAGTCCCTGGCCCACAGAGCCTTTCCTTTTTGTTGTATTTGTCCTGCTCTTTCAGAAGGAAGCACACTTGAGTTCCATGAAAGACCAGGCAGAAATGTGCGGCTGGACATCTTTCAATGATGCTTCACGGCAGAGTGACATTTTCAAGGTTGAAGAAATATGATCAGAGTTGGGCAGTTTTCCCCATCAAAGTAAATTCAATAAAAATGTTTGGTAATTATCTTATTTTAAAATGGCATTTGTCCCTCATAAGAGGAGAATAAAAGTCTTTTTCTGTATAATTCTCTCCCAAACACTCTTAGGAGTCACTTGGTTGACTTCAATCACTCAGCTATTCAAGTGTGTCTCTGAGGATAAGAATGGCAACTGGAAACGTGTGCTCTGAGAAGAAACTGTATAATATATAATATACGTATATGACACATGTATATGTGTAGAATATACATATATGATACACGTATATGATACGTGTATATGTATATAATATATAAGAAACTGCATAGTATAATAGCCCCAGTACCCGGCTTGGGATGTCTCTTTAAATGTCTGCCTAGGAGGTAAACATTATCCACACATATTGGATGCTACATTCCCCTTACCCTAAAAATAAACCAAGAATTTACATATGATATCACCAGAGGCCAGAAGTGCATCATGCTCAGTTTAATTTGAATCACCTTAAAAAATTCAGATCAACTAAACAAGACTATCCAGAGAAGACCAAACATACAAAAAAAAGTTTAAAAATGTAGTCATCGGCATCCATGAAACAAACAGGGGTTCCTGTAGTGAATCTATGTTGAACGGAACATGCTATCCAAATAATAAAATTAACTCACCCTCTGCCATGCGTCCCTTTGGAAGCTCATTGGCACGCCTGCCAGTCCCTGCTATCGGATGGGCAGGCTTACCTATTGTTGAGTTGCTAACATCTGTAAGACTGGCCGGGCAAGGAAAGCTTACAATAAAGTTAGTCTTTCCTATGATAAACAATCTGTTTTTGTGCTTTTGATTAAAATTTAATAAAAAAATATTTCAGCGAGGCGAAGACTTGTTAAAAGCAGGTGAGGAAAGATCCACATTGACTCTGTCCAAGGCTAATCCTTCCTCCCTCCCGTCTCATGTTCCCTATTCATCTGGCCGAGTCGGCTGTCCTAGGAAACGTGGGCTCTCCGCTGAGAGGAGGATTTCTTTTCACTCCACACCCAAGCCCTGGAGGAATCTAAAACCTGATCTGCAAAGTCCACCTCCACAGCTCACCCATTGAAACCAGAGTCCTTCTTCCAGCAGCCGCAAAGATACATAACTCCATTTGGGCTGGGGGAGGAGGGTACCCTCAGCGTCTTCTGTGCAGAAATCCACCTCTGTACAATTCAAGGAAGCACAGTTGAACAATGACAAGGCTGAGCTAAAATAAACCAACCTGTCTAACCCAGAAAATTCCCAGCGTGAGTGTGGGGTTCAGGCCACACAGAACAGGTTAGGCCAGAGGAACTACGCCTCGGTCGGGAGTGAGCATGGTGTGCATACAGAGGGCACAGATGGGTGCCAGGCACACGTTCTTGCAACCATTCCAGAGCATGTGGGATTTTTCCAGAGCAGAAGTCACAGTCTTGGTGGTGTGAATGGTAGTTTGCAATTTCCAACAGCAGTACTCTAAGAAAACAACATTTTTCAAAGTAAGACTTAAGATGTCCAACCCATCTGTTTTCCTACTACTAAAAACTCAGTTCATTAAATAACACAACACGTATCCTTGTATATGTGTATGTGTGTGTGTGTGTGTGTGTGTGTGTGTGTTTTTGTTTTGGCCTCACTCTGTTTTCTGGGCTAGAGTGCATAAAGTGCAGTGGCATCATCATAGCTCACTGCAGCCTCCAACTCCTGGGCTCAGGCGATCCTCCTGCCTCAGCCTCCCTAGTAGCTGGGACTACAGGCACGGGCCACCACAGCTGGCTAATTTTTCTATTTTTTTGTAGATAACAGGTATCACCATGTTTCCCAGGCTGGTTGGTATCCAACTCCTGGCCTCAAGCCATCCTCCTGCTTCAGCCTCCCAAAGTGCTGGGATTATAGGCATGAGCCACCTCACCCAGCATGCGTTTTATATATAAAAATATATGTGTAAATATACATATGTATTTTTTTCTCCTGAACTTGGAAAAATCAGCCATGATTGGGTATTTGTAGTAAAGGAAACATGGGAAGGTATGACATAGGGATAATAGAATCAGGAAGAAGTAATCCAGACAGAGAGGAAGAAAGGGGAGGAGAGAACACAGTCATCCTTCTTCGTGAACTAGGACTCACCTGCCTTTCTGAAAGACAAGACAGAGAGACAAAGATCATCTGAATTACAGTGGCAGTGACCAGATCAATGGGCGTCTGAGGGTGTGTCATAAAAGTCAAGCCAGGGGTCTCACAAACTCAGCAGGCTCTTCCTTCTCTGCTTCTGATCCCTGGTGGCAAGGAGACCATGCTTTCTGGGGTGTCCACACCCTCGGTCGTGGGTGAGGGCTTTCCAGCCCGTTGGCCCCTCTGTGTCGGCTGGCCTTTACTGTGGTGTCACCTTCCCTCCTGGTTCGACCTTATCTGCATGGACAACAGGGTTTCTGCAGGGTTTTGCTTGGTGTCTGATGATGACCACTCGGCGTGGACGGACGTCCTTGCCCAGTCCCTGCATGGGGTGTGGGGACTTTTGGTGCATGGCCAGCCTGCTGCCCAGGGTGCAGGGACTCTGAGTATGCCAGCAGGTCCCAGCCAGGGCTCTCTTGGCCTTCACCATTCCAGCTCGCCAGCACCAGGCTTGCAATGGACGTTCTGAAGAGGTCCCCGTAAGTACAGGGAGGCCAGGAGCAACAGCCACGGCTACTTCTCAGCTCTCATTTCCTTAGGTCTGTGCTCCAGTCTGTGACCAGACAGGATGCTTTCTGCTCTCTGGACAACCACACTGTATCCTTTCCCACTCTATGCATCTTTGTATGGACTCCAGGCTTCTTGGAATTCAATCAGTGAGTTACTGGTTCCAGCAACCCAAACCTTCACCCTTCAAGGTCCTTGACTAAAAATTTATTCCAAAAACCACGTGGCACCTCAATCCCAGGCAGTGCCCACAGCTCCCCTAAGGTAAGGAGTGTCTACAACTCGCTGGGAGGAGGTGAGACAGCTCAGGAGAATGTGGAAGAGAAGGCGCGTTATGATCGCCACATGACAGACTGCTCTAGTGTCCACAGGTATCTCCACCCTGCATTCCTGAGAAAGTCTAGCCTAAATTCAGTCTGTTTGAAAGACAGCTCTCTCAATTTGCTTCTTCATTTTCTATCCACATTCCTGCCCAGCCATTCAGTTCAGTTTACTAATTTCTATCACAGAGTGCAAGATCCGCAGATGCACCAGCATCATTCTAAGCTATGGTCACCTAAAGAAAATGAGAGTAAGAAAATCTCTCTCTGCCCTTCCCTCCCCTCTGTGTGTTGCCTACAGGAGAAATAAGGCTGCAGAGAGCAATCTGGTGCTGATCTCTTACAGATTTTTAAATCTTACTGTGTGTGTGTAGAGAGAAAGGAAAATAATATTGATGGAGAAAAAATGTAAAATCAGAAAAATTCTTCCACATTTTGATTGTGACAGTAATTACATGATTGTATGTATTTGTCAAAACTCATAGAACCATACACCAAATGAACAAATTTTAGTTCTTGTAAATAAAAAAGTAGAAAGCAAAGGAACGGAACGGGGTGGGTGGAGGCGGAGGGAAGAAGGGAGAAAACACTACTGAGGATTCAAACAGACCAGAGGGGGGATGAGCTCTGGGCCAGGCCCTGGCTGAGTTCAGAGGACACCCTGACCTTGACAAAGTCGGACAGAACTTGTTTTTAAAGATCTGCAAGAAAGGAGATTCCATGTCTTTGTCTGGTAACCCCGTCCAGCCTCAGGAAGCTTCTTATACCCCAAATTATTGCCTTGTGATACAGTTTAGCTCATTTCCCTCCTGTCTCATTTCTGCCTCTGAGGACAGAAGCAGCTGTCCCTGTCAGAGTGACACTCACATTTTCGTGAGTGTCTCTCTCAGCTTGGCTGTCAACCATCTCATCGTTAAACTAAATACAGGCAGTTTCTATAACCTTCTAGAATCATTGCCAACTCACTAATCATCTCATGTTCTGGTGCACAAAACCCAGCATGGAGCTTTAGGAAAGGCGTGAGTCCCAATGCAAGAGGATGTCCTGCTTTCCTGATTCTATGCGCTTTTCTGCACAAGCTGATACCTTGCGTTTGTTATGTCACAGAAATGCCACATGGCTGATACACTCACTTTTTGAATTTCTGTAATACCTACCTCCTCTAGAATATATATTTTAACAGATCATTGGCATTTGCGGAGCTGACATCTGTAGTTCAGTGTATTGTGGGTTCCCTAATCTGCGACGTGTCATTTGAAAAGCAGATGATGATAACCAAGACATACATTGCTGCAATATCAAATAAGGTCACACGGCAAGGTTCCCACACTGAGCTTAAAGCACGCACAGAGGGCATTAGCCCTCAAGTAACTGTGTCAAGGAGGGCTGTGATTTGGAGCGTGTGAAGGGCTGGAGATGCATCCCTTTAGAATGTTGCAAGTCTACTGCATAAGACTTTGTTTCCAGTAATGATATGATTTTGTTATTTATGAAAATATCATGTGTGAGTATGTGTTTGCGTGTGTCTGTGTGTGTGTGCATGAGTGTGTCTTTGCGCATGCAAGTGTACATATGTGCGAATGTGTGTGAGAGAGTGTCTGTGTGTGCCTGTGTGTGTGATCACACGCGTATGATGCATTAGGAGGAGAAAAGCTCCTCATACACTGACTGTCAGGGGTTTCAACCCATGAACTTAACTCCGGTGTCTATGAGGTCCACTTGGTTGAGGTGCTTCTTCATAACGGGAACCACAGTGCACTTAATTTGGGAATACTTTAATACACACACCTATGTGAGGTGTCTGCTGTTATTGTTAATTTTTGTCTGCTTTTGCTTCTGCCTTTCCAGTTGATCTGTGGATACAGAGACCATTTGCGTGTGTCTCCTGCTCAGACGTCCTCCTAGAGGACCGGCTGTCTACTCCGACCCATTTCTGCACAATATGCCAAAGCATTTGCCTTTCTCCTCATTGCTCACCCTCGTATTTCCAGCGCTAACCTGCTTAAAGCTGCCAGCGTTCCCGCACTCCATCTCTGGCACACATGTCCTTGGGCCACTCTCTGCGGAAGGCCCTGGGAATAGTTACCAACAACATGCCCCGCCTGCTCCCAGGACGCGCTGCTGTCTCGTGAGTTAGAATAAACAAAGACCCCAGCACATGGGGGGACGGTAAGAGCTAAGGTGCAAGCGCAGCATCGAGGGGCAGGGGCAGGAGCGGGGAGTCCTCTGGGAAGGGGTCCAGCAAGGCAGAGAGAGGTCAGAATTAAGGATAGAAATGTAAGCTCGGTTTAGATGGTTAAAAGTCCTGTCTTATAACCCAAATAAGGTCATCGAGACTCTGCTCTGACGGTGAGGGAGGTCTATTGGGGGTTATCATCAGGGCAGAGATATGAGTGTAATTGAGAAGTATCGCTGTTGATCCCGTGGGGAGAGGCCAGGTGTGCAAGGCCGAAGTCTGGGAGCCCAGTCAGGAGGCTGGGAGGACCCCGAGCTTAGGCAGTGGTGGCGGTCGTGGGGACAGGTGGTGGAGACGGGTGGTGGAGACAGGAGACACACACAGGAAGCATTTTGTACCTGGATCAGGAGGTCTTGGCGATGATTTAACTGGGGCCTTGTGAGAGAAAGGAGAGTAAAGGCTGATGTGTTCGTTTTAGCCACAGGGAGTCTGAGGTGTCTGCGTGTCGTCGAATGGACGGCCAGCTGGGTGAGTTTGAAAGTCTGGAAGCAGCGTCTCCCCCTGCTTGCCTTGCTGTGGCCCGCAGGTGACCCTGGTTGCTCTGATCCAATATATCAGCTGTTCTTGCTTTCAATGGTGCACACCCTGTGCGTATCCAAGCCACCTTTTCATCCAATAGATATAGTCATCAGGTTTTTCCTTTTGGCACCAGGACTTTTAATTCTGGTGTTTATTAATCATATTTTGAACACAGTTTATATATGAGTTCTGAAATATAAACACTATCTACCCAGTGAGCTATTTTTTTTTTAAATGGAAGTATTTGAAGAAGTTTCTCAATTAAATAATAAGAAAGACAGAGACAGTTAAATAAGCAAGTTTGGAGCAAGCTGTTCAATGAACTTCCACCGCCCCTGAGTACGCTGTGGTTCGGGTGACACGGGGCCAGGTTTGCAGAGGGTGCGGCGCTCCCGGGGAGGAAGGCCATATGCTTACCTGCTACGGCACCAGCCTCACACCTACTCTTTCCCACTTGTGGACAACTGTTTGGGCAACTCAAGCAGATTTGTAAACATAAGGCCTTATGTCAACAATAAAAAATATATTAGAGACTGCCTAAGCTCATGTACAGAAGGAATTATTTAATATAATACAGCTTGTCACAGAGTTGACTCAAACCAGTACCGGAAGACTGATGTTTGCTCTCAGCAAAACACATACCAATACGCAGTACCTTTCCCGACATACTGAAGCAGTGATACAAATTGAAACCACCTTTTATCTACGAAACTGATAAACCCCTTGGCCTCGAGTTGCTCAGGGGAGCAGAAGTGTTTCTGGCCTAATTCCACGGGAGTTCTCTTCCACTGCCTCCTTCTGCGCTACCTACCTGGACACCTTCAGTTTCTCAGCCATCCTCCACCCACACCGAGGTTCTTCCTCGTGTCAGTGTTGTATCCCGATTGCCCACGGTCATCAGTCTTTCAGGGTCCCAGATTACACAGTGTCTACTTTTTACATACAAAGTATTTTGCAAATGTAGCTCTGGCTGCTGCTCTGTGTGACTTGCTTCCGCAAGTGTTGATGGCGGGGCTGCCCGACAATCTCCGGTGAACACGGGCTGCCTTCTTTCATTCCGGGAGCTTGGCATGGGGCCTGCCTGTTGCTTTAGGTACAGTGACAGCTCCACTCTGCTCAATGCCTCTTTGCCCTGCTGGTCTTCACTGAGCTTTTCCTGCTGAGTGAGGCTTTGCAGCACCCCTGGATGTTGGAGGGGAAGTAAACACTTCCAGATTCAGTACTGGGGGGGAACGTCTTTCCTGCTGGGCAGAAATCTTTGGCCCTGTGCTGCTTTCTTTCCATGCAGCCCTCAGCACCTCGCCTGCCTCTGACCCCATGCTTGCATCCCTGATGGGTATAGCCTGAGCTCTTACCCTTGAAGGTCTTTGGCTTATTTTTCCCCCCGACATTTCAATAGACAGCTCAAATTAACTCAGAGAGCGGGCTTATCAAAAGTTGAGGTGCCAAGTAGAATGGGAATGTTACCTGGATCTGGTGACAGGAGAGTGAATCTCAGCTTTGATTCTGTGGGTCAGGGAGGGGCTCTGGGCAGGGAGCTCAACAAACATGAGGCCCTTAATTTACTCCTCTCTCTAATTAAAAATGAACATTAAATAATTTCCACCATGTCCATCTAAAGCACTACTACAAATATGTTACTGTGCTCTTTAATGGAGTCAACATTAAATATCGGCCAGTCCTTAGCTGTCCCCCCAGGTACTAAGCACCAGGACTCAGAGCCCCAAAAGATCCTCATTTAAGGAAGCCTTGCTGTTCTCCTGGGCAGCGGGGTCCACTTCCTAACAGCTCCTGGACCCCATAACCGGCATGGCTTGCCCACCAAGAGGAGAAACATCCTGGTGAGGGAACACTTTCTAAAACACCATGAGTCCCAGAACCCCCACGTCACCCTAGAAAGTGGAGGTCACTCACAAGAGGAGTTCAAACTGGGCTCAGGACTGCCCTGGCGAAGGGAGCTTGAACCACGTTTAACTGGATTAAGAAAAGTACTGAATCATGTCTTTTAACATTTGTTCTATTCCCTCCCCCCTTATTTTTAGAATGCTTCCTGTAAGTAGGCATTGTGCTAAGCAATTTACATAGACTACTTCATTTAACCCTGAAAGCAACTCCATGAAATAATTTTCATGGTCAGTGGTATAGTATCACCATCCCTATTTTCAGAATAGAGGTTTGAAGCCAGGATTCTGAGTCTAGAGCCTGCAGAAAAGATTTACCACAAGAGCAAGTTGTCTCCATATGCAAATCCCTTCAAAACATTAGTGAGTAAATTTTCCCAGAAATTGATACCAGAAAATATTTTTATTTTCTGAGTCCATTTAAAATAAGATGTGGAGTCAGCCCAAGTGCCCATTAATTCATGGATTAACAAAATGCGGTATATGTATACCATAGAGTACTACTCAGCCATGAGGAAGGATGACTTAATGTCTTTTGCAACAATTTGGGTGGCACTGGAGATCATTCTCCTAAGTGTAGTATCTAAAGAATGTAAAAACAAACACCACATGTACTCACTATTAAATTGGAACTAACTGATGAGCACACATGTGCACAGAGGGAAGAAAAACTCAGTGGAAATCAAGTGGGGGGGTGGAGGGGGAGGAAGGGATGGGCAAAAACTTACCTAACGGGTGCAATAAACACTATCTGGGTGACGGGCACACTTATAACCCCAACTCAAGCATTACAAAAGTGATCCATGTAACCAAAACCATTTGTACCTTCATAATACTTTGAAATTAAAAAATAATAATAATATAAAGCAAATTGCCTGCCAGAATAAGAAGAAAATAATGAATCTTGAATCTTAGAATTGGCCACTCCAAGGTGGGGACAAGGAGGAATGTGCAATGCAGGACGAGGCCCTGAGGCTGCACCACATGCACCAGATGAGGAGGTGAAGGGGCTGCAGGGCAGGACCTAAAATAATGATTAGAGGCCAAGTACTTGCCAAGACCTGGGCTGGTGCTTAACCCATAGTCCCTCTTTAATCCTCAAAGTGAACAGCGAAAAAAACATACCCTTTCCATAGATGGAGCAATAGTAATTATTTTCCTGATTTTGCCAATGATATACATTCCTTATTTTTCAAGTAAAGAGTACAGAAAAATATGAGATAAATGTATCAAAAAAGCAGGTCATTGGTTATGGAACTGCACTTCAGAGGATAGGAATCCCAAGAGTGCACAGCTGAACGCTGAGGACGGTTCCATTTCAGTTTGCTAGCTTGTCTGCATGCCCCACGTGCAGAACAACTGACAAGCAGAAGTCTCTGCCCGCAGCTCACCCAGAGAAGCCCTGGGAGACACTTGGCATGGCGAAGGCCAACTGGAACGACATTCTGATGCATATGAAGAGATCAGAATAGTTTGCATAGAGGAAGTTTTTAAGTGCAGAGGGTTTTTTAGACATTCAAAACCTGATCAATTAAGGCACAAACATACAGAAAAATAGAGCATTTGCAGGAAGTGACCCAGGGACCCCTCTCCAGCCTTCACTCACTTTGTATTTCCCCTGCCTTGTTCAGCCAGAGTCACACAGCCTTCTTTGTATGGGAAAGAAATACAGAGGTGCGTGCGCACGCACACACACAGGAACACACACACACACAAACCAGAGCAGAACGCAAGAGCAGAAACAAGTTGCTTCATAAAGATTTAGATTTTAAAATGTCCCAGCTGTTAAACAAAAAGTTACAAGGAATGGACTCTGATCCTATCCTGCATTTACACAGATGTGAAGTCTGTAAGTGTCCATTTCATCATAGGTAGGCCACTAAATGCAAACAGGAATCTTGATTTATAGCTAGACATGGTGCTTCAGGTTTTTTGGCCTGTCTGTGTCTGTCTTTCTAATGGCAAATGCAGATCCAGAATGAGGGAGAAAATGGTACTGCCTAGGCTAGACAGAGGTCAAGGACTTAAAACACCTCAAGTAACTCACTAGCTTAGTGTTTCCCAGAAAAACTATCCCGAGACCTTTACTGCTCATGGCTCTGCTACCTAAAGACAAAGTGCCACTCCACATGGTATATTTTGTGAGGATTAAGGTATAATCAGAGATCTGCTACGATTGCTCTGCTTTGCATGTCCAGGTCACATTCTCTGGGTAAAGTCTCTGTGAGGGGGATATTTGGGTTTCTTTGACTTAAGAGAAATTGGGACCTGGGTCTCTGATCATTTGTCCGCTGAGCAGGTGGAAAAGACCAGGAACAGGACCAGCCCAGCAGGTTGGAATTGGTGTAAGTGTGGCATCATCTGCCCTTCCGCCATCGCCTTCTTGTGTAAAAGGCACTGGCTTTCTGAGATACCTTAGCAATTATTTTAAGTTTCTGGATATTTGACTATTTACCATTATCTCGATTTTCCAATAAGACAGAAAAATGTCTTTCACCAATTTCGAGAACCATAAATCAACTCTCGTGTTAAAATGGCAGACTACTTGAAGGGCATTTCGTGTCTCTGCTTGCTCAGCCTGGAGCAGTAGCTCAGATGCGGTGCCAGGAGGACACTGCCTGAAGGCCACACACCTGGGTTTGGAGGCTGCACTCTGGCTGTGGCCATCACGCAGGGGGTTGTGAGGCAGTGTGTCCATCTCTCCGGGGCCTTGTGCCTCAGGTTAGCACAGGGGAAGGTTCTGCCTAATAAAACGTAAAAGAAGGTCACCATGACTGCCACCTGTCCTTACTGTAAACCAAGATGCAGCTTTTCTGGATCACAACTCCCCTCTGAGGTAGAGAGATTCTAGATTAAAATGTCACAGAGTAAGGCAGGGGAAGTGGGCAGGAGACTTAGCTACAAGAGTCCTAGAAAGTCAGGTAAGTGTTAAGTTGAAGAAGGAAGTGGGACATCCTTTAATTTGCTTTAAATGTATGTTCTCTTTTCTTAAGAAATTACAGAGAAGATTGTCTGACACTTTTTCATGAAATGCTAGAAATGCTGGATAAGTACGTAGTGCCCAAGGTCAGCAGAAGTGAAAAGGAAGAGCGTCCTAATATTCTGCCAGCCTCTGCCTCCTGGACCCTGGTGGGAACGCGGGGCCGGGTCTGGCAGGGCAGCTCCCGGGCTGAGGAGGTTGTGAAGAACATGGCAGCCACGGCTATGGCTCCAGCAAGGGCCGACATCGAGCACCGTGGTCAACCCTAAAGGACTCGGGGACAAGGTCCTAGACATCTCTGTAGTGACACTCAGTGATGTCTGGGTTGACCAATTTCTTATATTAAGAATTAGTGATGCTGACGTTGAATTCTCGCCTACAAGTCAGTATTGTCATGTTTCAGGAAGTGAACGACAGAAAGTGCTTTCCTTCCAGCATCACTGACAACTTTAGACTCTCACTGGCACTTTGGAGCCTGGTTTTCTTCCTTTCAGACCTGCTTTTCAAGACCAGTACATCTTACAGTGAAGCAGGGAGAAGCTTGATCGTATGACTTCCTCTGTTACAGATTAAGTGGGAAAAGTGTTTTCTCCCACCCACTCTGCTCCAAGATTTGACTCTGTACAACAGAACATAATAAAAAAGAAACTAATAAGCCCACGTGTAACACAACAGCTGTGATGACGGTCAAAGTGGCAACTGACATTTATCTTGTACCCGCCCGATGCCGGGCACTCTGCCAAGAGTGTGGCACTTACTGCTGCACTGAGTCCCTGCAATGAAGCTGTGCTGCAGGTGTTATTATTCCCATTGCAAGGATCAACAAGTTGAGAAATGGAGCCATGCAATGACTTACCTAACATCCCTGGGCATAGTGAACACTGGAGCCAAAATCCAAATCAAGGGTCCCTACCCATTGTGCATCCCCCAGAAGAACAGGGATGCTGGTCCTCAGCCAGGTAGGAGCTGCTCGAGGTGCCCTTGGGCCACTGGGCTGCAGTGTCTACACCAGAGAGAGAAAAGCCTGAATCTGGAGAGTGGACCTGGGAGAATTCCCACTCCGTGGGCAGGTGACAGGAAGATCTCACTGGGCCCACAGTCCTGAGAGCAGCTTAGAGCGAGTGGTGAAGGCTCAACTCCTGAAGGACAGACAAGAAGCCACTTCCCCAGAAAGAAATTGATGCCCAGGAATGTTCCAAATTTCTAAATCCCTCCAGATCACATGTGCATGTGTGTTAAGAATGTCCATTCCATTAGGAAGCACGTTTGTAAATGAAAAGCAGTTGCTGAAGAAAAGAAGGGATTTATTGAAAGAAATTGTGTGGTGGATTTACCAAAGATATACTTCTTCTGGTTGAAAGACTGAATATATCTTCAACAGCACTAGAAAATATTGATAAAACAGAAAACACTAAAAAACAATGCTTAGAAGACTGAAAATTTTTCTACAGAGGTCAACTAGTAGAAAGAATAGGATCTAGAGAATGGGGCTTTAGTCCTGACTCTGCTATCTCCAATTGGCATCAGCAAATCCGTTTACACCCCTGGACTTCATTTTGTGTGTGTGTTTATAATAGTGTCTACGAGCATTAACACTCAACCAAGGAGGATTAAAATCCACGGATCATTCATCATAAACTAAAACAAAGCAAAGCAAAACAAATCAACAATAATAAAACAGAAATCATCTCCCCATTGAGTTCATGTTCTTTATGAATAAACGTTAGCAGTGTTTCAATTAACTTAATCCACTAAAATAATTCAACTTCTACTAAAGAAAACTAAAAATTTTCATTATTTGTGTTATTCTAAAGTGGGGTAAAATATGATTTTTTAAAAAATTTATGCCACCTGGACCTTGACACCTAGGCAAACAGTAATCATGTTCCCAAGGAGAACATTCATAAGTCCCAGGCTTACTGCCCCAGTGGAGGCAGAGGAGTGTCCACAGCAACACAATCCTGAGCTCTCCCTTTATCCTTGGATTAGCAACAGCAAGTGGATGGTGTTGCTTGACTGCCATTCTCCGTAAGGAAATGAAATGGTGAGGTCCTCCCTACCCCAGTTCTATGACATCATTTCAAAGAGCTGGATAATCTGATTAAAGGTAGCCCTTTAAGACACAAACACAAAACTGCTACAATGCAGGGCAGGTTTATATGAAATGGTCTGACCTCTGAGCAGGAAACGCACACTCACAACACAGGAAGCGCGAACCACGCCCGCACCAGCCTCACTGAGCTCCATTGAATTCTTTCCTTCATGAAAACCATGTGTTTTCAAGAAAACATGTCACAACCAAAGCTGGATGTGTCATGGTTATGTAATATAGAATCACTGGGTTTCATTTCTTGTTAGAGGGTGATGAGAAAAAAATGCATCTCCTTAGTGTGAGGTTTGACAGACAAATTGGAATCTAAATATAGTTCTACTCTTGGGCAAGAGGATCAATTAAAATACTCTGCCGAGTGGCCCACTTATGAGTAATTGCCCACTCGCCCTGGTTCAGAAAGCTCACATCTGCTCCATGCAGGTAAGGGACTTCCATCACCTGTGTGCCTATCTCTGGGGGCTCACAGCACATCAAAAAGGACATCTGTCAGAAAGCGTGAACTGGAAAATGGGAGACATATGGTGCTTAGACCACTTTATCTGAAATCAGGAAGGAACAATTGAAGGGGAGTTATATGAAAACATGATTCCCATTATGAGCTCAAAACCCACAGGACAGGTCTACGTATGCACAGTGAGGAGGAGGCCAGAGAGTCACACTGGGATCCGGGCAAATGGGCTGGAGATGACATGCTGTGCATCACCTGTGGAGAAAAGACGAGGCCACACTCTGATGAGTGGAGGAGACATCTCCCTTTCCAGAATGGCTGTGGGTCTGGGGCATTTACTCACCCTAAAGGAACAAACCCCCTGGAATATATAGGAGAATATGTGTCCAGAGTGGGCACACTGGCCTGCAGGGCATGCTGTCCTTCGTTCTGTGTCTGGCCCACCTCACGGCAGCTCTCCTGGAGATGGACTCATGCCCTCCAGTCATGCAGGACCCTGGAACACCACCCTCAGCCTCCAGACCACAAACACCTTAGGTGCTCACGTGTCCACCCTGGGGAGCAGGAGCGGAGTAGGATGGGCACAGTCTGGCCCAAGTCACAGCTTGTTCAAGAAGCCCACCCCTTCCTCAAAATCTGATGCTGTATCGAGCCCAAGTCACAGGCTGAGATCCCATGGGGAAGCCCCCGGGGGGCTGGGGCCCTTTCTGCAACACTGGCCCCATTCATACTCACAGCCTTCCAGCCTGGCTCTAAAACACTGGACCCCACAAGCAGGGAGGGAGGTAGAACGTGGGTCCCTCTCTTCCCTCCCTGCTTGCAAGGAGCAGTTGAGCTCTGTCTTCTAACAGGGCGCCCGCCCCCACCCAGACAGCAGGGCCTTGGCTGAGACAGAGGAGCCCTGAGCAGCCCCTCCCCAAACATCATGTACCTGCTCCACAGACCTTGCTGTTTTCAATGGCAAGTTCACATGCATTCTTGTTTTACTGTAATAAGTAGTAAGAAGAGTGCTGCCACGCTGGGTACCCACAGACTTCTTTTCTGGTCAACTATATATCACATGACAATTTTAGCTCTGTAGCAATTCAATAGCTTTGAGATGACCAATATTTGTTTTCATAAAAGAGAAGGAAGGAGAGACACAATGACCTTACATATATCAGTTCTAGCAATGTCCAGCTTGTGATTTAGACAACAGCTGTATCTGGCTGAATGTTGAACAGTCACCCTGATGAAGGTACCTTAGACATTCATCTATGCAAAGACATTCCCAAAAGTATTGGTTGATAATTAGAAATTTTTGTTTTACCTGAGAGAGTGGGTTGACGTTGGAAGTAGTAGCATGCTTTTTTGTTTTTGATATCAGGGAACATCAGAAGATAAAAGTATATACATCACATCATAAAGGGTGAGAGTCATCACAATAGCCCTGCAGTTGTAAAGTATGAACGACTTGCAAGGCCTTGCTGGTCAAGAAGAGGGTTTCTGCAGCCAGACTTGAATGTGCAGATAGCAACAGACAAAAGGGCAGCGTGCGGCTCTACACGATGCAATTTATAAAATCCCCTTTCTAAGGGGCTCAAAGAGAGCCCAAAATAGACAGTCTACCGTCTCCATATTTCCTCCCACACTGACAGAGTCAGATAAACGTGGAAAAATGTGCAGAGGGGAGTAGCGACGTTCTGTGCACTGGGAAGACATCTTCTGGGATAATTCATGGGAAACTTTAGTTGTCGGTAAGACGTAGATTATTTAGAGGTCAAGCATATTGTACTTTGTAGTCCTTTATACTCCATAATAAAAATTTATGATGAGGAAAGTATACTGTTTCCTGTGTGAATTTCTCTCCCTGGTTTTTGTTATAAAGACAGGGTCTGGGGCTTTGAAGTGAATCAAGTGATCATTTAACCAACCAAGTTTATGGTAAATAATGTAAACTGATGCACATATTTCTCACTTATTTTCAATTGCCCCCCACACACAAATAAAAACATCACAACAAACTAACCTCTTAAATTTCATATTTTTTATGTTCTTTAAGAAAATTAGTAATTTTATAAATCAGCACTTTTTTATTAAGTGTGTTTTGTTATTTTATTTCTTGTTTAGCTAATGGTGCCTATAAAATTGACAGGTTACTTGTGTTCTGGAAGTAAAATTTTAATAGCACAAACTCTAACAATATTTCAAATGTTTAAAATTCTAAATAAGTAGTTAAATTGGGGTGAGTTCCTCAAATAAGATACTAATTATTTTTTCAGACTTGGTTTTCTGCCCAGATTGACTAAAAGTAACTTAATTTGGCTCTGGGTAAAAATAATATCATTGCAGCATTTTTCAACATAGTAGGAAGTTCATGTTGAATACACACAGCTAAGTTTAATTTAGCTACTTAGAAGTCATCTCAACTTTTGGATACTTGAGGAGGGATAGAAAAAAAATAAAAATCCCACAAAGTTATGTGGCCAAAGACTAACAGGAAAGGCACCTGCAGCCACGTGTGTCCCAGGCTTCTTGGGGACGTTCCTGTGAGACCCTCCAGACTGGAAGGAAGGCCGTGTGCCACCAGGAGGTCTCGGGGAACGGAGAGCAGCTGCCAGTGTCAGATGAGCCCCGGGCATGGGAAACACCCCCTTGTTTTTTATTTGCAGTGTTTGTCTATATTTAATTTTATAATGTTATATTTTATTTTGTTATTATATTTATTAAAGAGTTGTAGATTTCACTTATATTTATTAATATTCACCTATATTTATTAGGTGCCAATTGCCTCGGCACCATGTGGCTCTGACACCAAGTGAATGACCGCTTGCCTTCTCAAATCCAGCATAACATTTCTTGCCATGAAGGAAGAAAGAGAAGCCAAGGCCCTGCTGTTCAAGGTCTCCCTGACCTGGTTGACTGGCTCCAATATCACATGTCCCCCAACTCCTAGTCCCAGAATGGGTCACAGAGTAGCCTCTCTGACGTCACCTCCTTCCTAGCAGCTACCTGGCTGGGAGCACCTGATGGGACACATGCAAGGCCCCGACACCCAGCAGTCGAGCAGCTTCTCTGCACACCTTCCAAAAGCTGTGGTGCAACTTCTCGGATTTGGGAACTCAATTGCAGTCAGTTCCCAGCGTTCTCTCTGGGGAGGGTAATGGCATAACCACCAGGATGACCCCCTGCAGCCATGGAAGTAGAGGCCCCAAGCCTGAGCAAAGAAGAAAGTGCCCACGTGAAAGGATGCTTAGGTTGGCACGAGGAGACTCTGCGTGTGTGTGCACACATGCATGTGCATGTGTGCGTGCGTGTGCCTGTGCGTTTGTGTGTGTTTGGAGAGGAGGTGCACATATGCTTCTCATGGTCAAAGTAAATGAAACTTCAGTCAGACTGAAGTTGCCTTTCTCTGAGGTAAAAGTTTTAATGCACCCTTAAGGTCTGATTATTATGGCTGGATCTAGATTTATTTGCAGAATGTGTTGCTATTTATCAGATTAAACTGTGACATTTTTCAGTGACAAACTGGCTCAGGACAAAAGGGCAGGGAATTCTCCATGTAACAACCTGGAAATGCTAATGTTCTCTAAACCTGCAATAAATATCTGTAGCCAAGACAGGGAGCGGAAAAGGCAACAAGGACAACGGAGAAAGCAGCAGTCACCCGCAAGGCAGCCCTGCACCCTTCAGATCAGTGGATGGTGCTCCACTGCGCACATTGTGATTTTAACAGCCTTTCAGAGGTAGATCAATTACATAAAGAGCAGTTGTTTTCACTGTTAACCATTCAATTGTTTGACAAATATTTGTTGAGCACCTTCTATGCATGAGGAAATATTCAGGGGTTTGGAGGGTCATCAGTGTGAACAAACTCAATTGCACATAAATCGTTAACACGTCAAGCTTACTTTCTGGTGGGGAGCAGCTGGATATAGACAATAACTATGAAAATTGTAATATGCATTTATCCAGCGGTAAGAGTCATGGGAAACAGCCACGTGTGGGAGCATAGGGCTTGTGGGGCGTGCGGGCCTCTCATTTTAAACAGATCATTGTGAAATCCTCACTGTAAAGACAGCATTTAGCAAAGGTTTATAAGAGGTGAATGGTATCTGGGGGAGGGTTATTCTAAGCCGTGGGGATCCCAAGCACGAAGCCCTGAGGGGAGGCCGTGGAAGCCGTGGAGGAAGAGGCAGATAAAGGGGAAACAGGTCAGAGAAGTTGCCCGGGAACCAAACTGATTACACAGGGACTCGGGGCCACTGGACGGGTTTGGCTTTTGCCCTGAGTGAGATGGAGCATTATTAGAAGATTTTGAGCAGAGAAATGACATGATTTGACTTATATTTAAAATGACCATTCTGTCTTCTATATTGAAAATAGACAGTAAATAAATGTATTCAAAAACATAAAAGGAGAACCTGATCAATTGAAAAACACGTCATATTCCAGGATGGGAAGTCTCAACATCATAATTGTCAGTCCTCCACAAGTTAATTTGCAAATTTAATGTAATTTCCACTCTAATACCAGATGGGCAACAGTATTAAAATACAGCCATGTGCTTCATAATGACTTTTTGATCAACAACAGACCATGTATATGACAGTGGTCCCATTAGATTATAATACTATATTTTTACTATACCTTTTTTATGTTTACATGAGTTCAGATACACAAATACTTACTGTCATGTTACAACTGCCTACAGCATTCAGTACCGTACCATGCTGTGCCGTTGGTAGCCCAGGAGCAACAGGGCATACCACAGAGCCTGCTGTGTAGCAGCCTGTACCGTCCAGGTGTGTGTGTGTCAGTGCACTCTATGTTGTTCACAAAATGAAGTCTCCTTAGCGATGTGTTTCTTAGAGTGGACCCCTGTCCTTAAGTGACACACAACTGTATAGTTTAACATATTATAGAAACTTTATAAATGAAAACAGAGTGGTTATTGCTCATGACTAGATAAACACACCAATGGAACAGAATGGAATATCCAGAAATGGGCACAGTTGAAAATGGTTACTTAATATATGATAAAGATGGCATTTTAAAGCAGGGGGGAAAAGTATACTTTTTAATAAAGTGATATCAGAATAATGGGATGGCCAGTCAGATGAAAAGGTAAAGTTGGATCGATTTTTCTCCACATATACCAGGATAATTTCTAAATTCATCTTTCAGAGATTTATAGTAAAATGAAATCACATGAACAGTAAAAACAAAACATGGGTGGATTCTTATAAAAAGTGAAAATAGATAATTGATATTTTTGATGACATTAAAAATTTGCCAAAAAAAGGTTTCTTATACATGATTTTGTATATACACGCAGGATAAAAAGAAATGACAAACGTGAAAAATATTTGCAACTCATACCGTGACAAAAAGTTAATATCCCCAATACATAAGGAACTTCTAACAGTATAGCAAAACCCCAGTGGAAAAATAGGCTAGACATGAATAGACAGAGAGTAGTAAAAAATGCGGGTAGTGCTTAATCATATGAGAAGACATTAATTTCCCTCATAATTAGAGAAGCATACATCAAATCTACAGTGGACACCTCCTCTCACTAACAGACTGGCAAACATCCAAAAGTTTGGCGACAAACTGTCGTTCCGGCTGTGTGGAGACAGACACTTTCATTGTTGCTGGTTGAAAGGCAAGTGACACAGCTCCTGTGGCAGAGAATTTGGTGTCAGACGGTAAAATCACACAAACGTCGGGCCTGCAGCCCGTGTTTAGGTCTCTCCTCTTTGGCTGCTGAGAGCTCAGTGTCTGAGTCCAGTTCACAGTTCCCCGTGTTCCCCTTGTGGTTTCCCAGCGGTTGCCACATGCCCAGAACCTCTTCACCTGACACGCAGGTTGAAGGTTGATATTCAGCTGAACACGTAAGGGCAATCCACGCAGATTGTGGTGGCTCTTTTGTCTCTAGTGTTCTGACCTGCAAATATCATATACCTCAGCTTTCCTGTCATCTACTTTTTTCTCACATCACATCAGTGAGACTGCTGTGTTCTGCTGGTGTTTTTATTTCACACCCCCACCTGAAAAGTTCCTGCTGAAGAAAGACCCACCTTGTCTGTTTCCATTGTCTCAGGGGCTACAGTCCTCTGCTGCTGTCGTCCAACGTCTAACAACAGCTGTTTCATACATAGACGGATTATTGGCAGAAAGATACACGTATAGATGGACATACAGAGTCACAGATAGATAGGTAGATAGAAGATCGATAGGTGAATGTAGATGGATAAGCAGTTACACACATGAGTACAGGCATTCACCTGCTTATATTTAAAAATTAACAATGGATAGACAAATCATAATGTTTAAACACAGTTCCTTTTAGGAGAGACATCAGTAGGATGGCAGAATGAGATGTCCCAGGCTTCTCTGCCCCCAAGAGGAAGTTCAACTAGCAACTATTCACAGAAAAGAACACCTTGGCTAAAATTCCCAAATTTGGGAATAAGTCTATGGGCCTGCATGGTCCATAGAATGGGAAAAAATACTGCACAGAAAAGATAAGAGAAATAGTCTCACTTTGATCGAGTCAGCTTTCCCCTCCACCAAGTCAGCACAGTGACACACAGAGAGCATTCCTGGGACCACGGTTTCTACAGAAAAAGAGAACTGGAAGAGGTCATGCCACTTCCCCACCATTCTAAGACACTTCCCAGGAAGCCCATCCTGGTCTCACCTTAAGGGGAACACAGGGGAAAATGGCATGGATAGACACCTGGAGTCAGGTAGAAACAAAGCCAGGAGACAGGGCCCACGGCGACCAGCATGCAGATCTTGGTGGCAGCTCTGTGTACCTGCCAGCGGTGGTGCCCGATCAGAGGTGGGAGCTAATACCACGGCCCACCCGAATAGTTGAGCTGATCACTCCCAGAAATTGAGGGACATGCTACCTGGCTTGAATACCTAGATGGCCAGCTTCCAGGACCAGCCTCAAAGCCTGCCTTAGGGCCCCACACAGGGAGGGACACAACTGCCACAGCAAATTTTGGCAAAGAGCAGGGGCTAGTTGTCCCTCCCCGGGGAGTTTAACAGCACTCTGTGCAAGGTGAAAGCCCACCCCAAGGCCCCATCCAGGCACGGAGGCAAACCCTAACTGTGCATTCCTACTGAGCATAGCAGCTGGCACCACCCATTCAAATCAGCAACTCCAGTTAACCTCAGGGTCCCTCCTGCAATCCTGTCCAACTGCTAAATTCGAATAGCAATACCACCTGGCCAGGGAATATACCCCAAAGCCGGGCCCAATCTGAGACGATAGCAGTGGCCATCCAGGGGCACAACCTGATTACAGAGCTCAGCCAGCAGTCTGGACAGAGAGCAGGGCCTAGCAAGCTGCCACACCCAAATTCAGGGCAGAAGCAGCAGAGAGCCTGACCGCAAGCCCTGCCTGCCCACGGTCACAGGATGAACCAAATAGTGAATGTCTATCTGCGACAAAGAACACTTGAAAAAGCTGGAAAAGGCAGCTGTCTTTTCAAACAGACAGACGCCAACATGACACACAAGGATTACAAATGCTAAGGAAATCACTACACTTCCCAAAGAAACTGACAAAGCTCCAACAATGAACCCAAAAGAAAGGAAGATCCATGAAATGATAGAGAATTCAGAATAATCCTCTTTAAAAAGTTTAGTGAACTACAAGAATATGTGAATTAAAAATTGTATAACCTAGAATAAATGGATAAATTCTTAGAAAGTATAACCTACTGAGTCTGAATCATGAAGAAAATATAAAATCTCACCAGACCAGTAGCTAGTAAGGGAATAAATCAGTAATAAGAAGTGTCCCATGAAAGAAAAGCCCAGGACCTTATGGCTTCGCTGTGGAATTCTACCAAATATTTAAATAAGAATTAATACCAATCTTTCACAAACTCTCCCAAAATATCAAGTGGATAAAATACCTCCAAACTCTTTTCGTGAGGCCACATGACATTAATACCAAAGCCAGACAAGGGTATCACTAGGAAGGAAAACTAAAGATTAATATCCTTGATGAACATAGATGCAAAAATCTTCAACAAAATTCTAGCCAACTGAGTTCAACAAGACATCAAAAGGGACATTCACCATAATCAAGTGGAATTTACTCCCGAGATGAAAGGATGGTTCAAATTACACAAACCAGTAAATATGATACATCACCTTAACAGAATGAAAGACAGAAACCGTATGATCATCTCATTAGGTGCAGAAAAAGCACGTGTTAAATTCATCATTGTTTCATTATAAAAACACTCAATGAAGTACGTGCAGAAAGAATGTACCTCAACACGATAAAAGTTACATATGGTAAATCTACAGATAACTTCATACTCAACGGTGAAAAATTGAAACCCTTTTCTCTAAGATTCAGTAGGAAACAAAGACGCACACTCTCGCGGCTTCTGTTTAACATGGTACCAGAAGCCCTCGGCGGAGCCATTAGGCAGGAGCAAGATAGAAAAGACATCCAAATAGAGAAGAAGGAAATGGCATTGTCGCTTTTTCCTGATGACGAGATCTTATATAGAGAGAACCCTACAGTTCCACCAAAAACTATCAGAACTGACACACAAATGTAATAAAGGTATAGGATACGAAATCAACATACAAACATCGGTGGCATTTCTGTACATTAACAACAAACACTCTGAAAAAGAAACTGAGAGAACAGTCCCATACACAATAGCTGCAAAAAAATACTTAGGAATAAATTTATTTGAGGAGGTGAAAGGTCTGTACACTGAAAACTATAAAGTGTTAATGAAAGAAATTGAAGGCCAATGTTATTTTTCATAAAAAAAAATCCTAAAACTTATGTGGAATCACAAAAAACCCTGAATAGCCGAGGCAATAATAAGAAAAAAGAAAAAAGCTGGAGGAATCACACGACCTAGTTTCAGACTAGTCTACAAAGCTACAGTAATTAAAACAGTGTGGTACCGGCACAAAAATAGACTATTAACCAATGGAAGAGAATAGAGAGCCCAAAAATGAACCCGTGCAGGTACGACTGATTTTTTATAAAGGTGCCAAAAGTACACATTGCGAAAAGGAGAATCTCTCCACTAAATGGTATTCAAAAAACTGTAAATTTATATGCAGAAGAATGAAAGTAGACCCTCTTCTCACACCCTATACAAAAATCCATCCAAAATGGGTTATGACTTAAACATAAGACCTGAAACTGTAAAACTACTGGAGAAAACATAGGAGAAAACCACAGGTCGTTGGTCTCGGCAATGATTTTTTAGATTTCACAGTAAAATTGTAGGCAACAAAAGCACAAACAGACAGATGGGATTACATCAACATAAAGGCTTCTGCACAGCAAAGGAAACAGCAGTAAAGAGACAACATACTGATTGAAGACAATATTTACAAACCATACATCTGATAAGGGGTTAATATCCAAAACATATAAGGAACCCAAACAACTCCATAGAAAGAAAAATAATGAGGTTAAAAAATGGGCAAGAAACCGGGATAGACATTCTCAAAAGAAGGCACGTAAATGGACGAGAGGTACCTGAAAAGGTGTTCAATGGCACTAATCATTAGGAAGACGCTGATTGAAACCACCTCGCACCTGTTAGAATGAGTGGCCATTACCACAAAGACAAAAGACATCAAGTGTTGGTGAGGATGCAGGAAAAGGGAACCCTTGCACGCTGTTGGTGGCAGTGTAAACTGGTATAGCCATATGGAAAACTGTATGGAGTTTTCTCAAAAAACTGAAAATAGAAGTATCATACGATCCAGCAGTCCCACCTCTGGGTATTTAGCCAAAAGGTTCATAATCAGAATGTTAAGGAGATGTCTGAACTCACGCTTATTGCAGCAGTATTCACAGCAGGCAGGTTGTGGAGTCAACCTAAGTGTTCATCGACAGATGAACAGAAAGGACAATGTGGTGTACGTACACGTGAAATGTCATCCAGCTTTGACAATGAAGGAAACTTTGTCGTTTGTGACGACACGGGTGGAACCAGAGAACGTTATGCTAAGTGAATAAGCCAGGCACAGAACGACAAACACCGTGTGTTCTCACTTGTACGGGGGCAAGGACTCAAGGGAGCAGGGTGGAGGTGGCTACCAGAGGCTGAGACGGGATGGGGAAGCGGTGGTGAGAGGGGGCAAAGCCTCTGTTAGCAGAAGTAAGGGGGCTTTTTCCTTTGAGATCTATTGCAGGGTGCGGTGGATATAGTAAATAAAAACATATTGTATATTTCAAAATCTCTGAGAGAGTAAATTCCAAATATTCTCAGCACAGAAAACAAGTATTTGAGGTGATGGGTATGTTAGCCTGATTTAATTATTCCCCGTGGCATTCATAACTTGTAACGTCACTTTGTACCCTATAAATATACAAAACTATAGCTTTGTCAATTTATAAATAAAAATTAAAAATTTTTAAAAGCTATGCTATTTTTAAGTGAGTGAAGGAACAATGTGGAGAGAACCACTTGTTTTAGAGAGTGGACTTTGAAACCCTGAAAATATTTTACAAAATTGTAACGATAACTAGTTTTGAAAAAGCAATTCCTAAAAATGAAAAGCAAGACCATAGAAATAAACCTAATATAGATAAGGTTATTGGCATAACAGCAAAGAGAGAGATAATAATATTCAGAGTTCACAAAACACAGTAATTTGACTATTCCTTTAAAAACTGAGACGAGCTATCTCTGAATGTTGTTGGTAATCCTCCGGCTGTGGTCCTGTTGATGTTGTTGTCCTGAGATGGCTGTGAGGCTATGTTTGAAAAAAAACAAAGAAGTCATTATGTTGATGACAGTAAGAACTACTGTTTTTCACATAGCTGAGGTGACACATGAATATGTTGTCCTGTTTTTGCCTGGTTTGTGGAGGGAGGGTGACCTGGTGTCAGTTTCCTCATCGTGGCCAGGAGCAGAAGTCCCCATTTTTTCCCGTTATTCTTCCAGATTATTTATTTATTTAAAGAAGTATGCTTAGATTCAACTTTTTTTCTTTTTTCTTTTTAACTTATACGGAGACATAATATTTGTACATATTTATGGGGTACCTGTGAGATTTTGATACAAGCATACAATATGTAATGACCAAATCACAGTAATTAGCACACATACCCATCATGTCAAGTATTTATCATTTCAATTGGTTGGGAACATTCAAAATCTTCCGTTCTAGCTTTTTGAAAATACGCAATAAATTATTGTTAACTGTAGTTGCCCTATTGTGCTCTCAAATACTAGAACTTTTTATAAGGACAAAGAAGCCTCTCCAATCAATAATTTGTTCCGTGAAGAAGCTTTATTGAATAAGCTTCTTTGTCCTTATAGAAAGGGTAAGTTTGGACACACAGAATGAGGCAGAGATTGGAGTGATGCTTGTATAAGCCAAGGAACACCAAAGGTTGCCAGCAAACCACCAGAAACCAGGAGCGAGGCCTGGAACGGATTTTCCCTCACAGCCCTCCGATGGAACCACCCCTGCCGACACCTCGATCTCAGACTTCTGGCCTCCAGAGCAGCGAGGGAGTAGATATCTGCGGCTTAAGCCCCAGTCTGTGGCACTTAGAGGACGCTGAGCAAACTCACACACCCGTGCCGAGGCTGCGCTTCCCAGAACCCGGCTAGATGACGGCAACACCTGTATCGCGTGAATTCCCCAGGTCCAGAGCTGAGTCATGAACTCCAGAGCTTATGTGGGAGGACCTCAGGAAGGCTAGTAGGGGAGTGTAGAAGTGAGACAGGGAAGGGGACAGCGGGTACAAGATACGGTATCAACTGTGATACCTCTGGACAACCAGGACGCAGTCCCGCCAGGAACTGGAAGACAAAGGAACAGCCGCACAGTGTTCACAGACCAGAGATCGGGGAGCTGGGACGTCCATCCCCCAATTCCTGTCAGTCCCCCCGCTCAGGCCTGCTTGCACAGGGCTCAAAAGTCTCCAGGCAAAGATACAAAGCCCTCACGTCATGTGGCCAGCAGAGATGATTGTCAGTGTGCGAGCCAACGTGCTCACAGCTGTAAATGTCCCATTCCATCAACCTGTAGGAAAATGCAGGAGGCGGCTGCGGCAGGCAGAGTCCCCTGCCTTGTTCTACCCCCGTCCTCTGAGTGGGAGTGGGTCCGGTCACTTGCTTCTAACTGACACAATGTGGCAAAGGTGATCGGCTGTCAATCCTGTAATTCTGTTACGTTATATGGCAAAGGTGAAGGGATTTTTTAGATATCATTAAGGTCTTACTATGGTTTGAATGTTTGTGTCCCTCCAAAATTAACACTGAAACTTCATCCCCATGGTGGTGGTATAAGAGGGGGGCCTTTGGGGAAGTGACCAGGTCACGAGGGCTCCACCTGGTCAGTGGGATAAATGCTCCTATAAAGGGGCCTGCAGGAGCTCCCTGGGTGCTCCGTGTCTCCTGCCATGGGAGGACGCCCAGACGGCACCCTCTGTGAGGAGGCCTCACCAGGCACCTTGGTCTTGGACTTCCCAGCCGCTAGAACTGTGAGAAACACGTATCTCTTTTTTATAACTTACCTGGCTCAAGTATTTTGTTATAGCAGCCTGAACAGACGAAGACAGGCCCCTGATCCATTGACTTTAAGTTCATCAAAAGGCCGTCTTCCCGTGTGGGCCCGGCCTACTCAGGCAAGTCCTTTAAAAGCAGGGTGAGGAGAGGGATTTGAAGCAGCAGAGACTCCCTCTTTTCCTGCTTTGAAGAAGCTGCCGCCTTGAATTCCACAACTGAAAGGCACCGGATCAGGCCGGCAACGTGAGGAGACCGGGGATGAATCCTTACCCGGTTCTGCCTCCGCCTTGAGTTCAGTCCTGGGAAACCTTGGCGGAGAACCCAGCAAAGCCGTGCCCAGACATCCGCCCTGTAGAAGTGATGAGACGATGAACTAAACATTCGTGTTAATTTGTTACATAGGTGACTAATACATGTACATAAGTTTGATGTTAGGGGAAATTGAGTGATGCAGATGGAGGGCAGGAAGACGGTGAATGGGAGACAAGAAAAGATAAAAAATTTCCTTTTTGCATTTATGTACTATTACACACATAGGCTTAAACGTGCATTCAATTTTTAAATAAAATGGGAAAATAAATTGTCAGTTTAAAACATTAACTTGGTTCCACTGAGAGATGCATCAAATGAGAGCTGTTCATAAATACAGTTTAACAATGCAGATTTTTAGTAATTGAGCCAACAGAGCATGATTACTTTAATGTTTGGAAAATCAAGAAGCTAGGAGCTTGCGTGCATGTGTATTCCACTGTGCATCATGTTGGGGACTCGGGATCCCTGTGCACCACCCTCTTTCTGCAACGGTGCAGATGAGCCCTGTCATGTGGATGCTGTGTCTTCTAGGAGTGGGGCTGTATTTTTGTTTGTTCATGCTCGTCTTTGCTTCTACAGGTAACAACCAGGGTCCCAGAACAGTGCAGGGCGCATCTGTGAAGTAGAATAGAAACTACACAATGGCCAGTCTGATGGAAGCACACAGGGAACGAAGAACACATCCGCCTCTGTATTTTAGGACCAAAACCATGCGATGCCAAAGCAGCCAGCTGAACATAGTTGGGATCCTTCCCTCCTCCACGAGCATCCTTGGAATTGACCAGGTGTTCTGGCATCATGGAGATCACCTGGGAAGATACATTGGGTGGAATAGATAGCAGGTAGAGGGAGAGGGAGGAACTGTCGCAGACAGAGTGAGCGTGGGCTTCGGGCGGGCAGGGCCTGGCCCAGGAGGTGATCCATCACCGCACAAGCATTGTCGTTTGTTATCAACCTTCCACCTAACAGCTGGGGAAAGGGAAATATTTGCAGTGTGGTTTCCCCACCAACCTTCGGTCCCGTCAGCTCAAACTTGCTTTTACCTAGTGTTGGAGTGCGTGAACGCTTTCAAAATACAAGAGAGGTGATCACCCACAGTGTGTTTTAAGAAAATTGAGTCTGGTAATTCTGATTAGGTAACTGCAAAAGCAATCAATGAGGCCTATTTTTCATCTAAACTGCCTTGCATGGGTTCTCTTCACCCACTTCCACACTTGCATGATAAATACAATGTTTGCACACACAGATGAATATTCTGCCGTCATACGCGGTTTTTACCAAGTATTTACTGTTCTTACAAAGAAAGCCTCGGAGTTTATTCACCTGAGCTCTTTCTCCCCCATGCCTACGTCCAAACCTCAGCAGAATTGAGACTCTGGTTAACTGCTCCAGATCACCATAAAATCATTAGGTTGCCACTCCCTGACATTCCTGTAAGACAAAAACTTCACAGCCAGGAAAGGCTAATGTGCACCCTGTGTATTCAATTTGCCACAATATTCTGCATGTTAACCTGGCTGGGGATGGTGCTGAAGCCTCCACACCAATGTGCTTCATAGCACTGTATGCTGGGCTGCGTCATATGTAAATCTGAACATGTCCATTTGGAAACATGACTTTATAATCACATTTTCCTCAATTATAAATGAGGTGAGATCTCCCTGTTTGCCTGTCACTTGCCTTTTTGACAAATTCCTGGGACAGGAGGAATGTGTGTATCCTGCACTTTAATGAAACACAGAGTTGCCCCTGCAGTTTAAATTGTTAAGCTGGCCAAGAATCCCAGTTATGGACAGTTTGTGTGTTTTGATGCTTTTTAAAGAAGCACGTGTTGGAATTGACTAAGACAAAATGAGCTTTCATAAACTAGAAGCTACATTTTGAAAAGCTAAGGTGATTATGCTGTTTGTCTTCCTGGCTTCTGATAGAGGAATACACTGCTGCCAGCGTGGGTGGAAATGTATTTCATTTTTAAAAACATCATGATAGATGATTTTTTTACCTTATTTTTCAATTATAGGGTCCTGGGGAAACGTTTGGCTTTTTAAAGGGTTTTGTGCAGATGTGGTATTTTTCATAATATTTTTTCAATCAATTTTCAATCTCTGCTTCCCATTACCACAGGGATCTCTCTGTGAGATGTGTGAAGAAAATGTAACTTAAAGCTATTGCTGCCTGTTTTCATTTTTGCTAGCTCAGATGATCAGAGAAAAGATCACAAAAAAGCAAATGTTAAAAATCACATGAAAATATAGATCATCAATATTCTCAGTGATTACATAACATAACTCAAGAAAATATATGGCTTAGATTTGGTATTTGGTGATATCCTCTAATTGATCACTTTGCTTTCAAAAATTTGAACCATGAAAAAAAGAATTTCCTCCTTGTTTTCCAATGACCTTTTGATACTATTTTATTCTGCACAATTTGTTCTCTACCGTTGCTGGCTGGTTTATTTCTTAAGTCACCTGTTCAATTGGAGTTGATCCCTCCAAGTCCTATTTTCCATAGAGCTCAGAGTTTCCGTATCCTTCAAGCCTCTACAAAGCCAAGTCATCCATTTCCCTCCGGGGCCTTTGCAAATGATAACAGGTCTTCCCATCCTTCAGGTTCCCCCATATACCCGGCTTCCCTCCTGGGTCCTGGCTGTGCAGAGGAGCCGGTCGTCCTCGGAGGAAACACATTAATTCAACGATATGATTTGTATCTGGGAACACGTCTTGCTGAAGAAAACTTGGACAGTTAGAAAACAAGAACAGAGTTCAGAAAATCTGTGAGTGAAAGTTTATAAATTGCCAAAGGTAGACTTTTAACTGTTTCCTTAGTGTCGAAATGACTGAGTGTACCTGGCCGTCAGTAGACGACATTGAGCTTGAATGCTGCAATTAACCAAATAGATTGAAGAAACACTTACCTATTGATGGGGATTTGTGTCCTGCTTCCAGCAGCGAGATACCAAAATTAAAATATATTTTTGTTTGCTAAGAAAGCAATCCAAAAGGAATTCAATATTAAGCATCGTTAATTATTCAAAATCCACACAGGTTTCTTATGTGTCTACTATATGCTGGTTAGTATACTTGGTGTTTTTAAACATTGTCATGTAGAAAGCAGAGTGAATTATGAAATATACATAAACAATAGATATTTTAGTGCACTCAGCCCTTATTTATTTATGGATGTAGACTACTTTCTCCCTCTGCCTTTCATAATTAACTACAATATCTTCTTTACTATGGAATAAAGGTCAATAATAAATATTTAAGAATGATTATATCTAGCATCATCAGACTTTTGTCTTTCTCTTCCTGTATAAATATAGAGTGTCTCCTTGACGGCAGACCAGGTTAACACATGAATAAACTAGGATGGTCTTTGTATAACAGGTTACATCATGGGCATATTCATAGATCAAATATTTTGAAGCTGAACTCATTGTAGGCAATATTCCGGTTGTTGACAGGTCCCCAGGTCAGGCAAAAGTACCTTAGTCATACAACTAACAGGGGATTAAAAAGAAAGAAAAAGACAGAAACAGCATTGTGATGAAATGCAGTCGGTGTGTCCATTCTCCCAGCTTCTCATTGAGATTTATGGTCCGGGAAGGGAACTGCTTTATGTTATCTTGGTTCTGTCAGTGTCTGCATCCCCTTCTCATACCAAATGCCTCATATCAGTGGAGGAGACTGGTTTTTGAAGGATCTTGAACTTGTCAAAACAACTTTTCTCATCAGTAACTGCACTGGCGTATCACATGCTAGGCATGGGCCTTGCTGCAAGGAGTTGTCCACACTTGACCCACTCACACTCTGAACGGAACATTCCTCTGTGCCCTGGATGATTCCAGATCTCTGCCAGGACAGCCATGCTGTCTAGCCGTAAATCAGTAACCATCAGAAGAACCTGCAGGGCCCAGCAGGAATGCATTCTCCAGCGCCATGCTTAGTGTCTCCCTGACAGCAGGTTTCCTGCACGTTCAGAGCTCTAGGAAAAGGGCTGGACTTCTGTTCCATTTAGCAGTCCTCCTCGTATTGACGGTAAATTTGGTTTGTTTTCTTAAGCTTAGTGTAAATCCACTACGAAGTGGACTGGTCTTACCACGCACTTTTAATCCCCCTTTTGTGGTCTCAGACTCCCTCCTCCTGGCCGGTATCTGTCTCCGTCCTTGGTTGCCACGGGCATGCTTGAGTTCACGTGCATCCCTCCATGACTGCGTCTCTCTCCCACACATACGTGCTTTTCACCAGGTGGCTCTGTCACCCTCACATGTGGCATTTTTAATGTCAAGTGACAGATGAAGTCTACATATCAAGCTTTTGCTATTCTACGCTCCATAACTAAGAAGACATCGAGAAGTTACCAAGAATGCTCTCTGAACTTTATTTTATGTCTCCCAACACAGGTCAGAGTATCATAAAGAACCACATTGACAGTTAAGGAGCCGAGTCCTACCTCCTGGTTAGAGTAACCAAGCCCTCATTTGGTTTCCTCTCTCTATATTTAGACACTATTTCATCTTCAAACAAGGCAGTAAACCATGTGAAACGGGCCCTGCCCTCAACAGCACAGATTCAAGAACATGGCTTGGAAGATCCAGATGCAGATTTTTCTCCAGGAGCACAATGGAAGCTCCCACACTCTGCCTTCACAGCCCCCTCCGTTCTGATGCATGATGAGGGGACGTGGAAAAAGCTGGGCCTGTATGCTTCATCAGTTACCTGGGTGACCTTGCGTTTCTTTCTCTGAGCAACCGGGACAGTAATAAAACTTTTCCGTGGCGTTTACACGAGACAGTAAATGCAAATATGACAAAGTCTAGGAATGGACAACTTGTCTTGTTACTATTATTATTTCTACGTGTGTGTTTAAGACCGTATGAAAAAACTCCCAACCTGCAGCACCTTCAGGTGGGTGTGAGATCTGTGGGAAGCCCAGCTTTGAAGCCACAGCCATGGATGCAGACACGTGCGGTGGAACAGGAAATGATGCTGGATACCCAATGAGGCTTCCACTAACTAGGTCTCATCCCCACATGCCATAATTTAAACAGTGTGTCCCAGGCACTCTGGCACATCTCGTGAGAGCTCCCGGCCATGCCAGTACGTCAGCCTCCAGGCCATGAAGCCCAAGGCCAGGAACAACACTCGGTGCTACTGTCATAGGGTTTGGGCACACATTCTTGAGTCTTCTCTAAATTTATAAACACAGTGACTCTGTGTACCTGACCTGAACTTCTAAGTCATTGCCAAATATAAAGCAATAATATGTATTTATGACATCACTCAAATATATTTTGCACGTTGAACCTCTCACCTCAATCTAGCTAGGAAATCAATAGCTACAAAAATATGGCAGCAGAAAAATCATTCTGGTAAATCCCAATTGCTCAAATAACCATATGGTATTAATTCAAGTAATGACACCGACAAGTCCTCAAGACAGAAACTGCATAGGGCTCCCTAAGGAAATGACCAAGTTCACCATCATAAAGGTAATTATTAGAGTGCAAAGCAAAGCTGTCTGCTGAGGTTCTGCCAATTCATTGCTAATGGGAACTGTGGTAGTGATTTTAGCCTCTAGCACAGGTTTGGACAGAGCTTTGTAGAGTTCTGGTTGCTAAGAGTTGATCTCAGATGGAGTGGGAAGGAGTTCTTCTGGGCGACGCGGCTCAGCTCCCACAGCTGGGCAGAGTGCACAGTGCAGCCTGGGGCTTGGCCCAGCCACCGCGGCCGTTGCTTTGGCATTTCTGTTGACTGCAGCATAAGGGTGGATGTACGTGCAACTCCAAAATGGTCAAGTTCTCCTCTGTGCAGTCTAGCTGAGACCTGGACGGTAGGGCTGAAGGTACCCTCCACACCACTCTGCCTTTTGCTCGTGTCAAGAAGAGCAGTTGCTTGTCCTGTTAGCGCCTGTGCCCAGGGTGTTCTCACTGGAGTGGTCTGCAGACAACGACCTGGCTGCCCAAGTGCTCTCAGGCGGGGCCACCCTCGCTGCTCTGCAGCCCACCTCCAGCCCTTGCCATGTGTCCTCTCGGGACGGCCCGAGGGTCCGTCAGTGAGGCCGGAGCTGGTGGACGGTTCCTGTGGCCATCTCTTCTCACTGATCGTTATGGGAAAATTCCATCCACGGCTTCCCTCACACTGAAGTACAAACAATATTTTGAAAATGACCAAACAAGATAATGAAAGTGAATACAAACTATTTCTTTTTCTTTTTTTTTTAACTTGTGGTCTGACAAGCGAAATGCTCTGCAAGGAGGATGAATGCCCCTGGCGATCCCGATGAAGAAAGGGCGAGGAGAGAGTCAGAACACAGGGTACCATCCCAGCCCCAGGCTGCCCTGCCCCGCTCCTCCCACGCCAGCGGTCCCACAGGGGCTTTGGTTTCGGTTTTGCTTTAACTGTGTGTCCTTGCAGCCAGCACGGTGCCAGCCGCAAGTTAAATGTTCACCGTGTATCAAAGAGAAGTATCATCAGTTCATCTATATAATTTGTTAGATTCTTTTCATATATATTAATTATTTTCTGGTGGTAATCATTCACTTCTAAAGATCCAGTAACACATTCAAAGCAATAATATGTTTTTGTTACATAAATTTCCAATCAAGTTAAACCCAAAGTACCCAACTTACCAAAGTGCGACTTAGACATTGGGAAGATGGGGCTTCTTAAGAGAAGACAAGGAAATGGTGGGGAGGGAGGGTGGGAAGTGTCAGGATTGGCATCTCGGGACCTGACTGCCCCACTGGCTATGCACAGCCTCGGCCTGGACGCTGGGGACACCACTTAGCCCTTTCAGCCAGGCTGCGGCCCAGGGGCTCCCATCTTCACTCTGAGGTGGAAAACGCTGCAGGGAGATGAAGTGACCTAACTTGTGGTGCTTGTAGCAAGTGGCAGAACCAAATTCAAGAACAGATCTACTCATTGCTGGATTCCAAGGATGTATACAATGTTGCAAATATGTGTCCAAGAATGGCTTCTCACTTATAGCTGAAATCCAGTGGTAATGACAAGGACATATTTAACAACAATAATCTAATAGAAACAAGATTGAAAAATACACTGAGCATCAATGCAGTGAGGGAACCTAAGGAGCAGCTTCCAGTGGAAACAGAGGAAGAAACCTGGGGTGCTAGAAGAGAGTTTGTCAGGCGCAGGGGCAGGGGCACAGTGAACACACTTAGAAAAGTATCATGTTGTGGTCCTGGAACTTTCGCTCATTTGACAGACGCTTGTGGAGTGTAATCCAGGAGCAAGCTGCGTGCTTGACATTGGGGATGCATCAGTTAGTGGGGAGGACAGAAATCTCTGTCCACAGGATCTTATGTTCTAGTGGGGGGACATGGGTGACAAACAAGATATACAAATAATCATTCATTCATTTGCTGCATGAGGCCGCTCAGGCTGCCATAACAAAATACGGTAAATTGGGTGACTGAAACAGCAGAGATTTATTTTCTCAAGGTTCTGGAGGCTAAAAGTCCACGATCAAGGCGTCAACGGGTTTGGTTCCTGGTGAGGGCCCTCTTCCTGGCTTGCAGACAGCCAGCTCCTCACTCTGTCCTTGTCTTGGTGTGTATATGCGGGGGGAAGTGGGGAGCGGAAGAGGGAGCTCTCTCCTGTCTCTTCTTATAGGGACACTAATCCTATCAGATCAGGACTCCACCCTATGACCTCATTTAACCGTAAGTACTTCCTGAGAGGCCCCATCTCCAAATACAGCCACACTGGGGACTAGGGCTTCAGCCTATGAATTTGGGGGGGACAAAAACATTTAGTCCACAACATTCACTAACCACAAAAAGTTTGAGCAGGAATTGACTAGGATCTGGGAACTGCCAAGAGTTACATAGAGAATAGTGATGTTTTAGACTAATGACTTAATGGGCAAGTTAGCCACTTGTCTTTATTCTTCAGATTTTGTTGGTGTTTATAAAATTAGGTTATCAGAAAACAAAATCTCATCACCTATGCCTCTTATTTTTGCATTTTTGTTATAAAAATCTCAAGTTCAAACAATATCTTCATATTCTTTGTAAAATATTACTGGACCATGTTGTCACTTCAAACCAAGACCACTTGATAAATTCCTTCCCTAGTTTGGTTCCAGAAGAAAATAATTCTTTGACAAAACGTTAGGCATTGCCGTCTTTTGTTAGAATGAGAAAAGGATATATCGCAATGTGTCTCTTTTTATCCAGCTCCCAAATCTTAGAAGAGAGCCCTTTACCAAAGGCTAAAATCTGAGGAGCTCCAAGGACGAGTCCCATCTCTTTTGCTCAACCTCCGGGCTCCAGCCCCACCTGCCACAGGAGCGACTGGAGGCACAGACATCCTTCTTGATGCACTTGCCTTTATATTTAGCTTCCATTTATGGCAAGTGGTACCTTTATTGTGATAAAGTTGTGAATGATAACCCATATATTACCTTAATCTTTTGGCAAATAGGTAAAGAATAAATCAAAATTTTGCAGTAATCTACCTATCCATGGTTCATCCACCCATCTCTCCACTTTTCTATTTTTGTATGCATGGAGCAGAGTAGAGTTGCTCTCTCTGCCTCTGCCGCTGCTTGCCTGGCCTGCACCCCCCAGCCCTTCCAGGCCCTCATACACCCTGAGAGAAGGTGAAGAAGAGACAGCCTTGGCCCACACGAGGAGCCTGGCATTCCTGCTGGTGCGTGCTGTTCCCACACAGAGCTGGTCAGCGTATTGCATGTGCTAGAGACACAATCCCCAGCCTTCAGATGCTATCTGAGTCTTGTTGATACTGCGCCCCGAGGCAGGGCTGAGATGAGAGCTTTTCCTTAACTCTCTGTGCTTTTTCAGAGGACTTGAAGCCTCTCTTCAGAGGGGAAATGCACAAATCCACATGAAACCAAGCAACTGGCCTCCTGTTCAGAAGCAAGAAAGAGCCCGTCTTACTCCCATGAGTGTTGGGTTGAGGCCTCAGGAAGGACAGGCCTGCAGGGGAGGCGTGGATCGTGGGAGAGGAGCAGGATGAAGGGCTGTGGCCCTCAGACTCTGAGATGGAGAAGGGCTGGACACCCTCTGGGTGTTGTGTGTCCTTGATCCGCTAAGATTAAGACTTCATTTTTCCCCGATGCTCACACCTTCTCCTTCCTGTAACATCTGGAGCACAGGTAAGGACTCACATGACCATGTACACATAAACAGCAATGCAGAGAAGTGTAAAATCTATAAAATAATTGACAAAGTATTGGGAAGAAGTAGCCGCATCTTCAAAGGAGCAGTGCAACTAGCACCGTTCGAGAGTGAGACCTCTGACGCCGGTACCTGGGGTCGGTCAGGGTCTCAGAGACCAGCCTGCGTCCTCTTGCCTGTGGGCGCAGCTCCTGCCGCCCGTGGGGACCAGGAGGACCCTCCGCTCCCTCCCGGGCCTCGCCCCCGGTGTCCTCTGCCCCTTTACAACCACAGCTAAAGAAAAGAGAAAAGCAGGAGAAGGAAAGAAAGGGAGGGAGAAAGGGGCGGAGGAGGAGGAGGAGAAACGTCCAGGTGACCACAGTGAAAATGCTACAGAGGCAACAGCGTGATGTAGGTCGTCGGAGAACGCACGTGAGAATTTATCTATTTTACGCGTTCGCAGCGGAGTAGACTCTTCTGGTAAAGCACAAAATCTAACAGCCAACTTAACCACATCAACATGCAAAACCCTATGTGAAAAAAAACAACAAAAGCAAAACTGAGTGGCCAAGTGACTTGGAAACTTGTTTGTAAGATGTATGTCAGAAAAAAACGTTTTCCAAGATCAGTTAGCACAGAGACTCTTCAACTGGGGACTCACTTTCTGCCAGGCATTGTGAACAAGTTAAATTTGCAATAGAAAGAAATTGGTATTGAGCCCTGAATCCCTGTAAACATAAAATTAACTCCAAGCCACTGTGGTAATTACAGTTGCACAAAACAAACAAGCAGTTATAATTCTTGAAAAAAATCTACATAACATCAAAATAATAATATTTTAAATATAATAGGCTGGGACTGAAATCCCTGAGCATTAAAGGAGAGGCAGTAGGCAGAGATGGAAAATAAATATGGTGAGAAGTTGCAGGGTGTTATTACCCTTATCTTGCTTAGGGGATATTAACAGAGACTATGTTCTGAGCTTAATAAATTGGGAACTGCAAACACGGTTTCTTCAAGGGCTGAATCATAATTCATGGCGTCATGGTCCATATTTCGCTAAACGCAGAGTGTGAGCAGCGCCCCAGTGGTGTCTGCTGAGAGCCCCACACTTGGAAACCCTTGCTTGTTTCTGGCGCCATCACAGGTGGGTGCGCACCTTGTGCCTCCAGGTGTGAGAAGTTCCGCTTTCCCTGCTGCTTCTCCATACACCTGTATGTATGGCCCAGTCTTCCCCAGCCTCCCTTTCCTCTGCCCTGCAGGGGTGCTGGTGGAGGTCACAACCCCCCTTGCAATCACCCCCCCAGGCTGCTTAGGAGAGGTCCACTGAGGCCTGGACTCAGAGCGTGACACGGCCTCTCCCCTGTTCTGCATCCACAGTTTATTCCTGTTCTAAAAACTGACCATTCTTAGCTACAAAATGTAAAAGAAAAAAGATAAAATTTATCACGTTAATTTTTAAATGAACCCTATGGGAAATACATTTCCTGGATAAATTAACAATATAAAATTCAACAAGACCCTACAGTTAGCAAATCACACCTGGGGAGAAAACATATAGTTCTTTTTCTTTCCTGTTCAACATCTATATTCCATCTGCTATGTTGTGCAGAGAGGCACACATTGTACACAAATACAACATTCCATTTAATTTGTCTGCTGGATAGGACAAGCCAGTCCCACTCATTTCTACCCATGTATTTTTAAAAAATTATCTGTAGAAGCTTCTTTTTTTCCTTTTTCTAAGGAAAAGGATAGAGTTTAGAATATATTCTGTAATCTAGGATGTATTGATTATCCATTATCTGAAAAGACATTGATATCACCACTGTTCTCACTACCTGAAATCATTGAAAAAACATAATGAAAATTCAATAGCTATAGATTCCATCAGAGTTGTGTTTTAAGAGCATAATTATTATTAAATAAAATTTGTGACATTCCAATTGATCTGTATCTTTTTATCTACAAACTGGTAACTAAATATTAACTGTAGTTCAGCACGTAATTTTCATAATTATACTAGATGATAATTTATGGAAATAAAAGTTTAAATATTTTAGTATCTTATTTGCTCGTAGTTGATAGTTTTGTTTGTTTTGCTATACTTTAGCATGTTCCTAGACAGGATGCTATAGGTCGACTCATGTCTCTACCCATCCCCTATCCACCACGTGACGTGCAGGTGCTCATCACGCCTGGTGTGTGACGTCCGTGTGGCTGGGCGTGTTAGGGAATGATAGGAAAGCAGGAACTAGACCAAACTTCCTCCTCCCAGAGATAAACGAAGGCATTTTTATGATATTCTTCATTCTAAGAAGTAATTTTCTCTTTCTTTTTCCAATTCAGCTTTACAAGGAGGAAGAGGAGGAGGAGGAGGAAGGGAAGGAAGAGGAAATTATAGACATTCTTCGTGGACCTTTCCACCCGAGGGCTTTCTTAAGCTGTGCAATGACATTCAGCGCTAGCAGTTGTATCCTGTAGTGTCCGCCACATCCCTGTGGAAGGAATTTTCCGTTCTGAGAAGCCAGGGGGATGCAGTGTTTGCAAGGAGAACCGACATAGCCCGTGCAGGCTGACGTCGCGCTTCCTCTACCAGCACACACCCATGCCTGCCACTGTGGGAGGGGCTACGTTCCCACGGGACATTTTATTTGGATTATTTGGATTCCTATGAGTTCTCCATCAAACTTAACCTTAATCCATTTGCAGGCCTGTGTGTCTCATAGCCAGAGCAAAAGAAGTTTACTCTATAGAAATTTGTGCGAGGTTGCTCTCACTCTAGGTATCTTTGACTCTCGAAGGCATTAAGTGATTCTGATGGGAGCGGAATATGGCCATGGCCGTGATTAGCTTGTTTTCTTGTTTTTTGTCTTTTCCTTTTTGAGACAGGTCTCACTCTGTCGCCCAGGCTGGAGTGCAGTGGCCTCATTGTAGCTCACTGCAGCCTCCAACTCCTGGGCTCAAGCGATCCTCCTGCCTCAGCCTCCCGAGTAGCTGGGACCACAGGCGCCACCGCCACACCCGGCTCATTTTTCTGTGTTTTGTAGGGACGGGGTCTCGCTCTTGCTCTGGCTGGTCTCAAACTCTTGGCCTCAAGCGAGCCTCCCGCCTCAGCCTCCCAAAGCGCTGGGATTACCTGGCCCATGATGAGTTTTTGCTCCTTCCTGAATGACCAAAAAGCAGAGTAAAGCTTTTCAGCTGACAACTTTCCTATTTTCTCCCACCCGTTTGTCTTTCTCTTCTCTGTCCGCCTCCTCTCTCTCTCTCACGCCGAAAGCAATGAATAAGAACTGCCCTGATTAAATAAAAAAGATGAGAAGAAAAAGAAGGCCTGAAGATTCCTCTGTGTCTTTGGTCAAGGTTTCACCTGAATTAATTCATAGATATGTGCACGTATTGTACATAGGGATTGTCAGAAAAGAGGCTTTTCAACTGTTTATTTTTTCCATAGCTAATAATAGTCACTATAATACAAAAAGAAATTCCCCAGAAGTTATTATTAGCTATGGGAAAAATAAATGAAATGAAACAAAATTTATTTATAAAATAATCTTCAGAAACTTATTCTTTAGAATATTTTTTGATCCTACAAAATAAAATGCCTTTGAAATGCTTCAAAAATAAATGAAATTTCGACATTAAGAAACAGGATTTTGAATGATGACTATTGATATTAAGATGACCTGAGAAAGAAAATTACATTAAAAGACATAAAATAACTTTGATTTTAGTGTTTTCCATAGTAAAAATATTTTCATGTTAAAAAATACGCATGAGAACAGGGTGTTCTTAGATATGTAGTTATTGTTAGAAATGTCCTTCGGTGTAAGAGGATCAGTTTGGTATTGCGACCGTTTGACAAACACTCCTTTCTGTAAAAACAGCCTGGAGGAGAAGGCGAACTCCAGTTCAGGCAGAGGGAGTGGCTAACGCCTCCTGAGATCTCGACTGTCTCCCCAATTTCACTAAGGAAGGGTAGGGGTGCTCATTCCTCACAAGAAGTCATGGGTTGGAAGCCCAGTTACGGTGCACAGTAAATCTATTTTCTTTCCTTTTCTCCAAAATTCCTTCTTAAAGTATGGTGAAATTTCATAGAAATTCTTTTCTAGTCTGTGAGAGATTTTAAATGGACAGGAAGGTGTCACTTTGCAGCTTTCATTCTGACTGGTGGGCAGATGTGTCCAGGCAAACAAGAAACTCTTCCCAAAGCAGGGCCTGTTCACTGCTCTGATCTGAAACTCACAACATTAAATGGAGCTCCAGAACAGAATGCATGATTAGCATGGTGCTCATAGAGAGACAAATAAGTCAGCCTTAAAGTATAAGGGCTAACATTGTGTTATCACATTTGGCTCAATAGCTAACAGACTGAAAAGTGTTTATCAATCTCAAGATCAACTTCAAGTAATTTCATTTAAAAGTGTGTGTGTGAGTGTACAAACCTGCACACATCCGTGCACTAAAGCACATGGATACACACACAGATACACACATGGCCATGCATCTATGCTACGTTTATTTTGGTCCCCCTCACTTCCCTGCATTTGAACATTCATTTCTTAAGGTGATCTTCCGAGATTTTTCAGCTTCATTGCTGTCTCCAGCAAAGGGTGTTGTTATACAGTCTCAAGTGGCAGGTAGCTAATAAGCTAATAAAACACATTCCCCAGTCCTCAAGTTTAAAAGCTTTATACAAAATGAAGTAACTGTTTTTATTTTGGATTATAGCATTTGTTTTAAGTGGACAGTTCAAACCTCCTCATCAGGGGAGACCGGACCTAAGGCAACCTCATTTGGGGGACATGAGTGACAAGGCCTCAGGGAGCCGGGATTTACTGCCTTGTTAGGACATTACTTCTTCAAAGACTCACCTAATCTCACAATAGAAGAAATGCATTTCTTGGGTCACAAGGGAATCATTTTGTGGAAGGAGGGTGGCTCATGTGTAAAAATGTTACAATACCTTTCAGGTATTAAAGGCTGAATAATATCTCAGGTGCTTCTAGTTAGTAAGCCCTCTCTCTAAAATACAGTTTCCAGAGCTTTCTGTGATTGTTCTTTGACACTCCTCCCATAAGCATCTTCAGTACTGTGCTACTCACAGTAAGCTCACAGCGTCACTTCAACCTGGTGTCTCCAGCCCTTCTCCCTCTCTTGTAAGCTGTATTTATCCCTCCTTATGGAGTCGGATACGTCTGGATCAATTATATGGGAAATGCAAATATATTAAGTGGCAGCATTGAAGACGTATTCACTCTTACTGTTTATTTCCTTCTATCAAGCGATGCATTTACAATGAGCAGGAGAAGAAAGGCAGGCGGGGAGCGGCCTGGTGGCAAGGCTGTGGGCAGGCCTCTGCCTCCCCTCGGGTGTGGGAGAGGGTGGGAGCCACAGTCTCATCTCAGCAGAGCCTGGCAGGCCTGCTTGTCACAGGGGCTGACGGGATGCCAGCCACCCTGGAAGGCAGGCTCACCTTCTCCCAGCTTCATCTCTGGCATCTCTTTAGAAGTTTGAGATGTGCGCTCTCTGTCACCAGCTTCAGCTGGAGAATCTGTGAGTCTGCTAGGTTGTGTCACACTTAACACCTGTATGGTGGCAAGATGGTTTTTCGTTATACAGACTACTGGCTCGTTTGAATGCGCCCGTATTCTGATTACATTCACACACAAGGCTTCAAAATACCCCTCTTGCGTTCTCTCTGGATTTGCCTCCTCCTGGGGGTGGCACAGGTAGCCAACGCCGTAGCTATCACAAACGGCCTCCCAGGTGACCAGATAACGTCTCCTCCATCTATCTCTGGAAGTGGCCATTTCGAAACTTATTATTGAAGTTGTACGATTATCAGAGAGGAAGAATCCACTTCTGAAGTTAAGTAAATTAATTGTCATAAGGATATATGTTGGACTTAAGGCCTCATATCCCAGGAGGATTATTTGACATCTCACACTTAAGTTTAAAACTGCTTTAATAAATAGACGTAAGTTCCAGTGTTCTTGTATGTGCTGAAACAATTCCAAGGCAGTCTGATTTCTGGAAAGCACTGGTTAGTTAGATAGGGTCAGTGGCTAGCCCATTGATTGGCCATTTTACACAAAAAAAAATAGCCATTTTCTTTGCAAAGCAATCCTGAGATGTCTCCTGGCTAGGGTGTGTGGTGCAGAGGCTATTTTTGGAAACAAAAGCAGGGGAAGAACTGACTAATTCCATAGATACCATCACGGCTCACACTAAGGGAGACCCAAGCCCAGGAGCCCTGACTGCAAGCTGGGCACGTGACGCCTGCGGCATACGCTAATGTCCCGGGTATGTAGGTCACAGACGAAATCAGTATCCTAATATACCCTTCGTTATTTTGCCTTGATCACAGTGTTTAACAAAATTAGATGATAGAACCCACTGTAGCAGCAGATATTGGTGGTTTTCAATAAAACCCTACAACGTGTTTGAAATGCCAGAGATATTTACATTCGAAAACAATGTGTCCTATAGCTATTTCCCACAGCAGAGCTACCAAAGGTAAATGAAGCCAGGCCGTTCAGAGCTCCTGTGATTGACAGTGTGAGGGCTTCAGAGTCATTAGAATGTCAAAACAGACAATGTCTTCCCTCACCTCTCCTCTCACAGTTTAGGATTTTGTCAGATTTCTTATAATTAACCCTGATATTTGACGTTTAATATCTCGGCCATTCACAATCACATTGAGTTACTAGTATTTGGCAGACAAGCATTTGGGATGTATGCAAATCTTTCAAGGATACTGCCAGGGACTTTTTAAAATTTAGACTGGATTGGCAAAAAAAAAAAATGCTTAAATTAATCTCATTTTTTTCTTCCCTTTTCTGAGTCATTTTCTGATTTAAGAAGGAGTCCAACGTGCCATGTAACCAACATGATCTGACATCATTAGCTTCAATAATTTACTTCTATCATGCTATTCTACACAAAAATTTCAAGAAACTGGAGATATTAGCCAAAACAATAGAAATGTTTTCTAAAATTTAGAAAGCTTGCTCCCTAGAAAGTGTGACAGTGAAAGAGGAAATCTCAGGTGTAAAATGCCAGGGTGGGGCTGTTTACAGGAGTTGCAGAATCAGACCTACAGAGCAAAACCATTCATTCTTCCATCACTTGGGTAACCTGTAGCATGCATGGCCTATCTGGAAGTAATGAACCGAGGTCCTGCCCCCAAGAACCCTGCATGCATGTTGAGCAAGGCTGTGGGGTACACTTCACAGACGTCAGCACACTGCACCTGTCCATACTACTGCTTTGCATTATTAGATGCCATTGGATTTCACCCTGCCCCTTCTGCATGTCAGGGACAAGAGCAGCGCGCAGGGTCTAATGGTAACAGCCACAATGGAGTGAGTGCTTATTACTGTGCCTCTCAGGCACTGACCGGAGGCTCTATGTGTGTAATGTTGTATACAACACTGTTGGCCCATGAAGCACTTCGTGATCTATATGGTCAGCTGAGATCTTGACCAGCTAAGGTGGTCACCCAAGCTGGGCAACAACCCCAAGGCTCATGTTTAAATTTGTGCAGCCTTCCATGTGTCACTTACTACAGAGGATGGTTCAGCTTACCTTTATTTTCCAAGGAGATATAGCCTACTGTGAAGACCTTATTTAAATAAGCCCACAACGATTAACCATGTTTTATGACACAGTTCTTTGTTCTATAGTCTCCTCTTTGGGGGCAGAGAAACCTCAGTTTATAAATTCCACAATATTCATAAAATAGGGAGGGTGGGGGATAAAATGGATTGGCTTTGGTCCCACAGATATTACAATCACTAAGTAACACCAAAGTGATTTAACAGTGATACAGTCAGAAATCACCAAGCAGGTAGGTTCCTTTCCTGTTAAGGGTCACTGGTTAGAAGGTTGAGGATATAAAACAATAAATCAAGGGCTTCCGAAGAACTAGCTACAGGAAGGGACCCTCACACTTGTGCCTGTCTGTACACTGAGCTTTCCTCTTGCCTCTCTGCACGTCATGCCACTGGCTGCAGCAGGTCAGGCAGACCATACGGACACTTGGAAATCTCCTTGCCGAAACTTTCCCAAATTTCTAATGGTAATAATTCTTCTGTTCACCCCAAGCAGACATGACAACAATTTTATCTAAGGTCCAAATGTCTCTTACATCTTCTCTTTCTTGTCAGTCATTCAAGCTCACTTTCTTTGGCAGATCCAAGCAAACTTCAATATGTTTTTAGTCTCTAATGGACGACAGGGTCTATTAATCCCAATACATATCTAGATGCCCAGGACATTTCATTTTATTTTTTTAAATGTAAATTATTATTATCATTAATATTATTATTATTTTTTGCTTTAACCACATAGGCAAATAATGCCATCAAGAAAAAGGCCAGTTATTGCCATTGGTCTGCTGAGGGTCTCAGGATACAAACCAATACCACCCTACGGTGTGACATGGGTCATACTTGACCAGTGCTGACCCTACGTTGTGATAGGGGTCATACTAACAAGCCCTAAACTTATAGCGTGACACTGGTCATACTGACCGGTCCTGACCTATAGTGTGACCTGGGTCATACTGACCAGTGCTGACCCTACCGCATGGCATGGGTCATACTGACCAGTCCTGACCTATAGTGTGACACTGGTCATACTGACCAGTGCTGACCTATAGTGTGACACAGGTCTTTCTGACAAGTCCTGACCCTATAGTGTGACAATGATAATACCGAACAGTCTTGAAGTACAGTGTGACATGGGTCATACTGACCAGCATTGACCCTACAGTGTGTCACAGGTCATATTGACCAGGGATGACCCTACAGTGTGACATGGGTATAGGGTCACACTGACGCATCTTGACTATATAGTGTGTCATGGGTTACGGGGTCACGCTGACCAGTGCTGACTCTGCGGTATGTCATGAGGGATACTAATGGGACACAGCTGGGACAAAGCACCCAGATTCATGAAGCTTTCCCTGCTGAGACCAAACAGTCTGGGCTGGCGTGGTGGACAGGTGCCAGAAGTGTATTTCCGGCCAGTAGAAGAACATGAAGGAGTCCTGAGTTGTGGACAGTCAGGTGAGGGAGATGTGGCGTGATCCCTCCCCACACTGGGCTCCCTCAGGACGTGAAGCTGTCTGAAGGGCCTCCTGCTCCCCTCCCTCTGCCCTTCCTGTCCTCCTTCCCTCCCATCTGTCAGTAGTCACTGGGCTCCTACAGAACTGGTAGGATTCACTGTTAGGACTAGCACGGAGGCTCACAGCCCATATGGAGAAATTTCCATAGAAAATTGGATGAAGCAAATGATTAGGTTGCAAACATCCACCTGGGAGGTGGCAGGTGAAGCTAAGACACAAAGTGGTGTTTGATTTTAGAAGTCTTAAAAACGGGCGAAGTGTTTGAACTGGATCATGGAGGGAGGAGACACCTGTGAACCCCCAGGGCCCGACAGTGCACATACTGCACAAAGGACCTCCACTTGGCAGCAGTGGGCATGAGGGAGGGACGGGTCCCAGCGTGGTCTTTAGCCTAGGATGGAGCATCCTGGGACTGAGACCCCAGGCCTGCCCCCCTGGCTGCTATAGAAAGGGAGTAATGACCGTCTGACCCCACGAAGGGCAGCATGGGCAAAAGGAACATCCCATTCTGAGTGGTGACCAGATGGCTGGGAGGGTCCCGAGCTCATCAGCCACAGTGGAGACTCCAGAGAAAGGAATTTTTTTTTTTAAGTAGAGAGGTATAGATGGCCTAACACATTTTGGACATTTTGAACTTGAGCAAGAATAAGTGGAATATCCAAGGAAATCAATTCAGTGGCAGGTGGAAATGAGTGCTTGGACCATAAAGACCTTCCGAGTTGGAGATGAACTAGATTTGATAACTGAAGAGGTTGAAGTCTGTAAGGAGAACCTTCACACACAGGAGAGAGGGATGAGGGACACTTGTGATGCATGAACAGGGATCAGCTAAACATCCAGAAACTGGATGGTCTGGGGGAGGGAGGAGAGAAGAGAAGGGAAGAGCCCAGAAAGGAGAAGGAATCAAACCTCACCCGTCAAGCACCATCGGTGCCCCCACAATCTGTTCTAATCTCCATCGATTTACCTAATTCTTAAATAATTCGTAACAAGTAGGTGTTAATAGAGTATTGAAAATTTAGAAAAGACCCCCAGGAGTTAAATTAGCTACCTAAGGTAGGACCCACAGAGTTAGTCGATGACGACCAGGGCACTGTGTGGCCACTCTAGTTTCACATCTTTAAAGGAGGAGCAAGGTGGTCCACATCAATGTTATCAAGATGGCAAGAGGGTTGCCAAGTCCGGTCAAGCTGTGCCTGGTTGCACAAAGTAGCCCTGAAGTGACTTCCACAGCACATGCCGGTTTTCAGTGCAAGTAAACAAAGAGCAAGGCAGTGAAAGGTGGGAAGAGAGGAGGGGAACTAAAATCGTGAATTAATTATGTGTTTGGAGCTTCTATCACAAGATGATTCAATTGTCTCAGAAACCTTGTTCTGCCAACCTCACTGCTCCATCCCACAGTGGGGAGGTTGAGGCTGAGAAGGTTGAGCACCAGCTAAACTGCAGGACTGAAAAGTGCCGAGTGGGCTTCACACCTGGCTGGGCGTCTGCTGCAGACCTGCGGTTAGGAAGGTTGGGCAAGTCTCCCGGCTCATAGATAATAGAGGAGCCCCTTCTAAAATAGATAAAAATAAAAATCAATTCAGTGAACATATTGATTCAAGATACAGGGTCACTCTTATTAACTTCCAGTGTCCTGGGTCTTTAGCAAGAACATGTTCACCACGACTCCAGAAAAAGTTGTGGGGAAAGAACTTTCCTTCTGCTTCCATGCCCACTGAAGGTAAGTTTCATGTTTTGTATCTTAATACCTTTGCCCAGAAAAGGAGTTCTGTTTTCACTGCTGCTGCATGAGTCCAACAATCCTTCCTCTCACCCTCTCCCCTCCAGCAGCCAGCAGCATCCTCTGCCTCTCCCCTCTCAACACCCTCCCCTCACTCCCTCTCCCCCCACAACACTGGACCTCCTCGGAAACTGCATTAGGGTCAGGGCCCTGCTAGGTTCCTCCTCCCAGGGACCTGATTCCATGGCATCATTCGGAGCCATGGAGCCAGGCCATGAGGGGAAGTCTTCTGCTTGCAGCAGTGCGGTTTGGCTGCTCTCGCAGTTTTGCAGGTTGCAAAGTGAAGGTGATCTCAGGGTGATCTGTTTTTCCTTGGCATGTCATGCGGGGCTGAAATTTGGTGGGCCATGTAGAGCAACACCCAATCAGAAGGGCACTGCAGCACTGTCCCTGATGCCAGCACTGAGAAGCAGGGTCTCTTATCAGAACATGTTTAGCAAAACATTTTCATTTTTCTGTCTCATAGCCATCTGGACTTTTATCAAATCTGCTTTGTGAAGGTTAAAAAAGTAAACATAAGACCGGCCATTTGCGGCAAGCAGGCCGCGATACCTGTCAGTGTTTGGCTTATTATTCATTGCAGTTGTGTTTGTCCTTCCCTTGGTGTGTTAGGGTTACAGCCTGCAATTTCCACCAATCATGCCTATTATTTAAATGAGACAAATGGGCTGTTGTCAAGGAACGTGATCTGAGTGACACTATTATTCTGACCTAGTGTAAATGTCATGACCTGTCTTGGGTTTCCAGCAGCAAGAGAAAAGTGGCAGGCCATTGAGGTGACAGCAGGCTCTCCATAAATCAAGCGTTCCAGACGTTGTGATAACTTTTATTAAAGAGCAAATGGATTTTTTGACATTAGGCTTTTATACATTTGAGATGGTAAATGTAAATGGAGCTACTTTCCCCCAAAGAGATAAACCTGATCCAGTTCATGTGCGTGGAGAAGGGAAAGGATACTCAATTTCCTGAACTTGACCAGTTGCTGCTGTGCATGTGTAATGATTTGAAAAATCACAAACAGCAAAGATGTAGGAAATGCACTTGCATTTTATTTTGGCAAAGGAATGTGTAGCCAGTAATTACTGACATACTGATTATGTCAGTAATATATCCAAATTTAACATTTATAATATGTCATTTTACTTTAAGTCATTATTAATATATTTCATATCATAAGTAGGCTAAAATAATTAGGTGACAGAGATGTGATGAATTTTATGGCATCTACTTTTCTTCATTTAAGGCCCTCTCTGTCCATGTGTTCACCAAATTTCCATTAGCAATAATATGTGTTATGTATTAGGTTTTCTGTTATTTTTTTTTTTCCTGATTCATGTTTTTTTTTTTGGTCATAATCGCTTAGATGTGTGAAATGAAACATGTCTCTAAAAATAACTGGTAGCTTTAAAAACCTAAAATAATCTGGTTGTGTTTTGCAACATTTAACCACAAACTTTTGATGGTTCAGAAAATACATTAGAAGAGGTTGATGCAATTCCTGACAAATTAGTATTCATATAGAAATGAATATGTGGAAAAGAAAAAGTAATCTTCAAAAGTTGTAAAATGCCAACATAGAATAAAAGCAAGGAGAATTTTTTAATTGCAGAAAGAAAGATTAAAATACAACTTTATTCTTATAACGGGGGACATTCTTGACAATGAATGGAGTCCATTTTATTTTTATATTTCTCTAGGCACTTTCAAAAATCACAGTTTTTATTTTCATGGATACAACATTGGCACGAAATATGAAAGAATGACCCCTGGTTATGTTTTACAACACTTCAAGGACCAGAGAGGGAGAACCCATGCAAAGGACATCTGGCAAAGGCCGAGAGGCGCGTGTCCTCCTCTGGGATCGGGGCTGTCTCCCGGGGCATCCCTAGTTGAAGACCTGCTTCCACCAAGCAATCTTGAGTGACGAGAGCAGGAGAGATGTCAAGAGGGCTTCTCTAGTGTTAAAAAGCTGTAAGATGGTTGATTTGTGGCAAATTGCTCTATGATTTGAGAAAATAGAAAGCCTTCAGAGGTTAGTGTTAGCAAGAGCCCTGTTCACACAGAGTTCTGAAGGTATTCTACAGTGAAAACACTGAGACTGGGAGGGGTTAAAGAATTGATGGTACACGGCCAGAAAGAGGCAGGAAAGGACTAAGCCAACTTTCCAATGCCCGGTCTTGTGAGATTGCTAGCTGCTTTATCTTTTTCACTTTTAACTTATCTAATATTTACATATAATCTGCAGCTGGCCATGGAAATCTGCCTCTAGAACTGAGCATCTGGAAAGTTTTTATAGTGCCAAGGAACAGTTGGGAATTTAGAACACATAGGACTTTTGCAGGGATGGGATTCCTCTGGGACTGAGGTTTGGGAATAAACTTCCCCAAGGGTGAATTCACAATGTTCTTATCAACCCAATGGAACTGAAATGCTTCTTTGAGGATGTTGGCCTCTTCAGACTCAAGACAACCAACATTTTCTAGAGAATGGATTTTTGTTAGGAAACTTTTTTTCTGCACAACTAATTGGTTTCCCGTTTTTGCAGTACTTACCTCCCATGACACTCACATAAATTGACCAGTTTGTTGGGAATTTTTTGATACCATTTACAGAGCTCCCTATAATGTCACACAAGCCCTGGCATGGAGAAGGCACAGAATAAACATGAATAAATCATAACTCTGCTTCAAGAGGCTCACCTAGGGCTAAGATATAGATTTTTGAGATACCTACTAGCATGCGTTTCTGTATATACCGCTTTATTAAACTACTCGTATAAAATCTTCGTGACAGGCACCTTATTTTCTATCCCACAGGTGTGTCTCCTGCTGTTTTCTGTGAAGGACAAAGTTTGGAAGGTCCACCTTAGTGTTTCTCCAGAAGATTCTGCAAATTGGTTGTAAGGTTGGAATGAAAAAGGAAGCCACTCCCTCCACCTGCCCTTTTTCGCTTTAACTGACCTTGAAGAGAACTGCGTCCAACTCACTGCTCGCTCATGCCTAGGTTCTCCCGGCTCGCACGGGAACACGGGAGGCGTCCCCCCTGCCCCATCGCAGCAGCCTCCTTGTGTTTGTGTTGGGTGCTGGTCCTCATCTGTAACATACAAGTTATAAATGTTGTCCCAGAGAAACTGAGAGAGGGTAGGGAGTTCCAGTCATTCGTAGGTGTGGGTGAAGACGTTACCTTGGCAATGAGGAAGGATTGTCCTGGGGCCTCTGAGGTAGAAGCAAACGAGAAGGGCTGCAAGACAGAGGGAAAGGGAGTAGCTTTCCCGTCCCGCCGTGCAACCTCCACTGCAAATGCCTCAGCAGTAATTCGCAATTCTGGACCTTCTGTCCCCAACTCTGGCCTGGGCATCCTTCGCCAGCATTCCTAGCCAGTCTTGCATTCCAGCCCACTGGTCTTCATTGGAGTGAGAGCTTGCTCTGCCTCCAAGAAATTGCTATCTGAAATGGCGCCCCTTGCAAACTTCTACCCTACACCCCATTTATTTTTCCTACCGCACATGCAATTGTTGCCTGACATTACACTTTGTATTTATTTAGTAACATACTAGATATCTTCCCACTCAAATGTGAATTGCCCAGGGCCCTGGGTCCCTAAGGCCTACAAGAGTGCCCAGCACAGAATGGACACTGGGGAAATGTTTGCTGGGTGAATGAATGATTAATTCTAGGTTGTCAAATGTTGACTTCTAGGTCCCCGTAAAGCATTTTATTCCTTGCTGAATAGTTTACGTTTCTCTGCTAAGCTTGTCCCTGTGTTGAACCACTCTCTACAGCTTTCTGCCGTGAATGCCTTAACGTAAGAATAACAGCTCTTTTAGAATCTATGGCTGTGTGTGCTATTGAAATCACTTTTCCTTCTTATTATGGATCATTTTTCCCCGGAGCTTTTGCGTGCTTAGTATTTTTTATAATTATATTCTCTAGGATGTACAGAGTTTGGATTGTATAAACTTCCCGTATATGTTTTTTTGAATTTTTTATACAGTTACATTTCTGGCAAATTATTTTGATCCTGTGGAATCTGAGTCTTAGGTAATCTATAAAGATGAGTGAACATCCCCAGAATTATGTGTCTTCAATTAAAAACAGCAACAAAATGCTCTTTACTTTTTAAAAGTCATTTTCCTATATTCCTTCACAAATTAGATCTTTCAAAAGAATTGGATTTTGTTTCTGTTTAGAACTTCAACAGACACTATTGGCCTTGCCGCTGGACCTGGGCACTCAGAGGTCTTGTAAGTGAAGCTCATTCTGATCTTGGACAGTCCCTGCCTGAGGGTTTCCTCTGTTTGCAGGTCCCAGGGCAGGCTGCAAGTGCTATAGAAAGAACACTCCAGGAGCAACCCTCTCCAAAAATGGGAGAGAGTCAGGGATAAACACCCAGAGTCTTCTGGAACCCGTACTCCCCAGTCTCCCAGAGGTCCCAGTGGAGTCAGGCGTCAGGGCCCCTGTGGAAATCTGTGGGTTAAAACCCCTCAACTGCTCGCTTCTGAACGCACCTGCTGTGCATCCCGGGAGCACCTGCACCCGCTGCCTCTGGTCGACCTCTGAGGGAGCCAGCCTCGGTGGCAGTCAAGGGTGCCTGCGGCTTGTTCACTCTCCCCATTCCCTCCTTTCTGTGTCTAAATCATTCACATGCTTTCAAGATTTAAGCCAAATGCTAATTCCTGTATGGAACCTTCATCATTACCCTAAAATTTACACATAAGAGTCTTGACAAACTGAATTCATGTCATCAAAGGCACCCCAACACTTTACCTATGACTCTCTCTTTACACTAAGCATGTCTTTTTTTTTTTTTTTTTTTTTGAGACAGACTCTCACTCTGTTGCCTGGGCTAGTGTGCCGTGGCCTCAGCCTAGCTCACAGCAACCTCAAACTCCTGGGCTCAAGCAATCCTCCTGCCTCAGCCTCCCGAGTAGCTAGTAGCTGAGACTACAGTGTGCACCAACACACCTGGCTAATTTTTTCTATCTTTTTTTTTTTTTTTAGTAGAGATGAAGTCTCACTCTTGCTCAGGCTGGTCTCGAACTCCTGACCTCAAGTGATCCTCCTGCCTCAGCCTCCCAGAGTGCTCAGATTACAGGTGTGAAGCACCGTGCCTGGCCAGCATTTCTCTTTTTAAAATTTATCTTCGTGTGTCATCACCCCTATTCAATGAAACACTATAAAAGTGAAAAACACACCTCCATCTCCTTTGTATAACCTATAACATCATCAAGAGTGCTTTGCACTGGGTGGTTGGTCCATATAGACATTCTTGGAAGATGGTTTGTCAATTATCCATTTTTTTTCTTTTCTTTTCTTTTTCTAACTGATTTTGAGATATTTATAGGATCTGAGGTTCTTTACCTTTAAGAAAATTTTAATGGAACTTATAATTAACATATAATACACTTTTATGCATTAACAGGATTAATTTAAATTAAAAAAAAACCTGTTTGTCATTGTTAAATGTCAAATTTCTGGATATATTTTCCCCACTGAACTGTCAGGTCATATCTTAGTTTCACCATGGTTTTGGAATAAGTGTTATAACATTTTAAGAATAATTATTTTCTCCTAATATTGAGCTTGAAAAAAAAGTAAAGATATGCCCCACAAATTGGTTGAATTATTTCATCAGTTTGTTTATTCATTCATTGAACAGAGATCTACTGGGAACTGATTCTGTGCCCCCAGGGGTCTGGTGCTGTAGACCCAACAGAGAGTGGAAGGAGACACAGCCCCTGTCCTTGTGGGAACTACAGTGGGTCCCTCCACTCCTAATCCTGCCCAAAGCATAAGATTTTCTCTTGGCCTTTTATAAACAAGACCTTTAGCCAAATTGTGGCTGTGAAAAAATTTTAAAATTCTAAGAAAATTATACAATTATCAACAAATCCAAATGTTCAAGTCTGCACACCCCCCTATTTCTTGTTCAAATAAGATTTTTCAATAAATCAGAAGCACAGAAGTAACAATGAATTAACCATGGCTCAGTCCACATCTACATGCCCATTTGATAGGAGAAACAAGAGAAGAAAATAATTCGGTTTTAGAGGGCACTGCACAGATGGCTGAAAACAGAATACGAAAGTAAGATTTTGATTAGAGATGGATATGATTTCCGGGGGCCTGATTTTATGCCTTTTGAATGTTTTATTGAGCACAGTTGGGGGCTAAGAACCGCACAATCATTGGCAGAAGGAGCCCAGTCGAGGTCAAGGGTGACACAACGGGCTCAGATATCTGGATGCTCACTTTCTTTAGGTTAGGGTTTGCTTTTCTTTTCAATTCTTATCTTCTGAATAGCAATGCAAAACTTTTTGGAAACACAATACTTAAGGGAAAAGGTTGTGTGTGTGAGAGCTGTAAGTTCGGGAAGACTTGCCGCACTTGATAAATTTTTCATTCCACAATCTCCTCAGACTCCTGCAATCCAGAGATGCCCAGGGCTTCTACTGGTAACGCACAGGAGTTGTGAGGGAAGAAGGAACTGTGCTGAAGGCAATGAACATGAAGGGGGAGGAGAGGGGCGCAGAGAGAACGGGGTGCTAGAGAAAGGCAGAGGGGAGACCCCAGGTGAGTAAGGAGAAAAAGAAAAGGACAAGGTCTACACTATAAGTAACCAGGAGGTGGAGATTCCTCTCGGCGAGGATTAGGTTTTACCTTTAATAATAGAGACCCATAAAGGAAGATTTGAACAAAACCAATGATCTTTAATCTCTTCCTCACAGAATGAGCAAACTATGGCTTGTGGGCCAAATCCAGCCTTCAGCCTGTTTTCGTAAATAAAGTTTCACCAGAACACGACTACGTCCATTCATTTGTATCTTGTCTGTAGATGCTTTTGCACTGCAGCAACAGCATCCTGTCATTGCAACAGAGACTTCATAGTCTACAAGCCAAAATATCTGCTCTCTGGCCCTTTACAGAAATATTAACAGTTTGCCAAACCCTGTCTTACTTCAAAGTTTGGGTGGTGGCCACCCATAGCAGGTACCGCGGACTCAGGTTAGTCTACCCTTCCTTGCCCTGGCTGGGGGCTCACCACATGTTCCCAGAGGCCTTCCCTCATCAGAACACATGTCAGGAGGCAAGCTGGCAGCAACAGGTAAGGAAACGCAAGTGACACCTGCCACCTCTTTCAAAGGACATTTCCCCAAAGCTACCACACAACACTTGAAATTCCGTCACTTACCGCAAATCAGTCACATGCTGGACTCAGAGCTCGTTGGGGGGCGGGGGGCGTAGAGACTGGAAATTCCCTCACGCCAGGTGATGGTGGCCCCCGAAAAGACCAGGGCTGAAAGAGAGAAACAAGTGATGTTAGGCAGTTAACTCTTATTATCTTCAACAAAATTTGAGGAACAATGCCTGATATATCTGCTAAGATGCCTATAGCTATTGAACAGAATCTATAAAAATAAGAGAAGTCTAAGCTTAGTAACATAAAGCACCAAATAAATATCCTTCCATTTGCTACCCTGAGTACCCTGAGAATAATGTTGTAGTCATGCCTTCAACACGGTTATAACAGATTATACATTTTCACATTTCCTTCTGATTTTTCTTGGAGAAAAATCTGTCACAGAAATACTTGAACATTAGGACAAATTTCAGACTATAATTTATAGAATGTTGCATACCATTTAGCTAGCAGATCATAGCTATTCTGTTATAAATGTTGGAACCTTCCATTATGTACTGCAAATGTGTAGGAAGAAAATTTTAAAACATAAATTACGAGCACCCTTAAAACATACACTACTTTACAGACAGTCATGCTTTGCCAGCCTGTCATGATCTTTCATGTAAATATGGACTTAATGTCTTTTTAAAGTGCTTTTTTGTCTTCCCAGCTGACTGGGACATCTCTAAAGAAAGTCAATGTTTTAAAATTATATTTAGGGAACTATGAAAGCAACTTTGAATGAACAGACTTTTGGGAATGACTTTTGGCTATTCTGTTTGGAAACGGCAGTTTGTGAGAGTGAATGTATCCAAGGTCAGGTCATCCTCCTGGCCCCTGAATGTTGATATGCAGATGTCAGGATAATGCTGTGGCCTGGGGGACAGGAGACACTGTGTAGAAAAGACCTTGTCACTCCCCATCTGCTTGCCCCTTTGCACAAAGGCCAGCATCTTTGGTGTCCATGTGGACTTCGGTGATTTGAGTTGGTTGTCTGTACTACAAGTAGTATTTTAATTCCGTTCCCACAACATGGCCTAGATCTCTGACCAGTTATTATTTCCAGCTCCCAGGTGCTTTGCTTCATGTATTTATTGCCGTATGAAAGTGATGGCTGATCAGAAAACCCAAAAGAAATATAGATAGGAAAGTCCTTCCTTTCCACCATTGGAAAGCCTGCACCTGTTGATTACTCATGACAATGTCCTTCTGATAATCCAGTCCAAGAATCAGAATAATTGAGAGGAGAGAGACTGTCTTAGTACAGTGACTGGGAAATTTTACTGATGCCTTCAAAGTTGCAAGAATATTTTAATAAGTGGATGTGGCTGTGTGCATAGTGTCTTCCCAGTACCTCCAAATATACCCACACTGTTAGGCTATGTCTGTCCTGCAAATTGTCTTAAAGATGCAACTTAAGCTCTTTATTTCATTGACTTCACTGGCCAGGACCACTAAGGCAGAAGCCAGATTGTTTGGCACCTCATTCTTGAGCACTGCAGTGGTATGAACCCACGTTACCCTCCCGTGGCTATTGCTTCCTTGGGAGCCTCTTTTTAACACCAAGCAATGAAAGCTAATGTGTAGCTGGGAGAGGCCGCCCTTGAGAGAGACATCTGACTTCCGCTTAACCAACAATAGCAAGGACACTTCTGCCCTCAGAGGCCACACTGGAGCAACAAGAGGTCAAGTACCAAGTGAAGATGCCTTTAGATAAACTTCCTCGTTTCCCTGAGATCTTGGATTCTGCACTGGCGATCTGTTCTCAATTAAAATAGCAAACTGTCAAATTGTGTATAAACTTCCCCAGAGGCAGGGCAAAGGGCTTCTGAAGGCCTTTATTTACCACCATCTCCCTGAGAACCAAAATCCCCGTTAACTCGGCCCTGAGAGGCTCTAGGGAGGGGCAAGGGTGCCGCCCTCTGTTCTTGTCTGTGCCTCCCCGTCCTGGTTCTCACTCTTGGCAGCCTTTCCGCAAAGACACTTGCGACCCAACTGCTGTCGTTTCCTAATGGATGATGAATTGATGAATCTGTTTTCACACTTCTCTGCTCAGAGTTAATACTTGGGGCCCTCTTGCTACCTTTGCATTTTACCCTTGGCCTTGAAGGGAGCTTTGGCTTCTTACTCCTTCTCTATTTTAGCCTGTACGTCCTTCCTCCCAACTCCCGAAATACGCTTTTCAACCTCATTTCAAATAACCTGGGGAACAGTGTGTATTTTGAATTTTGTGGGACTTTACCTTAAAGTTTTGGGTCAGAGGCTTTTATTCCTGCATGGCTCATAGTTTATTAAGCATGCTTCACAGCATGCCAAGCAAGATCTGTGAAGAAAGCAAGAATAAAGTATCACTGAGAGGAACAAAGTAAAAAAAGGTAGAAAACAAACCTCCTCAGCTGCCTCAGATCCCAAATCTGAAGGCACAGCTGCCATGATAGTCCTTTGCAGGAAGCGAGAAATGTTGTGTTCTGAAGTCAAATCAGTAAACACAGCAATAAAACGAGAGTTAAGTTTTTAATAAATAACACCCATTCCCAAACACTCCACCCTGCAACGGGAGCAAATTAAAGGGGCCCGGATGCTTAAGAATCCCAAGAAATGAGCAACAGAATCATGCTTTGGGGCCAAGAGGGTCCTGGAGTCGCGGAGCAAAGCAAGGGTTGCTGGTATGAGATGCGCTGCCGCTGGCTGTCGACCGGGCAAGGCCGGGGACAGCTCTGCTCCTGGAATTGTTTCTGAGTTTGTAAGTGCTTTTTCAGAGCTGAAGTCAGCGTGATAAAGTGCTGCTCTTTCACCAGAAAGAATGTTTGCTTACTATTTCATCATCCCCTAGAGGCGCGGAGGAAGAAAATAAGCACATCAGTTGTCATTATGACAGGATAAAAATGGAGCCCTCATATTTCAATAACACAATGCAAGGAGCGGCCCCATCGAGTGATGAGTTATGGACTCACTCTCACACTCCCGACTGTAAGTTAATATTATCTCCTCAGGATAATTAGAGTGAAGTTCAATTACTGACCCTGAATTGCCGTGTGGGCCACACCATGGGTTTTGACACAGCCTTTTACACATTTATCTTTTCACCTAACGTGCTAAATCTGCATCGCAGTGGTGATTAATCTTGCTGCACCCCTTCTAGCTTGTGCTATTCTTCTTGCGTGGATTGGCGGGTCCCTGGAGTCCCCTTGAGCACAGTGTGAACAGTTCTATTATACTGTGTTTTTCTGCCAGTTTACATTCCTCTCTGTGTTGGGTTATTGTGGTCACTTCTGAAGTTGGGTCAGACGAGCTGCATCCCCCCAGGCCATATGCGGCCCACAGTGGCCATCCCCACCTGCCCAAGGCCTGTGCCTTCGCCGCGCCTACAGCTCCCATGAAAAGCTGGGGCCCTGTTCTTTCCACGGGGAGTGGCAACTGAGGCAAACCTCATTAATATTTAGGAAGCTCCCAGCCTGGCATGATTTAGGCTTTTCTTTCAGGGGGCAGAGGAAAAGGAATGGTAATTAACAGATTATTGTTTTAGCAAAGTCATCAAACAGAATGTTATTAACTCAAATAGGCTCCAATTTGAAAGCCAAACATATACAGTCATGCACCACAAAACAATATTTCAGTCAAGGAAGGACACATATACAATGGTGGTCCCATGAGATATAACGAAGCTGTTACTGCCCCTGAAGACCTTCCAGTGGGACAGATGTGGAGGTGAAGACAGTGATATTGACGATTCTGACCCTGTGGGGGCCTAGGCTAATGTGTATGTTTGTGCCTTAGTTTTAGCAAAAAAACTTAAAAAGTGAAAAATAAAAAATTTTAAAAATAAAAAAAGGTTATAGAACAGGATATAAAGAAAGAAGGTATTTTGTACAACTTTACATCATGTTTGTGTTTTAACCTATGTGTTACAATGAGAGTCAAAAAGTTAAAAAAATTAAGTGTATAAAGTAAAAAAGTTTCAATAAGCTAAGTTTAATTCATTATTGAAAAAATGTAGCCTAAGTGTACAGTGTTTATAAAGTCTACAGTTGTGTATAGTGATGTCCTTGGCCTTCAGGTGCACTCACTACTCACTGACTCACCCAGAGCAACTTCCAGTCCTACAAGCTCCATTCATGGTGAGTGCCTTGTACAAGTATACGTTTTTTTATCTTTTATACCATATTTTTACTATACCTTTTTTGTGTTTAGATACACATATACCACTGTGTTACAGCTGCCTACAGTATTCAGTACAATAACAGGCTGTACAAGTGTGTAGCCCAGGAACAGTAGGCGACACCATAGAGCCTAGGTGTGCAGTGGGCTACACCATCTAGGTATGTGTAAGTACACTCTATGATGTTCATGTGTGGACCAAATTGCCTAATGATGAGTTTCTCAGGACATAGCCCTGTTGTGAAGCCATGTATGACTATATTACAACTTGGGATTTGCAAAAGCCAAATAAATGAAAACTTTGAGTCCCTGTATCCTAAAGCATTTTATTTTATTTGTTGCAAAATGCCTTTCCCCTCTCTGGGGCTGATAGCTAAAACACCAGGGCTTTATCCTTGTGGTCTTTGGGGACCCCAAGGGGTGAGGAAGGTAGGAAGCTGGGGGGTATCTCAGCAGCCTGCAGACATGGCACTTGCCCCTGAGACCGGGAGGCCAGGAGGCCAGGCAAGGATCCTTGGGGCTTGCAGCTTCTCTTAGTGACTTCCAGCCAAGGCCACGTGGCCCCACAGGGACAGTTCATCCCCCGGTTTCCTCCTCAGGCACAATCCATATGCTGTCTCTGGGGACCTGATCTGTATAGCAGAATGGGGTGGTGGTTTACAGGTACAGATATGACTGAACTTAATTCTGAAATTTTATCTGACAGCATGGTGGATGCCAGGAGGCCAGCTCTCATGCAGGACCTGGAGGGGCTGAGTTTGAATCTGGAACTCTAAGCCTCACTTTCTTCATGACAAAATCATCCACAGCTGCCTTCCAGGCTGCCGTGGCTCAGCCAGATGATTGTCCCACAGTAAAGGCTCTACTAACCCGTGTGGGTTTGTCCTCGGCATCCTGTAGAAACCTCTCTTCACTCTGGGGTCCCTGGCCCCCATAGCAGACCAGCTCTTACTGTCACCACAGGATTTATCTAAGAGTACTAAGGATCACCATGACTGCATTAATTCCAGAATAATCTGCAAGAGTCCAAACTTGCTTTGGTAAAAGTTAGACTTCCTTTCATAATCACACTTGATATTTAGAAACAATTATTTATTGTCGTGGTCACTTACTTACATTATTAATATAATGGAGTGTGATGTCAAGCCCTTTACAGAGCTCCCAGGATGACTGCCTCTCCCTCGCTTCCCCTCCTGGGTCTCTGATGCAGACCCAGGCTGCAGGGCCAGAGCTGGGGGTACAGCCACCCTGGTTCTGTGGGTGTTGTGGGAGGATGGTCCCTGCAGTGGGAAGGTGACTGGGTCTGACCTTTCCACAGTGACAGTCGATAATATTGTGGTGGGTGAAGGGGGACAAGGGCCGGGGAGAGACTGGAAAAGATTATCTTTCTTCTCATACCTGAGGGCGGAGCTCTTCCGTGATTCCCTCTTCAACATGGCAGGCAAGACTGAAAAGGATGCCTGACTTTCTCCTGTGTTGCTCATCCTGGTCTATTCCGTGGAGAGCAAGTCACACCCGCACAATCAAGAAAAAAGCAATGACTCTACCCCAGGGCCTGGCTTTGCAGACACACGCTGGACCTGCCATCCCCAGACTGAACAGGGGCCCTCAGAAAAGCACCTCCTTTCCGCCAGGCAGCACTCCCTGGCCTAGTGTGAATTCAGTATGCTAATGGGCAGCAAATATGCACAGGAAGTTTAGTCCTTGACCAACAGACTATGAGATTGCTGAAATCTGGTCACCACCTGGTCAACACAGCCAAGACTCTGGCAGCCAAGTGCTGATTCTTAAATTCATCTCTAAAGTGTTCTATGGAATCATGTTTCAGTATCAAGTGTCATTTTTTCACTTTAGAAGCAAATGAACTGAGTGGAAGTCTTTGCATCTAATTCTTTCTGGAAGCAGGGTTAAAAACAGAGGCAGCTCCTAAAGCTCTCCCCCGGGAACATTTTCTTTGCAAAATTACACTCAGTATCAAACTATTTTGACGTGGGTTGGATAAAAGGCCTTAGTAAGCACATTGAAAGTTGCAGGTGAAATACTGTAAGTGCTGATGACAACAGTGACAGATGAGTGAAGGCAAAGAATCTTTCATACCTAAGAAAAAAAAACCATGCCTGGTTGACTTCACATAAGCATGGGAAGTTTTAACCCTGTAAGAAAGGCAAGGCAGGGTGCGCCACTCAGCCTGCAGGAACTGCACGCGTAACAGAGACAGATGCTCCAGCTGCTCCTCCAAAGGGCCTCCATTTCCAATTGTCTTCCAGTCATCAGGCGACACGCGAGCAGCTCACAGTGTTTCCTCTTCCCCGAATTGCATGAGCCTCCAAGTTACTTTGCAAGACTTGAGCTACCTTTTTCCTCTCTGAGCTCTGTTCTCAAGAATAGACACAATTGGACATTTTCTTTTTGAAATCCTTTGTCCAGGTGTTAGCCTGCTGCTGCTTTGACCAAAAACGCAATTTTTTTTTTTTTGGTCCGTGAAGAACAACATCTGTTTCCATTCTAAAGCAGTGCTCATATTCCATCCCGTAAGCTGTCCCCGGGGTTCACTTCAGCCGTACTTTGAGTTCTTGCTCAGCACATTTCCTTTCTGAATCAATAAAATAATATTTGTACTTTTTAACATGAACCAGAAAACTGTTCTTTTTTGCCCGTATGCTGTTGTGGTTTGCACTGGCAGCCAGGCGGGTCAAGCGGCAGGGCCAGCTTCTGGGATCAGAATACCTTGGACCCGAAAGGACTCCTCGCATGGGGGCCGTGAGGACCAATCTCTGTCCCCAGGTTTAAATAACTGTGGCTGCACGGGCTTGCTCTGCCCACTGAACCTTGGAACAGAGGATCCTGTGACTCTCAGGCCACCTTGATGTGGGCTCTGGCGGGCGGTCCTGGGAGCGGTGACAGCTGCGCTGGCAACATTCCCCCTGGAATTTGGCCTAACTCAGGCAAGGAAGGGCCACAGTGACTTCGCCTGGCGCCTGAGCAGCGCTCCCACCATGTGCGCGTGTTACTGTGGACCTTAGAGAACCACCACCACCAAAACAGTTACGGAAGGGAGAGGGAAAGGAAGAGCAGAAAGGGAAAAGAATCAGAGCGTCAGGGAAAGGCGGGCAGGGGAGGGGGGAGCGTTGGTGGCAGCGGAGGCGCCCGTTCTGCGGAGATTCACTGCCCCGGGCACTGTGGAGAACAGCACCTGGGCGCCCCCGCGTCGCCCTTCCTCCACGTTCCCGTTTGGAGTCGACTTTCCTGCTGCGTGACAGAAGCCCTTTCTCCCAGACAGCCGTGGGTGCCGAAGAACGGAGGTGAGGCGGGTGAGGGGAGCGTGGGCAGGGCCACCTTGCTGCCAGGTCCCCCACCCGTCCTCCCGGCGCAGGGCTGGACTAGAGCGGGCCACCTCCCCACCTCCCACCCTGCCCGGCCTGGCAACTAGCCGTGCCCTGCGCTGGCTCCTGGCCTTCCACGTGACCCGCCCCAAAGTTCTCCTCCACCTCCTGGAGGGCCACGCCCAGGATCACCCCGGAGGCCACCTGCTGGAGATGGCGGATGCTGCCAGGTCGGCTCCCTGTGACAGCATGGACAGCTGCACCTGACACCAGTCACTGTGCGTGAGAAATAAAGCCGCACAGAACTAAGTTTCAGCTCTGTAATGGCAGCTAGAATTACATTAATTAAAACAGGTGCCTGTACATCCTGTAGCCCTGTGCCCTTCCTTCATCAAAGACCTGTCCCCAGTCTGGAGCCCTCACTTCTGAAAATAAAAGAGTATTTCAGAGACTTCTTTTGACAATTTATTTTAAGTTCATTGTGTCTCTGGTACTGAGTAAGGTAACTGAAGGGAAATAAAATCAAAACTACAGTTATTATTGGCAGAATTAGCAGAAATCACATCTCAACTTTCAACTAGATTTTGTTAAAATATTGGTTTTCTTTTCTCCCTCCCTGTTATTATTTAAAAATGAAAATATGCTTATTTAATCTTTTTCAAAACTAGATAACAAAATTTGTGCTAATTTTAAAACAAAATATTATGTAAAGTTTAGGAACATGATAAGCCAACAATCTGAATAATGTACTTGAAGAAGACAAGCAGTAACCTCAGGATGATGGTGTCTTCCTCAGAGGAAAGCAGGGAAACTTTTATATCTTAAAAAAAAAAATACACCCATGTCCACAGCAGCATTATTCACAATAACCAAAATGTGGAAGCAACCCAGTGGCCATGCATGGAAAACCACAATGTGGAAACTGCAGACAATGGGGTATTATTCAGCTTTAAGAAGGAAGCGGATTCTGACACCTACAACCTGGATGATCTTGAGGGTATTATGCTAAATGGAATGAGCCAGTCACGAAAGGAGAAATACTACAGGACTTCACTTATAAGAGATACGTAGAGTAGTAAAATTCATAGAGTTGTAAAGGGGATGGTGGTATCCAGGGGCTGGGATGGGGGCAGGGATGGGGACAGACTTTCAGTTCTGTAGGATGAAGAGTCCGGAGATGACAGGGTGATGGTTGCACAACATCAATGTGCTCAACACCACTGAACTATACATTAAAGTGGTTCGTATGGTAAATTTTATATTATGTGTATTTTACTACAATCACAAAAAGGGAAGATCTAAAACAAACATGGTGAATTATTGCCACCTATGATATCAGGATGGTCATAAATGTCACGTGAGTTTCTGTAATTTATGCTACACTGGAGGGGAATAAACAGAATCCACAAGTGATGAAAACTCAGCAAAAATCCAGAGTCCTTACAGACTAAGCCGGATGCCAACGCCTCCTCTGCCAAAGCCCCTCCTCAGGCCCGCACAGGGCTTCCAAGCTCCCTGCCACACTGGCCTGTGACAGTCACTTGTCTGTGTCCTCTTTGCACCTCAAGAACAGAGGTCTTTATTCATCTTTGGTTCCTCTATTTCTTTAGCCTGGTGACGAGTACATAGAATTGGCTCTCAAGAAATGTTTGTGGACTGACTGACTGATTAAATCAATCAATAAATAATTCCATTCATATTATCTAAAGTAAAATTCCAGCCTCTCAAAATTGACAGAAATCCCCTCTCAAAAACAGATGAATCATGGGCTTTTCCTAAGTCTGTGCTTTTGTGTTCTTTTTGTTTTGTTTTGTTTTGTTTTGTTTTTAGGTCAAAAGTGACAAGAACATTTTTAAGCTACTTCCTGGATGGATTATTGTCAAGTCCAGAGTCGGTTGGTTCAGGCAATGTTGAAGCAAAGCCTTCTCTTCTCCTCCTGGTGTGTGTGCGTTCCTTTGGGTGTCTTTTCCACAATGGAGCTGCTTATCTACATTGGGAGATCCTGTTCATCTCCCAGGCGGCTCTGCGAAGGAGCTGTTGAGTCTACTCTCTGTCCACTCTCATGCTGGGCAGAAGGGAGTGAGGCTTGAGCCCTAGAAGCGCCAGTGGTTGGCACAGCCCTGGGCGGCCCTGGCCTCTGAGCGTGGGGCTGGGCCTCCCAGTGCTGACGCTGGGCTAACCCGTGGCTGGCAGCGGTTGCCACGCTCTGACTCCTCATCCGTCACTCTTCCTCTCTTGCTGATCTCCAGGGACCGCGCAGCCCCACATCTCCACGTGCTGCAGGCAGGACCGAGTCTTGCCTTCCAGATTTGTTTTTATGAGCCTGTGATTTATCGCTGTCTTTGTGCAACATGTTGGTTTCCTTGCCCCTTCCAATTACATAAACTCGATCTTTCTTTGTACTTGTACAGCTTTGCACTTTCAACATTCTTACGTCTTCAAACACAATTAAGTCAGCAAAACACTTGAAAACACCTCAAAATTGAGCACAAATATGGCAAACAAGCGTGAACTCAGTTGTCAGGGGATGACTGGCATGCAGGGTCCATTCTTAATGTTCCTTTTTGTATGGCAGAGTGGACATCTGGGGACAGAGGGATAGGCGAAATCGCTCATGTCCAGAGTTAGGAAAGGTGGCAGTTAGAAAAGGTTGAAGATATGCTTTAGAAAGAGAGGAACATGAATGTCAAGATTCCCACCTGTTCATAACCTTTCTTATTTTGAAGAATGTGACCATATTGGGCATATATCTTTCCTAATGCTTGGAGATTAAAGCCCACAAACACCACGGAAAGAGCTGGCTCAAGTTGTTAAAATAGGATGTGCGATTTGGTCACTGTTAGAACATCCTTGAAACTTTATCTGAAATTTAGGCTTTGTGTCTTACAGGTTTATTACTATTCTTTTCCAGAATTGCCCATGCTCTTTCTTCTGGTCTGGATCAGAGGCTGAATTATTGAAGTATTCAGAGAGAGGCTGTTCCAGAAGCCGGAAGGATTAGAAATCTCACCAGAAATCTGCTTTGGTGCAATTCCCAGAAAGATTTTAAAGCCTGGAGAGGTTTACATAGTTGGCTGAGTTTGGAATAAACATCTCCAAAATGTTGGGCATGTTTCCAAACTGAAATGAAATTTGAGGTCCACCCATTTCACTAGTTATTAAGATAAAGAGAAATCTCCTGTTGAAATTGGATTACACAATTGGTAGTTCTTGCCATTGTTGAAACAGATCTACCCACAAATTTCATGCTTGTCTTCTTTTCTAAATGCAGCTGGTGGAGAGGAATAAAAGGAAAGTTCCCCCTTCCTCTGACAATTTGTTCAGTGTTGTCACTCCTGAGACTGCCAATGTTTGATAATGCCAACATGGAAAATCTGACATTCGTCTGGAGTAGGCGCAGGGCTCAGGTAGGAGAAATGGGCTTTTCTCGTAAGAGTCTGAATGGAGGGAACTAGAAGTCCAGCAGGGCATGACATCATGCACATGGCTATCCTTCCTGGCTTTGGACAAAAACGTAGTAATCATATGGTAATTAGCTGTGATAACAGAAAAAGACAAATAAAATGAGACATCAGAATGAGCTGTGGATTCTTTGCTTCAGATGGGGAAGCACACAGTTCTCCTGCATTCTATTTCCACCGGCAAAGGCCCAGGTGCACACCTCTGGGGCTTCTAATCCCTTCCATTCTCAGGCTAAAATAGGAGCACAGAATCACCAGTGTTAGCCTAAATACAACATGGAATGAACAACATTTGAAGTTCACATTTAAAATCATCATAAACTCTAAGAGTTGATGGACACTTAGTGGTCTTTCCATTCCAACCCGCTGAGGCATGGGCCGATTTCTCCAGCACCTCCTGTATGGGTGGGGTGACTCTGACCTCCTCCCCGGAGTGGGAGGCTCATTTTCCTGTAAAGTTGTCCTGTAACTGTGCTGCTATATGAAAAATATTCACAATCAGAGGATAATCCGATCTTTGTCATAGAGTTAAATGCAGTTAACGGTTTTGAGATAACTTGGCCTCCATATAAATAAAATAGCCTGAAGGGGATATGGCCACTGTGCCTGAGAGAGCAGAGCTTCTTGGTCTGGGAGGTGTTCCTCCTCTCTTCTCTGATTTTTGCTGTCTCTTTACACCAGGTGTGTGGAGTTGATGTAATTGCATCCCCAGATCATGGGCGTGGTTAGCAGTAGGCCATACAGAGCCCATTTTATTTTATTTTATTGTTTGGCAAGAAAACATTTTCACCTAGCTTTAGTTCTAGTCTGAAAGCAAACAATTCAAGGGAGTACAATTTAAGGAAACTGACCAAAAAAAAAAAAAAAACTGAATTGGAAAAGACCATATAGTTCCTGTACATTTACAGAGTGAGAAATTCCAAACATAGAAAACACAAAACTGATTCAGGCAAGAAACATATTTCTTGATGTCTTTTGTTCACTTCTTTGTTGTACTTGAAAAATAAAATTTCTGATATAGATATTGAAAAAGAATAAAATATCCAGTTCCCAAAATATAGCCAATTAAAAGTCAATTGATCACAACATGTAAAAATAAAGAAAAGAAGAAACTGTTAGCAGAACTAAGAACCAACGGTAAATATTTGAAGGAATCATTTGGCAAATCAGGTAGTGTGGTTACTATAGTACCAATCAGGTGGAACCTTTCAAATGCTGTGCTTGGCAACGTAGTCTGTTAAGGAAATGACCAATCATCAAATCAATCCTCCCCACACCACGCACCACCCTTATTTCTCCCTCTTTATTCATTATTGCCAAGTATATTGATTTGATGTTCTCTAGCATAAAGTCTGGACTACTCTGCTGTTCTCTTCTCTGGAGCCCTGCTGTGCCCAAGGTCAGTGCCCCGGCCAGTGGCTGGTGTCCTCTTGTCCCATGCTCCCTGACCACAGGGCCTATCACATTCTATTCCGTAGTCAACTCTCAGGAGGGGCTCAGTCAACAACCGACGTGTTCTGTTGGGGCTGAGGGTACTTCTGGAGAACTGACTCCCACCCACAGTTACAGGTGACCGCCTACTCCTCCATCCAACTGGTGTGTACCCGGTCAGGTGGCACTCACAGCCAGGGGGCTGTTTGGCTGTAGTAGTGTGCCGTGCCTAAGGATAATTCTCCTCTCTCATGCATCAAGTAAGAACTTTTAAAACCCAGTTTATTTATGATTTTTTTTATTTATGAATTTTTCCTTCTCCCCAAATACCCAGAAAATGGGAAGGATTAAGATTCCCAAAATAGGATCTACACCGATGGCCACCAGTCGGAGACCATCCACCACCAATCCCAGCAGGTGTATCACTGGCAGCAGTGACATCAACCATGAGGTTCAGGGAACTTGGGGTGTCCCTGAGGGAGGAAGTCAGGGAAAACCACGTATAAGGTTTCGGGAGCTGGACAGGCTCATAGGAGATCTTGGTAGGGAACGGTCAGAATTTGTAATCCAGAAGGTTGCTGGAACAATCACTGGTCTTGTTTTTAGAAAGCATAAGTCCATGCAGCATTGTTTGTGGGCCAGCTTGTCTGAGTCTCATCAGGGAACACTGGGTCTGGGTGGGGGGTGGTGAGGAGTCTGGCCTGCGATTGGTGTTGTGGATCTGTCTTGCAACTCGCAGTGCAACCTGTTTGGAAAAGTGTGGTTTCTGTTCCAATTCCCCATCCCCGCTCACAGTCAAACTTTTACCAGTAGGGCCATTTGTCACTCTATCACGTCAGACTTTTGTTTCTCACTATGAGCTTGAGTTGCTAATATATCAGATACCCTCTCTACAGGACTGCCACAAAGCACTTTCCAAATTCAGAGTCCATTGTGAATTCTTATCACCCTTGGGCCTTTGCTTTATCTCTCCAAGTTGGAAATTTCAGTTGTTCAGGCAGGATTACGACCATTTCTGTGAGCACATGGAGTGTTCTTTCATGGTCTGTCCTTTGCAATGTTATTAAAGACTTCAATAATAACCACGACTCCAAAATGCTTACCCATCTTTCTGAGTATCTTATACAAGAATTCTATTTCTATGTTCATCTCTAACCCTGTCTGTCCATTATATTGATTTGATGAGAAAAATGGTTCAATTTGTCCTGAATGTTCAACATTCTACTCTATGTGTAGAGGGATTAAAATGTTACCTAGAGATTGAAACAAAGATTATGACTTAGAAACAATAAGGTATTATATATATGCTGATTCAGATTCTAACATGAAATTTTGTAAACTCCTAAGTTGTATGCAAATTGACCTTAGCTCCATTAATCATACTAACCAGTATGAGTTTACCTATCAACTAAACCCATCTGATTCATAATTTATACCCTGGTTAGAAAGATATTATTATAAAATTCAGATTCTGCTGATATGGAAATGTGGCTTGACAACATTTATATTGTTATTAGGTCATAAATATGAAATGTCTGATTTCAAATCAAAAGTTTAGTTTATTATATTTCAAACAAGATATAATATGCCAGCAGTCAAGAAGACTGGAGAGCAAGTGTCCTTGAAATTGTGAAAGGCATTTTCCACAGCTTGTTGAGAACTGAACATTTTTCCTTGCAAGAAGTGGTCCAAAACCTGGAAGAACAACAGTTTTGCCATCTTAATGGTGGCTTGTTTATGCAGCAGCGAAGAAGCCTGGAGAGCGAGTGGTGATGAAATCTCAAAAGGTGTTTTCCACAGCTTGTTGAGAATTGAATATTTTTCCTTGCAAGAAGTGGTCCAAAGCCTGGAAGAAGTGGTGGTCAGTTGGTGCAAGCTCTGGTGAATACGGTGGATGACAGAGAGTTTCCAAGTCCAGCTGCTGTAGTTTGAGCAGCGTTGTTTGTGCCACATGTGGTCTTGCAAGAGGATTGGCCTGTCTCTGTTGACCAATCCCGGCTACTTAATTGCAAGCGTCATTATCATTTTGTCCAGTTGGTTGCAGGAGACATCCACTGTAATCGATTGACCAGGTTTCGTGAAGCTGTAGTGGATAATACCAGCACTGGACCACCAAACAGACACCATTAGCTTTTTTTGATGAATATTCGGTTTTGGACTGCGTTTTGACACTTCATCTTTATCTAATCATTGTGCCAAATGCTTGCTATTGTCAAAGAGAATCCATTTTTCATCACACATAACAATATGGTATAGAAATGGTTCAGCTTTATGTCGTGACAGCAAAGAAAGGCAAGCTTTGAGACGATTTCTCTTCTGACGCTGGTTTAATGCATGTGGAACCCATCTATCCAGCTTCTTTACCTTGCCCATTTGTTTCAATTGGTCCAATATTGTTGGAATAGTAACATCAGACCTTGCTGCTAATTCACACGTAGGTTGAGATGGATTCGCTTCCACTACAGCTTTCAGCTCATCAATATCCACCTTGGTTTCAGGTCGCCCACGTGGCTCATGTTCAAGATTAAAATCACCAGAATGGAATTTCTCAAACCATCGACGTACTGTGTGTTCATTAGCCACATCCTTCCCAAACACTTCGTTGATGTTTCAAGCCGTCTCTGCTGTATAGTTTCCATGACGGAACTCTCATTAAAAAATAACACGAATTTTTGACTTATCTATGGTTTCACAAAATTGCAGTAAAAAAAAAATTTGCAAAATAATCACAAGCCAAAAGGTGCAATTGAAAGGATGAGGATGAACCTTCACAACAAGAACAAAAACAAAAACAAAAAGTGTCACAGTGAAACGCCAGGGATATCAACTGTCAAACTTAGTACTTAAGGAACTCGGACATTCCATACTTAATAACCTAATTATTTTTCTCAAAGTCTTTTTTATCTCAGCCAAACAAACAAACAGAGAAAGGAGCATGGGTCAGAGTGGGAACAGTCCTAGGGTTCTGGCTCTTCCCCTCTTTAGAAAGCAAGTAAATGCATCATCCTCTGTCAGTTCTTCCGATGTTGTCCCTGGAAGAAAATCAGCTCTACAGCTGTCTCCCTTTGGGAATCAATACCCTGGTTATTCCCAGGACATACTTTCAAGGAACATTTATTTTATTCATTGTCCCAACTCCTTATAACTAAGAACCATCCACGGTAGTCTTGCTAGCAAAAGTTTGCTGAGCCCGTAACACAATATGACTTTCAAGAGTGGTTAGGATGCAGGAAAGATGCCAGACCAAAGGAAGATGGACAGAGATGTAAAGTCAAATGGATCCTATCAGACATCCATTGATAAACTGATTCCACTTGCAGAAAGTGCAGTTTTGTCCAGATCTACCCAAGGCCTTCTTAGCTTTTAATGAGGGTTTAGTTTGTTCTGGGTAATTAATGCCACTGTGGCTGAGGGAGTGAGTTGAAAGAATGTATGGAGTCCTTGTCTACCGTCAGAGTCAGGGTAGTGTAAAACGTTCAGGAAAAAGAGACTTCCTTTCTTTGAAAATACCACGTATGAGTACTGTGAGCCGCCATCAATTATGAAGACTTACGCAGGATTGATCTAAATAATCAAGCTATCTCTTGATTTTACACTTCACCAAGTGACTGGTATTGTCATATTTCAGAAAATTGAATTCAGCTTTATGAAACATATGTTTAAAATCTGTACACTTTCAATAATTATGCTATAACATCCCTGTTTTTATGCAAAGCTAACTAGATATTGTCATATTAAAATAGCAAATCCAATTCATTTCTTATGAAACACATGTTTAAAAAAAATAAAAGGAACACTTTAATTATTTCAGGAGTGTTCAGGCCAGCTCACCAGCCGACTGGATATTGCATTTGTTTAAAACTCAATCATGCAAAATGAAGACTCGATTTGAAAAATTTTAATAAAGATAACCAGCCTATCATGATATCATTTGAATGCTAATCGGTACTCCCATTCAGCGCAAGGAGAGCAGTGTCAACTTCGCTGGAGGCTCTTTATTCCGCAATAAAAACATTTACATTCTAATGATTTTATTAAAGCGCTGGAGCTGTCAGCAGCCCCAGATGACTCCCTGGCAAACTCTATCAGTTATCAACTCATATTGCCTTTATCAAAACCACCCAGTGGTGAGCCCACTGCCACAATGAGATGTCTGCTGCTCGCAGAGCTGGTATTTAATCATTTCTTCTCCAGTATTGTTCTGCTTACAGAGCATAAATAAGAGCTTCAAATAACCCCAGACTGCTCCTGACAATGAAACAAAGTATCGGCCCTATTTATCTTGCGCATTCTTCAGGAGCCATTCTCTCCCACACCCGCCCCACCTTTTATTTTGTTGTTGTTGCTGGCACTTAATTTTTTCTTTTATTCACTACCCCTATCAACATTCAACAGCTCTGAATTTCTCCTTCACCCTGAACAGCAGGGCTCAGGAGAGAGCAGGCAGAGAGGTGACCCTGTTGGTGGCAGGGAAGTGATAGGACACCCGGGGCCGAGGCGGTGGGAGCCGCCAGCCTCAGGACGGACTGTGCAGGAGGGGCTGCTGCCTTTGTCTCTGTCACTCGTGCCTGTGGGGTGGGGGAGAGGAAGAGGAGTGGAGGCGCCCGGGCTGCCCGCGAGAGCCCGCCTAAGGCGCCGGCTTGCTGCAGGGCCCAGGGCGCTTGCTTTCCTCCTGCCGCTCTGCCTCGACCGGAAGCATTCGATGTGGAAAACTAGTCGGTGGTGAAAATATATTTGGAGTCATTTAAAAAGTATCCTCCTCTCACCTCCTTTTCCCCTTTCCAGAATAAAAGCAAGAAACTGAACAAAAGCAAGAAAACCTTCCCAGGAAAATATGAAACTGGAAATCTTTGCGAGAGTTACACAGACACAGCCCCTCTCCTTGTCCTAATGTGGAAACAAATTATTTCAGATTAGCGGGAGCGTATCCCCGTTGTGTAGGATACTCACTTTTTGCTCTTGTAACTCCTGGATGTTTTAATGGAAATCTTCCTAAAATTTAAAATGTTCTTCCTTTTGGACAATCAAATCTGGAGAGCGGCTGTCAGTAGATGGCCCTCGCTAGCCCATCTCCTGGTATCCAGTAGGCGCACCACGATGTTCGTGTAAATACAATGGCTGCTTGGACATCGGGTTTACTTCACACTCACCTGCTGGCTTTGATTCATCATCTTGAAATCGCCTGCGTAACGCCGGATACGGTACAAACCAGATGAGATTTCTACTAAGTCGTGGGATCTTTGCTCCTAACCAAGTAGCCTTTTCTCCTTCTAATGAACTGCTTTTTATTTGCTAACAGCTGAAAAACCTTTAACACAACTCTCCACGACGGTGTGAAATCAAGTGCAAAGGTTTATATGGCGTCTCTCCCGCAGAACCATGTGCAGGTAAAGGCACTTGTGCCTTGACCCAGTGGAGTGAACCTTTCTGTCCTGAGGCCACCTGGAGTCCTGCTTCTCCTTGGTCCACCTGGGCGGCCAGCTCTGCTCACCACCTGCTTCTCACCTGTGGCCTGGGCCTGGCCCACGGTGTTGGAACACACCTGTTCTGTTTTCCAGGTGACTGATATGGCCACCAGCTGAGAGGCAGACCCAGCCAGCTGTCCATGAGGGTCCTTCATGTCCCCGTTCAACAGGGTGGGGGCCTGCTGGCACCTGAGAGCAGAGCCTGGGCCAGGAGATCCCACCGACTTGCGGCACCTGACCCTCCTGAGCTGAGCAAGGAGCACCCTGAGCAGGAGCGTGTGGCTTTCAGCCACAGTAGGACGAGCCTGGAAACAGAAGAACCCATTTCCCTCCATTATTGTCCTGAATATCTATTATTAGAAAATATAGAGCAGCATGAAATTACTCAAAAGCAAATTTCTTTCGACTTTAGTTAAACCAGTAAGTATAATTTTGCAGGGAAGTAAAAGCACTGAAAACTTTCACGTGGACCCACTATAGTGGAAATTATTTTTTCCAATAAAACATTAGTGATATTATTTGAACTGAAGATAGTTACAAAGGTTTTACAGGTAGTTCTGCCCATGATCTAATCTCTCCATTAAAGGAGCGTTGCTGTGTAAGGAGGAAAAAACACGAAGCTCTTAGGGGGGCTAATTGCCTATGGATCCATCAGAACCATCGACACGATTGTGTATCATCTTTACCAAATGTTTAAAATAATACCTACTCCTGCAGGACTGTCACGGAGAGAAGGATCCGCGGTTGAAAGTCCCTGTTATGTGTCTTAAGATGTTGCAGGGAGACAGCGGTGCAGGCTGCAAACGGAGGCCACATGTCCCCCAGGAGGAGCGCCGGCCTGTGAGCACCATCCCTGCTCTGCCTCCCTGGGCCCCCTCGCTTCCAAAATCAGGGTGATAAAACTCACACACGCTTTGATACCTGACTGAGCTAACAGTATGGGATGTAAACAATCTTTGACAACATAAGTCCTTATTAAGAAAAAAAACAATGACATCTGCCAAACGCACCCCCACCGAACACCACGCTGGCTTCCCAACCTCGGCTGCCGCCTGAGAGCCGCCTCTCCGCGCCCTGCGTCAGGCTTCCTTTACCTCTACCTTGGGCCAGAGCAGTTCACTTCAGTCTCTGCCAATGGGACCAGGAGGGTGCCCGCCTGCCCCACAGAGAGTCTTGGAGGGTGGTCCCCGTTTCTCTCTGTGATTCCCACTTACGCTGAGCTCTGCATTCCAGCAGACATCCCTCACCACGGCCGAGGGGACTGGCTGTCAAGGAATTGAAATCTCGTGCCAGCTGGGTGGGGCCCCACCCAGGACCTGCCGCCATGGCTTTCTGAGGCCGGAGCCTGGGGTCTGTCACACGCCAAAGGGGGGACCCTGTGTAGCTTTGGGTTCTACTTCTGGGGGCCTCATAAAGCCCTGTGCTATGTGGTTTAATCCCAGCCTTGAGGCAGCACATCCTGGCACATGAAGTACTATTCTCTCACCGGAGCTGCTGTGTTGAACATTTACCTTCACACCCTGTTTCTGAGTTTTCTTTCTGACAGTTTTCCTGTGGGTAAAGCAGAAGTCTGCCTTCTCTACCTGGGAGACACTAAGGTGGAACAGGGTTTGTGCCTGCAGAGGAAGGCCCTGGCCTGGTGGAAGGCTGAGGGGAATCTAAGAGCTCTCAGAGACCAGTTGCACAGGGACCCGAGGCGAGAAGGCCCAGAATCACTGAATGCGTGTCAGCCGCTGGATGTCTGGCAGGTCACAGACAGCACCTATGGCCACTCAAGGCAAACCCTCCCAGTGTTTGGGAAACACAGTTCATTGTTTTATGGCCACCCGCTATTTCAGTATCTTTTCTCAAATGTCACATCTTTCTTTGTGGTTCAACTTTGAGTCCGGCCTTTTATTACTTAAAAAAATATTGCTTTGCATATGTCAAGACAAAAGATAAATATCTATGCCTAGTCAATTTGTTATTTATATATTTCTTTCAAGAAGTCAAATATCAGATCACACTGAAAACAGATTTGCAAGCTTGTGCTGAAAGAGTATTTGAATCTTATAACATTGTGCATTTTTATATCTTTGTTCAAAGGTTTAAAAAAAACATAAGCTGAGACTGATTCTTCCTTGACTGCCTAAAGCTGGGGATGGGAGAAGATGGGAAGGGTAGATCTGGCTTCAGATGTCTTTGATACAAGGGCTGTGAAGATTTTGTAAGTGACTCAAATGTGCGTCACCATAGCAAATTATTTTTCAAAGTTTACCTTGCCATTAAAAAAAAAGACCAAGTCAAAATGATTCTAGATGCATATTAGAATGGAGATCTCTGTAGTGACACAAGATTCAACAAATACAGATCATTAATGCTGGATCTTCAGTCTTCTTTGTATGACTCTATATCTATCTATCATCTATCTATTTTATTTATCTATCTCTGCCTGTCATCAACTTGTCTATCATCTATCTATGTATCTATCCCTATCACCAACTCATCCATCTATCCATCTATCCATCCATCTATCCATCTATCTATCCATCCATCTATCCATCTATCTATCCATCCATCTATCCATCTATCCATCTATCTATCCATCCATCTATCCATCTATCCATCCATCTATCTATCCATCTATCCATCTGTCTATCTTCTGTCTACCTTATGTCCATGCATCCATCTCATCTCTGTCTAATAGCAATTCATCTATCTATCATGTGTCTAATTCATCATATATTTCTTAAGTGACTGGTACAAAACCATCTATTGCGCCTCACTATGTGCTGACACAAAGCACGCCTTCCTCTTGGAGACGGCGACTGGTGTAGCTGGGAATTGGTAATGGGAAGGGTGAAGTCAGTAGGTGCGTCCTGCTCAAGAGTAGACAGTTCATTCACCCACTGAGGGGTAAAAATTGAAGAACATTCACTAGTACATTAGTGTACTATGATAACTGACAAATATAAATGTTTATTCAAAAATCAAAGAGTTATTTTGGGATTTAACTGCTACTAAATAATCACCCCTTTTTCAGTGGCCAGAGCTCGGCCCCTCTAGGCGGGAGGAGGTGGAGGTCGGGAGACAGGAGGAAGAGAGGGGTGTGCGTGCAAGTGAGGGCAGGTGCCTGGGCTGCAAGGAGGGCGGCGTTGGGGCACCCCCACTTGCAGCTCTCTTCTGTAGGAGGCGCGGACACCACGGCAAGGCCTCAGTCCAAGCAGTGCTCTGAGCCTCGGCCAGGCTCTAACTCCTCAAAGCCTCCCTCATTCCTCTGAGGTTAGCAGGCCTTGGTCCAGGTCTAGCACGAGGAAGCTGGGGCTGGGGAGGGAAGGCCATGCAGCCAGTACCCGGCCATTAAGCCAGGACCAACGCCGCCCTCCTTGCAGCCCAGGCACCTGCCCTCACTTGCACGCACACCCCTCTCTTCCTCCTGTCTCCCGACCTCCACCTCCTCCCGCCTAGAGGGGCCGAGCTCTGGCCACTGAAAAAGGGGTGATTATTTAGTAGCTGTTAAATCCCAAGTACTCAGGCCTTGAGCCCAGGGCTGGGACGCTTGCCCTGCCCTGAGTGGGGAAACCACAGCTCACCCAGCCGGCCCCATGCGGACCATGCCGTGGCCAGACCCACCTTCACCCTCCACACCATCCTGATGTGTGCTTTTATTTTTTACTAAAGCACTGACATACTTTGACTGCCTAGCAATGTACCTATTATAAGACGAGGCAAAAAGCCCTGTGCGTTTATTCTTCAAGCTTTTTCAGTGTAATGTGATATACACATTGAAGGAAGCCTGTGAATGGAGTATATAAACATCATTCTGCATTCTTTCAACAAACATTTATTGAGCAACTATAATGTGCCAACAATGGATTTACGTGATGGGGACATGACAGGAGATAGAGACATCCCCTGCCCCACTGCTACTCTCAGTCTCACTGTGGAGAGGGACAGTACTTAAACAAATACATAGATTAGGCACTGTAACTTAATGTAATATGGCATATTATACTATAATATATAAAATATTAACATAATACATTATTATACATAATATAAAATATCATACTGCCTGGTGGAAATACATGATATGATGAAAAATGGAGCAACATGAGAGAAATATCCACCCTAAGTCCAGGGAAAAATAAGGTAACAGATTTTTGATACTCTCTGTGAAAAATGTTAGAAATATTTGGGTTAGATCTTTAATAGTTCTAAATCATAGACCTTGTATCAACCAGGCTTCTCCACAGAAACAAAACCATCAGGATATGCATGTATGTGTATACAGGTATGGATATAGATACAGATGTCTTTTTCTCTTTCTCAAGGCAGCGTGAGAGAGAGAGAGAGAGGAAGGAAGGAAGGAAGGAAGGAAGGAAGGAGGGAGGGAGAGAGGGAGGGAGGGAGGGAGGGGAAAGGCTGACACAATTTGTAGGACCTGGGAAGTCCAAAATCTGTAAGGAAGGTCAGATGGGTGGAAACTCAGGTAGGGTTTCTATGTTACAGCCTTGAGGCAGAATTCCTTCCTTTCCAGGAAAATCCAGTTGTTCTCTTAAGGTCTTCGACTGACTGGATGAGGCCCACCCACATAATTCAGGTTAACCTCTTTCCTTAAAGTCAACTAATTGTGAATGGCAACCACATCTACAAAGTACCTCACGGCCACATCTAGACTAGTGTTTGATTAAATAATTGGTTACTATAGCCCAACCAAGTTGACACAAAATTTAAACATTTAACTATCACAAACCCTGAACACAGATCCAGCTGACACTGGGATTTCCAGTAGGCAAATAATACACATGTACACATCAAAATTGACAAGAATGAGGAAAATTTCCAGTGCTCAGGTATGTGCTGCAGTACCTCAAGCCCATGCCCAGGGAGGAAGCAGGTAGTCATCTGTAGCAAATGGCCAGATTGTTCACAGGGTGGAAAAACAAAAAGGAATTAAAAGCGCTCCATGAGGATATAAAGAGGTGAGTGGCCCCACATCTAAACTGTGTTTTCTGTTTATTTTGATCAAAATCTCCAAAACTCAGTAAATTCTATTATTTTTAGCTGAAACTCTGGAGGTATTACATGTTTCACTGTGGTTTGCGATTCACACAAGATATTGATCATTAGTACTGTCAGATAACCCTTACATCTGTCATTCCCGACCTTGAGTCTCTGATCTGAGTGCCAAGGGCAAGAGCATCCTGAGGACCTGGCTTTAGAGTAGCTGCAGATGCCAGGGTGGGCTGCCGGGACGCTTAGTCCCCCCTTCCCCTGGATGAATGACAGGCTATGTCACAGTGGGGAGATGTACACCTGTTAATCCTGTTGTCTTCATCAGTGATTTGGAGGAGTGTGTGGAAATCACATCCCTCAAACCTGTGGGTCAGGTCTGGATGTTTGCAGATCAAACATAACTTGAACTCTAAAGGCTAGCCTAGAAACACTGGGTGGAGAAGAATTAATAGCAGGAAATACAAATGTATAAAGTAGTGCTAGCTAGACTATTCTTATATTTTAGTTACAATGAATGTTTTCCAATCACTAACTATGTGCAAAACCTGTGCTTGGCCCTAGGGATGGGGCTTTGGACTAGAAAACAAGGTGGTCCCAGCTGTCTTGCAGGACATATTATAGGTGGGAGAGAGACATGAAGCCACTGAACTGACATCATTTCATTACGATGCTCATGTGTTACCAAGAAGAAACCTGGCCAGTCCTTGAACGGCTTTGCGTAGGTAAAATATATCAGGACGGACATGAACATTGAGTTGGAGATCACAAGGAGGAAATTGGGGGTGGAGACTGTGCTCAGCATGAGAGAAAAAAAGAGGTGTTTGTGCAAACAGACAGATAAGCCCACAAAATCCAACAGCTCCTCCGATGGCTGCATGAGTGTGCATGCCACACCCAGGTTCAGCAATGTCACGTAGCATTGTCCCTTTGTTCTCTGCTTTATCCTGTGGATTTGGATTTTTATTCATTTAAAATGCCACCATTGAAAGTAGATGTAGGCAGACCAGAGCATATTCAGGGCAGATAGACCTGAGATATTTGTCAAGAGGACAATTGTTAAAACACTGAGAGCATCTTTATCCTGAAGGGATAAACACAGGTCTTTCCATGGTAGCACTTCCTGGTGGAGGGATTCAGAGCTTTACGACTGGGCTGTAGGGGCATCTCGTCTAGCACCAGTCCATGAGATCTCCTGGAGGGGGGATGGCGGGAGGGCAGTCCCCACATGACCTGCTTGGGCTGAGGTCTCCCTCCTGTGACACCATCCTAGGGAGAGACCACTGAGGACAAGATTATTTCACCCCAACCCCTTGTTCTATGCAAACACCCAAAAAAGACACAAAGCAGGGTCATGCCATCTGACACAAGTTTAAGTTTCTGCTACCCCAGGGAGAAGAAGACTGGAGATAGATATTAGAGTGTTTTCAAGCTTCTGGAGAAAGCTGTATTTCTCTCATGGACTTGAGCCCGTGGATTGCAATGCGGCCCCATCATACACACTGATACATACCAGTTAGCATTAGGACTTTCATCTGGGATTGGGTGCCTGCAGAGGAGCTTCCGAGGGGATAGAGACCCCAGGGTCTGTGGTCAGATGGAGGGAGTATGTGCTCCCCAGAAAACATCCAGCAGCTCTTTGAGCAGGAGCCCGTCCCCCTGCAGGGAGGGCGCTACTCTGGGCTGGAGGTTCAGGCTCACGTCTCCCCAGCGATTCCCACCCCTTCCCTCTCCCCTCCACTGCCTCTCCTGCTCGAGAGGGCCCCACCTGACCTTTGTCCAGGGCAGTATTCTCAACTCCCCGTGCACTTTCCCCCTCTCTGAACTTAGAGCGACTGTTGGAAGCTTCAGGTAGGGACACAGAAGGAGCAAATGTCCCTTCAAGGCTTCAGTGGGCTTGGTACTCTCTTGCCAGCTTGTTTTTCAATGCTCGAATCATGTGTTCTTCTAATTTAATATTAATGGCAACATGTCGTCTTTGACCTTTCAAATAATCATCACTCAAGTCAACAGAAAACCCACTCCGTTTCCAATCAGCCATTGGTGAAGGTGTCTTTTTGTTGCTTTCTCCCTACAAGGCTTTGAGCTTCTGGGGAATCTGTCCCTCTCACTCCATGGTGAGTGCCCACCTGATCCCTGGTCTATCTGTGTTCCAAGCAGCGACCTGCCAGGGCTCCACATGGGCAGTGTCATCAGACACAGAAGCTGTCACTCGAGTCCACTTCTCCCTACCTGCTATTCAAATGAAGACATTGGCATAGAGGAACACATTTTTATAATGTGAAGTAAATGTCAAAATGAAAAAAAAAGTCTTATGCACATGAATAATAGAGGGGAAGCTTCAAAACCAGCATAAATCATTATTTTGGCAGGTAATTTTTTATATCTTTCTGTGGTATCTTTTTCCTATTGATAAATTTATCAGTATAAAATATAGACTGTTTTTATGAAATGAATACATATGAATTTAAAACAAGGTACAATTATGGAACCACAGCATTACACAAGCAATTCCAGAAGTGAGTTTGAGATGGCATCCTTTCTTTCGATTTGCAGTTTATTATTTTTGCCAAAAAAAAGAAAAAGAAAAAGAAAAAAATTACTTTAGGGCTTATGTACTCTGAATATCATAAGCAGGGTGGCAATTTCATGTGGACAAAAATGACAAAAAAGAAACTGTTTGCAGTTGTTTGGAAGCAGAGACCGATGCTTCTCGGCTTGGAGAATCAGTGAAACAGGAGCATCTGCCCCAAGAGTGAAGCGAGTCTCGGACACTGGGAGAGGCCACCGGGGAGGGGCACTGCCCCCTTCCCTCTAGTCCTCTTTCTTCCCTTTCTTTGTAGAAATGCTTTCTCTTGGACCCCTGGAAGAGAAGGGATTTTGAAACCCCGCTACTTAAAATCACAGCAAATATAGGGTCATTCTGATAATTTTTCTCTTGCATTATTGTGACTAGCAGTGCATGTGTGCATGTGTGCAGGCATGTGTGCACTTGCATGTGCATGTGTGTTGTATGTGCACGAGAGCCCATGTGTGCATGTGCATGGTATGTGAGTGTGTGCAGAAATTCGTGCATTTACTCATGTGTACACACATGTGGTGTGTGCATGTGAGCCCATGTGTGCATGTGTGTGGCTTGTGCAAGTGTGTGCATGCAGGTGTGTGCACATACGTGTGTGCCCATGTGTGTGTGTCCACACACATGGTTGCAGGGTGTGTACTTATGTGTGTGCTTGAGCCCTGGCTCTACTTTAGCTGTGCTCTTCTGCAGAGCTCCCAGAGAAATCTCTTTAGAAGGCAAATATGATCATGTCAAGCCCCGTTGGAACAGCTCCAGTGACCCCATCACTGCCGGCATGAGGTCCATGCTCCTTGTCATAGCGAAACAAGGCCCGTTTTGCCCCTCTCCTCTGTCAGCCGCAGTCGCCACTCCCAGCTCTGCAGAGCAGCCAGTGACCGCTGACCTGGGGGCTAATGGCATTTAAGCTTCAGAGCCCCCTGGCCCCCATGGCTCTTTGACTTCATAATGCTGCATGTTTTTCTCAAAGATTATAGAAGCATCGTGCCCTGCATACTCTGCATCCAGAATCCAGCTGTCGTAAACTGCTTTATTTCCCCAATCTGCCATGTTGTCTCTTTCCATACTGGCATGGCTCATATTCTGGAATCATCCGTCCTCCTGCTACTTTGAGAGGGCTCCCTTTAGCCACGCAAGGGACGTATCTTCCCCATGCAGGCCCCTGGAGAGGTGCCATCCTTCATAATATACATTATATTGCATTAGACCATATTATACTACAGATTGGGTGGTAAGCATGCATTTATTGTAACACATTTTCTTTCTAGTCTGTATTTCAAGCTGATACATAGTTGGCAATGAATAAATGGTAATTGGGTAAATTCATGCAAAATGCAAAGACATTTTGATTTGAAACACCTAAATTAAAATCAAAGTATTTGGGGCCTAAATCAAGTTGCAGGAAACGAAGAGATAAATAACATGGATGCATCAAGCCAACTGGCTGGGTTGGTGGCCAGAATGACCAGAGCCTCTGTCTTCTCAATATGTGGCCCATTCTGACATCTTTTCTGGGAGCAGATCCATGTAAACCATGGCTGGTTGTAGGGCACAGCCACTGGAATCAACTGCCCAGTGGAGCTTCCACTCCACCCTTAATGCACCTGTTCCCTTGGACAAGCCCCCGTCCCTCCCAGCCTCAGCTCTGTCATCTGTAAAATGTGCATAACAATGTCACCTCCCTCATAGGGTTGTCATGGACAGTAAGCACATTGCAGTGTGTTGATGTCCTGGAGCAGTGACTGGCACAGAACGAGCCCTCAGAAAGGGGGTTATATTTACGTTAAGATCTTTCAGCCTACGCCTGTGGGAGGAAGTTAGAAATGAGGTGACATAAGGGCCTGAGTGGGGTGGACATGAAAATATGAGGAATCCAAGCCACTGTGTGGGATCCGAGGGAGGGGAGGGCAGGGAGGGAAGTGGGGGCGGTGCCCTGCACAGGAGGGCCAGCAGCAGAACGCGGGAATATCAGCGCTTTCCCTCCGTTTCTTATTTTTCATAGTCAGTCTTTACCCACCAGCTCCTGTGTGATGAGAATAAACACATTCCTGACTGATTTGAGATGCCACAGGCATGTGTGGGTTTTTAACTTTTACTTGAAATAGTCAATATTTAGAACTTCAAGCTGTTTCTGTGTCTGTGGTGGACCAGAGAGCAGGAATTGGACGGTTAATTCGGTTAAAGCCAAATGCAGTGTGAACCCCAAACAGGCCTGCGTGGACTCTTCCATGGCGGCACCCGCGAGCTCTGAGGGCTGGTGTGACACGCCACGTACCCGCGTGGGATGCAGAGGGAGCGGGGCCGTGGCTCTGTGGAGGGGAGAAAGGGCAAAACGTCTCCCTGGATGATTTACAGCCCAAGGACCCGTCTGCGCCTGGGTAATAGACCCACCCGGTGGTAGAAATGCCAAACCCAGATCGGGCAAGTCACTCAGCTCAAAGTCAGAACAATGGATGGCTAATTCATTTAACAGATTGGATACCCAGGGACCACAAATGACAGCTTAAAAGACCGAGAAATGCCCCGTGGGTCCAGGGGGAAAACTCGAGGTTGCAGGAGAAAACAGCCTGCTCTTCGTGGCTCCGGAAGGCTGATTTGCATTCATGGAAAGACAGGCAAGAGCAAATTAGCTAATGGAAAAGCAGGGAAGCAAAGCTTGTGGCATTCATTAAAGCATACAAAATCTTTGATCAACAGTTTTGCATTGACTCCTGGTAAACACGTTTAGGCCACCACAGTTCTCAGTGGTGTTCAGCAAGGTTTCTGGTGACACTTGAAATACAGGGTGTGTTGTCTTGGCCACAGAGCATTTTCTTAGGTGCTTTTCCGTTCATTCTGAAATTGTTACCTAGTGTCTAGAACCATTATCATGACTAAAACTAGTAAACTGATGGTGATCTTTAGGGTTACTAGGTATGAATTTCTAGGAAGTTTGAAATACCTAGAAAAATTGAGGTATCAATACTGGACGTATTAATTCTCTCTCATTATCCACCATCTTTGTAAGTCATTATTTTGGGTTTTTAATTTGCCACCACCTATTTCTTGAAAAAGATTTGACATGGTAGCTACACACACTATTCATTTTGACAATATTTTCAACGCTACACAAAGAATTATCAATGTATTAGTTGTCACAGCTGGCAGTGCTATTTTGTGGTAACCTTCCCCATCAGCTTTTCCATCCTCCACTCTCTGACCACGCGTTTGATCCCTGCAACACACCTGATAACCGTGCTTTGGTCAAGTCGACTGCTAGGGGATCAGCACTCTCGGGGATGTGCCACTTTCTCCTTCATCAGCCCTTCCTCATGTCACTTTTCTCCTTCACAACACGAATTTCAAGGCGTATTAATAAAAGCACACTCTTGCGACTCTCTTTCTCCATGGTACTCACGTGGCAACCCCACCGTGATGGAACCCAGGCACGCACGGCTCTGTGGCAACACCTGCCCAGCTCAGCGTCCTGAAGCCCAGTGAGAAGAGAGACCTGGGCACGTGGGTGCAGCCATCATCTCCCCAGCTGTGGCATCGTTCTGCCTCCTGCTGTTCTAAGACCATCTCCATCAACTATCCAAGATTCTCAAGCAGCTCGTCCTCAAAAACAAGCGAACAAACAAGCCAAGAAGCTGCCTTGAGCCCTCACTTCCCTGGACTACACCTGCTGCTGCCCATGTTGCCCCACCCGCCCTCCTGGTGAGCCCCTGCTGCCTCCACGCCTCCTGCCCCGGACCCTTCAGCCCATCCCAGTCTGGCGCTCAGCACCGCGGCTGCAAGGGAACCGACTGGTCAGTGCTTCCAAGACCATTCCTGCTCCCCAGCTCCAAGAACCAGTTTGGTTTCCATTTGATTCGACTTCTTAGAGGCATTCATGTGGTCATGCAGCCGTTCCACCTGGAAATTCTCACCAGCTGGGTGTCCAGGACAGCACCTGGCCTGCCCCTGGCTTGGGTTTCTGCTCCCTTCCCCGGACTCAACTTCCGAGTGTCTTCCAAACCAATCCTGGGCCCAGGAATCCTGGACTAATGTGATTTTTAATTTCACAGGACAAATCATAAGCACTGAGGTATCAATAGTACTTACTTCTTGAAAGGTTATTATGGGATGTACCTTAAATACCTCCTGACTTGTGAATGAGTTTTTTGTTTTTCTGGAGAAAGCCTTTTCCTACATATCTTTAAAAAGTTGCCATGTTGCCAAATCTGACTTCATGAAAGTAAAGCAGTCTTGATTAACAAAATGTGCGAAAATACCGACCAAACCGTGAAGCATGATGTAAATGGGAAGTGTCATCTTTACTGTTGAATTTACCAGTTTAGAGGTGACTTTCTGCTGGGGAGAGGGCAGCCCGGGTGACATGACCAACCACCAGCAGAACTTCATGTGGGCTCTGCAAACAGCCCAGCAGTTGAGAAATTATATTGTTCTTTTTCAGTACCTAAATGGGATAATTAAGAAGCTTCCCCATATTATAAAACAAACAAAACATATTTCAAGGCATTTAACACTTTTTCACATCTGGATACAGAGCTTAGCCTTTGAAGCCCTGCTCATGAGAGTGTGCTAAGCAGGCCTTCTGCGTCGCTCTCAACCTGAGATCTACCCTTGGTTTCTGGGGGACAGTGCCAGAGTGACGCTGAGCTCTCTGCAGAGCCCCTCCCGGCTGCGGAGCCCCTGGGGAGGACGGGCTGCAGCCCCTCATCCTCTGCTTCGGGCATCCTCTGTGCTCTGGCACAGAGCAGGCAGTCCCTGGACCAGCAGGTGCCCGAGATGGGCACAGTCTCTCTCTGCGTCTTTAAATCTTTTCCACCGGGCAGGGGGTCCCCTGACTTTCATTCGGAATGTTAACATTATTATTCCATTTCATCTTGTGCTTTTTCACGCACCTGGATTGTTTCATTGTCCTGTGTTTTCTAGGGATTTCACACAGATCCTGCTTACTTGGGATAGCAGGTTCCTGATTGTCGGAGATATATCACATTTCTCTCTGATGCCGCGTGGAGATTCAGCTCCTCTGGCTCCATCCTGACCAGAGTATGAGTTCTCACCTAGTTAAATATCACGGCACTAATTCAAATTATTTAGATTAAAAAGATTCATATTGCAGTAAATAGGAATCAATATGTGTCTTAAATCTTAAAGAATGAAAGCTAAGTGGATATTTTATGAAGAGTTTGATATTTTTAAAATATGTTTTCTCTTTAGAACTCTGTTTGGAAACCGTATTTTTGATAAGGATTGAATTCAACTTTCTTTAACTTATGATGATTAAAATTGTGTCTTATTACTTCTCCAAATATGATTAACTTTGACACAGAAATAGTGATAACTTCGAGCATTACTAATACTACGTTGGCTACAAGTTAACTGAAGGAAAGTCTTCAGGGAAGAGTATTTCATGATCTGAAGCTTCCTCCTCCAGCCTCTCTGTGACCCCTGACCTCCTGATGGTCACGTCTGCTCGGGACTCTCAAGCTAGATGGACGATGCGGTCTTGCTAAGTACCACTGTTCACCAGTGGCGAGAAGATCCTACTGCATGACAGGGGCATTTCAGCTGAACATTTAGACAAAATGCTGAGCTACTTAAGCCAGCACGAGCACTTAGAGCTTATGCATCCTGGGAAAGTGTTCACACAGGTAAAGAAACTAAATCCACCAAGGAAACTGCATGTTCCCACAGGAAAGCAATATTTATTTGATGCTTGGGAAATATTAGTTAATAAGAAGGAACCAGGAAAAACTTGTCACAACATTAAAATTGTAACTTTCAATTTTTAAATTGAAAGTCTAGGACCAACCAGAAGACACATTGCATTGGACTCTCAGGCATTGTTTGAATAAAATATGATGAAAAAAATACTGTCACAACACAGGCATCTAGTCAATATGCTGCTTGGGAAGAGAATAGTTTTGGTCTATTTTGGTGATTTAAAATTATAACTTTAAAGACATTACAACTTTCTTAATTTTTGTTAAAAATGCTAACTTGTTGAAATAGTAATCTCCATTTAATTCCCTGAGCTACTATTTTTTCCTGCCCATTAAGCTTGACCCCACCATCCATAGGAAGCATTATAAATTTTTAAAATTTCCTCTGAGTTGGACATTTTAATGAACTACTCACAGCAGTATCCTGTCAGTGGCCAGTGTATCGGAGCAGGCCAGGGGAAATTTATCTCACTGGCACAATGTGTAGTATTGCTTGTCACCAGGGCCTGGACTAATTTAACTCTGCAGTTTCCCGAATTAACAAGGCTTGTCTTCAAACCTCGGGACACGGGGCTCTCTGTTCCGATATTATTTTATTGCTTGCCTCCCTATCCTCCCTCGGGACGCACGTGATTTAATCCATCTGGAGCCTTGGTAACCAAGCTCTGCCCTCCCGACCTTTGTGATTGATGTTTCATATTGCATGCACTGGTCGGCGTTTCCCTGCTCGCACGATACCGCTCTGCTTACTGGTCAACCTGCCCCCACTTCATTTTTTTAAGAAGGAGGAATAAACATTTGACAAGTGAACTGTTTGTCGAGGAGGCTGTAACACAGTTGCAGTTCCAGGGGGCAGTAATTCAATCTGTCAAGCCCTAAATGCAGATAGATCATTGGCTGTACTTGGCCCAAGCGTTGGGTCACTCATAATGTGAACCGTAGACACAACTGTTCTATGGGAATATGACATACTTCTTTAGGTATTAAATCAGCCCTGGTATAATTTGTCTGCCAATGCTGGAAATGAAAGGAAATAAAATATTAAAGCAGCATCATATAATTATACCCTGAATTCCAGGGAGGTTGACACTTACCTCTCTAGGTGTACGGTGCCTTAAGAAAAAGTAGGGAAGTGAACAAAAACAAAGAAAAGAAAGCAGCAAGGGAAAAGACAGGACAAGAAGAATTTACATACTGAGCGTGAGTCTGGAAACCGGTCTTGAGCCCCGTGGCCGGCTGCTTGCTCCGTGTTCATACGCTCCTCATCAGGTTCACATGTAATTCCCCTCCCCCCACTCTGCACAAAGGTGCTGATAAAATGGAAGCAAATTTCTTCTGTTAGTTACTGACAGCAGTTTGAGTGAAATGAAGTTGTACCATGATATTGTTATATATACAAGGTGCAAATAACCTAGTTTGAATAATCACAGCCTGTGTCCTTTTAAATGATTTTTCTCCCCATTTAAGGGAAAGCCTTTGATGTGATAATATTAATTCCCTCCGTGCTGGAAGGAAGAGGAAAAAAAGCTCAGAGAAGCGGAAATTAAATGAGTAATGCAATGTCAGTCAATCTTTTAAGCCAAGGCCTTATTAACTGCTAATCATTTTGTCATTTTGTCGCTCAAAGTAATAAATTTGATAAGAAAGGACTGGAATGTCTTATGTTTACTTTTATTAGCTTTAAACAGAAACAGTTGTGGAGATATTACATTATCAAGACGTGTGGCGTTTAAGTGGTTTCTGTTAAGCATATCACCATTTTCCTTCCCACCAATGTCTGATTGCTATAATTTTGAATAATCTGGCTGTCTAAAAACATTTTTTTTTTAATTCTATCCAGACCTTGCCTAGAGTTCTACCCTTGGGGTTTTATCAGGATTATACCAGGCATTTGGTGACATCCAGTTGGTCAGAAGTAGGTGCTCTGGTCCTGAGGGAGGTTGTTTTGCTTCTGGAAGGGGCACCAGAACACGGCTCCCAAGGAATCCACGCTCATGGCTTGTTTACAACATCACTTTAAAAACCGTCAACTTTGGAAAATGTTGAAGCCCACGATAGCCCCTTTGTGGAGGGGATGCCAGATCACTTTATCACATGGAAGTTATCCAAGAAAGCATCAGACGATGTTTTCTCTCGACATGAGAGTGATAAAATGTGTGGCTGTGTGACACCCCGCCCCCATGTAGTGTGCTGACAGGTGTGCGCAGGTTGGTGTCCCTGGCTGCTTCCACACTACACAAGCACTTAGCCCTCTCTGTCACTCCGCACGGACATTGCTGAGTCTCAGTCTCTGCTGACGTGGTTAGAATCTAACGGGTCCATCACCCATCGGTGGCCCCCATCCCAGTGTACGTGCAGTCCTCAGTCTATCCCAGAAGGGGACTGCAGAGCCTGATGGAACCACAGGTGGACATCAGGCCAGCCCACCCTGCCTTCGCAAAATGTCCCCGAGGAAACCGTTAGAAACACTTTCTCGAACTTCGCTCGTAGGCACTTCTAAAACCACGGGTGGTGTGAGGTTCTGTTATTTTCCAGGTGAAGGAACACTCACATCCAGACCTGGGCATCCTTGCTGGATTTTCTGGATGGAAATGCCATCGCTGGACACATGCTGCCTGGGGCGACCTGATTCTCATGTGTAGTTCATCAAATTCAGGAGCTTCCCAAAGAACGATGTCCAGACAGGCTGAGGGGCTGTGGGAGAGAAGTCGCTGCGTTGCTCCATTCTGTCTTCTGTGGGGATCATCCCAGACCCAGGCTGCTCCCTGTTCCCAGAAAACTGAAGAATTCGTGGTTTACAGGATAGAGGAGGTTTTCATCTTTTATTACACAATGAGGCTTCTATAGGAACTATTTCCTGAGGAAGTTTCTAGCCGGTTTTGTGAACAAAGTAAGTCTGGGTTTGATATTTGAGTTGGCAAAAATGTTACTAGTTCTGATAAGAAAATGTGGGACGTATTTCGAGATGTTTTTTTTTTCTCTCTCTCTCTCTCTCTCGAGAGTTCATTCAAAAGAGCAAAAGTGTTTTGTTTTCTTTTTACCCTTATATTCATAGTCTTTTCAGGGGGGAGAGTGGATTTTTTGGATGGTTTTGAATATCTTTAGCTTTCACTCATCATTTTATAATAACCAGAAAAACACGTGCGGATTCTGACTGGCAGGAAGTGTTCAATGGCTACTCATAAAAACAATGCAAAGAAAATACCTCATGAACTGCTAAAGCCAAGTCACTGTACATCCCACTTGTTCTCAAAAGGTGTGCTGGAGGCTCTCTCTTCACCTTTGTCTCGCTTTGCTCTGCCACGCCACTCACTTCCCAGCCATGCAGATGGTGTCATTCTCCACGCCGCAGCATGGTCCAAACCCTCAGAGACCCTGGCTGCAAGGGGATTATAGTCTCCAGATAGGGAAAACACACCTTTTAAACACTGACAGAAAATTATTTATCACAAATACTAGTTCTAGAGGTTTTATTTCATAGGTTAGTGATTTAAGACAGGTACATCATTTCTGTAATTTCTCACGTTCTGCTATCTTTTTAGCATCTGAGTCTAATTCTAGCATGCATTAAAAATATTTAAGGTTATCATTCCAATCAAGATTTGTAGTCTTTTTTTTTTTTTTGCCTCTTCTCAGTCTTATCATTGAAATAAAAAGCATACACTCTCCCTGTGTTGAAATTCACTTGTACAATCAATAAATGAAACTATAAAATTCACAAAAAGTTGTCTAGAGGAGACATACTTTACACATTAACTCATAAAATGATTTCTCCCTTCCCTTTTCTTAGCTTAATCTTCGCCCCAAACTGGTCCAATGGTCAAATGTGTGCCATAGTCTAAGGGTATTTTTTCATTAGGTGACAAAATAGCATGTGTATTTAAGAAAGGATGATTTATTCTTTATTGAGGCAGTCATTTTTATTAGGCACCCCACCCATTCCCACAAAGCACACACTAGGTATAGAAGACACATCCCAGCAAAGAACGCACCAGAAAAGTGTTTGTGTGAAATATCAGGGACCTGAAGGTGCTGTATGCTCAGAAGTGCTTAGCATGGGCAGCTTCACGCTGGATTGCACAGGGCCCCTAACTAGGAGCCACTGGGGCGATGCTCTGTGTCACCTCCACTATGCAGAGAGGAGGTGGAAAACTCAGACAAGTGAATGTCCCAAAATTCGGGTGGTATTTTGCCCAGCCCTTTGCATTCAGAGACCCAGCTAAGGAAAATTAGGAAATGATTCATTAAAATGCTCCCTCTTCTCTGCTGCTTTGGTTGAGATTTTTATTATTAGTGATTTAAAAGACCAAAAGATAGTAAGGAGAGGGAAGTAAAGCGAGTATCAGAACAGAATAGAACAAAGTAGAATGGGACAGGATAGGACAGAATGGTCTAAGGAAGGGAAGAAAAGGACAAAATAGGATAGAATACAATAATACCTGCATCTGAAGAAGCTTCCTGGCACCCAAGGAGGGAGTGGCCCAGCTGTGACGGCAGCCAGGAGCCCTGCTCTGAGACCACCCTCCCTCCTGCAGGGCAGGACGTGCATCCCCTGGGCACCTCCTCATCTCCTGCTGGCCCTCCTTATCAGAAGAAACACATCATCTCCGAGTAGAAGTCCTTCATCCTAATGTGGCTGACTTGGTGGACAGAACGAGATGAGAGAAATAGGACACCCGACTGTCTCCTCCTGTTGGGGCAGAGCTTACCTGCCTCGTCTCTTGATCCTTCCAGTGCTGCTCACACCTGGCCAAGGAAACCAGTGCCGGTCCTCTGGCAAATGTGTGCCAAGGGGCGAACAGCAGACAACAAGGGACTGGCTTCTGTTCTACCCTCAGAGGACCCTTGGGTGCACCACCTTGCTTTCAGGCAGAACCCATATAAACTTCACAAAGGGCGAAAAGAACGGCACTGTTCTTATGGGACACTAAAAGAAAACTCTAATCACCTGCTGGTGCTTGGCTGCGCAACCCAAGCCCAGTCCATGCTGTTCCTCAGACAAGGCCAGGAAGGAGTGCAGGAGCGCACCCATCCTGGGTAAATGCCTGCCCCGGTCCTGGGCACGAGCACTGGAAGCTCATTGGCTCAGAAACCTGTCTGTCCTCAGGTCACACCCAGGACACCCACGTGGTCTTCTGCTCAACACTGTCCACACTCCAGCCCTGTGTGTCTGTGTTGTAGGGACCCACATCCCGGGTCGTGGGGACAGAGTGACTTTTCTCTGGAAATCTCTCTCACTCTGTACCTTTCCTGGCAGTTGACAGATAATACACTGGCGTTAAAAAATTTTTCATTTGTAGCATTGATTTGATAATTTATTTACATAACAAAAGCATTAAAGACACACTTGAACTCTCTTTTCAGTGGCTTAAAATATACATGGGTTAGAAATACATTTTTAAATGTTGGTGCACACGAATTATCTCCTTATTTACTTTTATAATTGAAACTGAGGCAAAATAAATCAGAAAACAACTACCACCCAATTTACTCTTTTATTGGGGAGGTTTTGTGAATATGTGGGTGTGGTATGTGTGTTTGTGTGTGTATGTTTTAGCTGAATCAACACTCTGTGAAATATGATGTACTGTTTTTGTAGATTTCTTTAAAATAATGATAAATATACCAAATTTGATAATCAAATTTAGCATTTCTTTTGAAAAACTGTGATGAGACCCACTACCAAATGCCCTCAGTGACCTGAGCATGTCCTCAGTGAACTTGGCCATGACCCCTACTCTAAGCTCTGGCTTCCTCACCTGAAATTGGGACAACGAACTTTTGCTGAATTCCTCAGGGGTTAAAAGGAACAGACCCAACAGTGAAGGGCCTAATCATTGCATTCATGCAAGGTGATGTTTCAATTTCCTGTCCATACACAGCACATGACTATGCCTGCAGACAGAGCTGAGTCTCTGCAGAGGCTGGGCCGGCGTCCATCAAGAGTGCCCTGGTCCTCAGGCTGCTGCTGCTTGTTAGTGTTTCACTCTGAGCATGGGATGCATGGATGCTGCCACTAAGAACTGGGTACCAAGGGGTGGGTCAGGGTGCCTGAGGGCACATCTGAATCCCTGAGGGGTGCCTGCATGTGCCATTTAAAGAATAATCCTCTGATCCCCCAAAGATGTTGACACTTCTCCTAATAATGGGCTTGCCCCTGTTTCTGGGAACACTGCCCAGGAGGGTCATGTCCTTATAGAAGGAAGAATGAAGGTACAAAATACATATCACTGCACAGAGGAACAGGGTGCCTTTGCTCTGTGTCTGCACCACTGCTTATGCATGAATTCAGAGTGGACCATATTTCATCAAGCTGTCCTTGAAAGAAAAAGCTTTGATTATGAAGGGCCAATTCTACCCCTAGTCTACATAAGTTTTCAGATAGGTGTTCATAAGAGTTAAGTCACCCTGTCAATACAGCCATTTTAGCATGGATTCAATTTATTTATTTCTGCCATGCATGAGCAGCCAAGCTAGTTATGTAGCTCTATATAAATGAATCTGATGCTGAGTTTCTCTTGTATGTATTTATCTGTGTATTGATTGATTAATTGAAAGTTGAACTGTGGCAACTATAATCTCTATAAATGTTCCTGTCCTGCAATAGTGGAGACCGATCACAGACTCACAAACTTGAATATCATCCCTATTGAGCACAAAACCGTAGACGAATCACTCCAGGTGGGGTAACATCAGAATCAGGTTTAGGAAAATATACTTATTATTCTTTCTAATAATTGGACCCCTCAGCTATGAGATAAATTGCATGTGGCAGGTCCTTGCAGCTCTCCACAGGCACGTGGGCCATCTCCCTCCACACCCTCTGTTTCGTCTAGAACCTGCTTCCAGTCTCTTTAGCAATTCTATGACTCCAGTGGTCACAAATATGTTATCATCCAATTAACCCATTCCAAATTATAGTAGATATTCAATAACAGAAATCACGAGAAAAAGTATCATCCAATATAAACACATATTGTATACACACCTTAATTATTGCAAGTTACAAAGTGCGTAAGGGAGACATATTTTTCCTATAACAGTCATTATTCATTCTCAAATTATTTGTGAAACAGCAATAGCAATTTGCATTTAAATGATATGTTTTTTATGAAGAGCTCGACCTGCTATGGTGTATTTACTTACACACACACACATATGTGCCACAAATTGTAGCTATTAATACCATCCTAACATAAGAGAAAATACATTTTCTTTATGGAACCTGCTGATAATGATTACTACCATCATTCCACTTTGAATGCTGGGATTCTTGGGCTCTGAGGAATGAAATGATTTGTCCAAATCCATGCTCTGTGTCTGTGGAAGACCTGGAAATGAGGACAGGGCTCAGGTGTCCCTGTCCAGGGCCTGGCTGCCCCAGCCTCTGTGAACACCCTGCGTCAAGGGAGTCTGGCTGACTGATCCACACACCAGCAGACAAGCTGCCTCCAACTGTGGCAGAGTTGAGAAAAAAGGTGGTATCTTTCCACATTCTGCCTGAACCTCGCAGGGCTAGCAGAGCCCTCATAGGTGACACCACCCCCTTCCTTCCTCAGGGACTGCGTCCCTCAGCGATTACTGGTTTGTAAGGATCTGTAAACATTTATTTCTCCAGCGAATTTGCTCTCTTTTGAGATGATCATGAGTACTGAATTTTGAAAGCCTCAGAAACAATGCTAACGTATTGAAAGCTGCCATCTCTAGCTGACAACATTTATCTATGAAATGTCATTTCTAAACCTAAAATCTAGGCATGAGGTTTTGGTGTTAGTAGAAAGCAGTTGTCTAAAGCTGTGGGACCCCCAAATGCCATCTGCTCTTTGCCATCTGCTCTCTGTGGGTCAGGGGTGCTGTCTGGGGTCTGCAGACCAGACACTGGCTCCACAGGGGGCTCCTGCGTTATTGAGGAAGGGGACAGAGGCATCCCTCTCCCTCTTGGGGTGCGTCTGCATCATCACAGGTCCTGTTGTGAGAATGTCTGAGCTGTGTCACAGCACTTCATTAACTCCTACCTTCATTATGGGCTGGGTTAAAGAGAAAGAGAGGCCGTGAAAGCTAAGCAAGCGTTGGGATGTTGCGACCTTCAGGCTCCGTGATTTATTGGAGTAATATTGCATAGGGAGCTATCACAGAGTCATAACATATTTATCAAACTCATCACCCTGCCTCACTTCTAAGCCTAACAGATCTAAATTTATATATTCACATTAGAACTTTGTTACCCGTGTATTCAAACACCATTTTGGAGAGAGTGTTATTTTCCACAATGGGAAGTGATGGTGCAATCAGGAGACTCAAGTTGACCAAACCATCTCAAACCCTAATTTTCAAATATCCAACCAAGCCCTCCCACTGGTGCATTTCAGAGGAGAGGGCACTGGGGCACACATGTGGGAAAGTCTGCTGGCTACGGCTTTCCACAGTGACTCTGAATTTTCACACATTGGTTTATACTGTATAATAAATTGAAACACCTTGTACATCTTGGCTGAGTTTGGAGCCAATAAGCTTCATATATGACTCATATCTAAATCTCAGGAGGCAAAAGCAGAGGCCCGAGGAGCATAGTCGATTCTTTAGTGTATAATGCATATTTTCTATGTGTGTAAGAAGTATATGCTTTTCCTTAGGAAAAGAATCCTGCCCTTCCAGCCTGTCACACAGTCTGCCCTCTAAGTCTAAGCCCACACGGAGAGGTGCTCCAGTGCACGAATGGTTTACTAACAGCCATCAGCAAATGTCTACCCTCATGTCACCTTTGTTAGATAAGCCAATAACATAGCACAGAGCGAGAAGAACATGGAGAGACTCCTCACCAGCTCCTTATTTTGCTATAAAATAACAAAATGAGCTTCTCTAGTTGATCTTTGAATTAATTGCAAAATATATAAAAGATTGCTATACTCCTAACCTCAGAATCATTTTCTTTTAATTCCTCAAGGAAGAAGAGAAGGTGAGGTACGACTTGAATGCAGCCTCATGTGTCCATTCTCTTCTTCCCAGTGGAGGTGACTCATTCGCAATGTTTTCACAGTAAAGGCCACTTAGGAATTTGGGAGTAACAAGTGAAGAGGTACCTAACTGCACATATTTAATATCGATATAACATCACTTGAATAAATCCTAAATTTCTACTGCTTGTCTCTTCCAAGGTCAGTAAGATTTAATAAATAATGAAGACTACATTCTGAGTAACACTTTCTAAATGACTTTGACTTTGCTTCAAACTATTTTTAAGAACATTTTCTGAATCCTTGCTTTATTTGGAGGGTTTCTAACTCCCTTGCACATATACTATGAATACTAGTGGTAATTCACAGTGGTAGGTTTTCTCTCTCTCTTGAACTTTGGAAGTTTCAGCTCAGACCTGGGCACCCCACCCACATGGCCCCACAGCTTTAGTGTCACTGGGCTGTGGATGCTGTGACTTCATTAAAATCCCGATGTGGAAGTAGATGGACAGCAGGGTGACCCACTGGGCTGTGCTGTGGAGCCCTCCCGAGCATCCCAGGGAAAAGCATCTTCTTCCACAGGTAAGGAGCCGAGGGGAAGAGAAATGATCCTATCGCCACAGCGTCTGTGTATCTCTGAGCAGCGCCTAGAAATGGGTTAGTTAATATCACAGGTTCTTTCTGGCCGGAAGCTCTTGGAGAGGAGCAGGGTTTCGGGCACAACAATAAAGCAGATTTGAATATTGATCTTTGAAGGTCCATTAGCTCTCTGCTGAACACTGCTGACATCACAGATTGATGTCTATTTAACTGCGCCTGAGAGGGAGCCCCTGGGGGAACCTGGCTGTTGGCCTGCGATGTCTGAGGACCAGGGAGCAGAGAGGGCTTTTGGGCCCCATCACCTCCTCCCTGCCCTTTTCTAACCTCCCAGTCCATGTTCCCTTCCTTCTCCTTCTATCCTGTTATTCAGCTCTTCTCAAGTTTTGTTATACTGGCAAATTTTAATATTCTTTTTGCTAAGATGAGTGTATTGTTCTCCTTGGATATATGCAGCTGCAGCTCTACGCTACATGAATAGCAAAGGGTTATGAAGCATCATCTTAATGCCATATTTGTTTGGATCATTAATAAAACCATAACCACATAATGATAAGGAGAATCAAGTTATCTTTTTTGAGTTATATTGTAGACCTGATTTATTAGTTGGCTATTTTGATAGATGATGAGGTCTAGAGGAACGTCAAAGTTTTAAAAAGAAGGGAGAATTTTAATCACTGACCGACACATTAACAGGTGAAAAATGGGGAAAATAATCTTGAGTTTATTGGAGACTGTCACTGTGTGAATGTGTGCCTGACTCACCCTGATTGTTTACAGATCCCTTATCTATTTGACATAAACATCAGGCAGTGTTTGAAGGACACAGTTTCTGATAGGGGGCTTGTGACACTGGTCACTGTTCAGCTCTGTCCACCCACGTGTGTCCTGTGCTCTATCAATACATTGAAAACATAATTTGTATCAGCAGCTGTTTCTTTAATTAGGAACTCTTCCAAATCTTCCTCATCGATTCATGCCATTAACTTATTGACCGGTTGGCTTGTGCTGAGAAAGTAGTTTTGTTGAGGGGCTACATCTTCCTGCATGAGTCTGGATTACAGGAAACAGCCTTACAAAGACCAGAGGGAGTAGTGTTTTGGAGCCAAGCTGCAATTCATATATTTTAATTTAAGCACTTTTTTGTAGTAAATACATTGGAACCCTGAGGAAACAACCTAATATGTTGCTTTTAAAATGGTTACCAAGGCCTATAATGAATAACAAACTTATAAAATTAAAATTAGAATTAGCTAACCAGAGCATAGATCCTAACGCTGAAGCAGTTATAACTTTTAAAGAGCAGTGATGACCCTTTCGCCTGAGTGAGAGACATCAAGAATATATTGGGATATTTGGGTTTTTTTAAAGTAACTATATCTTTGTCTCATATTATAACCTAAGTAAATCCAATTAAATTATAGAGATGTATGTAAAAATTAAATCACACAAGAAAATGAACATAGACTCAAATAATTATGTGATCTCTTGATGAGGAAATTTATTTCAAGGAAGAAAACCAGTAATATGTCTCAGACAGTGGGAAGACTCCATTTGAAACACCTGCCTGGCAACAATAAAATTAAAAGGCAAATATAACAAATGCAACAATAGGAAATATTCTTAATATATAAAAGCACTTAGGTGCCCATATGATCATCACTAACATGCCCAATGTAAAATGGGGAAAATAAAATGAATATAAATTTTACTTAAGAGAAAGTGGAAAATGGTTAAGAACCATAAAATTGTCCAATTTCAGTAGTAATAAAATAAAACAAAAATAAAATATCTTTAAACATATCAAATTAATAAAACATAAATGTTATAACATTCAATACTGGAAAGAGTTTGGCAATATAGCCTCTTTCAGAGATTATGGTGTGAGTAAAACTTGGTACAACATTCCATAAACTCAGCTTAGCAAAAATGTATACAAAAATGTATACATGTTCATGGTTTTGATCAATAATTCCATTTATATAAATACTGTTTACCCAACAGAAATAATCAAGACAGGATTTTTATTCAATGACTTTATTATACCATTAGTTTAATAGTAAATTTGAAAAATTGTTATAAATATACAAAATTAGGGAATAGTTCTATTACCATGGTACAGTTGAAATAGTGGCCATTAAAATGATACTTCAAAGAAATGCCAATAACAAAGTATAATTATTGAAAAACAGTAAGGCATTACATGGTAAGAGCCAGGTTTGAAAAATATTTACCACGATGAAAATATATCACTTTTAAAGGTAGGAACAATTTTTTAAAAAATCTCCTAGGGGGATATTTACATTAAAAAATCATATTTTAATTAATTTTTAAAAATTGCCTGGTCAAAAAAATATATATATATATTTTACAAATATGATTGTAGTTGAATCTCACATCCAGGAACTGTGTTGGGGCAATAATTTTATTAGTGTTTGGAGATGATAAAATCACACAAGCAAGATAAAACGATGAGTTAATTATGGGGTGTTCGTTGTGCTAATTCTTATGTTACCTAAGTTAATCCTCACAACAACCTTTGAGGTAGGTTTTATCATTCACAGCTCACACTCACCTCCTCTCTGCATGGAGCCCCCATCGCCTAGAGGGTCAGCCCCAATTACGTGTCCGCTTGGACTCCGCTCCCCACCCCCGCTGCACATCCACTCCCCAGCAACAATTTCTTCTCCCAAATCCATCCAGTAGGTGACACCCACTGGTCTCGTTCAAGAGGCCTCCGCCCTTGGCAGCTCTGCCTTCCACCCTGAACCAGGTGTGCACCTGCTGCCGGCGCGTCAGAGCTGCCTGGTGCTACGGCGGCCCAGCGTCCTCACTGTCCTCCCAGCTTCCCTGGGCTTCCAATCAGCGTTTACATCCACATTCAATATTCCTAATTATATTTTCCTTTTTGTATTTCATCTTAATTAGTGCTCTTGACATACGTGGTGTTAACTGATGGATTGTTACCATCTCTAGACTTTACCCAGCGTCACCTGTCACATGTCTCTCCCGGTCCTCTCTTGTCCTCTGTTCTCTGTCCTCCTCCCAGCCTCTCCCCCTCTTCCCGCCTCCAGAGCCGCATGCACAAACCCCGACACCTCACCCCCAGCAAGGAGAGAGCATGTGTGGATGGCTCTGGTGTTGGATGCCCCTGTGAACCTGTTTGGCACCATAAAACGCAATTATTTAAGAGTCATTTCATTCACATTTAGCAGCGGGACTGCTTCTCCGTCTGGCCGCTGTGCCTGGGCCAGGAGGCGGTTTTGCAGCGGGGCCTCACGTGAGCGGCCTGCTCTCGGTGGCATGTCCGTGCAGCAGCACGTTCGATTTGTGCTTATTTTAACGAGAGAGTCCAGATATGCAGCTTCCCCAAACAACTCCTCAAAAGTAACATTTTCCCTTTCTATCGCGACATACACCGAGGTCAGCAAGCCAGTTTTAAAAAGAAACAAAACAACTTAAAGAAAAAGGAAAAATAAGAACAAATCCCAACAAGGACGAAAAATAGGGGCCAAATAACACCAAGGGAAAAGACTGACCTTTTAAAAATCTGTAAACGATTTGGCAAACCAGGCATACATAAGCCAGTGCAAAATGACAGATTCGGGCAGCTCCCGTGCTCTCCTGCGGCCTGTGGCTCTGCCAGCGTGGAGCTCCTGAGAGCCAACGCCTGCACACAAAGGCTCACACTGTGTCAGGGTTAGGACGCAGTCGGTCTTTAAATTCTGATTTGTAAAATTAACTATAATAATTTCAACACTCTGTATTTGCTATCATAGGAAAAATTGTTGGAGTTTTAATATGTTAATTAAGTATTGATTTTTTGTAAAATCTTTGTGTTTGGACAGCAAGAACGAGAAATCGAAAAAGGAAATGGGCTGCGTGCGGTGGCTCACACCTGCAATCCCTGCACTCCGGGAGGCCGGGGCGGGAGAATCGCTTGAGCCCAGGAGTCCGAGACCAGCCTGAGCAAGAGCCAGACCCTGTCTGCACAAAAAACTTAAAAATTAGCAGGGCGTGGTGGCACGCGCCTGTGGTCCCAGCTACTCGGGTGGCAGAGGCGGGAGGATGCTTGAGCCCAGCAGTTGGAGGCTGCAGGGAGCTGTGATGACACCACTGGACTCTACCCCGGGGACAGAGTTAGACTCTATCTCAAAAAAAAAAAGGAGATGAATAGTTCAAGAATGATTTTTATAATTCTTATAACTTTGGCAAAATATAGTTAGGTGTTCTTAATGGATATAAAATTAAAGATTTCAGCTACAAGCTATGTCTGTTCAGACTGAAAAGCAATCCGAACGTATTCTATGTTGTTACGGAGACATTGAAATGACCTTTCTTAGGACCTTTATACCGATCAGGTGTGAGTAAAACCAGAGGACACGTGATGACAATGCTTACTCAGGAGAGCCACCACCTGCTGCCCTCCTTTGGGCTAGGGTTTCCAACAGTCACCCTGTGTGGTTAGTAGCCTTAATCCACACAACACCCATTCTAAGGACAAACATTATTATTCACATTTCTCCATGAGATAACAGACTTAGTGACATGAGGGAACTCGGATCCCAAGGACGCAAGACCCGGTCCACAGGAATCCGTGCCCTGTGCCCTCGGCCACCAGGGGACACAGCCCCTCCTAGGCAGCTTCCCTCCCCACCTGACACGAGATAACTGTGGGCTGACTTTATGCTGTAGAGAATATCACACCGTTACACACAGTATCATATGTGCTTGCTTAATTTATACACGATTTAAAACATTTCCACAAAATTAAACTGCTTCCACAGAAATTATTTATTTAGCCTCCAAAAAATTTTTGAGCACACCTAGATAAACTGCTGACTGGGTAAGAGAATCTAAATTCTGATGCTGTCTTGACCGGAAGGAACAACAAAACTTTGGAATGGCTATGGAGTCGCTAAATATGAACAAAACTGATTCAAAAATGGAAAACCAAGTAGAATGTTCTTAGTGATTATTAAGTCTTTTGAAAACTATTTGCAAGGCTATTATAAAACATTAAAATAACATTAAATACCAGGAATGGCATAGTTTTATTCAGAAGATATTAGCAGTAGATTAAAACAATCATTCAATTTTGTGACATTAATTCAGCATCCAATAATAGTAACTTCAATGAAAACAAAATCTGTTAAATATTTTAGTGTTTCATAGACAAAATAATTAGTTAATTATAGAGTGACAAGTTCTCCTGGTTTTCCTCACACTTGAATGGGTTTAGCGTGGAAAGCTTCACACCCGAGCAAAGCGGGGTGGGAGGCATCTCAGTGATCGCGAGGTAAGTTGGAAAGGGAAGGCCAGTTGGGAGCTCAATGTTTGTGTGTGTGTTGGGGCAAACTGCCAGAGACTCTGGGTGATGTGGTCTTTGACCTGAATGGAAGGAAGCGAGGGGAAGTGAGCATGCGCAGTGAGTGTGGAGCAAGGGCAATGAAGAGCAAAGACGGGAAGAACATCGAGCAGGTGCGAGGGCCGAGCACGCACAGGACGCCTGGGCTTGCCTGAGCACCAAGGCAAGCAGAACGCAGGAGGTGGAGGGGTCCCTACGCCCAGGCCTGAATTGACAGAGCAGGAGTGTGGGTTGGGACACGTCTTCTAAGAGGCAGGATCTGAAGAATTTAGTGCCCTTTTTGGAGAACATAAGAAAGCAGTAGAATAAGTTTTCTTCATTGATTGGATGTCATTAAGCAAGATAGGAAACCAGGAAGAGCAGGATGACTTTTTAAGGATGATTGTAAATTTTGTCTTAGATGGACTGAGAACCAGAGGTTTCCTGGTCATGCAGGTGGGGGTGTTCAGTGGACAGGCGATCAGAGAAGTCACTGAAGCCGGGGGTGTGCGTGTGAGACAACTGCGGGGAACTGGATCAAGTGATCAGATCAGAGGGTGCATAAAAATGCTCTAGAGAGAAGAGAAGTCCTGGGAAGTCGAGGAAGACTTCTGTTGAAGAGGAAAGGGGAACCAGCAAAGGACTTTGAGAAAAAGCAATCAGACATGCAGCAAAACAAACCGCAGAAATGTGACTTATGTAGCTGGCGATAAATAACTACAGATTTGTTAAAAGAATGGCATTCTAAACTCTGAAAGTATGCTGCTTAGTGTTTGATAATATGTTTCTAAATTTAAGCATGATGCTAGGTGATGCGAAACACTAAGAGTTACAAGTTTCCCTTGACCTTGAGATCTTCATTTATTCAGTAAACAACATAAAATTTCTGTCCTCATAATCCATAATTAAATAAAAATTGGGACCACCTTTGCTTGGCACTGAGGGAACACAAATATGAGTAAAAAATTATCTTTCTTGTCTAAGGGCTCATGGTCTTTTTTGGGGGTGCTATTCATTAAAGGGTAAGATCTAGATACAGTTCATTTTAGCACAAAGCATCGGTGCTATGGTAGAGGCATGCAACAGGGCACGCCATGGCAGGGCACAAGACAAGGGTGACAAATGACTCTTCCTGAGGGAGGCTTGAGTGTCGGAGACACGGAGGCTACACCAGCGGCAAGCTGGACGCCAGGATGGGGAGGCTTGCCGGGCAGAAGAGCCGTCACAGCAGAGCAGCTACGGAAGGAAGCTGCGCCTAGAAGGAAGAGCGTGTGCACCTGCAGATTAGGGGTAGGGCGGGAGTGGGGGTGGGGGCAAATCTGTCCTGCCAGGTGTCTCGGTTTTCTCCCTCGGGAAACAGCCATGTGAATGTTTGGAAATATCACCGGGCAAGGCGAAAGGAGACACAGACACAGAATAGACAAGAGCATCACAAAATGCTGAGCTAGCCACCACCAACGTGTGCACAGAGGAGCGTTCTTGGCTGGGGAGCTGTCTCCAACTTTGCTAGACAAACTGTAAGAACAAAGTGAAATTCAGAGTGTGGTGTGTGTTGAGTGTAGATTATGCCAATGGCCAGAAAGTCCTTTCTACACTGGGTGATTACAGAGAACTAAAAATAACAGTTCCTCAAACAAGGAGATCAGTGAAGGCCGAGCAGAGATAATGGAATAAAAAAAGTGCGATTCAAGTGCCCGAGTCTTCAATGAACTTGGGGGATTAATAGAAGAGTGATGACTGCATGAGAATCAGACAAGTCCACTCTGTGCACTTACGACTCTTTTTTAAATGTTTTGTCCTATATAATTACATTAGCGATGAGCGTTGGAGAATGGTTGGATTTTCTTCCAGCTCATGGCACGATGCTCCTGAAGGAGGTGTCCCTTCAAATGATGCTTTCCCAACAGGATTCTGCACATTTCCCCCAAATTTTTAGAGGGTGAAAAATAAGATAACCCAAATAATCAATGTAAGGAATTCATGTGAAATTCTTGCTTAATGAGTACGGAATATAATTTGTTCCAACTTCAAAATATCTAAGATGATTTGATGATGTAGTGATATTTGTTTAGGATGCAAAATCAGTGACAACATTTGATATAATTCTTAACATTTTTATTCAATTTGTGTTTTAGATATCAACTGTTATACAAACCCTTTGTGCCAATCATATTAATAAGCCAAAAGCAAATTGGTAAAATCCAAATTTAGGCCAAATAAATTATCGTTTAGTCTTTGCAAAAAAGGGTAATCTTGGTATGAATTGCATTTTACATATAGCACAAACCTGTCAAAGTCTAGATTTTTACATTTCAAATCCCATTTAAGGAATTTATAAATGGATGAAACTGTCTTTCATGATAAGTAATTATAACGTTGTTCCTTTAATACCTCGATGTCTTTAGGACAGATACCTTGGAGGATTTGCATAGATTGGTAACTAATATACTATACCAATTATGAACACTAAAATCTAGCTTTTAAAGTATAAGATGAGAATGACCATAAATATTTAATTTCTTAGAATGTCTCAAAACATTTTAAAATTCAAGATTCATGGAAAACTCAGCCATGAGAGATTCAAGTTGTTTTGCTCTTAGCAAATGGAGATGACCTTCCTTGAGATAAAAGCTTCAAATGGCTGGGAAATCAAATTCTTAAGGCTCCTTGGACTTCTAAGAGCTCTTACAAATAAACATTTTAGTAAGCTAACTTTAAATGGATTAAAAACACATGGTCAAATTGTCCTGAAAACACAAAGGACTTATTTTCTAAAGGATAATATATTCAGCAAAATGCATTTTAAATTTGACAGATCCCTTTTAACACTAGAACATACATGAGATTTTGAAGCATTCAAACCATAACTGGTTTCTCAGACTCAACACGCAAAGCTTCAGAAAACAAATTCATGAATTGGTGATGATCGTGAGGTAAAATCAGACTCGTTTATAAAAGAATATGCCTTAGAACTTCTTGTATTACGTGATCTACACTGGGTGTTTATATGTGACACATTTCTCTGAGAGACTTTTGGAAGAGAAAGCATTAATGTCCATGCTTTCCATCCCATATCCAATTTTTTAGAAATATTCCTAAATGGATCATGGAAAATATGATCCTAAGATGTAAAATAGTTTGTATCATTAATCCATCCAGAATAATTACCAAGAATTCAGTATTGACCAAAATATTGTACAAGGCATTATGAGATTAGAAATAAAAATCTCTGGAAGTTTAAAACCTAATGTTAGGGACAAGCACATTTCTAGTAAAAGACCAAAGCTCAGGATGCAAAGAAAGCCTTTCAGCTAACGCTTATTACCTTTTTCCTCACGTTTGTCATTTGTCTCTTGTTTGCAGCACTGTTGTCAACATGTAAATATCCTGGGCATCTTTTACCAACCCTGTTTAACTCCTCACCAGCACAGAAAGGGAAAGAGAAAGGCTAGAATAGTTATGAATTTTTAATGAAATTACGGCAAAGCAAATTTCAATTATCACACCCAGCGCTAATGATCACTTAGCATATTCGGGTTTTATTGGCTTGCCCTCCCTTTCTCAAGCTTCCTAATTCTAATAATTTGACATAATGTGAAAGGTTCAGTATGTCTTTATTAATGATATATACATAGTGATTTATTTTATTTATAGACAAGAATACATTTAGTATATTAGCTCTGGTAGCAAACATGAAATTTATGTAATCCCTTTTCTGGAAAGTCTGGAACCACCTCTTCTTCCTCCATCACATTGGTGGAAAGAGGACAAAAGCCCATAATGCAGTTAGAGTCTTCTCTACACAGGAAATAAAGGAAAACAATATCTATGTTCTGATATAACCAACCGCCACTAACAAGCCAAAAATCATGGGAGATGAGGAAGAACTGTAGTAACTGAAATTTGTAATGCTAATTAGTCATGTTTTTAAAAGCTAGACATCATAGCTTGGTTTTTTATAACAGTATTTAAATGTGGGTGTGTATGATATATAGGATATATACACACAACATGAAATAGCCTACTATATTAGATTTATTCCATAAATTATGGTGCATCTACACATCACAATGCGTGAGAATTCAGGTGCTAACCTTATCACGCCAGACCATCTGTGTGTGATGAAAACAAAAAGCGCCAAGATCCAGCACTAAGACATAATTCTGCATTTTTGACCCCCACAAAGCTATTAGCCCAAGTAAGAAGAGCAGATGTTCATCTTCAAAAGTTGTCTTTTAGATGCCATTACATTTCTGGGATTTTTCTTTTGTTATTTATTTTTGTTTTTGAAATTCCAACTTTCCTCTCCCTAGGGGTGTGCTATTTAACATCTTGTTCCATTCACTGACTCAATGTAGGATGCTTCTTTCAGCAGTGTAGGTGCCTCTTACAGTTTCAGCAGCATATCCTGATCATAGAGTGACAGAGGCAGACTTGCAGTGTGTCTGGAGTGCACACACATCAGAAGAGTGAAACAGGACCAGGTACACAAGCCTCTTGCTCTTTGCCTTAATGTTGCTGTGTAACAAATGTCCAGCCTGAATTTCTGAGTAACATAATTCTTTTGGAAATAGGTAACTTATATAAGTACAATTTTTCTTCTTAAAAAATAAAATAAAACCTGCATATGATTCTACATATGAATTGAATTGCTTTACCACTATTCAAAAGTATTGGAATACAATTTAAGAAATGGATTCAATTCCCTAAATGTTTAATCTGCGTGACTGACAACACCTGTACTATCAATTTCATCACTTTTGAAAATCCAGGGTGTAGGACACACAGGCTTAGATTCCAAGTTCTCCCAAAGCAGAAGGGAATCCTATTCAAAATTATAATCCATTGATATCAAAGAAATGATTGAAAAGAATCAAAATATAAAAAATAATATTTTTGAAAATGACTCAGTCTAATATCAATGAAAATCAAAAAGTAGAGTGGGTAATTGCTCTGGCGAGGACTTCCAGTACCAAGATGGACGGAAGTGGTAAGAGTGGCCATCCTTGTCTCATTACTGATTTTAGAGAAAAAGATGTCACCTTTCACCACAGAGTATGATGTCTTATGTGTTTGTCACATAAGGCCTTTATTGTGTTGAGGAACATTCTTTCCATACCTAATTAGTTGAGAGTTTATCATAAAAGGATGTTGAACTTTGTCAAATGCTTTTTCTGCATCACTTGAGATGATCATGTGGTTTTTGCCCTTCATTTTGCTCATGTAGTGCATCACAATTACTGATTCGCACATGTTGAACCAACCTTGCATCTCATGGGTAGATCTCTGTTGATCATGGTGAATGACACTTCTAATGTACTGTTGAATATGGTTTGATAGTATTTTGTGGAAGATTTTTGCATCTATGTTCATTAACGATATTGGCCTGTAGTATTCTTTTCTTGTAGTGCCTTTGTCTGGCTTTAGTATCAGAGTAAGACTAGCCTCAAAAATGAATTTGGAAATATTTCCTCCTTGTCAAACTTTTTGAAGACTTTGGAAAGGGTTGGTATTAGTTCGTCTTTAAATGCTTGGTAGAATTTAGCCATGAAGCCATCTGGTCGTGGTTTTTTCCTTCATGGGAGATTTTTAATTACTGATTCAGTCTCCTTACTGGTATTGATCTGTTCAGATTTCCAATTTATTCATGATTCAGTCTTGGTGGGTTATACGTTTCTATAATAGAAATGTGCGCATTTTTTCTGGAACAATTGGGCAAGAAAAAGAAACAAAAGGCATCCAAAGAGAAAATGAAGAAGTAAAATTGTCTTTTTGCTGAAGACGTGATTTTATATATGGAAAATCCTAAAGACTCCACTAAAAAACTGTTAGAACTGATAAAGAAATTCAGTAAATTTGCAGAATACAAAATCAACTTATAAAATCTATAGTGTTTCTGTACATTAACAATGAACTATCTGAGAAAAATTAAGAAAACAATTCCTTTTACAGAGCATGAAAAATAAAATACTCAGGAATAAATTTAACAAAGGAAATAAAAAGATTTGTATACTGAAAACTTAAAACATTGATGAAGGAAAGTTAAAAGGACATAAATAAATGGAAAGACATTCTGTGTTCATGGATACAAATTAATATTGTTAAAACGTCCACACTGCCCAGAGAGATAAACAGATTCAGTGCAATCCCTATCAAAATGCTGATGTCATTATTCACAGATATGGGAAAATGATAAATTTGTATGTAACCACAAAAGACCCTGAATGGCCAAAGCAATCCTGACCAAAAAGAACAAAGTGATTGCACTAAACCAGATCCCTTAGCAAAGTGGATGTTGCACTCAACATTTGCATTTAAACTAATTTTCATGAGCGTCATGGTCATTTTATCTACTTCTGTTAAGAGAATGTTCAAGTCACATGCATGCTTTTTATTGGATGGCTTGTGTTTAAAATTGGCTTATAAAACATCTTTATATAACAGGGATTTATGTATTGGGAATATTTTCTCCTAGTCAGTGACTGGTTGTTTCATTCTCTCAAAGGCGTCTTTGGATTATGACAAATTTTTAAATCTGATGAAATCTAATTTATCCATTTATTTTCCTTTATACTTAGTTCTTTTGTTTTCTTTCTAAGAAATACGTGCCTACTCCAAGGTCATTAAAATATTGTCCTATTTATTTGTTCCTCTAAAACTTTGTGATTTTTAGATTTTATGTTCAGGTACATGACCCATCTCAAAATTAATTTATTATGCTATGCTGTAAGATAGAGTACAGAGTTATCCTTTTAATGCATAGTCATCCAGTTTTCCTGTGTTTTCTATCAGAAAATTTATCGTACATTTGTGTCTATGACATATTTTGTGGTAAGATTTTGTGGACGTGTGGTAAGAGTTGATGTTCATTGCGTGTTTGTCTGTGTGCATGTGTGTCCACAGGATATGCAGTTTCTCATCACCATTCTTAAGAGATTATTCTTTCTCATTGAAATGTCTTGACACATTTGCCAAAAATTAATGTACTATATGTGGGTATATTAACTTCAGGATTATATTTTCTGTTGTGTTAACCTAAGCAATTATCCTTGCAAAAATAAGACTTGATTATAGTAGTTTTATATTTAGCCATAAAATTAAATTGTTTAAGTCCTCCAATTATATTCATCAATTTTAATAAATTTGGTATTATAAGGCATTTGCATTTTCATATAAATTTTTCAAATAAGTTAGTCAAATATCCCAAAAGTCTGCTGAGATATTTATTCACTTAGACTAAATAGAAATGATTGGCAAATTTTGGTGAGTGTTGACATTTAAAAAATATTGAGTTTTCTGATATAAGAAAATAAAATCTCTCTCCATTTATTTAGGTCTTTAATTTCTCTGAGTGATATTATTTAATTTCAAGTGTATAGACCTTGAATATATTTTGTTAAATTTATGCTGAAAACTAACATATATATTTTGATGCTACTAGATCATTTCATTTTTATTGGACATAAGAAAGCATTACTTTGTTAATTTCATTTTCTAATTGTTCATTGCAAGTACATAGACACAAAATCATTACAAATCATTACATTGATAAAATGTAATATAAAATAATGATTGACTTCTCACCAAACTTTATAGGCAAATAATACTAAAAATACACAAAGAAAAACAGTTTGAAATATAAGAAATTGCTATTCATGTATTAATTCTTTTATACATAAAAATGATTTTTGTATGTCAACCTTGCATTCTGTAATATTATCTTGCTTAATTCACTCATTAATTCAAGTAACTTTCATGTACATTCCTCAGGATTTTTTTTAATGTTCATAATTATGTTGTCTACAAATAAAGTGAATTTTATTTTTTCTCTTCAATTTCCATGACTTTCATTTATTTTTCTTCTCCTATTGCACTGGCTCAGACATCCAATGGAATGTTGAGCACAAAATGTGAAAAGTGGGCCTTCTCGCTTCTTTCATGGACTTAAGAGAAAAGTGTTCAACACTACACCAGTTAGCATTATGCTACTTGTTACAATTTTGTACAGTCCCTTTATTAGCTTAAAGAATTTCTCTTCTATTCTCAGTTTACTGAGAGTTCTTATCACGCATGAAATTTAAATTTTTACAAGATTTTCTACTTTTGTTCAGATGGTAGTATTTTTTCCTTTATTGTATTAATACATTGAGTTACACTGGTTGATTTTAAAATGATGAACCATGCTTATGCTTCTGAGCTCAGTTCTACTTGGCCACTTAAGTTAGTGGAAGATCATATTAATCCATTCAAAACTTTTAAGGAAGCTGTGTTTGGCTTGGGGGGTTTAGAATAGCTTATATTTTAGGGACAAGTTTCATCCTCCTATTAACATCTGAGCCACATTTGATCTCTAGTGAATGTTTTTCATGTTTAACAAAATCTTTCCAAGCTGGCTTGTTGTAACTTGAGTATCTTCCAGGCTTTCTTAACCTTAGAATTGTTCGGCTTATATTATAGCTTCCCTGTATTTCTTTCCTCGACCTAGTGGATTTTGCCCTACTCATAAGTAGACTAGCAGTCATCAGCAGAATCAAGTAGAATCCACGTGGGTCATAGCAGCTCTTCCTCTACTAGCTCCTTCCTATGTGTCATCCTGCCCAGGACAGCAGCACTAACTCAGGCTCCCTGAATCTCTTTTCCTCTTAGTGACGTCTCTTTCCTCAGCGATCCGCAATGAGCCTAGATAGAAACCCGAGGAAATAGTAGGGTTCACCTCAAAGCCACTTCTTTCTCTCAGGGTTAGTGTATTGTGCTGCTGTTGTACAGAGTCTAGAAATAGATTTTTCACATTTTTTCAGTTTTATACTTTTATTCATACTGGCAATTCAAATATCAATTATTCCAACATAGCTGGAAGCAGAATACCCTACATTGACTGATTCTGTTGTTTTTGTTGTTGTTAATTTTTTAAAAAAATTGTTATAATTAATTTATTTAGTATTCAATAATATTAGGTTTTGTTTTATTTTTTTATTTCCGAATATTATGGGAGTACTAATGTTTTGGTTACACGTATTGCTTTTGTACAGTTTGAATCAATGTTATAAGTAAAGCTTCATATGATCACAGTCCTTTTGTTTTATCATGTTCAATTGGATAGTATTTTGTTTGGGATTTTTGCACCTTTATATATGCAAATCTATAAAGCCTAAATCATGTGGGCTATTGGTATTGTTTTCTTGCAATGTTTTTCTCAGGTTTTGGAACCAATTTTAAGTGTTTCTCATAAAATGAGGTGAAAATGTACCTACCTTTTCAATTCTGTGAAACAGTTGTGTAATATTTGTGTTATATCTTCCCCAAATTGTAAAAAAAATTCACTGGGAGGCCATATCCTTGAGTGTGTGCATATATATCTTATACATACAATATATCACAAGTAATATACATTATATATATTTCTCTCTCTCTCTCTCTGTCTTGCTAAATGGTTATCATTTTAATGATGATTTCAAGAACCAACTTTTGCCTTTGTTTTTTTTTATTTGTGGTTATCTAATGATTTTTTCTCTTACATTTCTAGTTATCTTTTTTTTTTAGTTTAAGTATAATTCACTGTTTAACCAGGTCATTCATCTTTTTAAAAACAAACATAAACATTTATTCTCCTCCAACATAAGCATTTTAACATATAAATTTCCCATTAAGCACTTATCTAGCAGAATCCCACAAATTTTGATATGTTGTATTTTTACTATCATTGAGTTTGAAATATTTCTTTATTTATATTGTGATTTCTTCTTTGACTAATATGCTATTGGGAATATTTTAGATATTTTATTGTTAATTGTGCTAATCGAATTCCATTGTGGCCAGAGAACACGCTGCACAGCGCATGAATCATGTGAAATGTACTGAGACCTGTGTTATGGCTCAACATATAGTTTACCTTGATTATAATTCAAGGGCATTTTTTAAGAAATGTGTGTTCTGTCATTGTTGGGTATGATGTCCTGCATATGTCAGTGAAGTATAGACCCCTGGTGGGCTTGTGCAGTTTGTCTACACGCTTGCTGATGCTCTGTCCGGCACTTCTATAAAATGCTGAGTAGAGGGTGTTAATATTGAATAATGAATATAAATTTATCTGTAGTTCCCTTTCCTTCTCTTATTTTTCGTTTAGTGTAGACTGAAGTTTGCTGGTGTGTACACACATGTTTATGATTATGTCTGCCTAATAATTTGGTGCACTTATTATTATGGAATGACCCTCTTTATCTCTGGCGTTATTTTTTCCTTCAAGTCCATTTTTTCTGGTATTAAATATATCCACAGTGACATTCTTATACAGATGGTTTGCATGATGTATCAATTTTAAAAATTTTATTCCTAATATTCTTAATGTATCTCAGCCATTATATTTAAATTACATCTCTTTTAGACAGCAAATAATTGGGTTCCTCTATTTTTTTTTGGTCATGTTTAACAATCTTTGCCTTATAGTTGTAATGTTTATTCCTTTTATAACTAATATAGTGATTGATATGATTGGTTTATGTTTACCATCTTGCTACTGGCTTTCTAGTTACCTTATCTGTTTATCCCCACCTTTCTGGCTTCTTTTGAATTATTTTAATACTTATAAGTATTCTTTTTTAATTTCCCTATTGAATATACAGCTATAGATTTCCTGCTTCCTGCGGTTGCTTTTAAATTATTATACGCATTCTTAACTTATACCACTTTACATACATGTGCTATGAACAAATTCAAGTAAAATATAAGAAATTTACAAATGTAAAATAACAATCCTTTTTGTCTTTTGTGCTGATGTTGTTTATTTTATGTACACATTCATAAGAAGTACAATGCTATCATCTTTGTCATATAATTTGGATTTGAATTTTTTAAAGGATAGCCTTTCATGTTCACCCACAAAATTACACTCATTGTGCCTTTATTTCCTCCTTATAGTCTGAATTTTCATCTGTTTTCATTCTCTTTTGGCCTAAAGAGTTTGCTTTGGCAATTTTCATAGTGTAGATTATCTGGTGACATAGTCTCTCTGCCATGGCTCATGTAAGAAACATTTATTTTACCTCCATTTATAAATTATATTTTGACTGGATATAGAATTATGAATTTATAGGGTTTTTTTTCCTTTTTTTCAGCACTATTTATTTATAAAATAAATAATGATTTATTTTATAATCATGATGTCAGTTATTTTTGGTGACAAGTCAGCCATCGTTTGTTTTGTTGTGTCCAGCAGACAATGTGTCTTTTCCTTGCTCTTGACGCTTTTAAGCTCTTCCCTTTATGTTTGCTGTACAGCGGTTTGAATATTTTGTGTCTAGGCTTAGTTCCCTTTGCATTTCTTCTCTTTGGGGTTCATAGATTTCTCAGCTGTTTAGTTTAATATTTTCAACCAAATTTGCAGAAATCTGGTTATTTTAAATTTGTTTTTGTTGCGATTTCTTTCTTCTCTCCCCTTATTTCTAAACTTACACGTCTTATGTAAAGATTGATATTTTTCATGGGTCACTAGGGAATTTATTTATTTTTCTTTTTTTTCTCTCTGTTCTTTATATTAAAAAAATTTCTGTTGACCTATCTTCAAATTCATGACCCTCTTTTATGTACACTCCAGTGTTCTGTAAAACCCATCCAGCGAGTTATTTATACAAACTTTTTATTTTATGACAGTTTTACATTTACTAAAAAATTTCAAAGATAGTGCAGAGAATTCTCACAAACCTCACACTGAGTTTCCCCTATTGTCAATGCCTTACATTAATATGGAACATTTATCACAATGAATGAACCAATACTGATGTGTTATTAACTAAAGACTTTATTTAATCAGATTTCCTTAGTTTTTACCAGATGGCTTTTTTTTTACTCTGTTCCAGCATCCTATTCTGGATACTACATTACGTTTAATTGTTATATTTTCTCTAGTTGTGACAATTTCTTAGACTTTCTTTACTTTTGATGATCTTGAGAGTTTTGAAAAGCACTGGTCAAATATATTGTAGAATGTCACCAAATTGATATTTGTCTAACTTTTTATTTTCTCTGATCACATCATATCAAAGGTATAAACTATAAACATGATTTGAAACTGTTAATCTTAACTTTGATCATCTTGCTGAGGTAGAGTTTCTTGTTTTTTCCACTGTAAATTTACTCTTTTATCTTTATATTATAATTGTTAAAATGATATCACTATGCACAGTTTACACTCACTAGGTGAGGAGTTATGTTTCACTCCTTCAAGATAAAATATCTACATAAGTTATTTGGAATTCTGCATGGGAGATTTTTAAATTATATCACATTTATTAGTTTGTTCATTCATCCATTTACATTAATTTCAATTTGTGGATATTTATTTTATACTTTGGGTTATGATCCAGTACTGCTTTATTCATTTTGTTACTCAGATTGTTCCAGTTTTGACCACTGGTGCTTCCAGTGGGCTCTGTGTCTCTCTGACACGCCTCTGTCAGTGTAGTCTTGTCTTTTTCCTGGAGTACTTCCTTATTTTCTGATACTACACAATACAAGATGATCGAGGCTCAGCTTGTATATTTCCTGTGTAGTGCTAAAACCAGCTATTTCTCTAAATATACCTCATTCATTTTACTGGAAAATAGTATTAGAATCTAAGATTTGGGTTAGTTTTTCTTGTTGCTACTAAGCACTCTCAGTTGACAGAGTAAGGAAATATGAGTGTGTGCTAACCTAAGTCTATACATATCTATGAATTTTTCTGTATTTGAAGCTAGCAGTATCTATGCTAAGTTAAATACGTGTTCATACCTCCTATTCCAATCTATTATTGTGCAGATAATGCTTGCATTCTCTCTTTGGTAGTCTCCAGTCTCCAACAGTAGGAAACCTGGGACCATCTATTTGCTTAATTATGCAATCCTACTGCACATGTGTATTTTTTCCTCAGGACTGTTGACATATACACCTGTGGGAAATAACTTTATCAATGAGAGTACAGTGCTTATGTCCAGTACCTTTTTGTATTTAGTCTTGCAAACCCCATTCATTTCCAAAGTTACTTAAGTCAGCACCTTTCCACCCCTCCCTGCTCAGTAAGGCTGTTTCATACCTTTGTAATACAGTTAGAATTTGGTAACATTACGCATGCCAACATGGGATTTCTTAAACTCTTAAATATTTTTTTTAATTTGAACACATTAAGGTTTACTCTATGGTGTTGAGTTCTATTTATCCTGACAAAGGAATACTGTAATGTAGCTATCATTACAGTATCATACAGAATAGATTCAGTGCTCTAAAATATGCCTATGTGTTGCCTATTTAATATCCCTATGTATTTCCTATTTAATCCCAGGAACCCCCTGAGTTTTATTCATACGTTCATATTTTTATTTAAGTGTTTGAATATATTTATAATTGCTTCTTCAAAATCCCTTTTTCCTAATTCATATATATATATATATAAACCATATTTTCATTTCTTACTGTTAACTCTTTTTTTCTTGATTGTGAATCATATTGTCCTATTTCTTCACTTGTCTAGTGATTTTTAAAATTTTATTTTATGGTAGACATAGTGCATAATATATTATAGGGAAAATGCACTATGTCATCTTCCTCTAATCAGAATCAGTTTTGTTTTTATGAACATAGAAGTGTCATATAATCTTTTCCTTGCTTCTCCCAATGATAGGACCTTTCAGGACTGTATGTATTATTTCTTGCAATTGTCTCTAAATATAGTCATATCCAATAAGAAGTTTAACAATTAAATGAACATTAAAATTATTTTTTGTTTATCAAATTGGTAAAATTTTTAAATATGTGGTAATAGACAGTTTTTCATGAATTTGGAGTAATAAACTCTTTTTGGTGCAATATCACTGAATTAGAACATTATGGAGAGCAATTTGGGAATATGTACCATGAACATTTGACTTAGGTATACTATTCTAGAAAATTATCATATGAAAATAATCAAAGATGAACACTAGATTTATGCTGAATAATCTGAAAATGTATTTAAAATAATTAGCTTCTAACATTAAGTTTAAAATGCAAGGTATAAATCTGTTTATATTTTGTGACAGGAATTTCAATAAGTACATAGAAGCACATACATTCATATGATATTTTACCAAAATTATCTACCTCATAAAATAATTGTATATGTTAAGTGAGATATTGTGTGCAAATAATTTAATACACAAAACACTTCAATCTCTCATTAAATGTTAGCTCTCTTTGTTAAAGAAAAAAATTGAAGAGAAATGCATTAAAATATTATAAAACGAATAGGAAAATTAAAGTCCTTTACAAGTTTTTTTTTACAAAATAAGTGGTTTTCTAATCAATTTAAAAATTAATTTTAAAGGAAAATTATAAACAGGAATATGGTTTACAATACAAACTTATTAAAATAAAAGCAAGAGAAGATGTTCTTATTGTATTCATTAGCAAATACACAGAACTTCCAGCAAGTTTCAGCCTTTCAAAATTAGTTTTTTTATAGATATTACTTAGAAATAAGAATACCAAATTGTTCAAATAGAAAACATATTTCCTTCAATGTATAACACTGTGTAAAAGAATATATTTTTACCCAAAACATTTGTTTGTGTTTTTCTGTGTTCTGGGATAACTGAGGAGTAAACTCTTCCTGAATCATTTCATTGAATTTCTTGAGGGCTTCATTACAAATTTAATGCACTGTTGTTTTAAACATTCAGAATTGCAGTTTCCTCATTGTTTTCTATTACTGAACAAATAATACACAACAGGCTTACATTTTCATCTTTACTATGATCAGAGTTAAAATATTGGCATAAGCATTGGGCTAGCTCATTAGAAAATACTTTATGAATCAAACTCAACCATTGTTTTCTTTGCCACTAGCTACCATTTTCTTTCTTTATGTAAAAGGGTACTTTCAACTTAAATAAACTTATAGTATAATTTGTGTTGTACATAAAATCTGACCTCTAAAACATGTTTTGAAAATGTGTAGGCCAGTGCAGGAACTTCTTCAGCGCTAAGATTTTAACCGTGTTATAGGTGTCAACACTTGGCTGTGTCATGCACAAAGAATCTATGTCATGGGGTGATATCCACCCATGAGAATAAAAGGGTTCGAGGAAAGCTTACCTAGGAAGATGGTTGCCAAATTAATCTAAAGTTTGTTCAGTCTTCCAAAGCATACATTTTTGTTGAGGACAACTTCTGTTGAGGACACGGAGCTGCGTGATTTTCCTCTGAGCCAACCTGCTTGCAGGTTACAGGGAGTCTGCTCGGTACCAGAGGTGGAAGCAGAAGAAAGCTTTGTCCTCAGCCTCCCCAGCTTATCTGAGGGTCTGTGCCAGTGGTTCTCCATTTGGGGTTATTTTGTCCCCCTGGGGACACCTGGCAATGCCTGGAAACATTTCTGATTGTCACAACTGGAGGGAGGGGTTCTACTGGCACCTAAAGGGTAAAGGCCAAGGATGCTGCCAATCATCTTACAGTGCAGAGGACTGGCCCCACAACAAAGGAGTAGTTGGTCCAAAATGTAAACAGTGCTGCAGTTGAGAAACCTAGGTCTATACAAATGTAAACACGCCAGGAGAACCATTTTTTGTTTTGACCAATAAATAAGCATACAAATATCTTCCACAAAACTTTCAAGTTGGTGTTTCCAAGGAAATACAGCTATGGAGAAAGAACAGTTTCAAGCATGTATGTGTATACCTCAAAGTTTTGTTTTCTTTTGTGTCATCACCACACACATACAAAAGACATCATTAAAAACGGTAGCCAATATTCATGGAGACTGTCCTCTCTACCGTGGGTTTTGTACAGCAATCCTGTGAAAAGCAGTAGTACTTCCCTTCTACAGATGATGAAACGCAGCACTGGGAGGCTCCTCAAACCGCCCACCAGGAACCTCAGCTGGCAATGCCCGGCAGTGCTTCAACCCACTGCCTCCAGCACCTAAAAACTGTAAATCTGCAGTCGATATTATTAACTGTAATAAGAAAACTACAAAAAATTTGACATTTTGATTGATCTAAAATTTATTTTTTCTTATTGTAGTTGATATCTGACAAAAGGACTTGTCCTGCTTCATGTTGTTTACTGACGTTGTCCATTGGCATGTGTGTTCATTTTGTCCCCCCCTAGCTCTAATGATTATTCTCTAGGTTTGCAAATCTGAAATTTTGTTGTTGTTGTCATTGTTTTGGTTCTAAGTCAAGATACTATAAAAAACAGTGCTTCACAGCATGACATTTTCCAAAGTTTTGCTGCCAGGAAATGTATTTGCTAGGAAGGTGGGTGCTAAATTAATCTAAAGTTTGTTCAATCTTCCAAAGCATACATTTTTGTTAGGATGACTTCTGTTGAAGACATGGAGCTACATGATTGTTCTCTGAGCCAACCTGCTGGCTCAGAGAATAATCAATGTATTTCTTTCTATAGCTCAACTGGCTTCCTTACCTGTTCAATGCATGATTCCTTCCTCAGAGCCCTGGTTTTCTAGTCCTTATTCATGGTCACCTTTACTCAACTTGTTTCAAAGTAACCTGTTTTGGATGAGTCTGTCCTGTTGTCTGTTGTAAAAGCCAGATGACCAGGGAACAGCTTTCCCCTTCTTTACGCATGCCCCTCCTCCCCAGGCTTACGACTCAAAGTGATACACCTGCATGAAGGACACGGCAGGTAGGAGGTGCGCTACCTTGGTTCTCCATGAAGCCAAAAGTGGGTCCCTGTGATACTACGATTGGAGAAGATTGGTCCCAGTGGGCCACCCCAACACATCCCGCCCGGCTGCCCTAGTTCTTAAAAGGTAAAGTACTTACCTTGTTGAAAATGAATGTCACTGTTTTGGGCCAAGCACAATGAAACATCAGGAAATTTTTTACCACCTCAAAAAACAAAATAAATCCTTCTCCCTCAAAATGCAAAGCAGGCAAATCTTCTGAGAAACAGACAGAAACTGAGCGCGCAGTGGGTCGTGTCTCCTTTCACAGGCGACAGCTGCAGTTCCGGATCACGGAAGCACGGAGGATGTCGTGGGGAAGCACCCCACCTTGTCTACCCCAAGAAAATCTGGGTGAGACACATACATTTCTGCAAGTGGCAAAGAACTAAAGTTTCCACTTCCTCCCTCTTCTTATGTTAAATATTCCAGGAAGGATTTCTAACTTGAAATCCATCCATCCATCTGATTTTCCCAACCCTGAAGTTCCTGAAGTGGTACCCTCTTTACTAGAAGATTTTTACTGCATAGACAAGGGGGAAAAAGAAAAAAGAAAAAGGGAAGAAAGCCACACTACCATGATTGGAAAGAGGCTGGGGGTCCTTAAAAACAGCGACGCGCTGGGGTGAAGGGGGCAGGCTGGCGGTTTAAGCCCCCCAGGTCTGGGATGGAGCCCGCTCTGGTCAGATTGCGACCGGCTCACAAATCCAGGGGCTCGTAATCTGATCATCTTCTTTCTCGTGTTCATGCTGTGTTTTCTTCAGAGCCCCTTCTCCTGGTTCCAGCCTGCGACAGTGTGATAAGACACAAGAAATTTAGTCATCATGGGCACGGCGAAGGAGCTCAGGGAAGGGATTACGACATCCCATCACCCTCACATTAGCCACGGCCGGGGCAGCACCGGGCGGTGACAGAACTGAACAGCGCCCCGGTCTCCTCCTGCTTTTCCTGCTTGCTGACATTTTTGTCCTTTTTTATTTATATATCTACTCCATAAAAAGAAAGCTTTGAAAGATTAACCCAGAAATAGTCATCATCACAATCAGCCTCCGGAGTCTGGCGCGTCCAGAGAGGTCCCCGCTTCTCCCCAGCACGAGCTCCAGGACTGTCGTCGAGGGGCTTATCGCGAGCGCTCATCTGCCTTTCTGTCTTTCTTAGGAAATTCAGACAGTGTAAGCTGAACACGCCAACGTGGGGCACGGCCAGGGTGCCAAGGGGAACCGCGAGTCGGGAAAAATAGGATGAGTTGCAGACGCAAAGCAGACAGGGCTGCTTCCTGTCCTGTCGCTGGTGGATGCTATAGTTTTATTTATTTGGTTATTTTTGCCAAGAGGCTTTTTCTAACAATGGACAATCCATTCTGGCCAGGGGTGATTCCGAAGCATAATCTGGACAAAATGCAGGGTTGCCTGGGACAACCCTCTCGGTGGGAAGTCTGCTCCGCAAATCTTTCTTCCCAGAACTCGCATTCATGATGAGAGCGGTTGAAAACAAATTAAACAAAAAGGAAAAGCCATTAACCATAAATTTAAAGCAAATGTATTTCTTTGGGACAATCTAAAAATATGTGGAAAAGATTACAGTTTTTCTCTATAAAGAGGAAAGGTGATGTAATAATTTTCGTGTAATGTGTAGGGATGGTAGATAAATATACACACATGCCTTTACCTAATGCCAAAGGGAAGCTGTAACTTTTAAGTAGTTGCAAATAGAACCACAAATCTAAAATAAATAAGCAAAGAATAGTCTGAAAAATCAATTTTAACCCAATAGAAGGTGGCACAACTGCAGGTTTCAATTCCGGGTCTCGCACAAGAAGAGTCTAGATGCCAGATGTGCCGCTCTGTGATGTCTAGCGTTGGGCTCCCTGTCTCACCTGCAACAGCGATAATAATATTTTCCTCCGAATGTTTCTGGGGGTTTTATTCAGTGAGATAATACAGGTAAAGCACTGGTGACGTAGCCTGTGCTCACCAACGCCAGGGAAACCAAAATGCCGTCGTGGCTGCAGCAAGGGTGAGGTGAATGTGAGCGGAACAGTGGAGTAAAGCAGGGTGGGAAGCGGGGCGCTCCCTGGACCTATCGGAACGGTTCTGAAATGGGCTCGAGACAGGGCTCACTTGGGGCTTCTGTGCATGCACGCTCTCTCTCATACACATCAGATGGTACCCTGGTTAGCTACCCACATTTCTCACTCCTAGGAATGCTGTGGTCTGTTAGCATCTTTCCAGACATGTACAGGTCAAGGCATTCCACTTGCCACCAGGCCTTGCTGTCTGTTGCGGTAATGATGTCCGTCTTGTCACCGATGGTTAAGCTCTGCCATTGTAGGATTCCATTATGCCCCGTGACACTTGGGATTCCATATCAACATATCTCACCTGCAAACCAGTCCTGCTGGTGAGAGCACGACTCACTACCCAGATAAAGGGAGAGCCCTCTGGACCTTGCCCCACAGTCATAATCAGGTGGCCTGTTTGGTCTCAGGTGATCAACTTGTTGCCCAACTGCCTCCATGAGCCTCTGACCCTTTCCTCAATACTCTGTCATGGGCTCCAGACAGAGCCCATGTATTTAAGTCCAGGCTTCCAGGAGCTGGTCGGACAATACATTCAGACTCTTTTTGGTGTCCTAGTCAAGAATTTACGCTGCAGGTAACAGGACTGCTCCCATGCCAATAAACTCTGTCCTATCCAGATTTAAATTATCATCTCCCTGGTCTGACACCTCCGGAATCCATTCCCACCGTCTCTCCCAGCTGTTGCCCAGGCATGTTAGAAGAAATCTGCAGTTCTTTTGGTTAGTGAGTGACGTCTTTCCAAAGCAGAAGACAGATTGTCCTGCTCCCCTCTGCCATGACCTGAGTGTAATTACGGGTCTGGAGGAAATGAAAGAGCGTCAAAGGTCAGGTCCCAAGGGATCGGCTTCCGACACTGAGACATGAATCCAGGCAGTTTACTGCGAGATGCTCTCGGGAGCACAGCTGTGCGGGGTGAGGGAGGACTGACAAGAGGAAGGCTGGAGGGATGGCACAGCCTCTGCCACTGTGACTGTCCTCAGGGCTGCAGGTGGCCCATGTCACTGTCCCTGCACCGTCCACTCACAATGCCCCTTACCCTGACAACACCCTTGCTGGTGGCCAGGTCCTTCCTGGGCTGTCACTACTACACTTATCCCCTTACTGAGAGCGCACAGGAGGAGAGCGCTGTCAGCTGCCCCAGTGCATCACCCCTGTGCCAAACATATCTTCCCGAGCGCTCTTAGTCAAGAATAGCCCTATCCCTGCCTGGCGCTGAGCCTCCCCTGCCTGCTGGCCCATCAGCACAAGGAGTCTGACGTGTTGGAAGAGGCAGACACCACGCGCCATTTGGTGGACTCCTCTGGGTGCCCTGCTGGAAAGTGTTGCCCTTCAGGAACCACTACCTCTAGCACCACAGAGAGAAGCACAAACTCGCCAGGTTGAGTCCCTGAGAGGGACGGCAGGTGGGGCCGCTCTGATGTCCAGTGGTTGGTCCCCAGGGCCCTGCACTCGGCCTTTTGTCTTTCCTCCTGGGATCTGGCCTCTTCTGTAGCTAGTGGATTAGGGCCAAAAACGAGGCCAGGGGTCCTTGTGAAGTCTTATTGGGGTGTCTGTCCTCAGCTCCCTCGTCTCTCGTTTTCCATTTCTTTTGGGTATAAGGATTGAGCGTTTTCCTTGTTGACAGTCCATTTTCTTGGCTTTGGGGAGCACCGTGGTGGAGCTCCTCTGATACAGGTGCGAGATCAAGGCTCTACGATGGCGGTGCCCGCCTTCCTCCTGCAGATCCGGTGTTGGCAGACAGATCTGGCTTTTGTGGTTTTGAGATACTCTCACCCACACCCCTGTCAGGAAGCCCAGTTGCAGGATGGCATCTTCCACTGTCAGGTCAGCATGCAGTAGACAGACACCACTGAGTATTGTAATGTCACTGTGGCTTTCTTACAAGTCTGTCTTTTGACATTTCAGTAAACAGAATGTCCTCCAAACACTCCCACAACACACAGTTCTAACCGGTCTCATTTCCCAAGCTTTGTGGTTTCTTCCTGTACCACGCTGTCATTTTGCAGGGCGGGTCTAGCATTTCTACTCTACTGGTGTGGGCCACTGTTTCTCCCGGGAGCCAACTTAGCAGTGTCCTAGTGCCATCTCCCAGGGTCCTTGCCAGAGTTTTAATTGCTGTGTGATGAGTAATCTCATATGAGTAATCTCTAATAAACTGTCATCCAACTTTATATTCCATCCTCTTTTATCAAGAACCCTGAGAGACAGTACCGTACCGCGTCTCCCAGACCCCGCTGGTGTGTATTGTCTGAGTGCTCACTCCTTTGCAGGCGGAGCAGTTCTGGGGGCAGGTGCACTGCCCTGAGGCTAGGTATTGGTCTGCGAGTGGGAGAGGACAGTGCACATCTTACAGGAGGTGCATATTGTTTTGTGTGGCAGTAGCTTCTGCATTATTTTTAAGTACTCAGAGTGTATAAACATTTAATATTTGCATATTTAATAATAGATACTGTAAGCTGGACTTTTAATGGGGAGGACCCAGATAGTTCTTCAGCTACTTGTAGCCAAACCACGGCTCTACCCAGCACAAAGGCCAGGAGCAGTGTCCTATCGGTGCACTTCCATGAGTCTCCATGCTTGCATTTACTTTACTGCAAACACTTTGAAGTTCCAAATGTTTTTTATCAAGGCTCCCTGCATTTTCATTTGGGGCTCTGCAAGTTATAACTGGTCCTATGGACAGGGATGGCTGCAGGACATTGGTGATATACAACCAACAGAATCAATGTCTACCACACTGTAGAAGGATATCCATATCTACAACTCATAAGCCCCAGAGAGTAGATGAGGCTAAAAGTACATATCAGTAAATCCTGAGCCTGTATGTGATGGAAGACGCTGTGGATGTGAGTTGTGCTCTTCCGAGAGAGTCTGCTACGGAGGGGAGCACAGGGCCAAGAGTGGAAGTTGAAAACCTGATGCGGAGGAGGTCAGAAAGCCCCAGGGCGCCAGGAACATGGTGTGTAGGAGGTCCGTGGAGAATTCTGGAAGCAGGGAAGGTGGCAGGTGTGCATCTCTTGGGAGCTGAGATTTCACAAAGGACAGGATAAAGAAAGATATGAATTTGGGGGATGGTGGTTATTAAGATAAGGACTAAGATGTGCCTCTTAAATTTAAGAACAAATAGGTAATACCCCCAGCGAGAGCCCTTCCAGTTGAGTGGTAGGCTCAGTGGAGCAGGAACTGAAGGTTTAGGGGCCAGTCTGGATGCGTGCTTTGGAGGGCTTGAGTGGGAAGCGGTCGCAGGGAGAACATGGTCATCGGGCAGCCACTGAGACAAGGGGGGTGTTTTAAGAACAGAGGGCACTCGGTGTACTCCTCGTCTGGGGGAAAGAAGCCAATTGTGTGTGTGTGTGAGATCCAGTCTCACAGGTAATTATGACTTTTTACATCTTTACGTTCTGTAAATTGACTATCCTTTTCTGACCTGGACATTTTAATTTTGACAAAACTTTGGACACATCTAAGACATTTTTCCCTGCAGAGTTCCTACTTTTATAAACACTGGCAGTAATTTTTGCTTATTCCTTAAGGCAAAAACTCAAATGACAGAGTAAAACATAAGCCATCCAAACCCAGGGAATGGCTAAATTTATCAATGTTCTTTCAGTTTATGTGAAGTATTAACTTGAACTTTAATTGGTGTGTTTTGTTTATTTTCTTTGGTTTATTTGCCTCTTTCTAAGGGAAATTTATCACAGAGCAAAGAATTATATCTCAAAAGTTTTATGTAGTTGACTATATTTCTTGCTGAAGACCCTAGGCTGATCAAATTGAGAATCCACTCTGTTTAGGATCCAGGCTGGAGGTCAATCCATGGTTTTGTGTTTTGTTTTGTTTGTTTTTAAGTGACTAGATCATAAAAAATAAAAAAGCCCCCAAACTTTCAAGCTGTCACACTGTGGATGTTAGGAAGAAGTTTAGCAGGCCATAGAAGAACATGCTTTTCTTTTTGGTATCAGAAAGAATGGTAAAGTTATCACTGCACTGATCTGTGGATTCAAGGTCATGGTCATGCTGGTAAGAATAATTTCCAAATAGATTCTGATGCAACTCCCTATTAATAAATTGTAGGCAAGGAGCAGTGCATAGATCAAATGCTTTACAAATTATAATAAACCATAAAAATATTTCTGTTATCCAAGGACACTAAATTTAAACCTGTAAATTTTAATTTCATGCAATGTAGATATATACAAACAGTGAATTCTGAGGTCTAATTTGAATTCTTGGCATGTAACAGTGTTGTGATGAACTTTTCTAACCTAGTGTTAAGGTTTCAGGAAAAACCACTTTCTATTTCTGGAGGAGTAAGATGTTTAGTCTCAGTCTAGTGAAATATTGATAAGGTTCTGATTTGCAATGATTTTCTGTCTTTGCTGATTTTCTCAGTCTGTAGTCAGTTCACATTTCCCTGTGATTTGCACACATCCGAAGTCAGATGAAATTAGGCCAGAGCTATTTCACTGCTGCCCACAGTGACAGTGATGTCCCCAGATATAGGAATTTGCCATTACATGGCTTCTTTATTTGTTCCACCATAAATATTTCATTCAGTCCCTAAACGAGGCAGCTATTCAATTCACAGTGATGATGTGTATATGATAAGATTGTTTGTAGTTCATCTAGAACATACTAATTTTTAAATTGTCTATAAAATATACACTTTGGATATTTAGATTATCAAATTTTAAAAAGATATATCTATGCTAACTTTCACAAATTAAATATTAGGTTAAGTCATATGAAATTACCAATATTTGAGCATTTTTGACACTCAAAAAGGCAATTTTATATGGTTCAACCTAAATAATATTTCCTGTGATACATGTACTCACATAATTCATCACATTTATGAGTGATCAGAAATAATTTGTAACACAGCTTATAGGATTTTTTTGGTGAAAATTTTTCAGTTTTTTTTTCATTTGTATAAATTTATGGGATAGAAATGTAATTTTGTTCCATGTACAGATTGTGGTGAGGTCAGGGCTTTTAGTGTATTCATCACCCAAATAATGTACATTGTACCCATTCAGTAATTTCTCATCATCTAGCCTCCTGCCACTACTCCCACCCTTCCGAGTCCCCAGTGTCTATTATTCTACACTCTATGTCCATGTGTGCACATTATTTAGCTCCCACTTATAAATCAGAACCCGTGGTATTTGACTATCTGTGTCTGACTTGTTTCACAGGAATGGCCTCTGGTTCCATCCGCGTTGATAAAAATGACATGCTAACATTCTTCTTTGTGGCTGAGCGGTACCCACTGTGCATATAAACCACAGTTTCTTTATCTAGGCATTTGGTGATGAACACTTAGGTTGATTATGTATCTTTTCTATTGTAAATAGTTCTGCAATAAACATACGAGTGCAGATTATCTTTTTGATATAATGATTTTTTTCCCTTTGGGTAGAGACTTAGCAGTGAAACTGCTGGATCAAATGGTAATTGTATTTTTAGTTCTTTGAGGAGTCTCCACACTGTTTTCCACAGAGGTTGTACTAACTTATATTCCCACCAACAGTGTATAGTAGTTCCCTTTCTTCCATATCCTCAACACCTGTTATATTTTGTCTTTTCAATAATTGCCATTCTGACTGGTGTAAAATGACACCACATTGTGGTTTTAATTTGTATTTCTCTGGTGACTAGTGATGTTGAACATTTTTTCACATGCCTGTTGGCCATTTGTGTGTCTTCTTTTGAAAAATAACTATTTATGTCATTTGCCCATCATTTTATGGGATTATTTAGGTTTTTGTTGTTGTTGAGTTGTTTAAGTTCCTTATAAATTCTTAACAGTAGTCCCCTGTCAGATGCAGAGTTTGCAGATATTTTCCCCCACACTGTAGGTTGTCTGTTCACTCTGTTGATTTCTTTTTCTGTGCAGAAACTTTTTACTTTAATTAAGTCCCATTTGTCTATTTTTGTTTTGTCATCTGTGCTTTAGAGGTCTTAGTCATAATTTCTTTGACTAAACCAATGTCCAGAATTTTTCCTAGGCTTTTTTCTAGTATTTTTATATTTTCAGGTCTTACATTTAAGCCTTTAATCCATCTTGAGTTGATTTTTGTATATGGTGAGAGACAGAGATTCAGTTTCACTCTTTTGCAAATGGTAATCCAATTTTCTCAGCACCATTTATTGAAAAGGGTGTTCTTTCCCCAATGTATGTTCTTGTCTACTTTGTCAAATATCAGTTGGCTGTAAATATGTGGCTTTATTTTTGAGTTCTCTGTTCTGTTCCATTGATATCTATGTCTTTTTTAATGGAAGTACCATGTTATTTTCGTTCCTATAGCCTTGTGGTATAATGTGAAGTCAGATAATGTGATGCCTCTGCCTTTGTTGTTTTCGGCTTAGGATTGCTTTGGCTATTTGGGCTTTTTTTTTTTTTTTTTTTTTTTGCTTTTATGTGAATGTTAAGACTTTTTTATCCTGATTCTGTGAAAAAATGACATTAGTATTTTAATAAGGATTGCATTGAATCTATATATTTCTTTTGGCAGTATGGTCATTTTAATGATATTAATTCTTCCTATCCATGAATGTGGGATATTTTTTCCATTTGTTTGTATCATCTGCAATTACTTTTATCAAAGTTTTGTAGTTTTTCTTGTAGTGCTCTTTCATCTCCTTTGTGAAATATATTACTAGGTATTTTTTGTAACTATTGTAAATGGGATTTCCTTCTTCATTTGGTTCTCAGCTAGATTGTTACTGATGTATAGAAATGCTACTGATTTTTGTATATTGATTTTGTATCCTGAAACTTTACTGAATTCAATTACCAAATCTAAGAGTTTTCTGGTGGAGTCTTTACATGTTTCTAGATATAAGATATATCATAGTGAATATGGATAATTTGACTTCTTATTTTCTAATTTGGACGCCTTTTATTTGTTTTTCTTGCCTGATTTCTCTGGCTAGAACTTCCAGTACTATGTTGAATAGGAGTGATAAAAGTGGGCATTCTTGTCTTGTTCCTGTTTTTAGAAGGAACAGCTTAAAGTTTAATTGGACAAATAATAAAAATGTATTATTACAGGTATTTGAACTCAAATACTTTGTTTTAGAAATTTTATGCATTTGATGTTAAAACTCTCCTATTCAATTGAAAGGTGCCGCTAGAATGTAGTGATCCAAAGGAAAGCATTATGTGCCCGATCTTAAAGACTGTAAAACCACAGGATTATATTATTTCCAAATTCAAAATAAGATGAATTTCTGAGTGAAATAAGTTTATTGCATTAATGTGTTAATCTGCATGAAGTTTTTGATTGTTTAGTGACTTGTTTTGGAAACTTCACAAAATAGTAACATAAATATTTATACATCTCATCATTACAGCCAACAGTTTTTAAGTACAAATAGGATATGTGGCAGACAATGTCATGAGTATTCATTTATTATGCAGCATAATCAATGCAACAGACAGTATTCTTATCACCACTTTACAGCTGAAAAAAATATGGTATGTCTAAGTTAAGAAACATGCCAAAGTCACATAGCCACATAGTGCTCTATCAGGGAAAATTTGGGGACATATATACATATATATATCTCCCAAATAATATTTAAATCATATATATTTAACTCCAGGTATTTCAAAATAATGTTCATTTTGCTATAATGTATATAGAGGGTTCTAGCTTGCATCACATTTGTAAATCCTCAAGGTTATCTTAAAACATGGCGAGTTTAAATAACCTAAAGAAAAAAATGTTGTCAGAAGGTAGAGAAAAAAGAAAGGGCTTGAAAATAATATTCTTGCCCATAATCCTGTCTCAGTCCGTCCAGGTTGTTATAACAGAATACCATAGATTGAGCAACTTATCAACAACAGAAGTTTATTTCTCATGATTCTGGAGACTGGAAGTCCAAGATGGAGGCACTGGTAGATTTGGTGCCTGGTGAAGCCCTGTGTCCTGGTTCACAGATGGTGCCTGCCTGTGTCCTCACATGGGGGAAGAGGCAAGGGAGGTCTCTGGGTCTCTTTTACAAGGGCACTAGTCCCATTCATGAGAGTTCCACCCTCATAACCTAATCTCCTACCAAATGCCCCATGTCCTAATACCCCCATCACATTGGGGGTGAGGATTTTAACAAATGGATTTTTATGGGACACTACATTCAGTTTATAGAAAACCCTACGCTTAAAGAAGAGATAGAAGAACAAAGACATTCAGTGCAGTGTCTACTTGAATTCTTCTTGTGTTTCCCAAATCATAGAATAGGGTCAGGCCATAGGCACAGACCAGCATCACCGAGAACATTCCTGGCCTTCAAGTTCCAGATGTTATTACTCAAATCTTGCTGCTGACACTTGCTGGTGGGGAGACTGGACCATATTTTGAATTGAGTGCCTCATTTAAGTGTAATGATGTATTGAGATGATCATACTCTATCGCAATATACAGCAGACGAGGCTTGGTTCAGCAAAGAAAAGTAAGGAACATGACTTAATGTGAGAAGAAAGAACCCAGTAGAGCCAGGGACTTATCTGGCCCCCAGCACTGGGGAAGGAGTGGGTGAAAAGACAACTATTCCAGCTGGTCAGTGCATCAACAGGCCCCCAGCATATCTTTCCATGAGGAAGGAAAAGTGTCTTCATTTTTTAACAAACTTTGTCAATTCTCTTTTGTCTTTTTGACAATTTGACCACAGTCTTAAGTGAAAGCCATTAGTTACGCATCTGCATGTTACTGGAACTCAGCATAACATAGCAGGGGAAATGGCTCTCTGCTGTTCTGCCACAGGCACCACTGGCCCCCCAGAGCACAGAGAGGATGACAATCTTGATTAGCTGATTACACTTTTATCGTTTTCCTTCGCCATGACAAGAGTCCCGAGAAGTTTCCTAAGAGGACTTCAGGAAGCTGCCCAAGTGTCAGTGTTGGAACCTGGAACAATCCTGTTCCACACAAAGAGCTTGAAGGTGGAGTTTGCCCTCTTCCTCCTGGGTTGATTGCTCCATTTGTGCCACTGCTGTTACTTGGTTGTCTATATTTCTCACGGTTAGAATCCATTCCTCACAACCATAGTTATCACCACTGGTTTCTTTCCTCTCCTCTTTCCTGTTTTGCATTTCATCCTGCAATGCCTTTCCCAGCATGGAATCCCACTGCAGCCCCCTCTGTGCCAGGCGGCACCTGTATGGGTGAGAGCAGGGAGGCCGTTGCTCCCAGAGCGAGAGCTGCTTTTCTCCAGCACCTGCAAGGATGCAGCCTCAGCGCAGGCCACGCCCGGCTGGAGGAGTTTCCCTTGTAGTTTTGGCCGAGTCAACTCAATCAGAGAAACATAGGAAATTCTGCTATCGAAGAGTTGACCAGGGCGATACCATATCTTCCAGAACAATCTCAGAAACAGAATAGGGGCCACAAGTGGTACTTCACTCCAACAAGGATGGCTGGAGGGACTGCTCTCCCTGTGTGGGGAGAAACTTCTTTAAAAAATAGGAGTTGGGATTTTTAAAACACTGAGGAACTCCTAAATTATTACTCTACCAAGTTTAATTGATCTATCTTTTTAATTGTTTCTATTTATCAGTTTGTGACCATTATGTAGTTTTATTTTCTCTTGTTTATTTTGTGTTTTGATTTCTTTTAATTTTGTATTTGCATTATAATTTCAACTTTTAATTTATGTATTATTTTACTTATATTGTTTTATTTTTAAAACTGTCATATGTGTTACTCAGTGAAATCTTAAAGTACACACAAATCTGCATTCCTCCCTGTGTGGCAGGCCCCTTGAAGACCAGTCTTCTGCTTGATTTGAATCTCTCACCCCGTAGCAGGGCCTTACGCTTAATGTTTGTGAGGCAAATTGACTTGAATTTCAATTGCAGTAAAATATAATATCATAATAATCTTGACAAGCAAAGCTATTGAGGATGCTAAGGACCAATGCTTTTCTTTATTTTTATTTTCTCCTATTTTCCTTTTTTTTTGGAATTAAACTCACATAGTGTGTAAAAGCAAATAGAATGCTGACACACGCAGGGCTGCACACCACCCGCACAAACGCTGCCCCAGGTTTCCAGCCGTCAAGACAGGTAAGAGGATCCGAATTTTCACATAAGGTGCCTGCATTTCCATAATCTCTCCTCTGTGCCCGGCACTTACTCACTCTGTTTTCCATTGCAGCTTTCTAACAGCGTGCCTAAGCCCCATCAGTATTCAAGTTAGCATTCTAAAATGAGACTATAAATTTCAATTTGGAGAAAATAAGCCCTCATTTGGGTTCATAAGTTTTAAATAACACATTACCATTGGCTGCATCAAGTTTGCATTTCTAATGTTATTTTATGCATGTGACAATAGGTGTTCCCCTCTGCCCGAGAGAGGAGAGCAAGTTCATGTGAAGTGTAAGTCTGCTTAAAATGTGGGAATTTATTAGAGCTGTCAGTCAGCACTGACGAGAGAGTGAAATTATTTCTGAAGGTATTTGAGACATTTGTGCGTGTGCCATTGTCGGCAAATTTTGAAGTTTCTGAATCCTACCTCTAAAACCCTTTCAAAATATTGTCTCCACATTTTAAGGACCTGAAAAACAAAGCAGTGCCCAGTTTTAAAATATATCATGAAAATAGTTTCACGCCAGTCTAAAAGCTGATGGATAGATATTCAGAGATGCCCAGGGCAGAGCCCAGGTGGGGAGGACCACCGTGTCCTGGTGACAGCCACTCCATCTGCACTATTGCTTTCCACCTTGCCCAAGTAAGTTAAATCTGCAGCACGGCAAACACATAAGAGACTGTCCTGTGCATTCTTCTGCCTTCTTATCAGCATGTATTGTGGGGTTGTTAATAATAATTATTTGATACTTTACTAAACTATAAAATGCACAAAATTTAATGACAGTATATTATATATCATCTCAAAAAAGCTATCACTCAGAACCAAGTAATGGAAAATACTATAGTGTAATTTTTTTTTTAATCTTCCTCTCCTATTAGTCACCCTAAATTCCAGAAAAGTAATAATATGATATTTTAAAGAAGTAAATCAGAAGATCCATATGAATATGTGGTTCATGATAGAGTGATTTGTATGGGGAGATCCCTATGTTTTGTCTGGTACAGTTTTCAATATCACAAACCTGTGCATTGAAGTCACCATTCTACATCAGTTGATAGGTTAAAATTCCATTTTTGTATAGCTACATCCAGGTCATATGTGAAGGTAAATGATGGCTACAGTTCTGAAGCGGAGAACAAGCATCACATTCAAAGTTGAAAACCATGCTTTTCATAAGCAGCAGTGAGAGGCATTTGCTTGCCACACATGCTTTCTCTCTTGACTTGTCATCAGGTGGCATTGCAGAAAAGTTGAGCATTGTCATCACTCACTGGAGCACACTGACTTTGGAATGGGTCAGTATCAGCCCTTCTGTGCCCACGGCCTTTGCTATGAGGTCCTGCTGCCCTCCCATTAGATGGCAGAATTCATTGCCCTCCCTTTGAGTCAGGCTGACCTTGTGACCAGAGCCCTTATAGCACTGACAAAAGAGGAAACCCAGACTAATGTGCTGGAGATGAGAGCACACCTGGAAGGCAGTCCCTTATCCCAGGCCTCAGAACTGAGGCCAGTCCAGATGGGTCAACCTCCAGCCAACCCATAGCTGAGCACAGTGGCATGAATGAGCCCAGCTGGCCTGTAGGCTGCTGAGCTATGATAAATGCTGATTGTTTGAAGTTCCTGAGTCTGAGGGGTGTTTGTTACACCACAGCTAACAGATATACTATCACCATTGCCATAATTACCATTTATTAAAATCATATAATGTACTATATGATTGTTCATGCATTTACTGTTTTAATAAATATGAAAACCCTTCAAAAGAGATAATACCATTTTCAGTTTATAAAATGAGACTGAGGTTAAGAAATTTTGTCAAAGTTTTTTAATCTAGGTCTATGTTATTCCACAGTTTTAGCAATCTGGTTACCTCTTTTACCATAAGAACACTGCCCTTGTAATAATCAAGGCACATCTAATTACTTGACACTAAAATCCTTACAGTTATGCTTTCTCCTGTTTACTGGACATGCAGGACCTTTCTGCACTTTGTCCCATCCACAGCCAGCTCCAGGATCGGGAAATGGTCTTTAGATTCTTCCTGTCTTGGCTTCCAGGTGGCTCTCATCTTCCTTCCTCTCCCAGTTGGAGCAGGGAGATCTCTCCAACTGGGAGCAGTGAGGGTGTTAGGGGCCATCTAGTTTAACTCTACCATTTTGTAGATAAGGACAGTGGGCATAGGAAAGGTGACAAAATCACATGAAGAAATCTTTAAACAAGTCAGAAACAAAAACACTTTACGTAGAGAGGAGCAAAAATAAGAGTCACATATGATTTCTTATCAGAAACTCCACAAACATGAATAGAGTGGAATAAAATATTTAAAGTGTTGAGAGGAAATAATCTGTCAATCTAGAATTCTGTACTCTGTAAAATGATCCATCAAAAGTGGAAGAGAGATAGAGTTTCTCAGGCAAATAAAAATTGAGGAAATTTTTTCTAATAGTCCTTTCTTGTAAGAAATGTTAAAATAAGATTTTGAAAGAAATAATATAGTTCAGAAACTCAGATCTACATAAAGAAAAGAAAAGCACTGGAGAATAAATAATTTAAAGTAAGCAGAAACTTTTATTTTTCTTATTCTTAAGTGACCTAACAAATAACAATTTGTTCAAAATAATACACACACACACACACACACACACACAAGTATAAGTGAAGTGAATCATGGAAATGATATAAGGGGTGGGAGTGAGGAATTAGAAATTTTTTTATTATAAAGTGTTTCCATGCTCTGTGAAGAAGTATAGTGTTATGTGAAAATGGACTTGGATTAATAGTAAATGTGTGTTGCAAACACTAGAGAAACCACTAAAAATAGTAAAAAAGAAGGAAGTATAATTTATATGCTTAGAAAGGAGAAAAAATTGAGTCATGAAAATGCTCAATTAAAAACACAAGAGGAAGAAAAAATGTGGAAGACAAAATTAGAAACAAAGACCGAAAACACCAAATAGAAAATAATAACAAATATGATAGATTAATTCAACTATGTGAATAATCACTTTGAATTTTAATGGTCTAAATATATCAATTAAAAGAGAGTTTCAGAGTGGGTCTAAAACAAGAGCCAACTATATGTTGCTGGCAAGAAACCCACTTACAATATAAAGGCACATATACATTAAAATTACATGGAAGGAAAACATATAGCATGCTAATATTAATCAAAAGAAAATGGGAGTAGCTATATTAATTTCAGACAGAGCAGACTTCAGAGGAAGGAAGTTTATCAGAGATAAAGAGAGGCATTGCATAATGATATAAGGATCAATACTTCAAAAGACACAGCAATTTTTAATGGATATGAACCTAATAACATGGAGTCAACATATGTGAGACAAAACCTGACAGAAATGCAAAAGGAAATAAATTAATGAATTATTGGAGTTGAAGACTTTAACACTCTTCTATCAAAAATAGATCCATCAGGTAGGAAATCAACAGAGGCATATTAAATTCAACAGCACCATCAACTGACATCCAACAACAATGTATTACACATTCTTCTTATACTAACATGGAAGATTCATCAAGATAAATTACATTCTGGGCCATAAAACACACCTTAAAAATTTAGAATAATAGACACCATACAATGTCTGCTCTCAGATCACAATGGAAATCGATAACAGAAAGATAGCTGGAAAATTCCAAAGCACTTGGAGATTAAAAATGAACAGCTTTTTTTATTTCAAAGTATTAAGGGGGTACAAATGTTTTTGGTTACATGGATTGCTTTTGTAATGCTTGAGTCACAGCTATAATTGTGCCCATCACCAAATAGTGTTCATTGTACCCGTTAGGTAGGTTTTGCCTCTCCCTTCCTCTCCTGCCCCCCCTGCTTGATTTCCACTGGGTGTCACATCCCCCTGTGCACATGGGTGCTCGTCGGTTAGTTCCAATTTAATAGTGAGTACATGCAGTGTCTGTTTTTCCATTCTTGAGATACTTCACTTAGGATAATGGTCTCTAGTTCCATCCAAATTGTTGCAGCAAAAATGAACACTTTTGGGAAAAAAATGGCGGTGTGATAGAGCCCTCCCACCGCACCGCTCCCAGGGAAGGAGGTGAAGAACGCCAGCGGCTGCCTGCGAGCACGGACCGCTCACTCCGAAAACAGCATTGTGAATTACAGAGAAACAACGCCGAACGCCCAGCCCAAGAAAACAGGTACAAAATTTTCACAAAGATCGGAGGGCGCACGGAGCACAATAGAGCCCAGAGCGCGGGAGGGACGCACTCGCCAGGTCGGCGCGGCGCGACCTGCCCCCCAAGCGGTTACGCGCCTCCCCATACACGCAGTCAGGGACAAGCCCAGAGTTGGGACAGAGCGGTTGCTCGGGCCGGCGAGCCCTGTGGAGAGGAGGAGGAAGTAGCCAGAGCCAGACACAACTCGCAGCTGCAATATACAGAGACTGCCGAGGGCTGGGGAGGAACTGGGCGGGGACCGAGATTCAGCTTCCCGGGACAGTGCGCGGGAACCCGCAGGCCGGCACTGCGCCACTAGAAGTCAGCGGGACTGGGCCCAGGAGTTTATCGGAGAGCGGGACGCGCCCTTAGAGGTTGCTTACAACTACCGGCGGAGAAAAACTGCGCTCCCGGCGCGATCGGAGCCCGGCTGTGCGCCAGGCTGGCGGCGGCCGCCATCTTTACAGCCGCCCGCGTGGAGCCGTGAGCCGCGTCTCTAGCTCGCCCCGCCCCGGCCCGGGGCTCATCTGTTGGGGCGAGACAGGCTTTGCCTGTGGTGGCCAGGGACAGCGGCATCCGTGGGTTCCAGGTGGGACCAGGTCCCGGAACTGTAGCGGCGGGACCTTTGAGTATTGGAAACAGTTTGCAGCTCGTCCATCTGGTTCTGCTACCCCGGCTCTGGCCTCCGACAACTCCGCTCCGTGCCGGTCCTAGTGCCCGCCCCTCAGGTCCCAGCCCTCCTGTACCCCAGAGATCGCTCATTTTGAAGGTTGCTGGCCATAGTGACTCATTTGGTATAACTGCTGGTTCCCATGACAACCAAATACCTCAAGAGCCACAGGCTGAACCAGAGCAGCTCCCCATAATCCTGCCCACTTCAATAGGGAATTTCGCGCCACCCAAGAGTGCTTCCAGCTGCCACTACTCCCCCCTCCCCGTGGGAACATCCCCCCGGTGGAGACTGCTGGGGATAGAGACGGCCACCTGCCTCGCCTTGAGGTCTAGTGGTGGAAAAGGGGTACACAACTGGAGATCCCCCTATCAACCAGTGTCACGCGGAGACACACATCAGAAGGGCAGACACACGTGGCTAGATGAGCAACCTCTGAGCTGTGTAGAAATTTCCCAACTCAGCTCTCACACTGCAGCCAAAAGAAATTGTGTTTCTACCTGCACCTCAGGAGGAGCAGGGTCAAAGTAACCCCTAGGAGCTACAAGGCCCCTCCCAAAGCACGGGGCTTTCGCATACCCCAACTGGGGAATCAGAGTCTGCCACGGACATAACAGAATACCTAGCTAATAGGGAGCGGAGGACTCATATCCTCAAGTACAATTCATTAGCTCAGAGCCTAAGCTGGGAGGTCATTCTCACCACACTCCACTGGGAAGAGGAGAAGACCACAGGTCAGAGTTAACTCAAGATCCACCAAACTTGCTAAAATACACCTAAGGCAATACAGGCCACTACTTCTGTCCCTGGCTTTGCCAAGGAACAATAATTGTGGGCCTGGTGACAGGGCCATAAACTAGCTCTAACACCCCCAGCTCTCGACCAAGAGGCCAGATGAGAAAAAACCAGCGAAAGAACTCAGGGAACATGAAAAATCAGAGTGAAAAGTCACCCCCAAAAGAAATTATCAATTCCTCAGCAATGGATACCAACCCAAATGAAATGGGTAGAATGACAGAAGAGGAATTTCGTTTATGGATTATAAGAAAGCTCAATGAAATTCAAGAGAAAATTGAATCCCAGCACAAAGAAACCACAAGAAAAATGCAAGAAATGAACGAAAAATTCTCCAAAGAAATATAAATATTACGGAAAAATCAAATAGAAATCCTAGAAATGAAAGAAGCATTCAAGGATCTACAAAACACAGTGGAAAGCCTTAAGAATAGGCTGGACTATGCAGAGGAAAGAATTTCAGAGCTAGAAGACAACTCCTATGCGCTAAATAAATCAGCCAAAGAGAAAGAACACAAAAACAAGAGGCAGGAAGAAAGCATACAAGAAATGTGGGATTATGTAAAGAGGCCAAACATAAGGATCATAGGTATCCCTCAGGGAGAGGAAGAAAATTCGCATGGGCTGGAAAATTTATTTGAAGGAATAATAGAGGAAAATTTCCATGGCTTAGCCAGAAATCTCGACATCCAAGTACAAGAAGCACACAGGACTCCTGGGAGAGTCAACGTGAAAAGGCATTCACCACGCCACATAACTATTAGACTGACCAAAGTAAACACAAAAGAGGCACTCCTCAGAGCTGTAAGACGAAAAGAGCAGGTAACCTACAAAGGGAAACCGATCAGATTAACTGCAGATTTCTCAGCTGAAACCTTACAAGCCAGAAGGGAATGGGGAGACATCATCAATCTCCTAAAACAAAACAAAGGTCAACCCAGAATTCTCTATCCTGCCAAACTAAGCTTCTTATATGAGGGAGAAATAAAGACGTTTCCAGATAAGCAATCACTGATAGAATTTGTGAAATCCAGACCGGCCTTGCAATAAATGCTTAGACCTGCATTATACACTAAACAGAGCAAAATACACCCACCTATGTAAAAATACGCAAAAGCTAAAACCCCAGAAACCAGATTCCACAATGACGCAAGAAGTAAAACAAAAGATACCACCCAACAGAATAATCAGAAATTTACCCCAAATATCAATTCTCTCAATAAATGTAAATGGCTTGAACTGCCCATTGAAGAGACATAGGCTGGCTGAATGGATTAAAAAATACAAACCAAGTATCTGTTGTCTTCAGGAGACACACCTTACACACAAAGACACATTCAGACTCAAGGTGAAAGGATGGAATACAATTTTCCAGGCTAATGGAAACCAAAAGAAATCCAGAGTAGCTATCCTCATTTCAGATGACATAAACTTTAAAGCAACAAAAGTAAACAAGGACAAAAATGGACACTATATAGTGGTGAAGGGAAAAATCTCACAAGAGGATTTAACAATCCTCAACATTTATGCACCCAACACAGGAGCACCCAGGTACATAAAGCAAATACTGCTAGATCTAGACAACATAATAAGCAGCAATGCCATAACAGCAGGGGACTTCAACACCCCATTGACGGAACTGGACAGATCCTCCAAACAAAAAACAAATAGAGAAATAAAAGACCTAAACAGGACTATAGAACATTTGGGCCTAACAGAGATCTACAGAATACTCCACCCAAATAACACTGAATATACATTCTTCTCATCAGCTCATGGAACTTTCTCTAAAATTGACCACATCTTAGGCCACAAAACAGATCTAAACAAATTCAAAAAAATAGAAATCACACCATGTGTCTTTTCAGACCACAGCGGAATAAAATTAGAAATCAATTCCAACAGAAACTCATCTTCCTCCAAAAACTTGGAAACTAAACAATCTATTGCTGAAAGATTATTGGGTCAAAGAGGAGATTCAAATGGAAATCAAAAGATTCTTTGAACTAAACGATAATGGGGACACAAGTTATCAAAATCTGTGGGATACAGCAAAAGCAGTCCTGAGAGGAAAACTTATTGCCTTAAATTCCCACATCCAAAAGACAGAAAAGTCACAAATCAGTAAACTAATGAATCATCTTAAGGAAATGGAAAAGGAAGAGGAAAGCAACCCTAAAGCCAGCAGAAGAAAAGAAATAACCAAAATCAGAGCAGAATTAAATGAAATCGAGAACAAAAGAACAATACAGAAGATCAATGAAACGAAAAGTTGGTTCTTTGAAAAGATAAACAAAATAGACAGGCCCCTTGCCAGGTTGACCAGAAGCAGAAAGGAAAGGACTCTAATAAGCTCAATTAGAAATGAGAAAGGAGAAGTCACAACTGATACCATGGAAATACAAAACATCATCTTCGAATACTACAAAAATCTCTATGCCCCAAAACACGAAAACATGGAGGAAATGGACAAATTCTTAGAAACATACTACCTCCCTAGGTTCAACTAGGAAGAAATAGAATTCATAAACAGACCAATATCAAGCACCGAAATTGAAGCAGTAATAAAAAATCTACCCACAAAAAAAAGTCTCGGTCCAGATGGGTTCACACCTGAACTCTACCAAGCCTACAAAGAAGAACTGGTGCCTATACTGCAGAAATTATTTGAAAATATCCAGAAGGATGGAATCCTCCCAAACTCATTCTACAAAGCCAATATCACCTTGATACCAAAGCCAGGAAAGGACACAACAAAAAAAGAAAACTACAGACCAATATCCCTTATGAATATAGATGCAAAAATTCTCAATAAAATCCTTGCAAACCGAATTCAAATGTACATCAAAAAAATAATCCATCATGATCAGGTGGGCTTTATTCCCGAGATGCAGGGATGGCTCAACATACGCAAGTCTATAAATGTAATTCACCATATAAATAAAAGCAAGAACAAAGATTATATGATCCTTTGAATAGATGCAGAAAAGGCTTTTGACAAAATCCAGCATCCTTTTATGATAAGAACTCTTAACAATATAGGCATAGATGGCTCATTCCTAGAAACTATTAAAGCCATATATGATAAACCCACAGCCAATATCATACTGAATGGGGAAAAATTGAAGGCATTCCCCCTTAAAACTGGCACCAGACATGGGTGCCCACTATCTCCACTTCTTTTCAACATAGTGCTTGAAGTCCTTGCCACAGCAATTTGACAAGACAGAGGAATCAGGGGCAGAAGAGGTCAGACTTTCACTATTCGCAGACAATATGATATTATACATAGAAAACCCCAAAGATTCAACCAAGAGATTACTGGAATTGATAAATGAATTCAGCAAAGTCTCAGGATACAAAATTAATACACACAAATCCATAGCCTTCATATATGCTAATAACAATCAAGCCGAGAAACAAATTAAAGATGCAATACCTTTTGCAATAGCAACAAAGAAAATTAAATATTTAGGAACATATCTAACTAAGGAGGTCAAAGACCTATATAGAGAGAATTACGAAACACTGAGAAAAGAAATTGCAGAGGATGTAAACAGATGGAAAGCCCTACCATGCTCTTGGATAGGCAGAGTCAACATAGTAAAAATGGCTTTGCTACCTAAATTAATTTACAGAATCAATGTAATCCCTATCAAAATACCAACATCATTTTTTTGCTGATCTAGAAAAAATTATTCTACGCTTCATGTGGAACCAGAGAAGACCCCGTCTAGCCAAAGCAATCTTAATCAAAAAGAACAAATTGGGAGGCATCTACCTACCAGACTTCAAACTATACTACAAGGCTATAGTAACCAAAACAGCATGGTATTGGCACAAGAACAGACACGTAGACCAATGGAACAGGACTGAGAACCCAAATATAAAACCAACCTCATACAGTCACCTGATCTTTGACAAATTCCAGAAAAACGTACACTGGGGAAAAGATTCCCTATTCAACAAATGGTGCCGGGAAAACTGGATGGCCATATGTAGAAGACTGAAAGTGGACCCACACCTCTCACCTCTCACAAAAATCAATTCACAATGGATAACAGATCTAAACCTAAGACATGAAACCATAAGAATTCTCGAAGAAAACGTTGGAAAAACTCTTATGGACATTGGCCTAGGCAAAGAATTTATGAAGAAGACCCCCAAAGCAATCACAGCAGCAACAAAAATAAATACATGGGACCTGATCAAATTGAAAAGCTTCTGCACAGCCAAGGAAACTATCACTAGAGTGAACAGACAACCTACAGAATGGGAGAAAATATTTGCATGCTACACCTCTGATAAAGGGCTGATAACCAGAATCTATACAGAACTTAGGAAAATCAACAAAAAAAAATCAAACAACCCTATTAAAAAATGGGCAAAGGACATGAACAGAAGCTTTTGAAAAGAAGACAGAATAATGGCCAGCAAACATATAAAAAAGTGCTCAACTTCTCTAATCATCAGGGAAATGCAAATCAAAACCACAATGAGATATCACTTAACTCCAGTGAAATTGGCTCATATCAAAAAATCCCCAAATAACAAATGTTGGCGGGGATGTGGACAGATAGGAACACTCATACACTGCTGGTGGGACTGCAAATTAGTACAACCTCTATGGAAAGTAATATGGAGATACCTCAAAGAATTAAAAGTAGAATTACCATTTGACTCAGCAACCCCACTACTGGGTATTTATCCAAAAGAAAAAAAGACATTTTATAATAAAGACATCTGCTCTCGAACGTTCATAGCAGCACAATTCACAATTGCAAAGATGTGCAAACAACCCAGGTGCCCATCAATACAGGAGTGGATCAATAAAATGTGGTATATGTATACCACGGAGTATTACTCAGCAATAAGGAACAACAGTGAATTAACACATCTGGTATTATCCTGGTTGGAGCTAGAACCCATTCTTTGAAGCAAAGTGTCACAGGATTGGAAAAACAAGCACCACTGGTACTCACCATCAAACTGGTACTAACTGATGAACACTTACATCACACAGGGCAATAACATTCATCTGAGGGCAGGTGGGCGGGCGGGAGGGGGGTGGAAGGGATGGGAAAAACTCTCACTGAATGGATGCAGAGAGCACAGTTTGGGGGATGACCACGATTGTGGCTCTGACAAGGGCAGAACAGGGGCAATGTTTATGGCCAAAGTGTTGTACCCCCATGATATTCTGAAATTAAAAAATAAATTAAAAAAAAAAGAACACTTTTAAATAACATATGGGTCACAGAAAAAAAACCTCAAGAAAAATTTAAAAACATTTTAAACTAAATTAAAAATAAAAATACAGTTTATCAAACTTCGTGGGATGTAGCAAAAGTACATAAAGTGAAATTAATAGCATTATATGCCAATATCAGAAAATTTTTTAAAAATCTAAAACCAATAATATAAACTTCCACTTTAAGAAACTGGGAAAAGATGAGCAGACAAAGTCGAAAGTAAATAATAAAAACTAGAGCAGAAATTAATAAAATTAAAAGCAAGAAAGCAATAGAAAAAAATCAACAAAGCTAATGGCTAGTTCTTTGAAAAGTTGACAAAATGGATAAATCTCTAACCAGGTTAAGACAAAATATAAGAGAATACACAAATTACTAACACCAGAAGTGAAAGACAGGACATCACTACAGGTCATATGCACATTAAAAGGATAATAAAAGAATATTATGAACAATTCTATGCTCATAAATTTGATAACTTTGATGAAATGGATCAATTCCTTCAAAGACAATCTTCTAAAGTTCACACAAGAAAAAAAATATCTGAATAGGCCTATAACTATGGAAGAAATTGAATTAATAGTTAATAACCTTTCAAAACAGAAAGCATAAGGCTCAGATGTGTTTACTGCTAAATTCTACCAAATATTTAACACAGAAATTACAACAATTCCCTACAATCTCTTCCAGAAAAATAGAAACAAAGGGAATACTTCCTAACTCATTCTGTGAGGCTAGTGTTATCCTAATACCAAAACTAGTCAATGACATTACAAGGAAATAAAACTACAAACCAATATCTCTCATGAATGTCATGTAAGAATTCTCAACAAAATATAAAAAAATCAAATTCAACAATTTATTAAAAGGATTATGGGACATGACCAACTGGGACTGGTCACAGAAATGCAAGGTTGGTTCAACATTTGAAAATCAATTCCTCAAATCAATAGTCTAAAGAAGAAAAATCACATGATCATATCACTAGTTGCAAAAATTTGACAAAATTTAACACCTATTTATAATTTTTAAAAAAATCCTCAGCAAACTAGGAATGCAGGGGAACTTCCTCAACTCGATAAAGAACATCTACAAAGAACTTACAACTAACATTGTGCTTAATGATGAGAAACTTGAAGCTTTCCTGCTAAGATCAAGAACAAAGCAATGGAATTCCCTCTCACTACTGCTTTTCAACATTACAGTGGAAGTCCTAGCTAATGCAATAAGGCAAAAAAAAAAAAAAAAAAAAAGAAATAAAAGTATACAGATTGGGAAAGAGGAAATAAAACTATCTTGATTTGCAGATGACCTGATCATCTATGTATAAAATCAGAAAAATTCACAGAAAATCTCCTGAAACTAATAAAAAATTTTAGAAAGTTTGTAGGATACACACTCAATATACACAAGTCAATCACTTTCCTATATACTTGCAATAAACAAGTGGAATTTTAAATTAAAAACACATTGCCACTTACATTACCACCCCAAAACATATTTAGTTATGAATCTAACAAAATAGGTACAAGACCTATATAATAAAACCACAAAACCCTGACAAAAAATATCAAAGAACTAAATAAATGGAGAGATATTCCATGTTCATGGATACGAAGAGAGATGAAATGTTGTCAAGATGTTAGTTCTTCTCAACTTAATCTATAACTTCATTGCATTCCCAAGCAAAATAGCTGCAAGCTATTTTTTAGATTTTAGAAAATGATTCTAAAGTCTATTTGAAGTGCAAGACCCAGAATAGACAATTCAATATTGAAGGAGAAAAACAAAGTTGGAAGACTGACCCTACATGGCTTCTGACTTACTATATAGCTACAGTAATCAAGCTAGCTTGTTATTAATGAAAGAATAAACAAATAAATCCTTGGAACAGAATAGAGAGTTTAGAAATAGACCCAAATAATTATAGTCAATTAATCTTTGACAGAGGAGCAAAAGCAATACTATGGGACAAAGATATTCTTTTAAACAAATGGTGCTGTAGCAACTGGACATCTACACATAAAAAATAAAAATGAAACTTGACACAGATATTACACCTTTTAAAAAAAATTAACTCAAAATGGATCATGGGCCTAAATGTAAAATGAAAAACTATAAAACTCCTGGAAGATAGCATAAGAGAAAACCTAGATTTCCTAGGGTATAGTGATGACTTTTTAGATACAACACCAAAAGCACCATCTAGGAAAGAAAGAATTAACAAGTTGGAGTTTATTAAAATAAAAACTTCTGCTTTATGAAAAAATATATCAAGAGATTAAAAAGACCAATCACAGACTAGGAGAAAATATTTGCAAAATACATATCTGTTAAATGACTATTATTTAAAATATACAAGGAACCCTTAAAGCTCAACAATAAGACAGGAAATGACCCAGTTGAAAACCATGCCAAAGACCTTAACAAACACCTCACCAAAGAAGATATACAGAAGGCAAATCAGCCTATGAAAATGTATTCAACATCATATGTCATTAAGGAATTGAAAATTGTTCTTATATTCTTACCCTCTGATCCACCAATTGTGTGCCTTGGTATTTATCTAAATAAGGTAAAAACTCATATTCACACAAAACCTACATATGAATGTTTATAGTAGCTTTATTAATAGTGTCAAAAATTTAAAGCAACCAAGATGTTCTTCAATAGGTGAATGGATATATAAACTGCGGTACATTCAGACAATAAAATATTACCTAGTGCTGAAGTGAAATGAGCTATCATGCCATGAAATGACATGAAGGAAACTGAAATGCTTATTACTAAGTAAAATAAGTCAATCTGAAAAGCCTACATAGTGTGTAACTCAACTCTATGACATTCTGGAGAAGGCAAAATTATTCTATAGAGACAGTAAAAAGATTAGTGGTTGCCAGGGGCAAGGGGAGGGAAAGTTAATAGGTAGAGCACAGAGGGTTCGGGGTGTAGTGAAACTACTCTGAATGATCCTATAATGATGGCTGCATGTCATTAAACATTCATTTGAACCCATAGAATGTACACCCCCAAGAGCGAACCCTGATGTGAACCATGGACTCTGGGTGATGATGACATGTCAACGTGGGTTCATCAGTTTAGCAAGTGTACCTCTCTGATGGGGGACGTCGATAATGGGGGAAGATATGCATTATGGGCGCAGGGAGTACATGGGAACTTTGTATTTTCTGCGAACCTACAACTGCTCTTAAAAGGAATGTTTATTCATTTTTAAAAAATCTATAAGTTGAGATAATTATTTGATTCTCTTCTTTTCAGTTTGCTCTTAGTATGTCACAGTTCTTCATTCCAGGGAAAGAAAGGTGTACATACAGAAGCCCTTGTGTTATCACTTCTTTAAAAAAAAAAAAAAGGCTTCCACAGAAAACATTGATGTGAATCACAAGACATCCAGAATGAAAATAAAGGAGTGTTTTCCACAATTCATGTCTTGATATTATAATGGGAGAGAATTTTTTTTCCACTAGCAGAAACTCTATAATCATATTCTCCCAACAGCAGCTCTAATGATCTGAATCCAGAATTTATTTTTAAATGAGAAGAACAAATTGGCTTAATAGGCAACCATTTGTTGCCAAACAAATTAACAAAATATTTAGGCATGCAAGGATCACACATTTGTTGAGAAAAGGAATAATTTATTTTAAAATTGCTGAATTGTACCTGTTGGATTAGAGAACTAAGATCTACAGCAGAGCGTAGAGTAGTTCCCTCCTTGTTCGATAGTGCAGGGGGTGGATAAGATGAGACTTGCTTCCCTACCTGTCCCTGCTCTAGGCCCTCTTCACCCTCCTTCCTGGGGAGACAGAGCCTTTCCACCCACGCTCCTCCCCCACCCTCACCTTCAAGGTGGTCTGTACTAAACTTAACAGATTGCTCATTTTTGCTAAGATGCCACAAACTTACCCCAGGGATATCTGCATTTTGAGAGCTGTCAGAATTTTGAGCAAAGACATGATGTTCAGCTGACAGGCCAAAACCGAGTGGTGGGGGAGGGGGTGTTCTGATCCCTGGGAAATCCTGGCCTCTTCAGGCACACAGGCTTCCTCTACCAGCCCTGATGGGAGGGTGAGCCTGCCAAAAATGATGCTCACTTTTGCCCTACAGCTTTTGCCATCAACATTGAGCAGATTTCTCAAATAAGAATCTTTATGTGCATTCTTTTTGCCAACATTTCAAGTTCTGATTTTCATTTTCTCTCTTATCCTTTGCTCAAATGTTCTTGAATATGCGTTAGGTCAAAGGTGGGAAGAGCTCATAAGGAAGATTTACCCTGAACCCCTCACTTTACAGGTGAGGACACAAGGAGGTCATGAGCTTAGGGGATGTGCCCAAGTTTGCTGGGGTGCTGAAGAGCCCAGAGCAGCATGAGGGCTCAGGCTTCACTGTGCAGTGCAGTCTCCTCTCACAGGCATGGCCACAAAGTACCATCTACCATGAGATGTTCAGATACGATGTTGAGAATGGTCTGAACTTCACAGACTTTATTAGTGCCTTTGTTCTACAAAAACAGGGACATAACATTACTGGGTTACTTAGAAGGAGGCTAATGAAGAGCTTGGAAAATTTGACCAGAATATATGAGAAACATACAAAATATATTTATGTTTAATAAAGGTGGTGGTGGTGGTGGTGGGAGGGGTGCTTGGTGTTTGAACTCTTTATTAAGAAATAAGGATCTTCTATGTCCTGATACCATTGGATATGTGAAATTATAAGCTCTAAGGTATTGGCTTATGTGATTTTTGGCCAAGAAGCTCTATAATTTGTTATCCGTGAGCTGGAGACAGAAGAAAGCTGGTGTTGTAGTCTCAAGGCCTGAGAGCTGGAGGGCTGATGATGTACCTTGCAGCCTGAGTCTCCAGGTTTGGCAGCCAGAAGCACCAAGGGTGGGAGAAGATTGATGTCCCAGTTTAGCAGTTAGGCAGGTAGAGAACTCAGTCTTCCTTCACCATTTCATACTATTCAGGCCCTCAGCAGATGGTGTGATGCCCCCCCCTGTTGAGGACAGAGGGTCACTTTACTCAGCCCACAAATTCAAATGCTACTCTATTCAGGAAACACACTCACAGACACACCACAAAATAATGCTTAACCAGATATTTGGGCACCCTGTGGCACAGTCAAGTTGACACAGAACTAACCATCACACACAGGAAGCAACAGCAATGCAGAAAGTGCACTCAGGTAGGCAGAATGTGAGCACAGGTGGAACCTCAGCTCTGACTCATACCTTTCCAAGTTATTTCATGAAGACACAGCTGAACATTCAAACAGGAACACATGTCTCAGGCAGATGTAGATGAAAATATTTAAGGGTTTTTATGATTACTATCCTACCTCCTTTGAAGATGTGAAGATATTTACCAAAAAATAGAAATGCAAAATAAGATCTTCAGTGGAAATTTTTTAATGACTTTAAAATATAGAAAGGGAGAGAAAATTACTATTAAGAAAATCTAAGGGAATATTTCATGGTAATTTAGCTACAGCACATTTAATTCTATATTTCCCGACAACAATAGCAAAGAAGGAATTCTGTTCTGCTGACCTCCCTTTATCTCACAGAAGAGAGTATGCCTGTCCATTGAGAGATTTTTTAAAAAATTTAATTCTGAAAAAAAAAGGTCACTTGATTCCTTATATTAAGAACACTAAACAACATAATGATAAATGTCTGCAATCATGGATTTTCAGAAGATATGGTTATCCTTTTCCTCTACTGCCTCCTGTTCAGCTTCAGGGACAGGTCCTGCCTCCTCTTTCTCTGTTGAGACCCTGTTTTAGAGTGATCCTGCAGGTGGTCTGCAAATACCTCCCTGGCCAGGCTCACATGTGCCTTCATGGTGGGGACACCATTCTGGCAGCAAGATGTCCAGGCATGGCCTCTTCACACCTCACTTTGCCTCCTGTGATGGTTAATCTCGTGTGTCAACTTGACTGGGCCACAGGGTGCCTAGATACGTGGTCAAAATATCTGAGTGTTTCTAGGAGGCTGTTTCTGGATGAAATTAACATTTAATCAGTAGACTGAGGCAAGCAGATTGCCTTTTCTAACGTGGATGGTTCTTAGCCAATTAGTTAATACCTGAATAGAACCAAAAGGCTAATCTTTCCCTGAATAAGGGAGAATTATTCCTCCCTCTCTGCCTTTGAGCTGGGAGTTCAGCCTTTTTCCTGAGTTTGTATGGGAACAGAGACAGCACCTCTTCCTAGGTCTCAAGCTTTCTGGCCTTTGGACTAGAACTACACCATTGGCGCTCCTGGGACCCTGGCTTCTGAACTTACCCTTCACATAGTGGGACTTGCCAGCCTCCATAATCACATGAGCCGATTCCTCCCAATAAATCTCTTTGTGTGTGTACACAGCCAGACCACTATATCCATGGCTTCTGAATCCATGTATTCAAACAATTGCAGACCATAAATATTCAGAAAAAAATTTTGTCTATACCAAACATGTACGGGCTTTTTTTCTTGTCATTATATCCTAAACAATGTAGTATAAAAACTGTTTACATAAAGCTCTTATCAGGATTACAAGTAGTTTAGAGGTGATGTAAAGTATAAGGCAGGAAGAACATAGGCTATATGCAAATAGTACATCACTTTTTATAAGGGACTTGAGCATCCGTGGACTGCGTGTCTGTGGGGGGTCCTGGAGCTGATGCCCCACGGAACCCGTGGGATGACTGCATCTCCTATTGGTTCTGTTCTCTGGAGACCCCCAAGTCCTGCACCACCCCATCTATCTGGGCTTTCCTGAGGGTGCAGTGAGGAGACTTGGCTCGCTGATCAACCACCTGTTTCCCTCCCATGGACCAGATGGGAAGCAGAGGATCGTCCCTGAAGCAAGAGGAACAGTGTGAGAGCCAGCACTGCCCCGCATGGCAGAGTCAACTGGGCCCCCTCCAGAGATCCCCCCTTCTCTTTTTGGGCCCATCTCCCACCTCTTCATCTTTCCTTTGCCTCCAGGGTGTCTTCCCCCCACATTTTAAATAAGAGTTTAATGAAGCTTCTGCTTCCATCACAGGAGACGTGTTTATGCCTTTTCTGAGCATTGCATGTCCTGCTCATAGACATCACAGATCTCCCAGGCAATTCTGGGTATGGATATAAGTTTAAATTCTGGCCCTTCAAGCAACATTTTTCAAAAGAACTACTTCTCCATCGTGCTGTCCAGAATTACCGTGGGCAGGGCCCTCGAGGTATTCCACTCGTCCAGGGACCCTGGTGCTCTAAGGGCTGTCTAGGTGCCTCCAGGCACAGGCAGAAAGGAAGGAAAACCACAAAAAATAGGTCAATTGGATTGTCCTGAGGCAACAGAACCCTTTCTGTTTTCTGGCTCTGAATATGTGGTTCAGTATGTCTGAATTGGACCTGACACATCTTTTCAACCCATTATGATTTGGTCTTGATTCAACAGCAAAGGTCAGTGCACCGTTAGAAGTTTCTAAGGGCCAAGCCTGGCCAGGTCTCCCCCAGTCAAGCCGCCTTGCACAAAAGGCTGCAGTTACTGGGTTGCTGTTGTCGTTGTTTGGTGCTGTGATTTTCACCCCGTTCTTTTGAACGATCCCCAGCTTGGCATTTTGTCTCAGCTTCAAGCAGGTGTTTTGTTGTGGCCATGAACACAGCGCTGTGCTGGGGTCTTTCAAGTGCGCTGGTTGTGCAAATGAATGTTGCCTACAGAATTTCCCTGGGTGATTAGCTGACTGCCCAGCCTGCCCCAGCTGTGCTAATCCAGCTGGGGACATGGAGGCACATGAAAGCCTTTTTTTTTTACTCGCATTTTTAATTGATATATTCTGCCCACTGTAGACTTCTTTTGTGCTTGATACAGCACCTTGATCATGAGGAGAGACTGATCCACAGAGGACAGACGACATGAGCACAAGTCAAGGGGAGAAGGACCTCGATAAACACAGTGATGATGAGTGTGCAGCCAGGGAGTCACCTCTGATGTGAAAGGTTGTGTAGACGGGAGATGATCGTCTTCAACCTGAAAGCAAGGGAAGATGATGCTGTGTTAACAATGTGACTAGCATAGCAATACCTTGTGTGTGTGTGTGTGCGCGCGTGCGTGTGTGTGTGTGTGTGCGTGTGCATATGTGTGTGCATGTGTGCGTGTGTGTGTGCGTGTGTGTGTGTGTGTGATCTCAATGCATAACTCACAGATTATTAAATTGTGGCTGGAGACATTTACATTTTGAATCAACAATTCTTTTCCCTAGAAGTTTGATTTGGAATTAAATGCTAATGACATAATTGAGCACTTTGATTTCATTTTCTTGGGTATTTCTATGACATGGACAAGTGGATATAATAGCTGAACAAAGAAAGCTCCATGCTTGGGGTTAGGAGCTGTGTCTCGGCACGGGACCAGCTGAGAAGAGGCTGTGTTATCCATACAGCGCACAGAGCAGGGGAGACCAGGCCAGCATCCGAGCACGGCTCAGGGCTGGGGAGGGAAGAGGACCAGGTGCGGGTGGGGGGCTAGGGCTTAATAGGAGTAGGAGCAGATGTTCCTGCAGAGAGCAGCGATGCGGCTGCAGCCCCTGAGGGCCATGCAGGAGACCGCTGTGGCAGGCTGCAGATTAACTGAAGTAGAATGTAGTGAAAGAAACATGGAGTCCAAGACCAGCTTGGAGTCCGAGAACTTCCCAAGTCCTTGCCTTTGTCTGACAGTCCAAAGACAATCTTGGGACAGAGGAGAAGATACTTCTATGTCCTCATCTTTTGTTAAGGTGTCTTGTAAAGAAGATGGGAAAATGCCAGATTGTGTGGAGAAAGGAATTTCAAGTCGAAAGGTTTTAGAGGCAAAGTGATTTGAACTAATGTCATGTTAAAGGTCGTGTGTGCCAAGCATTCCCTTGAGACCAAGTGTCTACACATCTGCTGGTGCTGAGTCCACACCAATGCCGATACCGTGAGGACAGCAGGAGGAAGAGAGACATCGGACTCAGTGAAAGGACGGAAAGTATGTTTCTGTGCGTGACAGAAGTACCCAAGCACCTTCTCAGTGCTGCGGCACACGCAGACCACTAGACACGGCAAGACCGTGATGAGAAAGCAATGAGATTAGTCAGACGGGCTCCTTTGCAAAGATGGAAGCTCAGCGCGTCTGGAAGCCCTCCTGGGTGAATTGGAAGAGAAGCGACTTTGGGAGTTTCTGGGCTGTGGGAGCAGGGCACACATGAAGGCACCTGCTCACGGGACTGGAAGGAAGGGTGCACGTGGGGAGGGTGCCAAGGGCGGCCAGGGGAGCAGGTCTGCAGGGGCGTCTAAGCAACACGCCCAAGACCAGCCCAGACCTTGACCCTGGATTCTTTGTAAGTATTTACTTTAAACTCATTTTTTTTTTTTTTACAAACCATGACCAAAAGTAAAAATTTACCTTCTATCTAAACTTAACAAATATTCCATTCTGTTATGGATATCATAAAAATCCACTTTAGAAAATACTGACTCCTTAACTTTCAACAGCAATGTTGGCATCACATGAAACACCAGGCCAGGCCCAAGAAGCATTTTTCCTGGACTGAGTCTGGTGTGGCACAGTGGTGTCCGCTGCATGAACTATGACCAGGATAGCACGAGGTGATTGTGTCACAGATGCATCAGCATTTAGCAGGGGACAACACTTTAAAAAGGGGAGAGCAATTTGGCCCCTTGCTCTCTCTTTTTGTGTGGTGCAGTGGTCAGTTTTGTAGTTGTCCACCTACCTCAATGTCATGGGGGCCTAAATAATCACGTCATTGTAGAAGTACCTGTTAATGCAGCCATGTGGAAAAGTGCCGGAGATATTTCATTCTAGGGCTTCTTTATAGACAGTTCTGTAAATAAATCATACTTTTTAATTGCTCTGCCAGAAGGATCCTTCTGTGAGCAGGAGGTGACGGGGGCTGACTGGGGAGCACTGGAGCCTCTGTTTGGGCTGGCGGAGGCTGCCTGCGCCTGTGCTCAATTCCAGAGCGACCCACGGATTCCATGTACATAGTAACAATTATGCACTCACAATGGCGCAGCCATGTTTGCAGGGACAGAGGCAGGTTGGCTGCCTCCCAGAACAGCCTCCCAGGCCGAGGGAAGAAAGGGCCCGGCCCCTGTGCAGTGGGCTCTGAAGCCTCCTGTTCCAGGCTTCACTCGGCTTCTCTGGTGCCCCGGGAAGCCTTTGCACAGACAAAACACGAGATCCAGGGAGCCCTCCTGACATTAATATGGTAATAAATTCTGGATGCCTCTGACAGACACGACAAAGTCAGGCCAGGACACAGAGTCCTGTGGACTCCACCTGGACAGTGGACGCAGGGGACGCACCGGAGCCTCTCCCAGTGGTTCCCTGTGCGTGAACTTTTCCTTCCAGTGACACCTGAACAAGCCCAGGTGTCCTGGCTTGTCTCCTCTCAGCCATTCGCTCCTCTGGCTCCTCCGAGGGGTCTCATGGTTCACCACAGGCAGCCCGATGTTCCCAACACAGGCCTGGGGGGTCGGGGGGAGGAAAGTATGTACGGCAGTTTTTGTGAGGATAACTTCCAGGGAATCCATTCTCCTAAAGCCAAAGTAGTTTCTTTCTTGGCTGATGATCACAAAAGGCATTTCTGACTACAATTGCACAGATTGCTGGCTACCCTCTAAGGGGAGGCCTGCAGTTCTCAGAAGGGCGCAGCCATGTTCCGATGTGGACCTGGAAGGCCCCTCTCCAGAGTGTGGCTTCGGTGAGCGTGCGGGCCAGCGACAGGCCCCCAACTCGGTCTGACAGGTCCAGCCTTCCATGTGCACTCCCTGAAACTTCAGAACTGAAATATGCCTTAGATAAGTCACAGAGGTTAAAATGTTGGCAACGTCAATAACAAAGATAAATAAATAAATAAGCCAGCAACAACAAATACGTCTTTGACACAAGGGGAGGGAAGGAGGTTGAGCCCGTAGGACAGTACCAGGTCCCGTACGGAGTGGCACCAGCCAGCGGCAGTTAACACTGTTATATAAACATCATGGAATGTGCCCGGTGCTCCGACGGATGGTCATTAGCCACTGGGGGCTGCCCGATGCCCCCCAGCTCTCCAGCTGCGATCCAAGTATGTTTAAATAAAAACTTAGCACTCTTAACAAGGAGTTTGATAGAGTGTTAACAATCTTCAGCTTCAGGTCGAGCTGTTAACCAACAAAGTCGTCATTAACTGCTGGTAATGACTGCGTTTCTCGGGATTATTGCTTAATTATGAACTGGACAGCCAGGGTCCTGCCTCTTGACTCAGGGAAATATTTTTTCATCGTAGTTGTTTAACTACAACCTTCTTTTTCTCCACCGACAGTCTCTGCGTTTTGGAACCAGGGAAGATGGGAAGGGGGCTATGGCGCTCTCCTGAGCCTTTGTTTGCACAGCTGGGGTGGTTTTCGGGCCTTCAGCGAGCCTGGATTCTCAGGGACTATTGATTTGTCGTAAACCAGAGTAGACCGCTCTGGAGGGGAGATTCCACATCCCAACTGGCTGAAACAACTTAGCAGTCAGAAAGCGAAGCCCCTGCACCGTACACATACAGACACGCTTACGTCTTGGTGATGTGCGAGGGGGACAGTTTCAGAGGACCTAAAACTCTCGTACTCCCTGTCGCTGTGTGGGGAGGTGGATATTGACTTTCAAGTTCAAGTTGCCAAAAACCATGAGGTCTTGACCCACGTGGACATTCCCACAGGGAACCCACAGTAATGATTTTCCCCCAAAATGATTGTCTTAGGTGGCACTTCCTATTTTGAATTAAATAAAAAATGTCCATGGAAAAGGGCACATGTTCCTTTGTCCCAGATGGATCCTTTTAATTGATTCTACACACTCATCTAGAACTTCCTTCCAGAGCAATATTTGTGAAAGACGTCGAAGTTTACAACACTTTCCATTTACAGTGTGCAACAATCATGTATCTTTCTGTCTGCGATAAAGGCTGTTTGTACTGTGCGTTCATCATGTGAGGGGGAGAGGTTTGTGTGTGCTTCTGTGGCATTATAATTTAATTCAGAATAACTCACCTGCTCTTGTTGACCTCATAGTCTGCAATGCACCTAACAGGCTCATTCCATAGTAGCTACTCAAGAAATACTTGCTGAAAGGTATGTATGTGTTTCTGCAGTGTACAAATCATATTTTAAATTATGAATGTGCTTTTCTTTTTGGCTGTTGTGAGCATGTGACCTTCCCTCATTCCTCTAGACATTCCTGTGCCTGGGGGGGGTTAGTGTTTGTCACAGAAGTATAGAGAAGAAGTTCCTAGAAGTAGACAATTGTTGTGCCAAAAAAGGTTCTTGCAGAGAAAAATTAGATTAGCAAGCAAGCAATTTTCTTGAAAAGGATGTTCTCAAGTCTTCTGGCAGTCACCCTCCCCTTCCCTATTTGGGGCCAGGCCTGGCCTGATAGAGCCTCCCTGGACCATCCCTTGGGTCCAGGGAAATTGTGGAAGGCATGAACTCCCACAGGGAAGGGCCTTCCAGTTTCCTCTCTGAGGACCCCACTTGGAGAGGGAACCATGTGCCCTGACTGAAGGGAACCCCAAGGGCAATCCTTTCCCCATCACCTCCTGGGACTCTGTGGGGAGGCTACCCTAGGCCCACTCTGCTCCTCTGGCCCTGTACCTCCAAGGACATTAGGGGAGGCCCCCTGAGTCTGCCGTCCCCTGAGCCTCCTGGGGCTCCCAGGGTGTATGCTCCCTGGAGAGCAGGGAGAGTGGGCTGCTGTGCAGGGTAGGGGCTCCAAGAGAGGGCAGACCCTGTGGGGTCACAGGCAGCTCTCAGAAGGTCCATCCCAGGGGGAGAGAGCAAGTGAGCCTGGGCTCTGCCCACGCGGGTCGGGATGCCTTGGCCAGGCTGGAAACGCAACGGGGCAGGCAGGGGCTGGTGGACAAGACTGAGCCTTGGCCAGAGGGCGAGGGCGTCCCCAGGTCTCCTGGCTGCTCTGGGGACCACAGCCCACCTGCCACCCAAAGTCAGCCCTGCAGGATGGTGGGGGGCTCCTCGCAGCCTGTCCGTGGTGGAGAACGACCCTGTCCGCAGGAGGGTTGACTTCATGAGCCAGACCACCCTGAAAGAATGTCTAGGTCATTCTGGCTCCCGTCAGTCAGCAGGTGGGGGCCAGGGAGAGGAGAAGGACAGAGGAAAGTAATTGATTGTTTTGGCACATTGAGTTGAATCGTGCCCCTCTGACCCTGACATGTGTGCTACATGAGTCTATGTGTGTAACCTCTTCAGCATCACTTTTTAGATCTATATTTGGTCCTTTTTATTATAAAATATGAAAGGAATAACTGAGATTTTTTTCTATCTCCACCCCTTGTTTGCAAGAAGCTACTAGCATGGACTTAGGGGAAACTATCATGCAGACACATTTCTCTGTGCCAGAATTAAATTAAAGCAATATTAAAAATGCCTTTGAACGTGTTACACAAATTTGAAAGCATATTTATAAAATGTGCTTGGGAGCACACACTACCCTGTCCTCCCTGTGAACAGCATGCCGGATTCATCTGTGGAAGATGGAGCTCTAGGTGCCCAGCACCTCCTGGGAGGCCGGGCCTCCACCCCCACCACTGCCACCAACAGCCAGTCCCCAGCGAGAGGTCCAGGCCCAGCCTTAGGGGGACGGGCTCCACGCAAGCAGAGTTTAGATGATCAGTGTCCACGATATGTGCTGTTTTACTTACATTCTTACACTTAATGAAATTAAAGAAGAGAGGTTGAATAAATATGCTATAAACTGGCTGAAGGTAAAATTAACTCTCTCTCTCTTTCTTCCTGAAAACACTATACTGGGCATATTTTCACAGTAATGAATGGACACTTGCAGAACATACAACCATTTAGACAACCAGTATGGTTACTTTCTGCAAATGTGTTATTTGTTATTTCAGACCACAGAAACATTAAGTTCTGGAAAGAATGACATCTTGTATATCAAGCTTCTCACAGCAAACAAGCTTGTTAAAGCATACTGGACATAATGCAATCATATATGTGTGTGTGTGTGTGTGTATATGTATATCCAACCTCACCCCCCACACACACACATTTTCAAGCATGGACAGATTGTATAAAAGTTAAATTTATGTGGGAAACTCACCTCTGTTAATTAAGCCTGGCGCTCTGAGTTCTTTCTAAATTTGCCTACTCTGGAAATTTGGGTATTCTTTCCTATACATTTTCTTGGTCTTATTCCTTGCTTGTCTTCTGTAGCCATAAGGCTCTGGTGAGCCTCTTACTTCCACAAAGATGAGCAGAAGACGATATCCTTAGCATGTGCCCCAGTGGTCTTTGGGCGCCCGGGCCACTGTGTCGGTGTACGGAGTCCCTCTGGCTGTCAGGGGAAGCCCACCACGCCTCCCTGAGCCATCTCTGCATGTATCGCCTTGATGTAAACAGTACACTTGAGTTTAGTTTAGGGTCACAGCACTGTATATAACCTGAATGTTAAAATATTTGCATACAGTCCATGAAATGCCTCTTCTTTGTATTATAACCATGATGTAGAAAGCTCTGCATTTTTGGAAAGGACAAAATTTTCTTTAAAAATAAAACATGTCACACTTATGGATGCAAGAGAGATATTTTTAAAGAGAATCATTAGTCTTTCTCCTTCTCCTTGATTTATCCCACATTTCCTAAGACCCCAAAGAATAATGTTAATAACACACTACATGGTGATTTTATCATCTACAATATGAGGAAAGGCAAAATAGGTGCTATTATTTTGTGATAGATATTAGCATATTAATTATTGAGTGAATATGAGATCTCTTGAATTATATAACATTATACTGTATGAAATTATGACCTGGACTAGAATTTTGTTTCTTTGGCATTGAATTAATAAAACTGCAAACTGGTACATAACTTGAAGTCATGCAATCACAAAATTTTCAGGAAATATTAGTTTTTCAGTGAATAAGCAACTCAGCAAGACTAGCCATCTTGGACAATTGAGAGTTCTGAGCTTCAAGCTCTATTTTGGGAATGTTCCTTCTATAAATTTTAAAGAAACAACCAGGAAGAAAAGGTACATGTTGTCAAAAGGGACTTTGATAACTGTAACATGATTTTTTTGCCTTACAGCATATTTTGCTGTGGATATCAAACATGGTTTGAAAATGAATTTATAAAGTATAATTTCATTATATAATATCTTCAGAACAACACAATAACCACTCCCAAACCCCAAATTTCAAACTGAACTAAGTTAGTTATTGTGGATACCAAGGTTAAAGGCTGGTATCACAAAACTGATCATTTCCTGCAGGCTATTTAGTCTTAGATCTAAAAGAACTCAAATCTAATTAAACCAAGAGAAATAAATGGCAAGTGGATAACAATGTTTTCCTTCCATGCATGTCTCCCTAGGTCTACGGTCATCACCCAGGCACCCCCAGAGACTTGGACGAGTGCATAGCATGTTCCATTCTCCACATGGCTGATAATGTAGGAGGACCCGAGGTTTTGTGGTCAGGGACCATGTAGGTTTTGTTCATTTCTATGTCTCCAGTGCCTACGACAGTTCCTGGCACATAAGAACCACTCAATAAAATATTTATTGAATGAATTCATGGACTAGCAAGAAGGACCAAGAAAGTGGTGGAAAGAAAAGGATCTCTACTCACTGCTTATTGTTGATAGCATTCTTTTTACATATACAGATGATTAAAAGACACCAAATCCCTCAGCTCTTAAGCTGCTCCCACATTCTTTGTTGAAATAAAAAGTATTTTGGATAGGAAGACATAGATCAAATAAGTATTGGAATAGGGAATTGAAGTCCAATTAAGTAAATGGATTGGAATGGGGAATCTTACAATCCGTAAATGAGTTCTCACTTCTGGGCCTCGAAAGATTACACTCTGGGATACTAAAAAACATAGGAAGGGCATTGTGGATATGTTGCAAGAGATCTTGAGTAGCCACCAGGCATCACAGAGACAGGAGGAGACTCAGAGGAGCAAGTACATTCACGACTTTGCACGAGAGGAAGCTGGACATTGGCACTAGGTCAAGGTGGACGATACGCCCAGGACAGCAACTAAAGAAGCAACTATCCTTGGTGTCCACCCACACCTCAGGAACATAAGCTGTGTGAACTTCATCTTCTTTTGGGACACGATTACTGGATTTCTACATAAGGGAAATAACACAGACGTAGTGGATATTAGCAAAGCAATTGCAAGCATCATGCTCTTTCCTGCTCGACATGAGGAAGGCACACAGACAGCATGCTGGTGCAATTCAGAATCCTTTCTGGTTCAAAGACTGTTCCATGCAGTTCCCCATGGGTGTGCATTATTGGCTCAAGGCCAAGCTGGAATTTGCTATCACTTCGATGTGGGCACCTGGACACTGAGGTAAAGCTGCCCAGATTTTTGCCTGGATAAGGCTCAGTGTTATAATGATTTCTGAAGATGATGAAAGTTGCATCCAAAACATCTTTCAGGTTTATACAATGAGCTGAAAATAACACGATGGCATTTGTCGGGGGTAGGCAGAGCCCCACACAATCCCGGTGGTTCATGGTGGCTACGCTGAGGGTAATCCTTGACTCTGGGATAAAGGTGTCCCAGGGACCATTGTTCTGACAAGTGCTGAGCCGCTCCCAACTGCATTAACAGAATAGCTGCTGAAACAAGGACATTCACTGGTCAGGTCAGGGCTTGAGTGTTGCAATTGGTCCTAAATCCTGCATTTAGAAGGGGCAAGGAAAACTATGTTCAAAGAAAAAAGAATTAGGCACAAGAACTAAAAACAGGTCAGAGTAAAGAAATTAGGACTGTGTAGCTTAAAAGAAGGAAAAATCTGGTAAAGCTATGAAAAAAAGAAACACAAAAAAACTATGCCCAATATGTGAGGATATTTTGTGTGAAAAATAGATTAGCTTAGTTCTATGCACCTGTAAGAGTTAGAATTAGGAGCAATGAATTGAAGCTGCAAAGAGGAATTTTGACCTAAATAGGGGAAAACATTAAGAAAGCTGACTGAAGATAAATTGACAACTTCAGAGGATGATAGATTTCTTATTATCTGGAAATGTTTGACAAGTGCTTGAAAATACCTTATTGAAACATCATTGGAAACTATTTAGGCATTGGATCGGAGACTGATCTAGATTTGTATTTTCCAGTATGGCAGGAAAAGTGGCCATTGAGCACTTCAAACGTAGCTACCCAAATTGCCTTAGCCTTAGCTCGCCCGGCCTTCAACCACGGGGTGAGCATAGCAAAGGGGAATGTCTCCCTGGTATGCTCTCAGATCGACCATATTTAGTTGATAACATGTTAGATGTACCGGGTTGCAAAAGTCTATTAATATAACTTCACCTTTCTTCACTTTTTATAATTATATACGATTATAAAATTATAATCGTATATGATTATAAAATTGCTTGTGTGGCTTGCATTCTATTTCTATTCAGCAGCATTAGCTAGATCCGATCCAAGCTGTTCAAACTGTGGTCCTTAAACCAGCAGCATCAGCCTGGCCGGGAGACTGTGGGGAGCGTGAAATTCTCACCCCAGCTGGGACCCCCGAGTGAGAATCCACATTTTAACATGGTTTGAAAAACACTGGTCTCGACCATTATTGCTCTCAAATATTTTTTTAAAGGAGAGAAAACTTTTATTTAAAGGAAATCTAAAAGCAGAAAGATATTATAAAAATAAGCAATCGTGGGGATGTGCTCCTGTTTGTGAATCGTGACAGGGGGCCTTAGTCCTTTCCCATTGTTTTGTCCACCCTGCATACCTCTACCCTGGACCTGCTCTCTGGAGTAAAACATAGTTTCAAAACCAGGGGTGTGCATTGTTTTCAAAGTCTCTAAGATATATGAAATCTACAGGTGCCCAATATTTCATAATTCAGACTTGCATCCCAGTTTATTAGAAGCAGAATGATGATGACCTGAGCCACAGCTGTGGACATGGTTTCCTGGTATCGCCGTGCACTTGTCGGGTTCAGTGGCTGTCAGACAAGTCCCATCATTACAATGATTAGAGAATCTCACGTTTAAAATGCAGATCCTATTGAATCAGAATTTCCAAGGGTAGTACATTAGCAATCTATTTATTTAAGAGATCCCCTGCTGCATTTAAAAGAATTACAGGAAATTCAGCTACAGTCTTCAAAAGAGCAATATCATCTTTCTCAAGAGATGTTTTTTGACTGGAATTATTCAAATAAGTGCTTCAACTCTATATCTTTAGGTATAAACCCAAGTTTTTGCTTTATACTTCTAATTCTATATTTTCTAAATTTCTACAAAATGTAAGGAGTGCTAACCACTACCTGATATTACCGATTTGAGAATATGCCCACCAAAGCTAAAAGCTTCCCACTCTATTATGAATTGTTTCCTCATAGAAATTACAGCAAGAAATTTATTGCTTCAATTTTTATAAGAGGGTGAGGTGCTTGTGCTTTGTGATGTGTGTGCTTATGTATGTGTGAGGGGGCAGACTTGAGTAGGAGAAATATTTCGTATTGTCCTAACATATTGTTAAAAATTATTTTTTTGTAAAATACAAAGATGCAAAAGCAAAATAAATTTTTGCATTTATTTAGTAAATTAGATTGGTATCCTGTTGTAACTGAAAATGGGTACTTAAAATAGCAGCGGGAAGAAGCAATATTCTGCAAGTAACTTTTCTGGAACACAGAATCATCCACACACTCTGTGGTGGGGACACTTATTTTTCTCCTGTGCAGAGGGAAATTATTTGTCACGCTATTTGTCACCCCACTCTCTGATTTAGGCAAAAGGACCAGAGAGATACTATGAACATTTTATCTCCATTTATGTTTTATGCTTAAAATTGCACCCAGGAGCTGAAGCAGTGACATAGATAAACACAATGGTGGGAAGAAGAAGGATTTTAAAAGTCTCCGTCCTTGAAGTCGGATGTGTTTGGTCAAATGCCCTTGGTGATGTGGTCACGCTGATAGTAGAAAATTCCTAACAGAGGCAAAACTCACAAGAGCCATCTGTGAGGAAGGTAGAGAATCTGTTTTGTCTGCATATTATTTTTTTAAAAGTATTCTGACCCTTGTACAAAGAGTAAGAAAGACTTTATTCAGGACTACTGAGGTAGGTGTCCAAACTATCTTGACGGGGGAGAGGGGCCGAGCTCAGCCACGTGTACAGCAAAGGCAAGTGCAGCCAGGGCAGAGCGGGGCGCCAGTGGTTGGGAAGTTACCAGGAGGAGATATTAAGAGTAGGAGGATTCTCTACAAACCAACTTAAGGGATTCCCACTGAAGACAGGCCAGGGCGATCGGATATCGAGAGTGGAGGAATTTGATCGGATATCAGTGGTGATCCCATATCAAGGGTGGTCAGACATCAAAAGTAAGAGGTTCTCACTAAGCTGAGTTAGTAGAATTCCAGCGAAAACCGAGCTCTGCAGGCCCAGCAAGGGCAGAGACCGAGGTCAGGGAGAGGGGACAAGAGAGCTCAGAGGAGCCTGGCTCATGTGTGGCCCGGGGGGGGAGTCTTTGAAATGTTTACTGTGAAACCCAGCCTGACTGCAGACAAGAGACCCAGGTGACATATTTTAAGGATGGGAGAAAAATATCTGTGCTTGTTTTAGTGACTCAGCAGTTATTTTGAGAAACTCAAAAATGCCTGGGAATTTCAGAGGAAGGTACTACGGTGAGTCATAAGTAAGTACCGGCCCTAGGGGAAGACTGGAAACAAAATGTGGGCCCTTCTGTAAACCCTGGCCTCTCGGCAGACTTCTCTTAGCTTTTTCAAGCACACAACACTTTGCCCAACACTCTCTGGCAGCGGCGCACAAAGCCCAGTGAACAAAGACAGCAGGGCCCCTCCCCGGGTGGCACCTGCACAGTGTGCTCGAGAGCGGACTCGGAGGCACGTCGCCTGCATTATTGCCCTCTCTCCAGAGGACCACAAACGCATTAGTTTGAATTGCCAAATCAGAACTTTATGTGCAGTCATCTCCCCACGGTCTTTAGCATTTTTATGTCATAATCCCACCATGACCCCCCCCACATGCCATTCCATTATTGAAAAATTCTCAACGGATGTCATCGGAAGATGGATGTGGCTGGTCCCTTAGTGTCTCGGCTGGAATCTGAATACTGTTCAGCTTCACTAAAATACCAAGGAAAGAAGAGTCAGCTAGGAAAATAGAAGAGGGGCCAGCAAGGGTGGATTGCTCCTCAATTTCCACAGGGCTCACGGGGTGCACGGTCTTTGCTACTGGAAGATGCATTTTTCTCTCCCACGCGTTGGCCGGGCAGGACTGGGGCAGGTAAGTTGGCGGGAAGGAAATCAAGTCCAGAGGGTGTTTGGTTTCAGAGTAGTGGACCAGCACAGGCAAAATCACAGCCCTACCATGTGTTTGTTCACACAAGAAGCATTGGCGGTGTATCCTGCTGTGGGTGGAGCACCACACTCTGCTGGAGGGACACAGATGCTCTTTCTGGAGCCAGGGGCTCCTGGTGACAGTTACACAACGGGTGGCTACCAACAGAAGAGAGAAAAATCCAGCCCAACATGGCCTGGCAAGGACCCCCAGTGCAGATGCCTTTCAAAAAGGAGACAATGACATGTCCACAGGCGCAGAGCCAGGTGTGGGCAGAGGAGAGCTGTTACGTGGGCCTGGACCCAGGAATAAAGTGGGCAGTTGCAGGATGCAGCAAGAGGGGGGCAGCGTCCAGACAGTGGGGCTGAGGAAATGGGTCACCATCTCATGCCCATGGGGGACCAGGAGCCCCTCTAAAGACCATCTCTGTGTTTTAGAAAAAACCTATCCTAACCTGAGACAGAGGCACAGACTGGTCAGAAGGAACCAGTGTCAGGCAAGCCACTAAGGGGCTTATCATAGTGGACAGGTGGCAGGTCATCTGAGGAGGGAGGTGGCCCTCAGGGCAGCAGGGAGGCCGTGGAGCACGTGGGAGGGAAACTCCTCAGGGAACCGGAGAACCTCAGCACTTAGGGATGACGGGACTGGGGGAGAGAGGAAGGACAGCTCCAGGCTTCGAGCACGGTCCATGGTCAGACACGCATAAGGAACCGGCTCAGAGGACGTGGGGATGGGATCATTCTGGACACAGTGAGAATCAGGTCCGGGGACATACAAAGCAAGGACATAGGATTGGAGATCTAGAACCAGATAATCCCCAGACCCTAAGTATCTTTCATGACGGGAGAGCCCGGGAGAGCTCAGAACCGAAGGAGGGAGAGCATCCAAGGACGGGACCTGGGGACTCGCACAAGAGCAGCTGGAGGGCAGGGGAGGCAGGAAGCGGCTCTGCAGGCAGCCCTGGGGCGCAGCAGATGGGGCGGTGTCCCCGGTGACAAGGGGGCGAGGGGGGGGGAGGGGGAGAATGAACCTGGGGCACAGGCACCCCTTGCAGAAGGCCAGCAGCAAAGGAAGCAGGGAGGGAGCAGCGGTGAAGAGAAACCAAAAACAAGGAATAAAAAAGCGTTTGTCCTTTTAAGATGGTTACACTTGAGCACAATCTGAGACTGAGAAGAAGGATCCGCGGGGAAAGAGGAACGGAAGGCATCAAAAAGGGACAGTCAAGCTTGTAAATACGAAAGAAAACAACCCTTTCTTCTCGCCTGGTTCTGTTCAAGACCGAAAGTTTAAGATATTTTAAATTTTGCTTTGTCCTCTAGGACCTCCTCAGTATTGGAGAAAAAAAACCCAAAAAACAAAAATCTAGTGTTTGAGGTTGAAAGTTAGTCCACATGCTGCAGTTGGACGAGGGCGTGAGCCAAGCCCCAGGCTGGTTTAGGAGCATCTCGCCGGCTGTTGGCGGGAAAGTGCACGTCACTGGGGAGCTCCACCGATGGGGAACGGTAGTCCTGTGCAGCGGCCAAAAGTGGGGACGCTTGAGCCCTACATTTGACGCCTGTCTACATGTCTCTACACGTCTTCTTTGTGATGTTGGATAAAGCCTCTCCATGCCTCAGTTTCCTCATCTGTAAAGCATACTTTGGGGGCAAAGTATTTATGATAGTAGATTTATGCCCCCAAGGCATTATCGTATGGGTTCAGGGATAAATTTATGCATCCAACATTGTGATAGTTTTATCTAAGTGTTAACTAGTTGCTGTTAAGGCATGTCTTGCGTTCATTACGTCTGAGTTTTCACTTTACTGGGGGCCCATTTATTTACTATCCACTTATGTGATAGATGGTTTCCTTTTACATTTCATTGTTTCCCTAAACAAGCCTGGGTAGCTCTTGTCAGTTATCAGACGTTATTGTGGCATATATTGCCACCAAGTGTTACAACAGAAATGCATTTTTAATTAGTTTACAGAAATCTTCCTCTGTACGTATAGGTAGTGCTTCGCTTCAAGGTAAACATTCCAGGGTGAAACCTTAAAATTACAGAAGAATTCAGTTGGTGATTATACACAATATTAAAGGACCTTTCACTGTGCAAAACCATCCCATGTTCCTTGGGGCTGACGGAGTTAGAGATCATGACACAGGTGACATAGGACTGAGGAGACCCACTGTCCCTTGAAGATGGATCAGAGGGTAAGAAAGAGCGTTGCAGAAATGATGCTGAATGTCCTGAGAAAGTGTGAACCGACTCAGGAAAATTAGTGCCTATTCAATACTAAATTGAGTTTTACTTTATTTGATTTTTAAAAATCTTTCTGAGTTTGCTTTGGCCAAAACTTCAAAGCTCTTTGTAAGAGAAATAATGGTGGGAGAACTAAACTTGGGGAGGCTGTGAGTCAGGGGGGTGCTGCTGCTCAGGGACGTGTCTGTCAGGGAAATATATTTCATATGACGGTTTCAGACCTAGTGACATTTTATCCTGGCAGAGATTAGAGTGAGACCCTCAACATCTGAGTTGGACTTTAATACACTTTAAGCCAGACGACACCCCTGGCTCTCTTTGTACAGTGAATGTGTTAAGCCTTAAGAAGTTGCTTCACTTTCCCAGGATTAAATTCAATTTGAGCATCGGTCCTTAAGTGACATTTCATCAGAATGCTCCTTTGTTCCCACTGAGAGCACGTGCACTGGGCCTCGCCCAGTCATTGACCAAATTTACTTGTGTGCAGCGTCCCAGGCGTCCGTGGGAAAAACCTCCCAGCCTCAGTGGGACTGGCTGTGCGGGGGCCCCTCTTTGCTTTCCTTAGCCCTGGGAGGCTCATGTCGGGCTCCCCCTACACCCACAGGACTGCTCCAGCCGCGGACTCCCCAGGGCCACATCGGAACCCTCTGTGCCAGCCCACAGGCTCTGCCCACTCCGCGCCTCTCTTGAGAGGGTTTGCACAGCCCTCCTCAGTCTGTCTCCTTACCGGACTGTTTATTGATCATTTGGAAAGATCTCCACTTGCTGGCCTTCCTGTTCTTCCCGCCGCATCTGAGCATGCTCACCCCTTTGGCCCCTTCCTGTTTGGCACACCTGGGATGGGTTTCAGCCGCGCTTGGCCGCTCTGCTCTTCCCCGACTTCCTTCCACTTCGCCACTTACGTCCACTGCGGGCCTTTCAGATTGACAGTGACGCAGGGGTGACTGTTCCACCTGCAGCCGATCCTCTTTTCTTTTATTTTCTCTTAATTCTCTTCTCTTTTATGTTGACTTTTGTTTGTTTCTTCCAATTATGATTGTATTTGCAATGGCCTGGAATCTTCTAAGGTGTTTTTGATGTTGTTGTTTTTTCCTTTTTGCAGAAATGGCTGATGTCCATTTAAAATTATCTCAGGAATAGTGTGTCCTTCTGCAATTCACAGAGTTTTTTTGGCCTAATCAATGGATGTAATTAAAAAGCCACATGAACAAGGCTTTGGCCTTGTTAAAGCTTTTCATTCTAAAAGAAGCAGAAAAAAATGTACATTTTCTAAGAGTTCTAATGCACAGTTACTAAATATCATCAGACTATCCTCATGCCCTGACTTTCTATTCAAACCATCCTGCTGCATCAGCCAAAATATTTCTAACAACCTTCCCATGCTGCACGACTTCACCTCCTACTAATAAACCACTGTCTCATCTTAGGGAAGTTCTGATTCTTCTTTGCTATAACTCTGCATATGTGAAACTCTAGCTTGTAAAATAAATTTTAACCCAGACGTTCAGTTACTGGTGGGCGTAGATTAACAATAGATAATATTACTATAAACACAACTACTGACCTCTTCTTATGGTTATTATTTTATTGCCATTTAAGTATGGCTATGTGCATGTAAATTAAGTGAAGTGATAACATGTTGGCACAATGTCTAATGCCTCAAACAAATTTTTCAGAGAGCATTAATGCATTGTTTAGAGGCAGGAATATTTTACATAAATTTTGAGTAGTGAAGGTTTAAATATGCTCATTCCACACATTGAACCAAGCTTTGTCTGTGGGCCTGGGTCTGCCCTGAGTGGAAGACACCATAACTTATGGCCCTACCCCTGGGGCCTTAGACACTGCTGGGGAAAGTGAACATGTGAAAATACAATTGTTATATAACGTTAAAAGGTATTGGAAGGAAGATGAACAGAGGTCTCAGGGAATCCAAGGAAGAAAAAACTAAGGACTCATTTTGCACCCATGACAAACAGCTGCATGAAAAGACAATGTTTTCCCCTAAAAAATAGGGAAACCTGAGAAAACTGTGCCCAGGGCCACGGCTCTCACCAGTGAAGACTGCTTTGTAGTGAGACATCCACTGTTTGGTCCCCACCTGCTCCCCAAAGCCCTTAGACATGCAGCGTAATTTCAGCACAATGGTTTGAACTGAGTTAAATTTGATGTGTGGGTCTGCGCCAGGGGTCATCCAGGCATGTAAAAGAGTAGGTGAGTAGTCTTTGTCAGGGTTGCCAGCCCCTCCATGTGCCTCTGGCTGCAGCCCAGCCCCAAGCCCTGCCCGTCCTCTGTGGACCCAGGCCTGGCCTCCTCCCATCACTCCCAAGCTGCAGGAGGACTGGAGTCCAACAGGCCCCAAGGAAGGAAAGCCACATGCCTGGCTTTCTGGGGCACCTGGGCAAGAAAGGCGGTGCCCAGGCTTTGCTGCTGCCCCTGGGCTGAGGTGGACATGGGCTGGCCGGGCCGTGGAGTGTGTCCTATCTTCTCGATGTGCAAGGACCACCACCATCTGTCGCAACCTCACCCCCACCCTCCTTGTGCCCCTTCATGAGCTCTGGGAGTGATTCAAATCCAGCGGGCTCTTTCCAACCCTGTTGCTCCTCCTCACCAACTTCTCTGCCCTAAGGATGCTCTTTCTCTGTCTCTCCTTGTCCCTGGGGATCCCAACATTTCGATACACAGACACAGAGAGGATGGCCTACCAGCTCCCCCACGACTGGCTGGGAAATCCTCCTCCTGGGACGGGTGGTGACCTTCAGGACGACGCTGATGAAAACACAGGTGGCGCGTCAGCAGGACGGGACCTTGAGAGCCGGGCCAGCTGCGTCCTTGGGGCGGGGGAAAGTGTGGTGAGTGCGGGGCAGGAGGGCGGTCCTGTGACCCAGGTCTTAACAGAAATCACAGAAAGACCAAGACACCATAGAAGTACGGGGAAGAGAGGCTAGATTGCAGAGGGTTAATGAAGAATGTGTGGTTACTAAATAGTAGAAATGAAAAAACAAAAACCCCTGAAGTTTCAGGAGGCGAGTGTCTCCATAACAGGTTGATATTGTTATTTAAATCGCTGGCTCAATCTCTTCTCAGAGCATAAGGAGTCTTTGGGGAAATGTTTTCAACAGCCCCTTGGGGAAGAAGATGTTGTTCTCGGGCCACGCGAGTCAGCGAAGCCCGGGCCGCAGCAGAGCTGGGGGAGGGAGAAGACGGGAAACAGGAGCGCAGGGGGGGAGGGGGGCGGAGGGGGGGGAGGGGAGGGAGAGGGGGGGGGGGAGGGAGGGGAGGGGGGGGGGAGAGGAGCGGGGAGGGGAGAGGGCAGAGGAGGGAGAGGGAGGAGGCGGGGAGAGGCGAGGGGAGGGAGGGGGGGAAGGAGGGAGGGGGAGGGAGGGGAGGAGGAGGGGAGGGGAGAGCGGAGGAGGGGGGGGAGGGCGGGAGGAGGAGGGGAGGAGGGGGGAGAGGCGAGGGGAGGGGGGGGGGGAGAGGCGAGGGAGGGGGGAGGGGGGAAGGGGGAGGGGAGCGGGGGAGGGGGAGGAGGGGGGAAGGAGGAGGGGAGGAGGGAGGGGGGAGGGGAGCGGAGAGGGGGGGAGGCGGAGGGGAGGGGGAGGAGGGGAGGCGGGAGGGGGGAGCCAGCCACGGGAGCCAAACCACTGGGGCCTCATCGCTGAAGGGCGGTTCACGGGTTCACGCCCTTAGTGCAATTTTGAAGCTTTGCTAACAGATACACCTTTTCGTTTTTCTGTAACCTCCCACCGTGCCATGAACGTCCGCTACATCGACACGTTCTTAGAGTGTGTGTCGCATCGTGTTCGCCAACGGGGGAAGCGGCTGCGCGTCGCCCCAGGAGCGAGACGCAGAAGAAAGACACCTGCGTAGAAGCGAAAGTGCAGATGCAGATACGAACCTGGCAAAACCCCAGAATGCCACGGAGTAGAATAGGATTTGTGACAAGCCAACGCCTGGACCCTTATGGGAAAGACACCTGTGGGGTGAACAGACTGGCCTGACGTGGGCGCGTGTAGTTGCAACTAAGACCAGCATGGCATTTAGCATTCTTGAAAGCGCGTTTTCACAAAGCAGTGTGATCTCATCGAGTTCCCATTGTCACACGGTAAGTTAGGAGCAGTTATTGTTGTCATATGACAGAAGAAGAAATTGAAGTTTAGAGAATTAAATAACTAGAGAATTTAGAGAACTAAAGGTCACAGAATGACTGAATAGAGAAGCTGGGTCTCAAAAGAGTGCCTAAAGCCTTCTCAGGGAAAACAAATAGGAGAAGAGGGAAGTTACTGGAGAGGCTGCTGTGGTTTGAATATTTATCCCTTTCAAAACTCATGTTGAAGTTGAATTGCCAGTGTCAGCAGCGGTCTCGGGAGCTGGGGCCTTTAAGACATCACTGGGCCGTGAGGGTGCCTCCCCCACAGGTGAGTTTAGTTCCTTTAAAAAGGTCTTTAGGGAATGAGTGTTCTCTCTTCCTCTTCTGCCTTCCAGCAAGGTATGACTCAACAAGAAGGCCCTTGCCAGACACCACCTCCTCAACCTTGGACTTCCCAGCCTCCAGAACTGTGAGAATTAACTTTCTGTTCATTATAAATTACCCAGTCTTGGTATTCTGTTATAGCAGCACAAAAAGGACCAAGATAGAGGGCAACAAGGATTAGGGCCAGGACTGACTCTCACTGCAAAGTGGTACCTTCAGATTGACGGGACTTGAAGATGGCCTCGTGGAAAGGGTCGCTGACTAAGTGGACCAAACCTGGTTACCCTTGGGCCTTTCCAAAGACTACATTTTAAAAAAATCTAGTCCTGTATGAGAGACAAGAAGGTCACAAGGGGATCATCCTCGGGAGGGTGAGTCATTGGGCACCTCGGAGCCAGGTGTCTGCGTCCTGCTGCATCAGGGTCACAGCGCCACTAGGAGGGAGGTGAGTAGTTCCAAATGCAGTGTGAAGGATGTTAGCTTTTGAACATTTAATTAGAGAAGCTGCCACTTCCTCTCAAAAGGCTGTGGGTGGTCCTACAGCTGCCCCATGAAGCTACATCTACAGATGCTTGCATCTTGCCCCTACTCAGCGTTGGTTTCTAATCACCATGTCCCTAAAAAGATATGATAATCCCAGCTTCTGGCAAAAATCCAGATTTAGTTCTCAAAGTCCCAAGTGACTTAAAGTAATTTAGCCTCACAGAAACCCACCAATGTTGTAAAGGCAGATGGCACCCACCCCCTTCGATGGAAGAAACTTCCTCAGGTTTGGAAGTCTAATCCAGTTCCAACGACACTTTTTCCATGAAAAGTTCCTTAATCCCCTTCCCCAGTTTAAAATAATATTTCCTTCTGTATTCACATTATTTTGTTCCTCTCGTCTGCACATTGCCTTTCCATGTGCTGTCGTATTTCCTATACTACAGTGTAAGTTCTGAGGACAAGTGCTTCTATCTTCATAACACTCCATTTGTAGCACGTAGTAGGATTTGGTAAATTCTTGCTTAATTGAAAGTCTAAATCTTTGGAGGAGACAGATGAACAGTGCTGAGAAAGAAATATGCTGGGTTCACAGCCGTGGAAATATTTTAAAAAGGAGACTTGAGAGCTTAAATAAATAGACTCTAATTTAATAATTGCTTAAGAATTTCTTAATTTGTTTCCCTCTGTATTTCTTAGGAAAGTTAAAGGTTGCTGCAAGCAATTAATAAACAAATTGTTTCTTGATCTCTGACCATGGCTATTTGAACATCTGAAACTTTAATCAAGCCATGGGTGCTTTTTTTGTTTTTGTTTTCCCATCAATAGTTGTAACTTCCTAAGGAGCCTTCGGGCAGTTTCTAGCCCACTACTCAATTTTAACTTCCAGAATATTATGAGAGAAGCCTGTGGTCACATGAGGGATCTACCCAATCTAAAAAGCTTCGACATCTGGCCATAGTCACATGCTGGGTTAATCCAATTATATGGAAATGGTAGTTTTTAAAGAAAACAAAACTCATGCTGAGTTTTGGCAGAAAACTTAGTGGAGTAGATGAGAGCTCCTTTTCAGAAATCACTGGTCCTGGTCATGTAAGTAATTGAGTTTAAATAAACTGGTGTTTCGAGGTGAACAGGTCAGTTGGCACGAGTTGCTGTTTTACACAGGTTCTCCGTGTAATTGGGGAAGGTGCGGCCCCTCTGAGAACAGGCAGGCCAGCCCTTTAAGGTACCTTTTCTGTTCTGACTCTCCTTCAAATGCGTGAGTGTTATTATTTTGAAGCCAAGTTCTGACTTATTCTTATTTGATTTAGCTACATAGAGACAGTATTATCTGTATCACAAAGTCGTCTTAGGTCAGGAGGGATTTTATCAGCATCAAACAAAATTACCTCTGGTAAATTTGCAACTACTAATCCAATAAGCAAGTAGGAATGACCATCAAATTAAAGTTTCTGGGAGGAGCTGAAAGGCCCTTTGTTTCCCCCTACTCTGTTTCTTTAGTTCTATCTGTCATCTGCAGCATTGTATATTTTCATAAGGGAAGATGTTCTTACTAATATAAACACTGAATCAACAATTAGTTTTTAATACACATTTTATTTGAGACTTGTTTGTAGACTCACAGAAAAATTGCAAAGATGGTATGGATATTTCCCACATGTCCAAACCTACATTCCTCTATAATTAACATCCCACCTTCATATGCTACATTTGCCACAATTAAATGACCAATACTGACACGTTATTATTAACTGAAGTCCACAGTTTATACCCATATCCTTAGTTTTTTCCAAGCACACTTCTCCTGTTCCAGGACTCGTCCAGGGTCCCACAGTACCTTTAGTCCTCATGTCTTCTCAGCCTCCTCTTGGTTGTCACAATTTTTCAAGTTTTCCTTGTTTTGGATGACCTTGGCAGTTTTGAGGAGTACAGGTCAAGTATTTTAAAGAATGTCCCTCAGTTGAGATTTGTCTGATGTTTTCCTCATGATTAGGCTGGCAGTATGGGTTTTTCACAAGAACAAGTGCCATTCTCCTCACTTCACACCAAGGGCACCACTGTTGACATTGACCCTGATCACGAGGCTGAGGTCCTGTTTGTCAATTTTCTCCACTGTCACTCTCTCCACGCCTTTGCTTGCAGTATTCTTTGGAAGAAAGTTGCTATATGCAGCCCATACTTAAGGAACGGGGAGTCACGCTCTAATTCCTTGAAGGTGAAGTATCTGTATAAATTATTCGGAATTCTTCTGCATGGATTTGCCTATTCCCTCATTTATTTCTTTATTCAATCAATCGTTTACATCTGTTTGGGATCATGGATATTCATTTTATACTTTGGGATATTCTTTATTTTGTGGACCTCAAACAAAATGGCTCTGGCCACTGTTCCTTCAATTAGCTCCAGTGTCCCTCTGACATACCTCCGTATTGCATGTGTGTACATGTGTGCATGTGAGCACTGTGCACTTCTTGACTTTCTGGAACTACACGATGCTCAGGGCTCATCGTGAATATATCCTCCCACAGTCAAAAAGTAAGTAAACCTTTTCTCCAAGGAGTCCTTGTTCCTTTTATTGCAGAATGGTATTAGTAAGCGAGACTTAGGTGCTAGGTATGCTTGTTGCTTCTGGAGGGACATCAGCTGTCTCAGCTGATGCAGTGAAGAAATAGGTGTACGTACACTCACCCATGTACATGTCTAGTAATGTCTCCATGCATGCTTGTTTATATCTATGTTAAGCTGAACATGAACTCACAGGGATGTCTCCAACGCTAGTCCACTACTAGACAGATTATTCACCCTTTCTATTTGTGCCCTTCTATCAGTGGGAAGTCTGGGCTCTTGACTTGCCATCCATTTACACGACTGGTCATTTCCAGTGTCCACGCATAGTATTTTCAGAATTGTTAACCTGTACTCATGTGGGAAATGTTATCAACTACAATACAATGCCTGTGTTCAGGTTTGTCTGTTTGTTTTTCAATTAGTCTTACAATGTCCACTTATTCAGAAAGTCACTTAGGTCAACACCTTCATCCCCACCCATGTCAGTGAAGTTGCTCCATACATTTGTAATGCAGTTAGATTATTCTGTCACATTCTTATTTCCACGCTAGGATTTCCTCACTCCTAAATGATTATTTTTAATTTGCATACATTAAGGTTTCCTTGTGTTGTAACATTCACAAATGCCTAATGTCATATACCTACTATTACAGTGTGATACAGAATATGTATTATATCCATGAAAAACCTCTGGTGTCCCCCCATTCAACCCTTCCACCTCTTGTGCCCCTGACAATCGTGGCTCTGTTTACCATCCCTAATCTCTATAATTTGCTTTTTTCAGAATGTCATATAAATGAAATCATACTGTATGTAGAATTTTCAGACTTCCTCTTTCACTAACATACATGAGTTTCAAAATCATCCATGTTTTTGCATGGCTTGATAGCTTATTTTTATTACTGAATAACATTTCATTTTTTGTATGTACCACAATTCATTTGCTCATTCACTGTTAAAGAACAGACATCGTATTGGTTCCAGTTGTTAACAATTATTTTTAAAAAGCTGCTATAACATTCAAATGCAGGCATTTGTGTGAATATAAGTTTCAAATTGGTTGGGTAAATACCTAGGCATGTGATCATGTGTTTTGCAAATATTTCACCCAGTCTGTGGCTTCTCTTTTCATTCTCATAACCGTGTCTTTTACAGAGAAGAAGGTTTTAATTTAACAAAGTCAAACTTACTTTTTCTTTCATGAATGATGCCTTTAGTTTTTGTCTAAAACTCATGACCAAGCTTCTGGTCATACAAATTCTCTCATTTATTTTTTCTAAAAGTGATATATTTTTACATTTTACATTTAAGTTTATAATCCATTTTGAGTTAATTTTTGTGAGAGGTATAGTGTAGGTTCATTTTTTGCATATAGATGTCCAATTGTTCCACCATTTATAGCAAAGGCTATCGTTTCTCCTTTGTGCCTGTATTAAAGAGCCTGTATTAAAGATCAGTTGAATATATTTGTGTGGGTCCAGAACGTAGCTCTCTCCTGTGTTCCATCAACCTATTTGTCTGGTCTTCCACCAACACAAAGCTGCCTTGATTACTGTTGCTTTATAGCAAGCCTTGAGATCAGACGGCGGGAGCCAAGTGAGTCCTCCAGATTTTTTTGTTTCTTAGGTATTGTGTTGGCTATTTCAGGTTTATAAACTTTATATGAGTTTGTTTATATCTGCAAAGTAGCTTGCTGGGCATTTTACTGGAACTGCATTGAAATTGAATCTACAGATTAATTAAGTTGGGAAGAATTGATGCTTTAACAAGATTGACTCTTCCTATTTATGAACACAGAACAGCTCCCCCTTTGTTTAGATTTTCTTTGTTTTATTTCTTCAGTGTTTTGTAATCTTTCACATGCATATTTTTGTAGTTTCATATTTTTGGTGCTATCATAAATGCTATTGATTTTTAATTTAAAATTCTAATTGTCCACTGTTGATATATAGGAAAACAATGAACTTTTGTATATTGACTTTGCAACCTTGCTATACTTGCCTATTAGTTCTGAGAGATTTTGTAGATTTTTGAGATTTTACACATAGATAATCATGTTACCTGCAAATGAAATATTTTTTCCTTTCACATTTGTGTGTGTATATATATAATTATGTATGTTTGTATTTTTTTAACTAATTGCACTAGCTACAACTTCAGTACATAGAAATGGTGAGAGAGAACATCCTTGCCTTATTCCCGACAATTAGGATGTTGTCCAGTTGCTTACCATTAAGTATGAGGCTAGCTGTAGGTTTGTGTGTGTGTGTGTGTGTGTGTATGCATGTCCTTTATCAAGTTGAGAAAGTTCCCCTCTACTCTCAGTGTGCTGAGAATTTATATTTTGAATGTTTGTTGGATGTTGCCAAAAGCTTGTCCTACATCAATTGATATGATCATGACGTTTTGCTTCTTTAGCTTATTGATTTGGGGGATTATACTAATTGATTTTTGAATGTTGAATCAGGCTTGTATACCTAGAATAAATCCGACTGTTTGTAACGTATAATCCTTTTTATACATTGTTGGATTATATTTACCAATATTTTATCATGGATTATGCATTTATGGTCATGAGAGATATTGGTCTATAATATTTTTAATGGATAAAACTTGCCCCATAAAATGAGTTAGGAAGTGTTCTCTCTATTTGTATTTTATGGAAGAGACTGTGGAAATGTGGTACTATTTCTTCTTTTAATGTTTGGTAGAACTCTCCACAAAATCATTTAAGCCTCATGCTTCCTTATTTTGAGGATTATTAATTATTGATTGAATAAGTTTAATAGATATTAATACATATCTCTTTTATCTACTGTTCCTATAGATATGGGACTATGTGACAATTCAAGTCCTATAACTTCTCATGTGAGGTTTGGTATTTCCTTCAAGGAATTTGCCCACTTCATCTAAATTATCAAATGTGTGGGCCTGCAGTAATTCTTGGTATTCCTTTGTTATTCTTTTAATGTCCATGGTATGAATAGTGGTGACCACATTTACATTTCTGATATTGGTAATGTTTTGATTCTGTTTTCTTTTTTCTTGGTTATGCTGATCAGGTTTATAAACTTTATTATCTTTTCAAGAAATTTTTAGACTTTATTGATTTTCTCTTTTGTTTTTCTGTTTTCAATTTCCTTGATTTCTGCTTTAATTTTTATGATTTCTGCTTGTTTTATCATAATTTTTATGATTATTCTGCTTGCTTTGGGCTAAAAAATCTCTTATTTCTCTAGATTCCAAAGGTGAAAGCTTGGATATTGATTTAGGTCTTTCTTCTTTCTTAGCTTATTCAGTGCTGTTAATTCCTCTCTCAGCACTGCCATTGCTTTGCCCACACACTTCAGTTATCTGTGTTTTCATAATCCTTTAGTTCAAAGTCTGTTTTAAATTTCTGTTGAGACTTCTTATTTGACCCACAAGTTATTTATTTATTCATTTATCTATTTATTATTCTTTTCTTTTATTTACCAGTTTTCATGAAAATGAATTTCTTCTTTAACATGCTCCAATGGTAACCTATTAGTGTTTTTAAATATCATTTTGAATTTATAGATTCAAATACATTAATATGTGAGAGCCAGGTTGGAGACCTAGGAAAGCCGGTGCTGTAATGCAGTGTGAGTCGAAGGTCTGAGGGCCGGGGAGTAGATGGTGTAACTCTCCACCTGAGCCCAAGGGCCTGAGCACCCGGAGCTCTGATGTCCAAGGGCAGGAGAAGATGGGTGGTGGAGGTCCCGGCTCTAGAAGAGAGAAAATTTGCTCTTCCTTTGCCTTTTTGTTCTCTCTCAGACCTCAAATGGACTGGATGATACAGGTGGGTGGGAAGAGGTCTTCTTCACTCATTCCTCTGACTCGAGTTCTAGTCTCTTCCAGAGACACCCTCACAGACACACCCATTGGCCATTTACATAATGTGCTCCTTAATTTCCAAATAACTGGGGATTTCCAACCCTTTTTCTATTACTGGTTTCAAGTTTGATCCTACCGTAATCTGAGAACACACTTTGTGTGCTATATAGTATTTTAAATTTGCTTATGTGTGCTTTATGGCACATAATGTAGTTTATCATGGTGAGTGGTCCGTGCTCGCTTGAGAAGCAATTGTATCCTGCTGTTGTTGGAGAGATCATGCTGTAAAAGTCAATTAGATCAAGTGGATTAATAGTGTTGTTTAGGTCATTTATATTCTTACTAGTTTTCTGTTTATTTGATCTATCAATTTCTGGCAGAGGGGTATTAAGAGTTCAAGAATAAATGTTGTTACATCTTTTTCTCCTTTCAGTTTGATTTGTTTTTGCTTCACATATCTTGATGTCCTGCCATTAGGTATATACAGATTTAGAAATGTATACCTTCTTGGAGAATTGAACACTTTGTCATTATGCAACACACCTGTGTATCCTTGTTAAATTCCCTTGTTCTGAAGTCTTCTTTATCTGAAATTAATATACCCACTCCAACGTTCTTTTTGATTAGTGTTAGACTGATAAATCTTTCTCCATTCCTTTACTTTTAACATCTATGTTTTTATATTTAAAGATGCCTTGTATGGACAAAACATAGGGGTTTTATTTACTTTTGAAATCTATTCTGACAGTCTCTGTTTTTTAATTTATCTATTTAGGCCATTCACATTTAGTGCATTAACTGCCATGTGAGTTGTATTTAACTCACGCTAGTTTTGAGCCCAGGGCCTCATGACGCATATGTAACTCACACGTCTCTTTACCCTGGGAGCCACGTGGTGCACAGGCAATTCACGCTGCCATGCTGTAGCATACATGTTACATGATGGGTGGTCACCTGGGCAAAAGCATACAGTTGGTTCATGAAAATCTCACTTGTTTTAGTGTTCTTATTGTTACAATTAATACTGTTAATTTAATTCTAAAAATGTGGATTAAAAGAATAGAAGTCAATAAATTTCATTTTTCTACTTATGTTTACCTTTAAATTATACTTAAGCCTGACAAGTGAAGAAAAACACTTTACCCTTATGAACCATATTTCAAGTTTTCACATTACTTTTTACATTACTGATTTTCAAATTTTTATATTACTTTTTTATTGAAAAACAGAGAAAACAATAAAAATAACAAATTTTTCATTAAATTAGAAAGGATCGTTTTGTTTTCGAAGTTTTTATTCTATTTTCATAATAAAACACCATGGCCCCAAGGAAAAAAAAATTTTTTTCTAGTGTGACAGTCAATGTGGTAAAATGATAGCTGGGTTAATTTCTACCACTTTTGTAATTATTTTCACTGGTTACATTCATTATTTGCTTCTCTGTTCCCCCTCTTTTTATACCTTCTCTAGTTTTAACTGAAAATTTTTATGATTCTGTTTTTTTTTCTTTTCTTATATCAATTATACTTCTTTTTAAAAACCCCTTTAGTGGTTGACCTAGAGTTCCAATATGCGTTTTTAAGTACCCTAAGCCCACCCTCGAGTAACAACGTACCACTCACCACACGGTCCGGCACCTTGTCACACGTGCTCCCGAGTCCTCCCTCGCGTCACCTGTGAGACGACTGTCCATTTCTCACCCATGCGCTAGAGTTACTATTATCACTTCAAATAAACAGTTTGCTTTAGGTAAATTAAGAATAACAAAAATAAGAGAAGTTGTTTTACCTCCATTTATCCCTTCTCCGGTGCTCTTCTTCGCTCTGTGCAGATCCAAGTTTCCGACTTTCATCGTTTTCTTTCTTCCTGAGGAACTTCTCCTAACGCTTCCCAAAGGGCACGTCTACTGGCAGCAGATGTCCTCAGGTCTCGCTTGTTTGAGAAAGGCTTTATGTGGCCTTCACTCTGAAGGCCGATCTCCCTGAATGTAGATTTTTAGGTTGGTGGTTTTCTGTTTCAACACTGAAGTTTCATCCCACTCCCTCCTTGTGTTCGTGGTTCCTGATGAGAAGTGTGCTGTAATTCCGACCGGAGTTTTGCTATATGTAGAGTGTTTTTATCCTCTGGCTTCTTTCAGGGTTTCTCTTTGTATTTGATTTTCTGCAGTTTAATATGTGATTAGGTATATATGTTTGAGTGTGTTTATTCATTTTGCTTGGTGTTCTTTGAGCTCTAAATGTGGATTTTGTGTCTGTCTCTACTTATAGGAAGTTTTCGGCCTTTATTACTTCAAATATGTCTTTGGTCCCATTCTGTCTTACTTCTCCTTCTGGTGTCCCATGTGTGCACGTGAGTGTGTGCGTGTGTGTACTTTTTGAAACTATTCCATGTTCCTGAATGTTCTGTCCTATTTATTTCTTCATTCTTTTTTCTCCTACAGTCATGTTTGGGAAGTTTCTATTGACCTATTATCAAGGTTATTTGTTCTTTTGTTGGCTGTGTTGAGTTTAGTGATCAGCTCATTGAAGGCATTCTTTCATTGTTGTGACTTCTCCAAAAGTCTTGTGGGTTTGTATGGTTTTGATTTTTAGCATTTTTTATTCTTTCCTAGACTTTCCATCTCTCTGCTTACATTACCCATCTGTTCTTGCATATTGTCTACGATTTCATTAAATCCCTTAGCGTATTAATCATAGTCATCTTAAATTCCCTGTTTGATATTTGTAATATTTGTGTCATACATGAATCTGGCTTTCTTCCTCTCTTCAGAATTCCTTTTATTTTCTTTCTTGCCTTTTGTCATGTCTTGTAATTTTTGGTTGAAAGCTAAACATGCTGTGTTTGACATTACAAAGAGCTACTGGTACAAGCATTTGGCTTTAGTGGCTTGTATGTCAGGTAGGCAGATCTCACCTGTCACTCTCCATATGTGCCTGTGTCTCCAGATTTAAGGGAGACAGTTTGCTCTGCAAACTCAGTTATCTTTTAGGTCAAAGAAAGTCATTGATTTTTTATTTGTCCATCTTTTTCTTGTTGTAGGAACAGAAATGATACCTTTCATGTTCTTTGTATGTTGAAACTAAAATTGAAAGTTCAGTAACCAGATTTTTATCCTATTACATAAACAACAATTAAAAAATCTCTGTGCTTCATCACAGAAGAAAATCCACGTCACAAAATCCACGTTTAGAGCTCAGAGAACACCAAGATATAGGTAAACAGACACTTTACTCCATGTCTACCATAGGTATAAATCAGTACAGATTTTTGAATGAAATTAGCTATAATATTTTTAATTCTAGTAAAATATTTGATCCAATATGTAACTGTTTCCCATAAAAATCAATGCAAATATATAAAGGTAAATATATAAGAATGTATACTGCTTCAAAAGATTAAAATAATAATAATAGTAGTAACTTGTAATACTCTAGAAAAAACCAAAATGGCCGCTAATGGTTGAATAACTGATGGAACATCTGTACTGTGGTAAGTTGCAAAAGGGGCCTCAATTTTTTAACCCTCTTGTGTCCTTTCCCTTTGCCGTGTAACTGTGCTGCCCTCTCTCTCTGTCTCTGGGATCAGCTGTGAGACTGTTTTGGTGACTAATGATACAGAATACTTGCCTATTTGTTCTGGAGCCTCTGCAGTCACAGTAAGAACATGCCCAGGCTAACCTACTGGAGGAGGAGAGATACACAGCAGAAGAGGTCACCCCACATCCCCAGCCTGAGCCTCTTAGATCAGCTGGCAGCCAGATGACCCCCTAGACATGTAAGCAAGCCCACAGGGCTGCCTAGGCAATTACCCCAGGTATATGCACAAGAAACATTTATTTTCGTATGCCCCAGAAGTTGTTTGGTTGTTTATTCCACAGCATTATTACAGCAATAGACAGCTAATACCACATGCCTATTTTTAAAAAGTAATGTATCTATGAACCTAGAAAGAAACATTACATATTGTCAAAATTTTAAAAGACAAGTTGTAGAGATATATATGTTTCCTATATGTTTGCACACATAATCATAAGAACATGGCATTGGGTGTGTGGGATATGATCCAGACATGAATGGAAATGCATAGCCCTTCCAGTGATCTGGAAAAGGAAAGGATAAATAAGTAGAGATTGTTAATTTTCCTTTATGCTTCTTTAGATTGTTCCACTATCCCTGCAAATATAACTTTTTCTTAAATTTATAAAATTCTAATAGAAAAAAATTAGCTTGCTTTATTTTTTTTAATTTTAAAAAGTACATTCTGAAAATACTTTAATTTTTTCCTCTCTTTTTTCTTGTAAAGTGTAGAGGTTAGCAGTTTTCCTGTGGATTGCCTCTCAGTTTTTAATACCCAATATCTCATAATGTACATATTTTTCAATAAAATGTTTTTTGGCCAATGATAATATAGAAAAATTTTATAATGACATCCCCAAATTTCAATAAATATTTTTAACAAAATGAAGTGCCAGAAAACTATTGAGTTACTTTCTAAATACAATTAGTCATTCATCAAAATCACATTTAGCCCTTTTGAAAAATGCCCCAACATCACTGAAGTGGGACCATTCTCAGATGCTCTGGTGCCCAGAGCCCGCACATTGGCCTCCTCAGTGGGAATTGTTCTCTGCCCTGGTGTGTCTATACTGGCTGCTTTCCCACTGTGCTATTTGTGGTTAGATCTTACTGTTGCCTAGTTCTTGTTGGGGAAAATGGTGATACAATTGTTGAATGAGGAGCAAAGTGAGTAAGATAATTGATTATCATAAAAAGGAAGATATCACTGCAAACAAGTAACTGTCAACAACCATAGTAATTGGACACCATGGAGCAGTGTTGTGAGATTTTACATCCAAATGTGATAGTTTAATTGTGTGTCTGTTATGTTTTATAATATTAGCTGTAAGTTTTGGACTGATATATTGTATGCTATAATTTTTTCTATGTACAATATTTGGAAATAGGTACCGACTTAGCATTAAGCAGAATGATTGTTAGGAGTGGATTCCTGATAGTAAGTGCAGGAGCTGGGGGTGGGGGTCCCGTATATAGTTTTCTTAAAAACTACACTTAAAAGTTAAGGTGAATTCAGGGCCATGACTGGCCCATAAGCCTCTTCTCTGTGGAAGGGGAAGAGTCACAGAACTGTGCTTGGGTTCACAGCTTGGCGAAGGGGCTGGAGGTGGAATTGTCCCCCCCACTCCCTCAGTGCCTCCACAAGGAGCCACCTGTGCAGAGGCTCTGAGGGAGAGACAGAGCCAGCCAGTGTGTCAGATGTGGACTGCGTGGTTTGCATACAGGATTTGCCACAGAGGTAGTTACCATTACCCAAATGTCACAGACCTGGGCAATAAAGCTAGATAGATGAAGCACCCTGACCAAATTCACACACCCAGTTAGTGTCAGGACCAGAACCCAAATTCAGATCTGTCTACTTGGAGCAACTTTCCTAACAAGGGTTGGGAGTTAGCATGAAAAGGCCGGCAGAGTGACTCAAGTGTTCATTTGACCTGACTTTCACTGACCAATGCAGTAGGGCCTAAAATTTTGTGTCTGGAGGTTGGGTGGGGGGCAGAGAGACAGAGAGAGTGAGAGAGAGCAAGGTCCAGAGACGAAGGTGAATATTCTGTGTGTCTCTGGAGAATGGGAAAAAGCACGTTTAGAGCTCAGCGATTCTCAAAGGAAAATGGCTGATGTGACAGGAAGGACAGGTGAGTGGCTGTGGATAGAAAGGTTAGCTCTGGATGAAAGTTCATTAGTTCATTAATCCAAAGTGAACTGGTAAATATAACAAATAGCATCAGGTTGGGGAAGAGGAAAAAAAAGAAGAGATCTAGAACCTATGAGAGTAGGATGACTGCAGAAGTATGGAAGACACATCTCTGCCCCCGCCTGCCGAGGGACGGAGAGCAAGTTCTGGCCATGTGATACCATTTTACTTACCCAGAACAACACTTCCGCAGAGGGGGACAGCCGAAGTGAACGGTGTGGCCTCCTGTGAAGGCAGCACTGAGCGCGGCGGAGGAAGGCATGAGGGAGGTGAATGTGTCCACAATTCCCAGAGCAGGGCTCTCTCCCTGGGCAAAGTCGGTTGAACTAACCTCGAGACAACTGTATGAAGCCAAAGTAAATTCGTTATGAAAATTGTCATTGCTAACAGGACAAGACACTCCTGCTCTGGCCAATCCATTCTGTCCCTATGGGGAAACAACAGAAGCTGCCAAATTATAATCCAAACACAGGTAAGCATTCAGAGAGGGGTGCAAACATATGACCTGAGGACCTCATGCACCAGCTCCACGTGGAAGGCTGTGCTGCTCCCCTGGGCATCTCTCTGACTGGCCCTCCCCAAGAACCTCCCGAGGCACATCCTGACCACTCACCTAGTTGAGTCCCGGGTCAAGGATTTGTGCATGTGAGCTCCGTGGAAGCCGGTCCAGCATGTGGCCCGACTCTTCCCTGAACCTCCGTGTCCTACAAAGCTCCACACCCACAGGAGACAATATATATATTTGGGGATAACTTAATCAGTTAAATTATAAGGTACTGACAGAACTTTAATTATTAACATAGACTCAAATATCAGTGACAAATCATGGCTTCCAGTGGGGGGGATGCAACCCTGACTGCATAGCAGGGCTCCGAGGTATGGCTGGGATGAATTGCTTTTGCCAGTGCAGCCAGCTTTGTGAATTTGCACATCCTTACTGAAAAGTTCTCTCCTTCCCGTAGCCTCCTTTGTTCACGTGCATTTTTGTGACTGACACTGGCTGAATTCCTGTGTTCCCTCAAACTTCATGTATTGAAGTCCTACCCCTCAATGTGATGATATTTGGAGTTGGGAACTTTGGGAGGTGATTAGAGTTAGATAAGGTCGTAGGGTGGGGCCTAGTGATTGGCATTAGTGCCCTTGTAAGAAAAGACATCAAAGATCTCTCTCTCCCCAGTGAGAAGGCAACCATCTCCAAGACAGGCTGAGGGTTCTTGCCGGAACCCAACCATGGGGGCACCTTGATCGCAGACTTCCAGCCTCCACAACTGTGGGAAGACAAATTTTTTTTGTTTAAGCCACCCAGTCTATGGTGTTCTGTGATGGCAGCCCAAGGTGACTAAGACAACATTTACTTCCAATTTCATTATTATTCACAAATTATGAATATTTTTCCAAATTGCTGTAGATTATCCTAAATTATTTTATTAACGGTACCTACAGTTCTGAGGTATGAATAGTACATGGCAAGGGAAGTAGCTGTCATTAATTGACTTAGTCCATGACCTGATTGGTCCAAAATTCAGTCAGTGCAGCAACTCCACAAAAATAATAACCACTCAAGCAATGAAATAATGGGCCAGCTCTCATATTGCACATAATGCATCATATAATTTTTATTTTCTTTAAGACACTATTTAAAAATATTGGGTTCAATGGGTTCTTTAAATTAAAAGTAAAGACACAAGTCTCCCCTAGTGAGTGTCTACAATACACGCCCCCATGTTGGACATAGTGCTGTGACACGGCCCCCACAAACCTGGTGTCATCCTCTCAGGGCACCAGTCAGACCCTGTTGCTCTCTCTTCTCCCGAGGGAGCCTCTCGAGTTGCCATGGGAAGCTGAACTCAGCACAAAACTGCATGAGCAGCAATGAAAAAGGAAGCCCCGCACTGAACTTTGCAGATTGAGGATAGACAACTTGAACTTCATGGGAAAAGACATGATTTTGGTTTCACCTGAAATGATTTGGGTCAACAGCATAATGCAACTGTGAAAAGGTTAACACAGTTTCAGGCCTTATGGCTGGAGGAACCATTTCCTGATCTAGGGAGTCACAGGGCTTGAAGATCCCAGTTGCTAGCGTCATGTCAGCAGAGAGGGTAACATCCCAGGGTGGTGCAAGGGTGCGGTGTGGTGGGGAGCAGCCCGCTCTGGATGTGCAGCACCCTGCAAAGGGCATGGAGCATTTGGCCCCTAAGACCGAGCCACCTACCTTCCAGGGAGCAAGCAGCCCCTGTCTTCTTGAAGGAAAAGGGCAGACATTTTTTGATGAATCACTCCAAAAGCCAAGAGGGGGAAGAGGGGGGTTGTGAGTCTTTCAGTCCAATGCTGTGGGCACTGAAAACGGAGCTGCTTGGGCTAGAAGACACTTTTCCAGATGGCACTTAGCTCTCGTGGTGGTGGGTGGTTTGGACCAGGCACACCCGCCATCTGCACGGACCAGCACCTGGGGGGTGCATGCTGCCTCCCCGCATAATCCAATCTGCCCTGGGAGTGCTCAGGAGTCAGGGGTGTGAGCTCAGTGGAGCAGTAGAAATGCTGGTGTCATGCTGGGTACCCAGCACCTTTGGCAGAGCTGTGCAGCCAGCAGCACTTAATGTACACTTACAGCAGAACCACTGCCTTCCAGGACCTGTGGAAATGAGCAGAGACCACCCACAGGTGGGTGAGCAGCCCTATTTACTCAGAGCTTTCTGGGGCCAGGGAGTCAGCCACCTGCCACTTGCGTTTGTCAGGGACTCAAAGGCAGGCAGGGGAGTGGGAAGCTTCATGGTGGGGAGAAGGGGAGACTCGGGTGCCCTGCCTGCGGGCTGTGTCCTGGGGAGACTGGGGGCAGCCCACTGGAGGCCGGGCACCCTGTGGGTTTGGTTAGAGGGGCATATTTGCCTTTCCCTGGCTGGCCCTGTGCTGGAAGTAGGGTAGAAGTGAGGGAAAGCAGGAGTCATTGACTAAGTCCTACCCCACTCCGGGCCAGCTGCTGCAGAGGCTATGAGTTGGCTTCAGGGCAGGTTGTGACAGAGGTTGTGGGTCAGAGTTCTGTTGTCACCTGACCACAGTCTGAGGGCACATTCAGTATCTCAGAGCCCTCTCATGATGGGTTGGTGCCATCGGCTTCCCTCAGAGGGGATGGGTAGGAGGCATGAATGCCGCGATCCAGAAGACTCCGTGGGAGCTGCAGAAATGTCCAGAGTTTCCCGCAGGACTGTCAGTGCTGTGTCCGGGAGAGAGGTCCTCATCATGCGGGTGAAAACTGCTGCCATGTTGCCTGGGCTTCAGCCGACTGTTACGCTTTAACCAGGTTGAGGATTTATCTCAATGAGAGAAAGATGGGTTATTTAATTTACAATGAAGGTGACATTTTAGTTCCATTTAGTGCCGGGACAAGGAGAGCCCCCAGCCTCCCTGCATTGAAGCTGGTATTTCACAAAGCCAGGACTGTGCCTTTTAAATACTCACTGGGGCAGAAAAGCCCCTTGTCAAGGGACAGTCCTGTCTCTATTAATTGTTCTGTCGCTAATAAGCCAGAGAATGACACATTGTTAACCTAAGGGCCCCATAACGTTTTTATAAGCTATTTAATCTCCAAAGAAAAGACTACTACAGCCACTTCTACATAAATCATACTCAGACATGGTTTCTGTCCTTTCATGTTAATAAAATTCCATAACTGCTACACAGAAAGTACCCAAACCCTTCACATCTCACCAGCATGTATCAAGTCAAAACAGGTGGATTAAAAAAAATAAGTCATTTTCATTTTTGTGTTTGACTGACTGTATTAAACAACTTTTAATACCTGCAGTGCCAGCACAAGTGCAGGAAAATCAGAGCCTAGAGACCAGGGTGCCTGGAGCAGCAGGTCCCCCAGCACCAGGCGCTGGCTACAAAACCCTCAGCACCAGGTGGCCAGGCCAGCGGCTGTGTCCCACTTGTGCTCAGTTTAGGCAGCCGTTACGGCTGCTTGCAAGGCCACAGTGGAGGGCTGGTTCTGCGGGCGGATGGAGAGGGCTCTCAAGGTATGGGACAAGCCGGGCCAGGTCTCCCCTCCTGGGTTCACAGAGGACCTGCATGCAGTGGGCCAATGAGGCCCAGGACCCCAAGATCTGTCACCATGCAGAACTTGCCCTCTCTGTTCCCCACAGCAGGGACTACATCCCAGGTCAACTGCTCCACGCAGCTGGCTCTCGGACCCAGACGGACCCTGCGTGTTGTGGCTGCAACCTCTGGGAGCTGTCCCCACACACAGCGGCACACCTAGGGCATGGTTAACCCCAGAGCAGTTGAGCTGAGGGTTATTTCATCGCAGAAGGATTTTTAGAAACGTGTGTGAGAGAGCAGGGGGGCTGCTGGCTGGAAAGAAGCCCTTGGACAGAGCACTTGCCCCAGCCTTCACTGTGTGACATGCTCTGCAAAGTCCTTCCCACACCTGGAGTTGGCCCTGGAGCCTCTTACCCATCCAGTGACGTCTCCACTTTGGGCTGTAAGACCAGGGCTGAGCTCTGGCCTCCCGGAGGGGATGGGGAGTTGTTTCCTTGCTGAGCAATGATCTGAGCTTGCTGCCTGCACCATGGTCCCGGGGACCAGGTTTTTGCAGAGGCCTTTCTCTAAGCAGACTGACTAGCGGCTCTGAAGATGTCAGGGGCTCCCCAAGAACCCAAGGAACCTTCTCCATCTGACCCTGAGGGAAGCAACTTGAGCTCCTCTCATGTGAAAGTTGGACAAAGGCTCAGGACTTTACCTGAAACTGGCACATTCAAACTCGGGATCAAAGACGCATCTAAGACTCATGAGTTCTGAAATAAATCATTATATTAAATAGGAAATAAACAATATAACTGAGTAATAAATGCCCTTTTTGGCATTTTCCACATTTTCATTTTACCCACATGTCTAGACACCTTTGAACAATATAATTCCCAGAATGAAGCAATAAATAATCAGAAACTAATCTGCTTTCTGTGGAAATATCATGATATATAATGGTTGTTATAATTATGGGAATTACGGAGATTCTTTAATGCTTTCCAAATGAGATGCCTATTTTGTCAACTCTAGAGGACCTAGTTTAATTTAAAATTCAAATTACCTGAAGGATTATTATAATTTATTAATTATAATAAATGTAAAAATTATATTGTTAATAGTATTGTCAATAAAATATTTATAATATATAATAAATATAATAATTATGTATTACTATTTATAATAATTAAAAACAAATCAGATCAAGAGTCCAAATATCTGCAGATGTATGTTGTAAATATTGAAGATAGGTGCAAATTTATTTTTTATTTAATTTGGAGGGCCTGTCAGTTCTGTGGCCAGGAACTCCCCATCACTCTTTCTCCTATTAGGTGAGCCCTATTTGTGTCTTAGATCACGATGCACCAAAAATCATTTTCCTGACCTTCACATTTGACTTTGATTCTGCATCATCCATTTAAATAGGAAAATAGTAAGCCAGCAAGCCTCAGATAAAGCTTGCACCTGGGCAGATTTGTAAATCGGGAGGCGGAGGCTGGTGTTGGCCACGGGCATGTAGAAGAGATAAAAGCCAGATAAAAGCCTTTTTAAAGACAGAAAGTAATGAATATGAGGGAGAGAGGGGAAAAAAGGAGAAAGGATTGTGTCAAGTGCAAACAAGAAATTCCTTCCAAGAAAAAATAACATTCTTTTTATTTTTTTTCTTTCCCTGAGACGGAGCTGTCTGGCCTGGCACTTCCCGATTAATCAAGTGTTTAAGTCGAGGGGCTCCTTGACATTTGAAGTGAGTTGAGACTGAAGTGGTTCACCTCTGACATCAAGTCCTCAGTGGTGAATTTTTATTTTTAATGGGATGCAGGGGCATTTCCCATGAGCTATTTAGGGGACCTTTGTAGCTTCTAAATGTGATTCTTCCCTCAGAAGTGCCTACAGCTGATTATTAACCATGATTCATAAATTCTTCAGAAGGTGATCAAGTTAAGTTTATACACCCAGGCGCTGGCAGAAAGCAGCCTTCTCTCCAACTGCAAAGACCCCGAACCGCCACTGCAGGGTATTTTCTTTTCTTTATCACCTCCTTTTATTTGTACAACATCCCATTTGGAAAAATGTGGAATCCACTTACATGCGCTGAAGAACAGGAGGGTGAAGTTGGAAGTCAGAATGGGAAGTGAGCAATGGCAACTGGCTCCCTTACCCCAGCCCCTAAATGACAAATTTCCAGAAATCGCTGATGATGACAAACACATTCGGACAGCAGAAGGGACAAAAACCAATAAGGAATGTGCACAAGGATAGTGCACCTTCTTCACTGAATACATCTGGCTTCCTAGTTTAATTTGTGAACTCGAATTCAGCATGTGTGTTTGAGGGAGCATAAGCCTCTCCCGAATCCCACTACTGTGCCCCCCAACCCACAGCGGGGGGCTGCTTCGATCTCACACAGCCTTTCATTCCGGGCCAAACAAATGAAAGAAGACCCAGGCCAAACGTATTCACGTGAGAATATGTATGTTATTTGTGTTCGTAATGGGGGACAATTATGAAAAACTAACTTGGAGCCCTGCTTACTCTGCCACAAGTTTTGAGGGAGTGAGCAAGGAGCCCTGCTGCAGAAGGCTGAACTGGGCTGGTGTTGTGCATGATGAGGATACACCACACTCCCAGCCCTGCAAAAGCACGTTATTTTATTTTATCACAAAACTTCCCGGTTTTAATTGTGGGGCCTGGTGGCCTGGTTCTTGACCAAGAAGCCAGGAAATCCAACAGCATAAATTTAAATTTGACCAGCCATCTTTTTGAGGGTGGAAATTTCTCTTTTCTCTCTGGCCTCCCCTCTGTAGCAACTTAGGAAAGAGTTAAGAAACCTGAAATGAAAGTCCAATTAATTAAGGGTGAAGTTGTTATTTTAGTAAAGAAGGGCCCCCATGAAAAAGCCTTTCAGATGTCCATCCTGGTGGAGCCACTTTTGGTGTGATCCACCATGTGGACACCATGCAAAGTTGTCAATCTGGGTATGAAAGTTTTCAAGGACACATTTGCTACCTACTTCACTGACACTTTAACAACTAACTTTGAAAAAGTGAAATACTAAGGTAACACCTACAAAGTTCTTTGAGAACTCCTCACCTTCCAGTATTTATTTTGATCCAAGATCCGTTAGAGATATTACCAAGCCAACAACTGAAACATTGGAAGAAATTTCAGAATTTTTTTATTAAAAGGATAACACATATTAAAAATATGGTTACAGCTGATGTCTCCCACTTATATTGTATGTTCTATGCCAAAAAGACTAACACATTTCTTTGTAGTGTTTGGTTATGATCCTTAGACTAACACTGTTAAATAAGTTATACACAGGGAACATCAAGCTGACATGACAATGTAATTTAATTCCTCTATGCCTTGGAATTGGTTTTTAATAGAAATAAAATTCTGTCAGCGTTGGGATTATCCAGAAACATAATTCAGTGGTTGTCCTTCAGTGGTCAGAACCTGTGTATTTACTCTTTTAAGAAGGTATTATGGGATGAATTTTGTCACCCATAATTTCTATGTTGAAGTCCCAACCCCCAGTAGCTCAGAATGTGACTGTATTTGGGGGTAGGTAGGGTCTTTAAAGATGTAATTAATTTAAAATGAGGTCATATGGGTAGAGACTAATCCAGTCTGACTGGTGTCCTTATAAGAAGAGAAGATGAGGACACAGACACACACAGAGGGATGACCACATGAAAACACAGGGAGAAGACGCTGTCTACACTCAAAAGAGAGAGGTCTTAGGAAACCAAGCTGGCTGACACCCTAATCTCAGACTTCCAGATTCCAGAACATGAGACAATAAACATCTGTTGTTTTAGCTCCCCAGACTGTGGTATTTTGTTATGGTAGCCATAGCAAACCAATGCACAGCGTGAATGATATTACATTTTTTTGAGTTACCAATAGATAATTTCAGCACCCTATGTTAATACTTTACTTTAAGATATTTTAAGATAGAAACCTCAAATCAATGCTGTCCTGTAATAGACACTTGTCCTCTGAAGTGGCCCTCACCAAGATTACAGACCTTGCCACAGATATTGGAGGAAGATCAATAAGCATGGTCAGTCTACCCAAAGGAGGTGGAACACGATGCTTTCACCAGTGGGGACAGGGATGCCGCAGAACAGAGAGAGAAAGTCCGGGTCACAGGCCAGGGGGCATGGCACATGGAACTGAGTGGTATGAGTTATTTTATAAGGCAATTCCCAAGTCTAAATCTGAATATTAAATGCAGGGGTGAAAAGCAAATAGTACAAAATTAATCTACTTAAAACAGAACCATAAATCTTGTATTTCCAGCCACTCTATGTTCATGCCTGAGCAACAGATGTTAATATTTGGCTATGAAATTGCTTCCACCAGATGTTTAGCAACCCCAAGGCTCTCCCAAAACACAATATCAACTTCTAAGCTGTACTTGTGCTGTTTCCACAAACAAGTTATGGTGGTGGTCTTGGCTTTGAAGGGCAGATGTTGAGAGTGCGGACCCAATTAACTTACTGTGTGCAACCTAGCTTGACGAGTCCCACTGCCCGGGTCACTCGAAAAGGCAATCTGTGGGGGCAACCGCTCTGCGGTAGCTAGCCTGTCCCCAGCCCCCTGGCACTTCACAGTCGCCCCGGACGGGAACCCGCGCGTTGGATGCTGCCTTCACCGCTCTCCTCACAGATTCTGTCAGGCAAACGATGGTCGGCTTCGATTAACCTTCCGCAAGCAGACTAGGGCCATACGGATAGCCATTTAGATAAATGTCTGAAGATCTGGCAAGGTTTAACAATTTAATGAGAAGATTCTGGGTCTGGTATACGTTTTAACTTAATGAAATATTCAGGGCTTAAACAGAACTATGAAAGCCTCAAGGCTGGCAATAGGGGGACGCGAGCCCATCACTACAAAGGGACCTCGTGCCACCCACACCACACCTCTGACACACACACCCTCATTGCCACACATCACTCTCACAACATCTTGACTCAAATCACACTCTAGCACAAACACACACATACGCTCACACCCGTGACACCTCACCCTCTTGCACACAATCTCTCACACTCATGCACACATGCTGGCTTACACACACTCTCACACTCCTGCACACACAAACTCACACCTCATACACACAGTCTCTCACACTCGTGCACACACTCACCCTCTTGCACACAATCTCTCACACTCATGCACACGCTCACACTCTTACACACAACACGATCACGAAACCTCACACTCAGGCGCCCACACAGGCAGAGGAGCCGGTCCCGGAAAGACAGGGAGCAGAGGCAGAACGCAGGAGAGGGGCGCCCGGGGCCCGTGGGGGGCAGGACGGAGGCTGGGGAGAGGCAGCGACCGAGCGGCAGCCCCCCGCGGCCCCGGGCCGGGCCCCACGGCCAGCTCTGGGTGTCCCCCCGGGGACGCGCCATGAATCTCCGTCCCGCCTGGCGCGGCTCCGTCTGAGAGGCTGCGCGGGGCTTCAGACCGAAAGTCGCGGGGGCCGCTGGGTTCCCCGATTTCCACAGCGCCCTCGTGTTCGCCGCCACCGTGAAGCGCGAGTGTGGAAGCGGAGGCGAAGAAGGAGGGATGCGAAGAGGAGAGAAAAAGGGACGGGGTGGGGGAGGGGCAGCAGGGCGAGAGGAAGGGGGAGGGACGGGAAATTAACAGGGGGGGAGAGGAGGACCCCGGGTCTTCTGGGGCTCCGGACCGGGCTCGGTCCCTGACAGAGGGCAGAGCGGGGGGCGAGAACTGGCCCCGGATCGAGGCCCTGCGGGTCAAAGGCTTAATGCGGTGATGCTCGGACTGCCCGTGGCCGTGCGCCGTGGGAGCCCCCGTCTTCGCTGCTCTCCAGGGCCGCCCGCCCTGCCCGGACCAGCCAGGGTGCCTCGCCGGGCCGCAGCCTCTAGGCGGGCGCCCGAGAACCGCCCCGGCCCACGAGCGCCTCGCGGGCGCTGCCTCGAGTGCGGGACGTGCACGCAAGCTTGCGTGGGTCCCGCGGGAGGCCTGCTAAGACACGGCCTTGCCAGAAACCCTCGGGCCAGGTGACAGGTACAGAGCCCTCAGTGGGCATCGCTTGCGCCAGGGGAGACCAAAGGGACACGGGGCTGCCCCTGAGGTCTCGGACCGGCGGCTGGGCTGAGTCGAAGGCGCGGGAGAGGAGGGGGTGAGCTCCGACTCCAACGCCAGGAGGCTGAGGGATGGCGCCAGTCGTGGGTTAGGACGCGGGACAGGAAGGGGGCAGGGAGGAGGGGAGGGGGAGGGAGGGACAGGACCTGGAGGGAGTAGGGGCAGGGAAGAGGTAGATGATGACAGACAGGGAAGAGGCACAATGGAGGGAGAAGAAACTAAAAAGACCCCTGGGGAAGGGAAGGCAGCCCCCTCAGGCAACGGGGACTTTGACGCAATGACAACCAGACCTTCCCTGAGTTGGGCCCAACGGTGGCCATGTCAGCTTTCCCTCAGCTACACAGAAATGTGCGCTGAGCGCCAGGAAGGCAGAGCGCACTGGACCCTGAGCCGGAGGCCAGTGCCCCGAGCCCCACCCTGCGGATGTTAGATGCACGTCCCCAGCCCAGCTGCGCAAGTCCGGCCCGTGTGGTGTGTCTGAGCCAAAGTCCCCAGGTGCCCCGGAGCCTCCTCTCAGCGCTGACGCTCAGGCAGGGAGAGAATGGGGGTGGGGGGCACAGAATGAACGATCTTCCCCCAGACCTGGCCAGTGCCCTCCCCACTGTGTCCCTGGAGGTCCAGATCCCAGGCCACACAGCAGGGCTGGCCCAGACCCATCACCTGCGTGTGGCCCGGGCAAACACACCTGGTGGGCCTTTTTAGCAAATTTTATCTAAAAGCAATGTTTCTTTTCAACTCTCCACCTGCTTGAACAGAGCTCCCCTTTCTAAAACTTTTTTTTGATTTCACATTAGATTTCTCTCCTTTTAATTAAATATTATTTATTGTCCCTTCTCAATAAAGTCTTAAAATTTACTGTATTTATGTGTTAAGAAACAATTAGATGTGCATTTAGTCATATATTAGCCAATAAAAATTGTTATTGAATAAATATTTGATATTCAATTGTAATAATATCTAATTGTGAGTCAAAAATGTCAAATGCATACTTACTAGAAACAAACATCTATTATATTCATTAATATAAAATTTTAACAACAGATAATCTAAGGATTATTTATCAATAATGCATGTCATATTCCTTATTTCATTTGATTTGCTTCATAAAATGTGTTGTTTGGTTAGATCAATAATAAAATGATACACATTTACCAGCCTGGTGGTTCTCATAAGTTTTGGTTTCAGGCCCCTTTATATTTTATAGAATTATTGAAGAACCCCAAAGCGCTTTTGTTTATGTGATGTATGTATTTATGGAATCCATCAGTATTTATCATGTTAGAAATTAAAATTTAGAAAAATGTTAAATATGTATGCAGTCATTTAAAGATGAAAGCATGGCATGTTAACATGTATTAATATAATATATTTTCATAAAAATAACTACCTTTTTCAGAACAAGAAAATAGTGAGAATGGTTGCATAGTTTACACTTTCAGATTATCTTTTTCCACATCCAGCTTCACAGAAGACGGCAAGATGAGCTGTACTCACTCTACTGGAGCATCCCAGGCCATGCAGCCTCTGGCGCACCCCACTGTGCACTTGTGAGAAACAAATGAGGGCGTGAAGGCAATTAGTGTCTTCCTATGAGCGTGGACATTATGATGAAAATGGTGGAGGGCTTGCTGTGCACAGAGGGGAAGCCAGGTAAACTCAGTGCAACCAACTGAAATGTCCACCTCACATGCAGAGAGTTAAGTGTTAGCAACTGGTGAGTGATGAGGAAAGCAAGCTCTCGAAAACACTGCTAGGAATTTTTAATTCGATGCTCTCAACTTTCAAATAGGAACACTGACGTGTGGGTATTATGGTGTGAACATGTCTCCCAAAATTCGTATGTCAAAACTTAATTGCCAATGTGATAGCATTAAAAGGTGGGGTCTTTAGGAGCTGATTAAGTCATGAGGACAAAGCCCTCATGAATAGGATTAGGGAATGTATAAATGGGCTTGAAGGAGTGGGTCCACTCTCTTCCACTCTTCTGCCATGTGAAGACACCTAGACCACACCACGTATGAGGACTTCACCAGGCACCAGACATGCAGGTGCCTTGATCTTGGACTTCCCAGCCTCCAGAAACGTGAGAAAACAAACTTCTATTCTCTATAAATAACCTATTCTATGGTATTTTGTTATAACAGCATGAACTAAGACAGTGGGCAAGTTTATGTAATAATCATATTCACATAACTAGTTGAGAAACTAGGCCCAGAAGCCAAATCTTAGATGGCTAGTTTAATGCAGCGTTCCATCTACCATAGTTCTGCTTTTCATAAATGTCTTTAATTCACAAATTATTCTTCCATTTAGTAGATTTTGAAAATAATCCACACAGTCCTGGTCCAATGTATGTTCCAGAATTTCCTAGACTGACCTTGGGATTGAACCCAGTTTTCTGCTGGATTGCATTCTGAATTTCCACTAACCTGCAGATGGTGCTTAGGTGAGCCGTCTGCTTGGCAGGCACGGAATTCTGGCAACAGGATTTAAGGGCTCGTATACTTGCACCCACATCTATGAAAACTATCTGTTGGCATGAAGGCCTCCAGAACTGATGGTATCCTAACTCAGCTCCCTCACTGAGCACCAGCACCTCAGGTGTTAATAGAAGTTTTCCTTACAATGACTCCATTCCTTACAAAATGGGATCTAAGGAAGTCTCCTCCTCAAGACATGCCATAAATCCCAGAGATGGGATGTCTCCCACCAGGGAATTGTGAATATATTATTTTCTAGATGGCAGGAAATTTTAAAATTGTGTATTATGTCCAGTTGTCTACTAATGATTAAAAATGAACCAGTTTGTTATTCTGCAGTTTCTAATTTACAATTATAAAGCTTTATATAGTTGTTCTTTGAACACTTTCTTTCAAATAGTTGTCTTTTGACAATACAGTTATTTCACTTTGATTGTATTTTCTGGGTTTCTCTCTGTGTTGAGTCTGGCATCTCTGTTTCTCCAAATGATTGCCTTTTTTGGACTCATCAGAATCTCCGTTTAATTCCGCCGTGCACAGGCATTCACTGTCTTCCTTCTTGGAGGCAGGTAGAGAGGCTCAGATGAGAAATGCAGCCTCGTGTTTGGAAACTGAGAAAGAGATGAACACTGTGTGCTGCGGAGTCCCTGGTAATGGCCCAGGAATGTAGAATTCTTCGTAGGGGATAAGTGAACATGTCATTATAGAAAAGCGTCATAAACTGTAATGATTTGCCAAATTTTGATATTAAAATTCCTGTCTACACTCATCATCCACATAATGATCAATCTTGAACCAGTGCCTTTTTCCAAGACATCATGTTATCCAGATTTTCTGTGGCGTCTTATTCCCAGCACGGCTGCCTGCAGACTTTGGCACCCAAGTGGGAGCAAGGACTGAGCTCCCTGAAGTCGTTTCCCCAGTAATAGATCTAGCACGTGAAGACACTGCCTCCGCCTCACCGTGGATGGTGTAACTTCACGTATCCTATAACCCCAGGATGGTAAGATGAAAATCTCTTAAGATGTTAAAATAAGCTCTGAGACTTAGGATGTTCTGGCCACATCTGCTGATGATCAGAAAAAAGAGAAACAGGCACAGACAGAAATGTAGAATTTTATATAAAGGAAAAGGACTAGGTTGGAATAGTCAGATTAAAAGTATTTTTTAAGTACTCTGATAAAATGTGTCCACGAGTACTATTAAGAAAAAAAAATACTCACTTCTGGGACCTTGAACAGCCATTCTGTGTTACCTGGTAAGCTTTTCCTTTTTAGGGATGAGTGCCTGTGTGTATACACATGAAAACCCTTTTTCCCTCCTTTGCTGGTTTCAATGTCTTGCTGGAGTCTTCTGTTTAGGACTTTAAGTCTCATAATTTAATAAGTGCAAATGGAGTGATTCCCCTCTATGTTGATCCTGAAATTAATAAACCTGGATCTAAAGCCAGAATTCTGTGCAGCACTATCTCCTCTCTCTGTTAATACTGAATGTAAATTGACCCTCTGTACATTTCCAGATCAAACTCAGAGCTCAATTTAGATTTGCGCACATTCAGAGTTCTTAAAGACCCAAGTTCCATTCAAATGTGAGGTTTTTGTTGCACACACAGCTTTAATCAAAAGTAGAGCTGTGTAGAATGGTTTAAATTTAATCCAAATCTCCACGAATTTCATGAATCTGCCTACTCAAGCTTCACGCAAGCGGACTCATAAATGCTATTTCTGCTTTTATGCATGATGAAGTGCAGCCTCTGCTCCTGGGCTCCACGGCAAATGCCACAAACCAGAGTTTCCTTTGGCCTTCATGTGGATTTCATAGCATAAGCAAAATAAAATTCATTTTATTGATTGATAATGGGTAACAAAGTACGATTTTTCCTTAATGGGCTTCAGTAGTAACTGCTTGGACCATAGACAGGCAGGACTGAGGATGTGGTGATCCACAACAGCCAGTAAATATACATGCAATGACAAGGACCTTGCCATGCATGTGCTTGTGTGTGCATGTGTGTGGGGGGGTGAGTGTGTGTGAATGAGTGTGAGTGTGTGCACATGTGAGTGTGTGTATGTGTGGTGTGTGTGAGTGTGTGGTGCATGTGAGTGTGTGTGAGTGTGTGTGGATGCTGGGGTTGGTATGAGGAACAGAGAAGGCTTCAGGGGGAGGAAATAAAATCTTTATTGAATTAAGAACTTAGGGTGACATTTCACACTGGAGTTGAATGGTTTATCTCACCGGAGAAGAAAGTATTGAAATTTATTGAGGTTTTAGAATTTACAAAAATATAAAAGGTAACATGTAGCAGGTTTGAAATTTTAGTATTAAATTCAACATATCTCTACCGTTCTTCATATACTACTTTTAAAAAAAAGGTCAAACAAGAGTGAAGAGCCATTTGTCAAAAAGTACGAAAAGAAACTTGAACTGAAAGTCAGTTAACCCTTATGTGTAAAAATAACTTTAAATATTCCAAGTGCACCCAGAGAAAATTGATTTTCAAGAAGAAATCAACTTAAAAAGGACAGCATACACAAAGACTGTGGACAGAACTAAAGTGATAAAGGATAGTTTTCTGACTTGCACAGATGAAATGCTCCACATCACACACAACTCCGCGCTGGCCCCAAGCAGTGCTCTGATGGGGAAAGTGCCTAGAGTTGGCGACTCACACAGGGCACAGCGAGGGCTGAGCCCGGGGCCTCACTGCGCCCGCAGGGAGCCCTGGGCAGCGAGTGTGCTGGGTGCAGCAGTGAGCATGCTGGGCAGTTCAGCTCTGAGAGACCCCCCTGCTTTGCTTCGTGTCCTTCCCCTTCCTCACATTGCCACTGGGGTAACCCCCGCAATGGCATCAACAGACAGGAGCGCTCGCCTTATCCATCGATTGGGGAACATTACCAATTCCCTGCCTGCACTTGAAACAACACAGAATTTTCTTCTCCCCTCGATTCTGCACAGGAAATGTTATTTTCTCTTATGCTAGAGAGAGGTGGTAAAAATCAAACCTAATTAAGAAAGAATTTTCTTTTAATTCAATATTGATTTTTTAAAATCAAATTTATTAAGGTATAATTTACATATAGTAGAAATCACCCTTTTCACATTCCTGAGTTTTGACAAATGTTTGCAGTTATGTAACCACCACCACACTGAAGAGGTAGAAACTCCATCAAATTAAAAGAGTCCCCTGTGCCCTTCCCAACCGGCCCCCACCCCTGACTCCTGGCACCACTGATCTGATCCCTGCCTTTCCCACAATGTCACATCGACAGAATTATACACCAGGTATACTTTCGTGCCTGGTTTCTGTCACTTGGCAAAATGCTTTTGAGGTTTGCCCATGTTGTGTGTGTCAGCTTGGATTACTACAGCTTTGCTGTTCCTTTTTATTGCCTAGTATTATTATATTGAATGAATATACTAAAATTTGTTTCTCCATTCACCAGTTGATGGACATTTGTGTTGTTTGCACTTTTTGTTTCTTATGCATGATGCTGCTATGAACATTTGTGTGCAAGTGTTTGTGTGGACGAATGTTTTCACTTCTCTTGGGTGAATGCCTGGGAGTGAAGTGGCTGGGTCATGTGGTAAGTGTATGTTTAACTTTTTAAGAACCTGCCAAACTGTTTTCCAAACTGATCATACCATATTGCACTGGCAGCAGCAGCATATGAGAGTTCCAGTTGATTCACATATTTGCTAGTACTTGGTACTGTCCATTTTTCTCCCTTTTTTAAAGATATTCTACCAGGTGTGTGGTGTTGCCTCATTGTGGTTTAATTTTTGTTTTCCTAATGACTAATGAGGTTGAGCATCTTTGTATGTGCTTATTGGGCATTATTTATCTTTTTTAGCTAAGATGTCTAAGTCTTCTATGAATTTTTAAGAGCAGTTTTAGGCTCACAGCAAAATTGAACACAAATAACAGAGGGTTCCCACACATGCCCAGCCTCCCCTACCAATGAAATCACCCACCAGAGTGTGATGAACCCACACTGACACGATACCTCATTATCTCCCAAGGCCACTGTTAACATTAGGGGTCACTCTTGGTGTTGGGTATTCTATGGTTATGGACAAATGTATAATGACATCTATCCACCATTATATTAATAGTATTAAATAGAATAATTTCACTGCCCTAAAAATCCTCTGTGTCCCACCTACATAGATCTTCCTCCCCCCAATCCCTGGCAACCACTCATGTTTTTAATGTATCCATGGTTTTGCTTTTCCCAAGTGCCATGCAGTTGGAATCATACAGTATGCACCCTTTTCAGATTGGCTTCTTTGACTTACTAACATGCATTTAAGTTTTCTCCATGTCTTCCCATGGTTTGATAGCTCCTTTCTTTTTAGTGCTGAATAATATTCCACTGTCTGGACATTCCACTGCTTATTTATCCATTCACCTACTGAGGAACATCTTGGCTACTTCTGAGTTTGGGCAATTATGGATAAAGCTGCTGCTATAAACATCCATGTGCAGGGTTTTGCATGAACACAAGTTTTCAACTCCTTCAGGCAAATGCCAAGGAGGGCAATTGCTAGGTGATGCTGTAAGAGTACACTTAATTTTGTAAGAAACCACTTAACCACTAAACTGTCTTCCAGAGTGGCTGCTTCCTTTTGCATCCCCACCAGCAATGAATGAGTGTTCCTGTTGCTCCACATCCTCACCAGAATGTGATGTTGTCATTGTTTTGGATTTTTGCCATTCTATTAATAATAGGTATGTCAATATGGGTTTTCAATGTGAACAGATGCTATGTTCTCTAAATTATTTGGGATTTGAATTAACGAGGGCAGACTCCATAAATTACTGCAGTGCAAGCTCTGAAAACTTGAGGCATCAAGAAGAAACCCTCTCTAGGAGCTGCCATGGGCCACTTTTCCCACCCTAGCCCATTTCCTAGACTGGACTTCTTGCTACAGGGAGCCTTGTCTTCCCCAAGGCCCCCAATCTACTTCATTTTTGCCTATCACTAAACACACTTGCAATTCCTTATGCTGAGAAAGTGAAAGACAAGTAACCAGGAAAATGTCAAATTCCGAAGTGAGCCTCTGTTTTACATCAGTTCAGCCCAACCTGAGGCAAACTTGTCTGGAAAATTCAGACTGTGCATTATACTGTGAGTTTAAATTAATCCAATAATCTTGTAATCTCTAAAATAACCTTTTATCAGAAATACCAAACATGTGATGACCAAATATTATCTGTGTGGAGTCTTACATTGTTTTCCATGTTCAGATGCAGAAAAAACGACACAGGAGGCTGAGTCTACACCCCCTTTCCCAGGCCAACCTCTTTGTTCCTGCCCTTTCCTGCTAGAATTGTTAACAGAAAGATAAAAATATTTCTTTCTTACTGTGTGTCCTTCCTCCCCCCTCACAATCCCCTCGCCCTGCATGGAGCCCCTCCTGGTGGGTCTGGTTGCTTCTCCTTGTGTCTGCACTGCTCATCAGTGGCTGTCCCGCACACACGTGCCCACCGTCCACTTGCAAGCGCAGCAGGGCGGGCTACCTCCCGTTCCCAAGATCACCTCGTCTCAACTCCCAGGGTCCTCACCGAGGAGTTTAAAACTTGCCTGAAATGTCCCATGTCACTGTTTCTGTGCAAAATCTACTCCCCAGGCTTGTTCTGTTATTTTTAATGTGAGATTACAGAGCTGACAGTTTGGAGAGTAAATAGAAGACGCGCGTTTCTAATGGGCAGGGAAAGATCAGAGCCCGACCCCAACAGGTACAGAGGGTCTATGGCCCCCTGGTCCTCAGCAAGATGGAGCTGGAAGAATGCAGGGTGTCGGGTCCCAGAATGACACAAGTGGGCCCCCTGCCAAGCAGGATCGTGTGTAGGATGAAGGGGTTGCAGTACAGGTCAGACATTTTTCCTAAAATAATAAATACATGACCAGAGCAATGCTGCGGAGATGACCAATGATGTCAAGGCCTCTGAATTTTTGTACCCCCTGTCAGGGCTCAGAACACAATACCCCAAAAGGTGCCACCTTGGCATACGGACAACCTGAAAAAAATTGAGAAAACCGCAGCCGCAGGAAAGCCACTCTCCGACCTTCTCCCCCCTTTTACTCCTCAGGCCGTAAGAGCAACTCTCCCTCCTTTCTCCCCTGAAGACCCTCAGGTGACAGGAGCCCTGCCCTAGGGAAGGAGACAGGGAGACAGAGAAGAAGCTGAACAAACAGACCTTGCCAAATTCCCCCAGTTTGTTGCCATTGGATCATGCCCCTCTTGTCCAATCACACGTCTATGTGACTGTCCATGTATTCTCCATCCAACCTAAGCATAAAAACAGTTTTCCCTGGGTCTTTGGGTCTTCATTTCCAAAGGCTCCCATGCCACATAAAACTTATGCATGCCTACTCTCCTCCTATTACTGTCTTCTGTTATAGGAGTGTCAGCCACACACGTGTGCTGCATGAGGAAAAGATATTAATTTTTTCCCCCTACATACTCAATAAACAAACAAAAAAAACACCTAAGATTCCATAATAATTTACAGACATGCACACGCACATGAATGTGTGTGTGCCACACACGTGTGAATTTCCTTTTATTGAATGACAGCACATTACGTGTCCAAATCCTTCCTACAAGGTCCTGATGTGGACCTGTGCAAATCCACCTCTTTCCTGCCCTTGCTTTTTCTTCTGTGTTTCTGTTACTTCTGCCCCTGTCTTGGCTCATTAACCGGCATTTTTTCCTTACAATTTTGGAAATGACACCTGGAGTATGGTTCTTTTCGTTCACATTTTGAGCAGGCAAATTTCCTTTCTCTTAAAGCTAATGGCCTGTGTCTTTCTTTTTAGTTCAGTCTCTGTTTTCATGTTGACACAGCACCAAATATGCATTTCAAAAGAGAACTAATCTTAGTTACAGATGTGTTTATTTTTGTTAAAATATTACTTGAGGGAGATGCACAGTTAAGGGAATAATTTCACGTTAAAGTCTTGTGTGAATTCAATGAATTGCAGCACAACACATTCCAGCTACCATTTGTCTATGAATATAATCTTTGATTCCATCCAGAGAAAATGCAATGTAGGAAAAATATGGTTAGGGCCAAACAATTCAGCCTTTTCAACCATCCTGTTCTTTCAAACGCTGCATGGCAGTGTTGTTCTCTGCTCTGTTTGGTAGAGTCCTTAGGCGGAGATGCCATGTTTTTAGATAAGCCTGGAATAGGCCTGTCCCTGTCCTCTTCATGGTGCCAGGGTCCCACAGGTCTGGTCCAGGGGAGAGAAAATGCACCTGCACAGTCCTGGCCTCAGTATGGGCTTAAACCATGGTGGCTTATTACATGAAGGAAGGAATTCATCAAAAACTTGGAAAGTGAAAAGGATAAAGAAATGCATGGAAAGTTTACTTAGGATCTGAGATAAAGCAACATTTCCCAGCAGAAAGAGAAGACATAGGAAGGAGGCCCCTGGGAGAGCCAGCCCATTACATGGTTACGACCATGGAGATGGTACTAATTTCCTCCCGCGGGATCAGTTAGCCATCGCTCCCTTTAAAATTTTTGTACATCGCATCACTGATATTTACTCACACCATTTAAGCTGTCATTTAAATAGACAACTAAATAACTCACAGTTATATTTTCCTACATTGGTTTTGAGGAGATCTGTAAATCTGAAAGACATTTCCCGTCATTTCATATTATATTGTGCTTTTTCTAATCTACATTTTCCCCTAAACTTTGGCAGTAATAATTTTTTATTGTGGTAAAATATACATAGCATATAATTTTCCATTCTAACTATTTTAAGTGTACACTTCAGTGGCATTAAGTACATTCACGTGGTTGCACAGACACCACCACTGTCCAGCTCCAGAACTTTTTCAAGTGAAACTCTGTCCCCGTTAAACACTAACTCCGCATCTCCTTCTCTCCAGCTTTTAGAAAACACTGTTCTACTTTCTGTCTTTATGAATTTGACTGCTCTAGTTTTCTTATATAAGCAGAAGCAGACAGTATTTGTCCTTTTGTGTCTGGTTTGTTTTGTTAATAAGTAGCACAATGTCTTTAAGGTACATCCACGTCGCGGCTTGCATCAGAATTTCTTCCCTTTTTACGGCTGAGTGATATGCCATTGTGTGCAGATACCATATTTTGTTTATACATTCATCGGTCCCTGGACAGCTGCGTTGCTTCCCCCTTTTGCCTATTGGGGTGACTGCTCTGTGAACACAGAGGTACAAATATCTGTTCAAGTCTCTGCTTTCAATTCTTTTGAGTATGTGTCCCACCATAAGTAGAACTGCTGGAGCATACAGGAATTCTATATCTAATTCTTTGAGGACCTGCCATATCTATTTTCCACAGCAACTGTATCATTTTGCACTCTGGAGAGCAGTGCATAAGAGTTCCAATTTCTCTGTATTTTTGCCAACACTTGTTATTTTCTGTTTGTTTTTTTTCTTTTTTTGTTGGTAGCCCTCCTAATGGTGTGAAGTGGTATCTCACTGTGATGTTGATTTGCATTTCCCTAACAATTGGTGATGTTGAACATCTTTTCATGTACTTGCTGGCCATTTCTTCTTTGAAGAGATGTTAATATAAGTCCTTTGCCCATTTTTTAATTGGGTTGCTTGTTTTTTGGTTGTTGAGCTGTTAAGTAGTAATTTCTTCCCATTAGTTTTTCAAATTCACAACTCTTCCCTACAATTTATGAAAGAGATACATTGTATGTAGGACAATGTCCTTGTTTGGGGGTTTGATAAATAATTTTTATTATTTATTTTTGATAACAAAACAGGGGTTTGATAAATAATTTCCTCATTAATGAGGTGTATAAAAGTTAACAATGATGTACCTGGTACACGGTAGGTACTTGATTAATTTTAGTCGGATCTGAATATGAATTATCTTTGTTGGGTATTCTGTGAGTGTGCTGTATTTCTGAAAGGGGGAAAAAAGAAAAGAAATGTAATTATCTGACACAAGATATGTTAGTAGTGCTTTTTACTCTGCAATGTGATACCAAAGTGAAAGGACTCAATAAGTGAATCTAATAAAATACTGTACAGCATCGAGTGTTTGCATATATTAATGGTGTACTTAATGCATAAAATATTGTATACGTAGCAAATAGAGATAATTGATTTTATTTCTTTCAAGAACCTGCTTTGTTTCTCTTGGTCACAAAGGCAGCTGAAACTGTTCTCCCGCAGGATGAGAAAATATATCGCTGTTTTGCCTGAACAAATGGAGCCAATATGCTAGTTCAATTTTGAGTTTTTTTTTCTTGGAAAGTTGAGAAGAAAAAACTTTCAACCTAATGATATAATGCTTTATGAAGACTATCTCAGAATATCATGTTCTGAAAGGATAATGGTTAAGAAGAAGTGTGGATGTTTGCTTTTTTTGACATCTAAGGTATTTTTTCCCTAATTAACATCCTTTGAAACTCACAGCAAGACTGGATGTGCAGGCACGAGGAAGGAGGACATTTACTGTTTTTTTCTCTGATTGCCATCACAAGGGACAGAAAGATGGTTGGGGGGAGGAGTCATATTAATGTTTGTGTTAAAATCCACTTGGAAGCCTTTTTTTCCTCTCATGAGTGGTTAATATAATGAACTTTACTCATTCTATGAAAGGGTGCAGAGGCACTCTCTTGACACAGCAGGCAGGTGTCTTTGGAGTAAAGCACCTTGCAAACCAACACCCTGTTTTTCTCCAGCCTCCCAACAGCTCCTGTTGCCTGACAGCCGCCTGGGCCCATGGCCTGCCCAGGACCCACACACTTCTCAGCCTCCTCTGCTGTGTCACTGTGTTCTTTGTCCTCATCAGCTGCTTGACACCAGTGGACAGCTTGGTGGGGTGGCCAACTCATATCCTTGAGGCCAACAGTAAATCAGTGGGAGACATAGAACCTGATCATGCAATGTATGACAGTAAGGCAAAGTGGAATACTATATCTAGTTCATAAAAATCAACCTGGTCTAAAACAATTGACTGAGACCAACAGAAACACACAGAAATAATGTTAGCTCCAGGAGCAGGCCCTTTGGGAGGGCTCCCAGGGACAACTTCCTAATGAGAAGGCTTACAGCGTGGAGTTGGTTTCCCACTGAGCAAAGATCGGGCTCAAACTGGGCAACCTGGTGCACAAAGGTCTTTGCAGTCTGACCCTCACCTTCCTGGCCTCATGTCTGTAGTTCCCCGCTACGTCTGTGCTTTGGCCATAGACGCGCAGCTTCTTGAGTCTTTCGTGTGCCGTGCACACCCCCAGTCTCCGCAGACCGTGCACTGCCCCGTGGTCCCCTCCGTGTTCCTCACGTTTCCTGGCCTCTGTCTTGCCCTGGTCTCTGTCCAGCTCGTCCTTCCAGTCTCGGCTGAGAAGACATCCCCAAAACTTTTGGAGTCTTCTGTGACTTTATAGACCAGATAAGTTTCCCACCACTTGGGTGCATTTGTTGTATTTTCCTCTAATACCTTTTTACCCAGCTTTACTGTCATTGACCTAAAAAACAACAACAAAAGTGTATCCTTCTTATCAAACTGTAAGTGTGTGTACTTAAAGATCATTTTAAGTATCTGTTGTACAACACACCACCCTAAAACTTAGTAGTATATAACAATAATTTGTGATTTTTCTTAAGTACTTTGGCCTCAGCAGATGTTGGTAAAGGTCATTCATGCAGCGCCTTCAGCTGGGAGCTCGGCAGAACACGGAGCATCGTCTTCCACTGCTCTCCCCACGGCGCCTCCCCAGCTCATTGCTCTCCCTGGCACCACCCTAAGCCTGGCCATGGAAGCCCCATGCTGTTGCCTCTGCCACACTCTACTGGGCAAAAGTATCCACAAGATGAGCCCCCATTAGGGAGGTTTACTCTATTCTTCAAGTGAGGGGGGACAGGTGCACGCAGGGAGGGGGATTGTTGGCATTTACATCTGCAGATTTTGAACTCAAAGCCATTTCCACCTCACTCACAGCTGTATTTGTTCTCAGCAGCTACCCACACAGTAGGTGCTTAACGAATATTAATTGACTGAAGGGAAACGGTTGTACAAGATTTGGTGTTCCTGGAGGGGCTGGGGCACCTGCATGGCCACATGCGAGCTGTGTTCCAGGAGGAGCCTTGGCAGAGAAGTCCACAAAGAACCCTCGGATCCCCAGGCACTTAGGGATAACGATCTGTTTCCTCATTGGTGACAGAAAGCCCCTCACTTTGGGGAGTGACAGTGATAGGTGGTATGGATGTATCCCGAACACTCTGAACTGCAGTGAACCCTGTGTTAACCATCCCTTCCCCGACAGCTCCAGGGGAGGAGAGAGAGGTCCATTTGTGAACCTGCATGGGAAGCTCCACCTGTCTGCATCATCTTCCCAGTTCTACATCCTGGCCTCAACCAATGTCCTGTGGGGTCTGAATCTTCCTCCCTCCTGGGGATGGCTGTGGTCCTCAGAGAGGAGATGCTGCTGCCCATTCTTGGCCCAGGACTGGACAGTGAGCCCTGTTCTCATGTGCTTTGCTTTTCATCAGTGGACGATAAGAGGACCCAGCCCCTGAAAAGCAGACTTGACTATGTTTAGCTCTGAGGACTCTTCCCACTCCCAGCTCCCGTCCAGCTAAGCTGCAGGGTGGGGCTACTTTCTGTAGACTCCTGGCCCGGCAGCAATTGTATTAAGAGGAAGTTGTTCTTCATCACACCTATTACTGTATTTTATTTATGGGGATAAGATTTGGCAGCGTCAGGGCTCAAAATATTAGCTGGCCTGACCTCTGATCTTTTATACACTTTAAACCAAATTTCTTCAATTATTTAACATAGAATATTGTTATAGCACACGTCTCTTTTTTAAGGGGGAGAAAATAAATACTATTTCACAAGGATAAACCTTGGTGTGTTGATTGATAAGTTGTATATTTCTTCCTTCTAACCACCAAGGCTCTACGATCATAAATCAATTTTTGAGGAGTATCTCTGATGGGTTGAGAAGATCTCCTTCACAACGTGGTAGACATGCTCATTGATGACAATAATTTAAAAAGTGAAATACTATATTTTTTACATTTTTCCTTAAAAGATGATCATTTTGTGTGTATATCAAAAAAATAAAGTGCTAGAAATATATGTTGAATGCCCACTGGAGATGAAATGCTATATTTTGTTCCAAACATCAGTTTATTTCTTAATTAGAATTCAAAAGCCCAAGCTGAAGCTCCACCCTCTACTTTTGGTGTAGCTTCTTTTGAGTCACTTGCTCTTGCTGTGGACTGAATTATGTCTCCCAAAACTCATACATTGAAGCCCTAACCCCCAACTTGTGCTTACAGTAAGGAAGTAACAAAGGTTAAATAAGATCACAAGGGTGGGTCCCTGATCCAGTGGGATTCATGTCCTTAGAAGAAGAGATAGCAGAGCTCTCTCTCCACCAAGTGAGGGTACGGCAAGAAGGTGGTCTTCAACAAACCAGGAAGAGAGGCTTTATCAGAAACCAGACCCTGCTAGAACCTTAGTCTTGGACTTCCCAGCCTCCAGAACTGTGAAAAAATAAATTTCTGTTGTTTAAGCCACAGAGCCAATGGTGTTTTTTTATGGCAACCTGAGCAGATTAAGACAGAATTCACTAAATTCCTAGAAAGTCCCTTTGCACATTGAGTGTAATTCAAGAGGAAAGACTCGCTGATTTGCTATGACACTATAATTATGTTACTGAAAATTCTCTCTGGTCTCCCCAGGCTGCACCCTTTTGCATCTACAATGTGTTGATGTATATCCAAAGATAATAAAACTCTCAAAATGTTAAAGGAAGAAATGATTATGCATAAAATATTTTAAGGCAAAGCCAATTTTATATCAGAGGTTTGTGTCCCAGACACACACTTACGGTGAGGGGTGATTTTTCTTTCCTTAAGAATAAACCTGCATTTTAATTTGAAGCAAAGTTTGGTTTAAATTGTTTTCTTTTCTTTATTTATCCTGACTGAACGTGCTCTCTTCTGCTGCAGAACAATTTTTATAATATTGCATTTTATTCAGTAGACTTTCTATTTTCACAAGAGCAAGGCTTGATTTAATATTTTCCACTTCTGCAGCAGACGCCCAGAATAAGCGGAACATTTGGTACTGTGATTGCTTTGGAGACAAAATGTCTCTAGTAGGTAATTAGACAAATGCCCTTAAAAAAAGATTTTCCTCCAAGATTTGTTTTCATTAGCTCAAATATATAAAAACCCACCAACCTCAAAGTGATGCTCTAGTGTTAAATCCATCACGGATTCATAAATGCACCATAGCTGGTTAGAGAAGAGTCCTCCCCACGCAGGAGTGTGCAGGGCCTTTAGGGGCACTCACGTATCTGTGTCTTCAGCAGAAATGCACAGTGGGGTTGTCGTGCAGCCCTTGACGGTTTTGAATCCCCATCCCACCACTCTTGGTTGTGTGACCTTGTGTAACTCACTTGACATCTCTGAGCCTCTGTTTCCACATGTGGAACATGAGGTCCAAACTTCCCCATAGGGTATTATAGGGACCAAGTGAGTTGAAACATGGAGGGTGCTTCTAGCAGCATGTGGGGCAAAGCAATTGTTCTCTGCTGTTAGCAATTACCACTCTTTGATCCGTGGGGTGAGAGACTGATTTAAATCCATGGATATTTTGAGGAAGGGATATAACTCTTGCTGATTGTCATGAATTGAGTTGTGCCCCCCAAATTTCATATGGGGTGCCCCTTACTCCCAGAACTTCCTAAAGTACAGACCATATTTGGAAATAGGGTCATTGCAAATGTAATCAGTTAAGATGAGGTTGTACTGCAGCAGGGTGGGCCCCAGGTCCAGTATGACCAGTGTCCTTTCTAGAAGATGACAGACGCACACAGGGAGAAGGCCTTGTGAGGATGCAGGCAGAGATGGGGTGATGCTCCTACAAGCTATGGAGCACCAAAGATCACCGGCAACACCAGAAACTGGAGAGAGGCCTGGAACAGACGCTCCCTCACAGCCTCCAGAAGGAACCAGCCTGCCCACTATGCCTTGACCTTGAACTTCTAGCCTCCAGAACTGTGAGGGAATAAACTCCTGTGGTTGAAGCCCCCAAGCTTGCTGTACTTTGTTGCACAGCCACGGGAACCTCATACACTGGCTACCTGGTAAGTGTCTCTAAAGGCAAAGGCTCCGTGCCTCTCCCAAAGTGAAACTCCAAGTCTGAGAGGAGAGTTCGTGTTGTGATTAATCTTTCTGTCCCCACATCAGCAGACAAAGAGCGTCTCCCTGGGGGAGGGTCTCCCTGGGGGAGGGTCTCCCTGGGTTCAGGTGTGGTCTGAGCTCTACCTCACATGGCAAAGGAGCAAGAAGGCTCCCCCCACACAACATCCTGAGTCCTGACTTTTCCAGGGGATGCTCGAGTCTGGCTCCTTGTCCCCTGGCTTCCTTCCTTCCCATCCGCCTACCATGGTCTTCCAACAGTCGGGCTGGTAGTTCTCGCTGAGCCCGGTACAGCCTGCAATTGCTCCCCTTGCATCTCTGACCACAGGGCTTCATCTGTTCTCTGCTCCCCAAATCCCACACTGCCTGGGGTCCAGGCCAGTCCCCCTCAACCTGTGAAGCCAGCTGATCCTATGGGCTCTGGCACCCCAAGAATCCTGTATGCCCACTGGTCCTCCCCTCTTCCTTGTCATCTCGGTTACAGCGCTGTGATTCTTACCGACCCGTAGTTGTGAGAGGCAGCTGAGAGCACGTGCTCAGACTCAGCGCTTGCCTTTGCACCGCGAGCTCTTGCAGAAAGCAGAGGGATAATCGGGCTCCTCCGGGTACAAAGAGCTCAGCTAAGAGTGAGGAAATGCTGGGGCTCAACCAATGTCAACCGTGGCGGTTGCTTGTTCTAGATCAGCACAAGCCAGGATGATCCAGGACAGAGATTTTGAGTGCGGGGCACAGGGTGGGCTGGGGTCTCAGTGCCCACTGCCATCCTTACCCTGAACTTGCAGCCGCAGTAGCTGACATCACCCTCCTTTGCGGTGCTTCCTCTGGGGAGAGGATGACCCCTTCCAAACCTCTGACAATCACTGATTTAAAAGATAAATTTTAAATGTAAGGAAGATTCTTTCTTATAGGAAAAAAAATACCTGCAAAAATACATCTACACATTCAACTAATAGTGAACTTACAGTGCCACTTCCCCTGCGATGATCACTGGTAACATCCGCACCCCGCCTCCCCCTCCCCCACCTCCTGCACCTCCTGGGGGCGTCCTGGCTCCTGCCTGGTGGTCGGGTGTGACAAGACGCCCCAGCCCTGGGCTCTTTAACTGCCGACATCTGCCTCAACATCTGCTTGGGGATCTTGGTCACACACCAACAATTCTTACTGAAGGAACAAGGCGCCGCGGGGATGCGTCTTTGAACTCCACCGCCTCCCTCCACTGCAAGGCCAAAAGGACACCCTCGCGTGGGCTCGAAGCGCGTCAGGTGGGAAGGGGGCTTCATCGGGCACTCCTCGCATGGCTGCCAGGTTCTTCTCTTTGCCCAATCACTCCCTGCTGCACTTGCTATTACTTTTTCCACATAGAAGCAAAGAAACAAACAAAATCCCTTCTCTTGGTCTATCCCCCCTGGAACTACCCCTCGACTCTTTGCTTTCCTTGGCAGCAGAACTCACAGGAAGTGTGTTCTTTGCACCACCCACTGCGCCACCCATCTGCTCTCGAAGCAGCCCCCGGTGACCGTCGTAGTCTAGGTCCATCGGTCACGTCACTGTCCTTTTACTCAGCCAGTGAGAAGCACGTGGCACTGGGGACGCCCCCTTTCACACTCTCCCGGGTCCCTCCCACCACGAGGAGCCTCCAGCTCAGTCTTCTTCCCTGGGACTCTTCCTGGTCCAGCGAGTCTCTCAGTGCTGAAGCCGGGACTCAGTCTGGGACCCTCCTTCCCCACCTCGATTCAGCCCCGTGGTGACCTCATCGGTGCTGGGGCTTCCGACCCCATTCAAATGCTGACATTCCCAGACCTATCACCCTCGCCCAGCCTTGTCCCCTGCGCTCCTGACTGTCTGCTGAGCACCTGGACAATGAATGAGCACCTGGCGGCAACAGACCCAAAGCTGTGCTCCTCATCGCACCCCGGAACCGGTGCCTCGTGTGGATTTCCCTCCCCGGCCAAGGGGAAGCCCAGGCTGCCCATTTCTCGGGCCAAAGTCCTGACTGCTGTGCTACTTCTGTGCCCGTTCTCAGTCCCTCGGGGAAACGTGGCTTTGCCGTCCACGTACAGTCTGGCTTGGACCACTTCTCAGCACCTCCTTCCAGTGTTCACTCAGACGGCGCCTTCTCAGTAAGGTCAACCCTGACCACACTGCGGAAGACAGTAACACCCAACCCAAACCTTCAATTTCTCTCACCCTGTTCTCATTATGTTAATACATGGTATGTATCACCTGCCAATCGATAAACTGCTTTATTGACTTTTGAATTATATTTATCGTCAGTGGTGATTGTCTTTTTCTGCTATGATGAAAGCTCCACAAGCTTCAGAATCTCTGCCTCTCTCTCTATTCATTGATGTATCCCAAAGTACATAGTAGGCAACTGATAATTTTTTATATATCACTTTGTAGAGTTAATATCCCAAATATGTATACGTGTGTGTGTGTGTGTGTGTATACACATATATAAAAATTTGGGAAACTGTAGCAAGGCTCTGGACTCTGAGACCCCGATGATTATCTGAGGTGCTTCCTGAGGCCGTGTGGGTCTCCTTCTGCGCTGTGTGTGCTGGGGAAGACTCGGTTCCTGCCCCCTGCCTCTCTCCTGCCCGGAGGAGCCACACTGAGCAGCCTTTCCTGTAAGTCCCTGGCTCTTTCCCTAGAAGTCAGAGCAACTTGTCTTGGGATGAAACTCATGATCTTCGCTCATTCATGACCCACCCTGGGGACCAGCCAGACACACCTGGACCCTGTACTCCACTCCACGTCCTGTTGTCTCCCCACAGGGCAGAGGCGGCCAGTCCTCCTTCTGCCACCCTGGGGGCAATCTGCCAGGCACAAACTCTGCAGAGAGAGGTCACAGGTGCCCTCACGGCCATGGGTCTGAGCACCATTCCCCAAGTCAACTTTACTAAAAACAGAGCAGATATTTAAGCACCACCTGCCTCTTATGAGCATCTCTCAACTGATAGAGAATCATCCATCAGAAGGAAGAGAGTAGGATGAGGTTCCCTGATCTCCTGACAAAACACATTGCAATAAACTAAACAGTGTGCCTTTGATGGCAAGTCTTCAACTATTACTCTTTTCCCCTTTAAAAATCCAATCCAGTACCTTGATTGCAATGTCCCTTGATAAATGTTGCTGGGCAGAAAAAATAGACACTAAATAAGGTTTTAATAATAAACATAAAACATTATCTGATGTATCCACTAGGAAAGTCTTACATAACTTTGTTTATATTTTTATTAATTGGCTAAGAGTTGAACATTTATAATACAGGACATTTTCAAGGTACCTAGCAAAAGATGTTAGAAATATTATACATTTGTCACCTGGGTATTTGATAACATGCTGTTTCTCTCCCAGGGGTAGTGAAGTATCAGATTCTAAGACTGAATTGCTAGATTAGGGATTGTGGGTGATGAAGATATTTTCTAAAGTGATTTGATGAGGTTATTGTAATGTAGAGTAAAACAATTCAATATTTAATCAAATTCACCTCTCAAGTCCAACACATTCAACTTGGCTGGAATAATACAACCTTGGTAAAATTATCAATGATTGTACTAGGTGTTGCCTTGATGTTCTAAGGACTCCATAACGTCTAGTTCAAGGTCAATGTTTTATGAATATTAAAAAGCACAGGAGCACTCATGATGGGGAGACTATGGGGACAAGGTGGGATTCTATGGCATGTTCATGGCTGTGAAGTTGAGACATGTCCTAAGAATGTGAAGACTCATTTGAGAAATAGAATGCCCATCTATCTGCTTCCTGGATGTTTAACCTATTTCTGTGCAGGGTTGCGCTGTGGAAGGCCACCCATCTTCTACAGTAAAAAGGAAGTGGCTCTCTCTTGGCACCAGTAGGAAGATCCAGGTGGGTAGGTCAGGTCAGAAGACCCCCCAGTCAGCTGCTTCCCACCCCAGTTAGCTCTTTGGGTTCTAACGTCTTGTCTTGATGGGCACCGGACTGCCAGAGCTTGGCAAGGTCCCACGCTCTTTGATTGAGATCAGAACACCCAACCCCTTTTGTAGCAGAGGGTGATGCCCTTGGCCCTGCAGGATGGAATTTCAGGAAGACACCCTCATCTTCAAAGGAGCAGCTTTATTTTCCCCCTCCCAGCTCAAATTTAAACAAAGAAAAAGCCCCCCTGTCTGTGCTTTTCTGCCAGTGGGCCTGACACTGTTTATCAAGCCAGGCCAAATCCAATTAGCCTGTGGCCTTCCTCCCAACCCTAGTCACCCGCTCAGCTGTGGGGACTCCACAGGCCCTGCCAATATCCCATTTCTACAGCAGCCGATAGGATCAGCAGAGGACATTCAATGGGTTTCCTTTCGCTTCAGCCCCGGCGCATCCCGGCCACGGGCATCTTAGCCCTCGTGGCCAGACCTTAGGAAATAGGCTGGCAGCTCCCAGGCCACGCGGTGCGGGCAGGAAGGCGACAGGCCGGGTGGGGAGTGACAGCGGCCTCCTGATCCCCTTATCAGGGCTGGCCCACAAAGCCGCCGGCCCGCGTGATTAGCATTCCTGGGCGAGCGGCGGCAGGCCTATTTCTGTCACACAGACAGATGGAGCCTTTCACTCAGGCTCGCGAGTGAGTGACACATGGCCCGACCGGGAGGACAACATTGTTACTTGAGTTAAGAAATCAATTTGTATCAAATGTACACTGTAATTTATTTGTTGGCTTTGAAGGGAACCGAGCTGAGATTAATGGGAACGAGCTTCTTTCTCTCCCCCTATGCCGAGCTGATAAAGTTCTCGTGAGGCTCCAGATAGCTGCAGTCAGAGCCAAGGTGACAAACACGTTTAAAGTTGCACAGTGATCTTTAAATCTCAAAAAGAACACCTTGTCGGACATGATAGAACATTTTTTACCTTTTCCCTCTATCTGTCAGAAAGCTGCTGTGACACATTGCTTTAGTATTTTTGCTGACATTTTCTTTATCAAGCACATCTGTTTGTGGTCGAAAGATGCTTATTCCTATTTTCTTCAGTCTACAGCAGGAGAAGAAACTGCCAAAAGGGAGGGAGAAAAGGAGCCCTCTGTCCCGGCGGCGTGTTGGGATACTTGCCGGCTGCTGTCTGTTTCTTAAATGTGGATTATGTTTTACCCTGAACTGTTAGGTCCCCTCCCCCTCCTCCTCCCCCGCCCCCCCGTTTCACATTGGACTTCATCTCCATCTCTGTCTTTATAAAGAATTTTTTTTAATTCAAATTCTTCTTGTCTTAGAGAAAAACCACAGAGGGTTTTATTTTCCCGCCTGCTGCTGTTGTAAATTAATATGTTTGGCCTCTGTGCACATGTTGTTGTCTTTGACGTTCTATGAATATCAGTGAAGCCCCAGGCGTGGCTCCGAGTATGTCGGTGCCGTCGCTGGGCTGCGTGCGGGGATGTGCCCAGGCCCCACAGCCGAGGGTCAGACCGACTTCTGGACGTGTCAGGGCAATAACTCCCTTGTTTATATCTCCTTTGCCCTTCTTCTTAAAAATGCATTATAAAGGTAATATGCCATGCTGGCCGATTGCATTGAACATCCATCATTTTCAACCTGCCTGTCCTGTGGCTTGGGAATCTGCCCCCTCTCATGGCTAGAAGGATCACAGGCTTCCTGCGTCCCTGGCCTCTGGTTTGTCTGGCCTTGTCTGTTCTCACTAAGTGTTAGGACAAAGCTCGTGGGAATTCCATTTATTTTAAGCTAAAACCAGAATCTTCCTGAGATGAAATGTCACACAATCCTATCACAGCACCTGCTCAGGGTATACGCCATCGGCTGCAGGTGACTAGAGCATCAACCCTGCACCTGGGATTGGCTTCAGTAACGAGGGGATGTTTTTCCTCTTTAATGAAATGTCTCTTCACTGCTTAGATGGCATCACACTGGAAGTGGTAGCATGTGGAACTAGTTATTTGCAAATTATTAAAAATCACACTTGGATATTTTCTGGGAAGTGCATTATGATTTCAGACACCTTCCTTCAGTCTCCAAACATTTCCTGACTGCCGTGTCTGCTCTGGGCTCTGGGAACGGGATGCAGGGCAGGCAGGAAGCTGGAGGACAAGAGGCAATGGAGCACCTTGCCCTGGTTGGGAGGGTCATACTCTGCCCTGACAGTGAGGATCTCCAGGAGCTACTGCAGGGAGTGGTACGAAAGCAGGACACCGGCATGGTGCCAGGGTTGGTCAGGGGACGGCTGGGCTGGCCTGTCCTCCCCACACCTCCCTTGCTCGTGGCTTCTCCTCCCCAACGGCCACCTGCCTCACCCTTGACTGGCCGTCATGATATCTCCTCATGCATTGGTGTCAAGATTTCCCATTTGTGGATCTACGATATGTGTCCCCAAACACTGGAGACTCTCTTTGCATCAAAGGACAGTTTAGAACTTACTCTTCAAAAAATACATGGGAGCCAGAAAATAAAGTTTAAAAGTAAATCGTAAGCCAGCCAGGCCACTCAGCTCTGACCCAGTGCTCATGTGCCATTATTTTGTTTTGGTAATAGCTTCATCAAGATATAATCCACCCATTCAAAATGTTCAAAACAATGGCTTTTAGTATATTTACAGAGTTGTGCAACCATCCCCACAATTTTAGAATATTTTTATCACATTAAAAAGCAATGCTGTAACCTTTAGCTCTCAAGCCCACCACTCTGTCAACCCCTGGCCCCAGCCCTGGACAACCACTAATCTACTTTTTGTCTCTATGGATATGCCTACTCTGGACATTTCATGTAAATGGAACCATATAAGATGTGGTCTTTTGTGACCAGCTTCTTTCACTTTGTATCATGTTTTCAGGTTTCCCCTACGTTGTGGCATGTGTCAGTACTTCATTTCTTTCTGTAGCTGAATAATACTCCATTATAAACACGTACCCTACTCATTTTGTTTATTCCTTCATTGATTGATGGACACTTGGGTTGTTTCCAAGTTTTGGCTATTATAAATAATGCTGCTGTGAACAATCATATACAAGTTTTTGTGTGGATGTATATTTTCACTTCTTTTGAGCATATATGTACCTAGTAGTGGGATTGCTGGGTCATATGGCAGCTCCATGTTTAACTTTTGAGGATCTGCCAAACTGTTTTCCCAAGTGGCTGTTTCCATGTACTGTTTTTATATACAATTCAAACAAACTGGATTAACTCTTTTTCATTGAACAGAAGATCAGAAGCAGCAAATTAAAAATAGCCCCAGAAGTGTTGTTATGGAAAAGAATAATTAAGCTTCAGAAATTGCTGATGAACACTGATGAAGGGCATAAAAAATAAGAAAGCAGTATAATAATTTAAAAATATGTATAAGGGTAAGTAGAGTCATGGATGTGAGTTGAGCAGCCTCTATCTGTGTCTACAGCCCATACAGGGCCACTGTATAATTGATATTTGAATAGTTTACCTGTATTCTAAGGAAGATATAATACTGCATCCTGTATGTTCAACTTAAGAAGTCATACTAGGGTGTATAATTCCACTTAGATATAATACGAAACTACAAACAATGTAAAGTATAAGTTCTATGGGTGAGAAAAGAACATGTTGAGGTGAATTACTCTCTTCCCAGGTGCTGCCAAACAATCCTGGCCTCTTTAAGTCCACGTGGATGCAGCACGACCCGCGAGGAGACTTGCACACCCCATTCGGCAACTTAGTGAAGGTGATGATCCCGCTAAGGGGGAGGTTGCACAGGGTCGCTGCCCTGCTGAGAGGAAAAGGAATCCCTACAAAAGTAAAGAGGCTTCTTGACCATGAATTGGCATTAACAAAATATTGCTCCGATTACCTGAGTGTTAAAGAATAAGTGCATGAGAAAATGTTATAATTTCAAAATATACATTGCTAGCTATTCAATTACCTATACTTGTTTTTTTATTTATGCCATGTGAAGTTGTAGGTTGCATTTCTGGGGTTTTTTTTAGTTATTTCTAAACATTAAAGAGATTCTATTTATTTTCGGTACACATGTATTGATACACAATATTAACAGCTGACAGAGGCTCACACAGCACCTTACATGTTAATGTTCTAGGGACTCCTAAAATTGTATGCATTTAGACTGGAGATGGCATGTGAGCGTGCAGGGCTCCGTGGCCTGAGCAGAACTAAAATTTACAGCCTCAGAACGGTAGACTCCTGATTGGGCCCATCAATTTCACTCTGCAGGATGCAGTACTTTTTTATTTGATGTGATAAAATAAGATTTCATGATAATTCCATATTATGATCAATATAAAAAGAATATGCATAGTTCATTATCAAATGTGAGAAATAAAAGGGCTGCTCTCCCCCCAGTGAGGACTTGATCAGACGGGGAGCTTCATACTTGAGCCAGGGAATAGTTTTTGAAGAAACAAAAAGTCAAAATTGCCTTTGTACTCTGGGTCTGGCTCGACCTCGCCTCAGGGTCTTGTCTCACGTATGCCCCATGCCTGTTTCTCCTCTGGGAAGCACAGAGGCAGGCAAAATGCACACTTGACTGCAGGACGTCCACCGGCCTGGAGTGCAAAGCCTGCGTCTGCTCCCATTCCTAGCATGCTCCACCCCACACCTTCTGTGATCAGCCACACCCGGTGCACCACATTCTACTCAGAGCAACTAAGTAAATGAGCAAACAGATGGACACATTTTTCTGTACCCCTGAGGGAAGCAATGGCTATACCTTCTCAAGGGAAATTGGGAAATTGGTTGGTGTTGTAGGTACTGCTATTATTTTTCATTAACAAAAAACATTATTCTTTTCAACTTGGAAAATTTGTCCAGTGTTTATTGGACTGATGTTTGGGTCCTTCAAAACTAGACTGAAGTAGTGAGCATACATTTTCAACCATAGTTACAACTTTGTAATCAGGAATAATGGAGGGATAATCCTGAATTACAAAATGTATATTTAAACGCAGTTTTATTACTTTCTTGTACATTACACAGCACTAAGCAAGATATAAATCTGTATTACTATTTGGAGGTGGGTTAATGAAAAAATACAGTATCAAGTAATATATTACAATTATAAAAACCTACTAGCCTATGGAAGTTAATTGCTAGGCCCAGAGCTGAAATAATTCAAAGACATCTTAAACTTATTGATTCCTTGATTTGAAACAAAATTGCTTTTAGCTTGAATTTTCTGTGTTCCTTATGAGTATCCTGACCATTCCCAGACATTTTTTTGAGATATGTGAATTTCAATCAAAACTCACATGTGCTAGGGAAATGAAAGCAATATCAGAATGGGTAGAATTCAAGTTATTGTTCAAACAATATTCCAAAAATAGAATGTGCCACCAAGGCAATTACATGTGGGTAGATAGATAATATACAACACAGTAGCAACATAGGTGGAATTAAAAGAGGAAGAGACATTGAAAACATATACTTATTAAGATTCTAGAACTGTTTATAGTATTTGTTATTTAAAACAAAAGTTAATTAAAGGGTTTACATTTTACACGAACCGTAAAGAATTACTGACAGGCATTGTTATAATATGAAACACTTCCTTCTCCAGAGGAGTTTAATTTAGAGCAACAACAAACACGGAAAAAACCAAAAATGAAACAGTGGAGATGTGGGGAGGCGCCTGGCTTGGGCCCCACGGGGACCTTTCAGGGACATGTTTGGAGAGAGCTGTGCAAGCCAAGGGGCTGCCCTGGGAATCACATTTTACCTGAAATTGTTCCAGGCTGAAGTGTTTATGCGAGGCTGTCTGTAGGGTATATGCATGTCTTTCACTACCTGGTGGAGATGGAAAGCCCTGATCAAGGCTGGCCAAGGTGATATCAGAGCACCGCGTTCACCCAGCGTGGAGGAAATGGCCCGGGGTGGACACCAGCCACAAGCCTCACAGACAGTCTGCCGCCAAACCCACAGAAGCACTTGTTCTCAACATCTGCCAGCCTGTACTTCCTTCCACACATCTGCCTGGCAAGTTCAGAAGATGTTCCAGAAAAAGAATGCCCCTTCATTATGATAACCATTTATTGCAAAGAATGTCACAGAACATGGAAGTGGTAGCAGGCGAATGTATCAGTAGTAATTGACAAGGATCAATGTCCGGCCTAGTGAAGTGCCTGGCCCGTGGGTCCTCTGACCAGAAACCCTACAAAGCAGAAGGTGCCTGTCCACAGCACTGACTCTGCAATGTGTACTAACCCAATCTCGGTCCTGCATACAGTGCCACAAACACAGAAAACCTCTGCTTCCAGGACACACTTGTCCTCTGGCCCACCCCATGTTTTAATAGGATCCAGCAGTTTTAAGTCACATGTTAACAATGTGTCAGTTCACCTTACCTCGACAGCATTATCTTTCCCTCCAGTGAGAGAGGACGCTCCATGGGGACGGGAGACTGTGTCTCATTCACACTATTTTTCCTTTGCCAGAGTAGACATCGTCACACTGGGAGAACGGAAGGAAGAAAGGAAAGAAGAGAAAGGAGAGAAAGACAGAGGCAGGCAGGGCGGGCAGAGGTCAGACCAGGAACTGGATAGTTTTGATAAAGAAAACTGAGTGTGTGGCCTTTCCTATCACAGTCCTTTTAAAACATTCTGCAAACACAATAGATTCTGTGATTACTTGTATGTCTTCAATTACCTTCTCAAAAGTTAAAATGGTAGAAGTTTAAAAATATCAGCTCCCGTATCATCTTTATTTAGTATTTTTTTCAAAAACTCAAAATAACCATATCCGTATTTTAAAAGTCTCCAGCAAAAAGAAAATAAAACGCTGCATTCATAATGATGTGCTTGTCATAAGAACACATATTTCAAATATGAATCTATGTAGAAGTCAATGTGTCGGTCTGTATGAGGTTTTTGACATAAAGTTTTCCCCCAGTGACCTATTTATACCAAATTTTATTTGACTCATACTTTAATAGTGGATGTAGATGGAATATGTATTTACCAGGTGTGGGTCAACACCAACATTTGCTTGGTGGCAGATACAACCACTGTGTCCTGATTTACAAGGTTTGGGATGTGATGAAGTCACATGTCTTTTACTAGAAAATTAAAGAGTCCTGAGTTTGGGGCTCAGTTTCATGGGAAAGGTTATTTGCCTTTTGACCTTCAGCCCTGGTAGTCCCTGCCCCTCTGGCACCGTTGAGGGCCGTGCAGGTGCAGGACTTGGTCTGCGGCTGACACTTGGCCTGGGCTCCATGGGCAGAGTTCACAAATGTAGCTGGTTTGGCCCCTCCAAACCTCATGTTGAAATCTGATCCCAGTTTTGGAGGTGGGGCCTGGTGGGATGTGTTTGGGTCACGGGGGTGGATCCCTCATGAATGGCTTGGTGCCCTCCCAGAGATAATGAGTGAGTTCTCACTTTATCTGTTCAGGGAGAGCCGGTTGTTTAAAGGAGGCTGGCACCACCTCCTCCCCCTCTTGCTTCCTCTCTCTTGCCATGTGACACACCTGCTCCCCCTTTGCCTTCTGCCTCAATTGGAAGCTCCCTGAGGCCCTCCCCAGAAGCAGTTGCTGGATCCATGCTTCTCATATAGCTTGTAGAACTGAGAGCCAAATAAACCTCTTTTCTTTATAAATTACTCATCTCAGGTATGCCCTTATAGCAACACAAAAGGACTAAGACACATCTCTTGGATCCTGGCTATTTCTCACAACTTCCATGCCCTCCCCTTTCCTGCTCCCAAAGACAGCACCATCATCTTCCTCTGGTGGAAAAGATTTTTCCAAGTTACTGCTATTGATTGACCCAATCAATGGATAACAGAGCTTCATTCAGCAAAAGGCAGTGTGTGATAGAAGTCCTTGCTCATTTAGACTTAACCCAAGTGTTATGGACTGAGTGTTATGGACTGAATGGAACCCAAAATTCATATGTTGAGCCCTACCCCGCAGTATGGCTGTATTTGGAATAAGAAAGTAATGAAGGCTAAATCAGCTTGTAAATTGGGGCCCTGATCTGCTAGGATTGAGTGTCCTTAGAAGAAGAGACACCACAGAGCTTGCACTCTCCAGAAGCAGCACAGAGGAAAGGCCATGGGAGGATGGAGGTCCTCTACAAACCAGGAGGCAGGTCCTCACCAGAAACCTAATCAGCTGGAACACTGATCTTGGACTTCCAGCCCCCAGAAATGTGAGACAATAAATTTTTGTTGTTTAAGCCTCTTGGTCTGTGGTATTTTGTTTTGGCGGCCCAAGCTGACTGACTAGTACACCCAGAAATAAACAAGAGAATATCAGTTGGACACATAGTTGCTCCCTACATAGCATTGCCTACGACATCTCTACTTGACTACAAAATGTACCATGTGTGACAGGTTACTTGCAAAAACCTTAAAGTACCTGACATCCTATTGGTTATAGATAAAGATACAGACATAGGTATAGATGCTCATCTAGGATTAATGCTGATGAAGTGGGAGGAACGGCCCGTCAGTCTGCACAGTTCATCTGAGACTCACCAGCAATTCCAAATGTCCATGCTAGTGATATCACGCAGGTGTCCCCTGAGGAGGTAGGGACAAGCATGGAATCAGAGAACAAAAAGGAGAGCCTGCTTCTCTGTGAGCTGGGTCCTCCTTTCGTCTGATCTCAGCCTCCCCAGTCACCAGAACCGTTCGGCCGTCTCGTGATCCTCCCTGAACATCCCAGAAACCCGAGTCCCAGCTCAAGGTATTGTGGACTTACCCAGCCAGACATCAGGATGTGTGCCAGGTCTCAGGACCATGATCACTGAGCTCCTCCCACTCAGTTAAGGTCTTTTGCTCTCATTTTGGAAATAAAAGCAGGAAGCGTGGTAGTGGTTGGATGATGACAGCCATGAAACGGAGGCAGGGTACAGTCCAGGCACTAATGTGGTGCTTCAAACCACCTTCCTTTGTGAGGATGGTTTCCACCTTGCCACATCCTTCTTCTCTCTGTATTCATCACAGAGCAAGAGCAGTAGGGAGCTAGCACAGCAGCTGGCTTGTATCCAACTCCCGGCTCATATTAAAGCTTCCGAGAGCATCTTTATCACTGCTAAGTAATATTCTACTTTTCTTCATTGTCCACAATCAAAATTGTCAAGCATTCTAGAACTCCCACACCAAATATCATCGATAACACCACAACCTTGAAGGCCTTCCTCACTCCTACAATACTCTGTACTCTGGATGCCACAAGCTTTGGTCATAAGGTTAAGGTACCATCTGCCCCAACCAGAAGACAGACAAAAGTGGAGTTGTTGGAACCATGGAAGGGTGGCCAACCTTGACCTAACGAGAATATAGTGGGCCTCCCGGGAAGATAACCTTGACTCTAAACTAAACAGGATCAGAAACAAGGTAGAGCAAGATGACTGGGCAGAAATATCTCAGAGCCCAGGTTGGGATCTGAGGACAAGTCAGACAATCATGCTGCTTTCTGGAAGGACAGACGTAGGGACAAGTGTAATAGGATTTGTGGGGCATCTGCCATCAGCACATCAACTGGTGAGGGAGAGCCAGGATACAGGCTTAAACTGTAGTGAGCTGGATGGTAAAGGCTCAGCGTGTCAGCGTGACCCTGCAGGACAGAAGCATATGGAAGTGTCATAGAGGAGAGAGTGCCATAAATGGAAGGAACTGAAATGATATGACCTTACGTCTGGAGCAGAATGTCCCTCTCTTAGGAGCTTGACCTACAAGTGGTGTGCCATGCTGGCGCTCAGCTTGTCTGTGGAGGAGGTGTCTGATGATGACAGTGACAGTGAGCGTGATGATCAGAAAGGTGTGAAGTGTGTTAGAGACATCATGCGTCATAGAGCCAGGCCTGGGAAAGTGAGAGCAGGGACCCAAGTTCTGTCTGCCCCTCGCTAGTCCTGGGTCCCTATGTGAGCCACTCTTGTAGACTCTGCCTGGTCCTCTGCAAGCAAAAAAAGCAACATCTCGCTTTGCCTTCTTCACAAGACAGTCATCAAATGAAATAATCCAATGAAATAAAATAAAGCACAAGCCATCAGTGCCAGCATCTATTGCTCCAGCTCAGCATTCCTGCCTGGAACACCCCTTTGCCCAGCAAAAGATGCCTGGCCTAGCAGGTCTCATGTCCTGTCCCCTCTGTTCATTGCTTGCAAATACCCCTTCTTCAGCACAGGCCCATCCAGGCCACCCTTCTGGACGTTGTAATGCCCCTTACACATCTGCAAAATTATTGTCATTTATCATGAAGAATGAAAAGCATGTCTTCTAAAGTCAAATCCAAGCTTAAACATAGGCTAAGTAGGTTCAATTAATCAAAATGATTCAAGCATTGCTTTGGTGGTGTTCACCTTGATCAAGGGCTGACCAGCATCTTTTGAGCAACCATCTTATATTTGGGGATTTTCTCACATTCTATGTCTACCTCACCCCCCAGAGAAGAGATAGGAACTTACTTGCCCAAACTCTCTTGCACCTGGGGCACCACCCTATGACTGAGGGTTCCCGGTTAGCCACCCCAAGGAGCTGCCCTTGCGTGGGGGCAGATGCCAGGTGGGGCCCCCCTTCAGGGAGGAGGTGGGGGCACTATTTAGGGGGCAGAAGGGGGGGAGGTTCTGGGGTCCAGTGGCCAGCATCATTGGTGAGCATTATGTCCAAAGCCAGCAGCAGAGCAGTGGGTGGTCTGGACTTTCCAGGGGGCTATAGGTTGTCTAATAATATTTAATATTAACAATTGCTATTTTCTGATCAAGGTAGCAGCGGTGAGTCCTGCTGTTTATAATTAATTATACTTATACTTTGTGAGGTAAATATTGGAACCAGCTGAGATGTTTAGGGATCAGCATAGCCTCAGCTATCTGAGTCCTCTTGGGTGTCCCCATTTCAATACTCAGCACACCCTTCCGTCTTGGCCAAAGCCCCCAAATCCCCAGAGAAGTTGTGAATTCAACTAGCCTTGTCGTGTGTCAACCCACAGCTTCAGACTTTGAGCTTGGCCATAGATTACTCAGCCCTAGTGCAGCACGAGCACAAGAGATCTTTCCAGCAAGGACATAGAAAGCCCCTGATTCTCTGATGGTGCTTTGAGTCTCAGATTTGAGACTCTACGCTTATGGCCACCCTTCTTTAAGCTCCCAGAACAGTCCTGAGTAGCCAGTCCATGTGCGTGCCCCCCTGCCACCATGGTGTTCTGCGGCCTGGCCACTTGGTGCCCCCCGTTCTTGCCCTCAGCAATCACCTCACTCCAAGGACCACGGGCCATCATTGAACTAGATCTTTCATCACTGAAGGCCCTAAGCTGCTGAGTTCCATCTCCGAGCCCCCAGACATGTAATGGGCCCCAAATATCCCTTCCTCGATTACCAGTGACCTGCAGAACAAGCCAGGTCAACCTGCATTAGGGTTCTCAGGCACAAAAGTTCAACACCCTCTAGCCAGTTGGGACAGAAAATGGATTTATTAAAGGAGATTAGGATGCCCCCAGGAACAACGCCTCTGACACAGACCAGCCTCCTGTCAGCTGTTCCAACCACACGCACCCTCTGATAAAGGCACCTGTTGAAACACAAACACTTTATCCAAGGGGCGGCACGTGAAGCCTGGGCTAGGCTTTTGTGCAGATGAGCTTAACAGTACAAGCTAGTGAACAGACGGAGGAAAGCGTTTCCTTTCAGAAAGGCTCAGTGCCTGAAACACTGGATGAGTAATCTTGTCCTGTGGAACACTGGGGTTCTGTCCCAGACTCAAAAGTCCAGGATGGAATGAACTTTAGCTTCCTGAGTAGAAAGCGGGTTCAAAAAGCTAAGGGGGGCTTTGAACATCACAAAGAGGTGCTTCACCCACCTGGTTTCCCCAGCAGCCCTAATTCTTTCCGAGTGAGGATGCCAAATTGAAATCTCCCTAATGCACGCAAAGATAAACTTTGCACGTTTCAGTGGAGAAACTTGAGGCTTGGCACTGTGCCTGCAGCATGCCGTGGTGCCGCACACTGTGCTCCTGACAGTCTCCCCAGCCCTTCTGGAAGCACAAAGCAAAGCTACCGCTTTCCTTCAAAGGTTCCCCATCAGTTCCCGTCTGCTGAGGGATCTTGTGTTTTCTTCCCTCTGCAAGTCCTTTTCACTCTTCTGGGGTATCTCTTAAAAAGAAACACGTTGTCCCTGTTATAATCCCACAAATAGAGTCTGGCTTTCATTTTTATTTATTTTCTTTAATATGCACTGGGCCCCAGGGAGACACCCCGCCCCCCGTTCTACCCTTTCCACAAGGGCTTTGAAGCTCACTGGCCAAAGGTCAACACGACAGAGACCATTTTAAAAATCTATTCACAACCATTTATAAAAGGGAGAATAAAAATATTGAGCACAGTGTTGCCCATCATGGGAGGTGTGCAATTTCACCTATTTTAAATCTGCAGTATTTGCCTCTGACTCAAAAGCTACCGATCTAATGAGTCTACCAGGGTTTGCTCATCAGCACGCCTGCAGACGCGGGCCCCACCTTTCTCCTGTCATAAAGACTTTCCTCTCCACACTTAAAACAAAAATACAACTTCTGTGAGAAAAAACTGACAGCAAAACTTGCTTTCTAAAGGCAGGAAATGTGCTTGCCCCCAGGCTGTGAGCAGTGAGCACGTCGGACACACGGCTGAGCCGCCCACAGGCCTGGCTTTTATAGCGTCCATGCTCCCTGCATTTAAAAACAGCCATGCCCGCCACAGAACGAGGAGTGAGCAGCCGGACTCCGCGGGATGAAACTTCAAAACAACCCTGTTAAAGGTGGAGATGAAGTTCTTGGAGATGAAGTTCTTGGAGATGAAGTCCTACAGGAGGACCCACAGGTGTTTGTTAACACAAATAAACCCCTTAGACACACCAGACCGGTGCCTATTTTTCTACCTCAAAAAAAAATTATGTCAAAGAAAAACAAAAGGATATTATGACACATTGTCACACATTTAACTATCCTATTAATAGACACCATGGAAGATAAAATTATGTTCTGTTATAATCTGTAGCATTAATATCATGATTAACACATTTGTGAAGTGACCTCTTTATACTCCAAAGAAAGAATCTGGTTTAGAGTTTGTTTCCTTCAATATCAGGCTTTGATTCTAAACTAGTAGTGAAATTGGTCTTTATTTTGATGCGTCTTATTTTATGCCAGGGATGCACCAGGTCAGCCAACAGTTTGGATCAGAGATTTTTCTGCCTCTGATCAAGACACGATTCAAGATGTAAACAAAATAAAGTTAAATTATTGTCATTTAAGACATGAAATATAAATTTCCTCAAGAAGGAATATGTGTGGACCCCCTGCTCTTGTGATTGGTGTGCATTCCTGGCTGTGGGAATTGAATACACTCATCTGCAGGTACGTGCAGAAGGCGAATGTAAATGGCATGAATTATACACACACATGCACACACATATATACATGCACACATATGTACACACATGCACACATATGTGAACGCACATACACATGCACACATGTACACGTATACACACGCACACACATACGTGCACATGCACACATATGTGCACACACATATGCACACATGCACACATGCATATGCACATGCACATATGACAGGTCTTTATTGTTGTATGAATTCCTCTATATATACTTCAACGCTGCAAGGGCAGGAATCTTTGTCTTTGTGTGTGCTGATGTATCCAAGCACCTCACTGAGTACTGCTTGGCACATCCTAGAAGCCCAACAAACAGGTGTGAAGTGAAAAAATGAGCCCGTCTCTCCATCCCCTTTCCTTTCCCTGGAGCAGAGACTCTGCCCGCTTCGGAGCCTGGCCAGGGGGTTTCAGTGCCTGAGAATTGTTTCCTCTCCAAGGATACATATCTGGTGCCTTTTTTCTGCTCACACCCCAATTTTTAGGATTAGAGATTACATGACTGTGTTGGGGCATTGGCCCTAGATCTGGTGTCGAGCGACCAGAAGAAGGCCCATAGTAGTCTAAGAAGACGTGTGGTCACTGCTGAAGCCAAGATGGTGTGTAAGGTCCTGGTGTGTTCCGGGAGTCTTCCTGTGAAAAATTAAAGAGTAAATAAATAAAATGTTAAAACCTTTCAGTTTGTTTTGGCAAATATTTTGAAAACCATACTGTAGATCCAAACAAAATTTATATAAAATCATCCAACATTATACGACAAGTATTTATTGTTGTCTGAGTTTCTTACATAGGAATCTGTAGCTCTAGCGGGCCAAGGATTTACAAGGGCATCTCACAAATGGTGTTGGAAGGGAACACGAAGTTGCTGAAAAATCAATGTTCAGTTAAATTCATGTGACCCAAGTAATTTATTAAGCCTGACATGTTCTGAAAGTCTCTGAAAGCACTAATGAAATCAAGTCAACATTTTTCTCAAGCCATCTACTTTGCATTAAATTGTTTTTAGGTTGTATGTGCCCAAGACTCTACCATTCCTCTATGGATATTTTCCACGTATTATACTGAAAATTATAGTAAATCAATAAATCAATGACCAGAAAAAAAAGTCACTAAATTTTTTTGATCAAACATAACATGGACTTTGACCTCACCATAGAGGTTAGTTTGTTGGTTGGTTTGTTTGTTATAGTTTTCACTGTATTCACTTTTATTTTTCAAAACATCTTATCTGGCTCAGATTTTAAGAATGCAGCAAAGCCATGTTGATTTCCAACTGTCAAGACTTGGGACCAGTGATTTGTCAAGAAAAAGCCTAATTATGTGTGGCTGAGGGCCACCACGTCAGACAGGAGCAACGGTGTGACTGAGAATCTTCTCTTGACACTCAGGAAACCAAATCGTGAGTGTGGGGGCCTGCTGGGTCTGCCCTATCAGCCCCCTGCGGTTTGCACAAAGAAACTCAACTTGCTCCCCTTCCATTTCAGCCTCTTGGGTGGTTCCCCCCCGCCATACCCTCTCGGTCTTGCCCAGGTGGCTGGCAGCAGGCACACTCCTCCATGAGTACAGAGTGTGCCCCTGACTTTCTTTCAGTCGAGGCAGGCCCAACCCACCAAGAGGTGCATTTTGGTGCTGAGCAGGTGTGCATATTTCTGTGTGCAAGAGCCTGGTTTTGTTGACCTGTGAATACAGTCAGCAAGCAGAATAATAAATTCAGAAATAAGTTAGTTCAACATCATCTGTCAGTGTTGTAAATTCTGTGAAACAATTATTTTAACTGGAAATAAGTATTACAAAGACTCCAAAACAATGTATAAATATAATGAAAATGTTCAAATAGAATAAAATAATAGCAAATGTTTAAGTAGAAAAACAATCTGGCAAAGAGTTTCCTTTCAGTCTTTCTGTGAGTGAGCAGGTGAGGAGGGGAAGGGACAGAAGATGAACTGCAGGTGTGTGCACAAAATCACCCAGTAGAAAAAGGGTAAAAGGGCTGATTTTCAGAAAAATGTGGCTTATCCGATAATGAAGAAATTAATTTAAATGGTGTGATTTGAAAATTTAAAAAAATATCATTTATGACATCATGAAAAGACATGTCTTAGAGAAATGCTGTTTAATTACCCAGAAGTAAAGACAATATTAAAACTCCACAAATAAGCTTGTTTGTTCATCTGCTCACTCATTCAATAAATGTGTGCTTTGGGTGTCAGGCACTGGGTTAAGTTTTTGGTGATTCTTTCCCTAATAATCAACAGCCTCATCTTTTTGTTGAGGTTGAAATTTTGGGATTTTTTTTCCAGCTTTCTGGATTCTGAATCTTGCAACCAGAAAGGAAATAACAAAGAGAAAAATCCACTTAATATTTCTTAAGTATTTATTTTTGGATTCTGGGAGTTGGATCACTTCTTAATTATCTAAGTTAAAAATAAATATTCTCTAATAATTCAAATACAAATTATGAAACATACAAATTATGAAGCAAATCCACATATTGGAGATCAAATATTTAGTCAAACATTTGGTCTACATTAAAAGAAACAAGTGTTGACTATTGGTGGTCAGTTAGGTGGCTGCTTCAACATGGCCTTCGACTCTGCGTGTGGGGAAGAGAACAAGCTCCAGGCCAGCCTGGGCAGGGGCCGGCCCCACAGTTGATTCCATCTCTCCTGGCTTCCTCCTTATCTGCAATCAGGGGTCTTCCGAGCTCTGTGATTCTGGAAGCATCCATTGCCTGTAGCTGCTGTAACTATTACCATAAACAGGTGGCTCAATACAATAGAAATTTATTCTCACACAGTTCTGGAGGCCAAAAGTCCAAAATCAAGGTGTCCGGGAATTTTGGAGTATGAGCAATTTCAGGTAAAATTATAACTTTCATTAGCCCAGCACTGATGGGCACAGCTCTCACAAAGGGAGACCCCCGTCCAGGAGGGCAGTGCTGTAGCCACTGAAGGAGGAACCACCACTGCATCCAGACTCCGGGAGCCCTCTGTTTTATTCAAGGACACAGTGGCTGCTGTTTGCATTATCCATGGCCAGTGCAACCAAGTCACTGCTTCACTGGCCGCTGGACTGGGTCATCCTTCTGAGACGTTGTATTGCATGGCTGCTTCTTTCAGCGTCCACAACCACCCTGCCCTTCTTCCTCACCGGATCCTTTTCTGAAACCAGCTCTGTAACGTTTTTAAGACCAGAGCTATGTTCCACAATCCTCTTGTCCACCCCTTCTCCCTCCTGGACATCCTGTCCAGCGGTATCACTGAGCCCCAAGCCCGCCTTGCCTGTGGGCACCCAAGCATCAGCACTTGCTCAGAGTGCACCTCACCAGAAACACCCTCTAGCGAAAATCTCACTGCATTCCAATTACACCCCCATCCCCCACGCACCAGGACTGTCCTGCCTTCCAATCCAAGACTGTTTGGGGGAGGAAAGAGTATTTGACCACATGATTGAAGTTTCCCATGGCCTCCACCAAGGTTTTCCTCGCCCTTGACTAAGTACAGGTAAAAGCTAAATTAAGTTGGTCGTTGCTATTTAATAATTCATCCCGCTTAAAATTCAAAGTGCTTTGAGGAGACTTTTATGGGGCTGTGAAACTCTTCCAGAGGCTTCATGAATATTGAAGTTCTGTTGATTCTGTGAAGGATTTATTGGTTCATCCAGCCGGTTCACTGGTTTAGATCTCTGTCAATTACTTTTAACCATCACACAGTGCTAAGTCCTCACTGTGCAGAATATGATCTTTGACCATAAAAAAGCCTTTTGAAAGAATGCTCCCATTCTTAAGAGGTATAGATGACAAATATCTCAAGCCACAAAGTAGCATAAATGCAGAGGTAGAGAGGAAAATTATTGCACTTACATTTACTTTGTAAGAGAAACATTTTAATAAAGTTTAATATATTAAAGATCTAGCACATGGTGGTCTATTTGAAGGAACAATGGCATTGTACCTATATTTGTACAAAGATTTTTTCCAAAGATAATTTGTGTTCAAGTCAAATTTCACAGAGCTTTTAGTTTCTCTTTATTAGTTGTGCACAGCTCAGTCCCTTCCTGGCTATTATGTATTACTTATGGTTCTAGTTCAGTAGTTTCTCTGAGATCCCAGATATGCCCTACAGAAGGAATAATAAAGCTAAGTAAAATTTTATTACCAGGAAAAATGCTCATGGCTGTAAAAGTCTTTTTATAGTGGTAATGTTTGGTTTTAATATTTAATAAACATAAACCACCTTAAAGAAACCTAACATTATGTTCAATCCCTTGGAGGATGGTGAGATTTGAAATTGTACAGGTGAAATTTTATCTGATGTAACTAAAAAGGATTTGGATGTACTTCAAACTTAGATCCAGAATGCAGATGTCTACTCTCAGCCCAGCAAAACCCAGGGCTGGATGATAGCAAGTTCATCAATTGCATATTCTAAAGAAATAAAAAGGCAAGAAAGCAGGAATTTTCGGGTATGTGGAAATGACTCATGTTTCCAACGTCTGAGGAAGAAATCAGAATGGGATTTGTTGATAAAATAAATCTAAGCCACCAGTAAATGGCTTAAGTGGTTCTAACTTGAATCAACATAAATTATTTTATTTTAAAAATTGAATAACTGCTCTTAAAATTCTTTGAAGACTGTTAAGTAAATGATGATTCCGTTGTTCATAAACATTATATGACAACTCCATTATCATGCTTCAGAGCCTAAGTTTACTCACTATTATTTTGAGAATGGTGAAAAATTTAGTATTAAACTACTCAGAGAAGAGAGGTCGAAGGTTACTTATTTCTACTTGAAGGCATTTCCTTTTCTTGACTTTTACAGCTGTCAAATGACCTAGATTTAAAGCAACCAGTTTCAGAACCTCCAGGGTTCCTGTGTTGGCCTTTTCCCTTCTTTCAGTCGTGGTACGTGTGGGTCCCCGTCTCCAGTGGAAAACACCCACTAGACTTTAAATGCTGAGGTCCACGTGGAGGGGACAACTTGAAGTTTAAAAAAAACTACACACACACACACACACACACACATATATATATATCTCCCCACTGAGGAGACATTAATTTTTGAAAAGTTGAAAAATACAAGAAAGGCAGCATTATAACTACAATACAAAATAAGAGGAAAACGTTCACTGGGTTAAAAACTGGATCACCTAGTGAAAAATAAACAAGATTTGTATGCTTGTTTGGAATCAACTGTGTAAAACATGGTAAATGTATTACAGTCATGCCTCACCGCGTAAAGATGCTAGGTCAGCAATGGACTGCATGTATGATGGTCGTCCCACAAGATCATGATGTGGTGCAGAGTTCCTACTGCACTGATACTTCCCACTGTGTTCCAGTTGCCTACAGCATTCGGTGTAGTAACATGCTGTGCAGGTGTGTGGCCCAGGAGCCACAGGCTGTACCGTACAGCCTCTCTGTGCAGGAAGCTATAGCATCAGGTTTGTGTAAGCACACGCTATGATGTTCCCACAAAAATACCTAATGACAAATTTCTCATAATGTATTCCAGCCATTAAGTGACGTATGACTGTATTTTATTAAATTTGGTACCCAACTGTATCGATTCATCCATGAGTTACAACAATCGCATGGCCTTGGGACACCTCCAGGCTCATCCTCACCGCCGGTCATCACAATGGCCCATACACACACGCTGGCCAACTTACTGAAAATTCTCCTGGGATAGTGACCAGGAGATTTTGGCCCTGCTGGAGTCAGGTTAAGTTTGCACCCTAACTTTACAATTGATCTAAAGCTATTGCAGTTTTAGGGACAGAAATGGTTTGATTGACTGTCACAGCCAGTGTCCATGTAAACTGATTATCGGGAGATAATATACACAGACCTAATAAAATAATCATATAAGTTAATCAATTCTAAACAACAAGCTATAACAAATACTCTATATAGTATGAGTCTCACAACTAATAACTATAGATTTAGGTCTTTAGGAAATAGACAAGGTCTACTAACCATCCTCCATGCAGGGTGGAGGAGGAATTTGCCCTTTCTAAAGTCTCAGAAAAATAGGAGCAGTTGACAGAGTCTCAGCAAAAAGGAAAACCAGGAGCAGTCCAGGGTGACCAGTGGGAGAAGGTGGAGCTGTGGCCATGGGAGGTGGGATGTGTGCACAGGTGCGCTGACCAGGATGCTGATCGGTCCAGCTAACCAAAAGGAGCATGGGGAAACTCCCTGCAAACTGCATTATATTATATTGTCATCACACCTGTAATTTTGATGACACACCAAATTCTCCTTTCAAACCTGGCCCTTACAGGTATAGTACTTAATGTTTTGGAAGTTTTACAAAATTATTTTATTCCACTCATGTTTGACTGCTGTAATTTTAGTTCAACTTTACAGACATTGAAATGCCTTGAATATTTACATTTAGTAGTGTACGTTACAGTAAGCTTATTTAATTGTTTCAACTGGAGAATGACAAAGTCCATAGAAAAGAACATGCTTCCATATAAAGTGTATGGTTCCACATTTCTTTGCATTTCAAATCATATTTTCTTTGCAATGCCCTGGGTTTTATTTAAGGCAGTGGTCATCAAACTTTAGTATGCATAAGAGGGACCCAGGAAATCACTTAAAGCCTGAATTCACAATCCTGAGAATCTGATTCAGTAGATGAGGTCACAAATTTTGAATTTTTAACAGGATTCCCAAGGAATTTTGATGCAGGTGCTCCATGGATATCACTCTGAGGAACACTGCTGTAAACCATACATTTTACCATTTGTCAATTTTAATGAGGAAAAGGCAATAACACCTATTTCTCTTAATGCCAGCAAAGATTGTTTCGGAATCATTTGAGATGCACCTTTGGCACTGCTTGACCTTGACACAGCCACGGGCCGCATGCACGGTGGTCAGTGTGCTGTCTCCAGAGCCAGTCCATGTGTGATGGAGCGAGCTTCCTCCCTTACCAGTGAGGTAGACTTCACCTACTTTTCATGCGGCAGTATGAAGTGTGTCCATAGGTACACCGGAGGCATAACAAGAATGTCTACACCACCAGATGAGAAGGATTGAACAAGCTCTTGTGTATCTTGCGCAGGATATTTAGCCTAGCACCTGGCATAGAGCACATGGTCATTGTTGTTAGTTATTGTTGTCGTTGTCATTGTTTGATTTCCATTATTACACTTAACACATTTCAGAAGCTGGCCATGTGTCTTATTTGATTAAACACAAATCCACAAAATCCACAAAAAGGCATTATAGACACAGTGTGAGATTATCAGTACCATTTAATAAAATTAAGAACTAATCTTATCCCAGTTAGAATGGCTTTTATTAAAAAGTCCAAAAACTACAGATGCTGGCATGGATGCAGAGAGAAAGGAACGTTTATACACTGTTGTTAGGACTGCAAATTAGTACAAACCTATGGAAAAATATGGAGATTCCTCAAAGAACTCAAAGTAGACCTACCATTAGATCCAGCAATCCCACTACTGGCTATTTGCCCAAAGGAAAGAAATCATTTTATTAAAAAGACACTTGCATTTGAATGTTCATTGCAGCAAAATTCACAACTGCAAAGATGTGGAATCAACCCAAGTGCCCATCAATTCATGAGTGGATTAACAAAATGTGGTATATGTATACTGTGGAGTACTACTCAGCCATGAAGAAGGATGAATTAAGGCCTTTTGCACCTATTTGGATGGAACTAGAGATGATTATCCTAAGTGAAGTATCTAAGTAATGGAAAAAGAAACTCCACATGTACTCACTATTAAATTGGAACTAACCAGTGGGCACACGTGTGCACAGAGGGAAGTAAAACTCAGTGGAAATCAAGCAGGGGGAGGGGAGAGGAGGGGATGAGCGATTGTACCTAACGGGTACAGTGAATACTCTCTGGGTGATGGGCACACTCATAGCCCTGAGTCAAGCATTACAAAAGCAAGCCATGTAACCAAAAACATTTGTACTCCTGTAATATTTTGAAATAATAAAAAAAGAACTAATGCCCTCTTGTCTGATCTTCAATTTGCTACTAAAGCTTAGTTGATATAGCACCGTATTCTACCTTGAACATAAAATGTATGATTATTTGTGCAAATCTTTCCTTTAGCACTGTCATCAGTAAAATATTTTCATCAGTAAAGCAGGTATAATGATGCATTTCTCCCAGAGTTGTTGGGGCTTCACTGGTGCAGTATGTCTGAATGCAGCTGGAAACATAAAAGGCATACAAATTGTAAGGGGCCACACACCTCAACATCAGTCTCACCACATTGACGATGTAGTGGCTGAGCTTCTTCATTTTCTCAAATTATTTAACTCTCTTTTCATTTTCACAGGAATGGGATTCTTTTCTTGGCCTGAAGAAAACCACAACTTGCTAGTTTCAGTATAAGCATACATAAACACACTCTCTGAGCTTTTGTTTGGGCTCACAGAGAACATCAAACAATCTTTAGAATCTAAAAATGACAAGGATTAGGTGGTGGGAGGGGAGTCCTGGAAAGGCCAACTCAGCCAGAGTCACAATGGAAAGATGGTCCTTCAGGAGCCGCTGGTCAGAGAGCTCGGAGTGAGGCTAAATCCGTGCCTAACGTGTGCAACATGTTGATGAATTTATTTAGTTGTAAAACATGTTTTTTTGATTCTCAATCTCTTAAACGCCTATGGGGTAAAATATGTGTGTGTGTTTATATATCTGTCTCTATCTAGATAGATAGGCAGGTAAATAGGCAGGGAGGTAGATAGATAAGTAGCTAGGTATAGACAGGTAGAGAGATGATAGAAAGATAAATAGATAATAGATAGTAGATATTAAATATCTGAAGTAACAGTTGAACAGTGACTTCTGACCTGTCTCATAGTTATTTTTTCTGAACACAATAAATTTTGTGGAACTTAGTTATTATCAAGCCATACCAAACTTATAACATAACTGTCAATTTTATTCTGCATGTAGAGGAGCTAATTATTATAATGTTATAACATGGAATCATAAATGTTGAAATTTAGAGATATTTGTGTATTGAATTTATAATTAGATCACCTTCTCTCTCACACACTCACACACACATGTTGTTCCATCCACTACACCCTCTTATAATATTGCAAGGGAGGTTCGTTGCCTTCAGAAGGGGAGTAAAAATTCTTACTGCACTGACAAGTCCAGCATGAAGTAGTCTCATCGTTGCATGCTCTGTGAGTTACACACCACTTGCCCATGCGTCTTTCCTTACGAGGTCCTTAAGCGCTCAAGGCTGCTGCAACGCCAGCACCTCCAGGCCCACCCTGACCCCTCCTGCCCTCCCCCAGCCCAGTTGTGGTGTGACTCTCCAGCCCCACCCGCCTGTGCTGGCTGTAAACTTTTATAGCAATAGGGAATTAAAACAATGGCTTATGGCAATTTTTGTAAATGTTTCATTGGTACTTGAATATAGTGTATACTCTGCCATTTGTTAAGTGGTATACATACAAACACATTCAGTATGTGAAGTTGCTTAATAATTTTTTAAAAATCTTCATCTCCTAAATCTTATATATCTCCCATACCTCTGTTGTGTACATTTTCTGCATCTTCTAACACATTGCTAGTTTTGTCTGCTCGTAAGAAAGGCATGGTAAATTCCCCTACTGTGTTTATGGATTTGTCTATTTTTGCTCCATTTTCTTCTGACAATCTTTGCTTTACATACACTGAGACTATGTTACAAGGTACATACAAATTTAGAGTTGCCTGGTGCTGAATCTTTATCACAATTGATGGTTTCCTCATTACCTTTGTCAGTGCCCTTTACTTCACAGTTTCCTTTAAGGTCGTAAAATACTTGTTAAGAAGGTCTACACACCCAGACCTAGAAAGTGAGTTATGCCATGATACATGCAAAGACACAGGTGAGCCCCAAGGACAGTTCACCCACACAAGGAAGAAGTACCCGGCCTAGGTGGAGCTCCTGACATTCAAAGAAAGAAAAGAAAAGGGTTTGTACAAAACAGGAGAAATGAACACAGTTTGTGAAATATATTGCAAGTATGTTATAAAATATGGAGTGGAAAATTAGGTATTTGTTAAAATCATGGGTAACCCCTCAAGAAATGGATTGTATGAAAAGTAAGAGCATAAAACAATAGACTGAGATTTTAAAAAAAGAAGTTAGAAGAACTACAGAAAAAACTATAAAATATGAAAATTGAAATGTTTAAAATAGTATTAAAAGCAACACTGTAGTTGGAAAGAGAATCAGTGCTTTGGATGACAGACTTCAAAAAATCGACAGAAAACAGAATGAAATTACAAAGCAATTAAGGTTCTCAACGAGACATAAGAATTCGAGGAGTATAAACAAAGATTCAATATATTGATAAAATATATAATATTTCTAAAGAAGCTCAAAGAACAAAGGCAAATAATCAACTTAGAACAATAATCCAGAAGGAAATCTTTTTGAACTAAAAGAAGACATGAATTTGCAGTTTATTTTCCAGGGTGGGAAAAAGTATAGACAGGTGAAAGCATTGATTTTCACAAATGCAAATTCAAAAAAAATTGATCCAACAGATATTCTTGACCTGATTCAACATCCTGGAAGAAGACTAGGAAATTATTTCTAGTTTTCTATTGGCTTTGCCCATGAAGTTGTCTGAGACATAGAGTTTATATGAATATTCATAGCCAGCATGTAATTTTATATATTATACAGAATTTTAAAATGTATTTCTTTTATAAGTTTTAAAAAGATCATTCTTGGAATATTTCTGCATGCAAATCTTTCACTGATGCTTAAAATAAATAAATTTGAAGCTGAGAAAAATACAGTGCATAAAAAGCAGAATATAAAAAGAGTGATCATTTAAAAAGCTTATACACACAAATGTACTTCGACATGCCTATTGTCTTAAAGATATCCTAAGAGCACTGTATGCTAGGAAAGCAATACAACTGTAGCACTTTGAGCAAGTTAGAAAATATGGTGCCTTTAGCTTGGAGTAATTAAGTTTAAATCATAAATACACTAAAGTGGTTGCTGTCAAAATAAAAGGTTGTCACTCTAGTTTTAGGCAGGCAATCTGAGATTATATTGAAAGGTTCAAATAGATCAGGGGTTTCAAAACATTGATCTGAGAATTGCTCCAAATGGACATATTCCAAGAAATTCAAGCCATCAAATGTAGTGATGCTGCATGTTTCCACTCCTAGTAGTTTAAACCGAGGTCTCTAGGGCACCAGAGCCACCTAGAAGCCCAACTGTGCTGCCACCCCTACCAGTTCATCTCCCTTGGGAGTGGCCAAGTCACTGTCATGTAAGCACAGGAGCCATCCCGGATCACATCCTGGGTCCAGCCCCAGAAGGTACCACGTGAAGAAGAGCCACCCTGCTGTACTCAGCCACCTTGCTCCATTGTGAGAAATAATAAAAGTGTTACTGACTCAACCTACCAAGGGTTTGTATGGCTTGCTGTTTGTCAGTAGACAGCTAAAAGATACATATGTTGTATAATTCACATGCTAGAGTGTTGTTAGAATGAGAGAGGTATCCAAATACAATAATGTAACCAGAAGCAAAAAATTTTGCTGATTTGCTTCAGTATAATCTTTGAGAGTTTCTTAAGTTGCATTCAACTGACCCCAACTTTTATATATCATACAAGGATTGCTTTAATATTTCAAAGAGAATGTGAGAAAATTTATAGTAAATATTATATCCAATTTGCTTTTTCAATTTCTTTAGACAAAATCTTAATCATATCCGGAATATGCAACAAGAAACAGTTGCAAGTGGCAGACTGAAGTCTTGTATATCCTAATTAGAAATAACATGAAATTTATTACAATGTAAACCAACTAATTATACAAAGCATGAAATATAGATACTTCAAATAGTAGGACAAAATAGCAAGATTTATACATCTTTGATATCATAACTTGTACTTAAAATTCATCTATATCTTAATATCATTTGATGTCAAATTAAACAGGATGACAGTTTTTAACCAAATTATTAATAGTTAATACACATATAATTGAAAAATATAAAAATTGTGCACTTGTTAAATGGGAAAAGTGAAAATGCCTCTTTAAATTTTAACTATTGCTACAGACTATATGACAATAAAAATTAAAATAAAATTTAATGATATTCTGAATTAAAATAAGTTTTAAAGAAAATCCTTCTTCATTATATAACAGTTGAGGTGCTTAAAAGAAATTCCTAAGGGAAGATATTAGCTATGTTAATGCAAAAGTGGTTTATGGATCCAAAATATCTGGGAAACCTTAAGCTAAAATGTTTTAGTTAAAAATTCGAGCTTTTCTTGTACTCACTTAGTGGGCAAATCTCCATTAGTCCTCTTGCCACCAGGTTTAGGCAACAGCAATATTGCTAGAGAAGATACCAGCAGGTAACTAACACGAAGCATACAGGGACGGGGCATGTTTGATGACGCTGTGGAGGCCCTGAGGTTTTCCTTCGTCCCCTTGCTTCATGCTGCGCGGGGCCCCCTGTCCCAGCTGCGAGGTGTGGGCCCTTCCAGGACGCGTGAGACTGCCCAGCAGACCCCACCTCCCAAGCAAAATGCAACCTCCCCCATTTTGATCAAGTAGGAGATACGGTAACTACGGAGTCAAAGCCGGGGAGGAGATGGCGATGCCTTGTTTCTCCAAAGGGCCATTCTCTTGCTATTCTACTTGTCCTCCATGTTTGAAGGTATTTGGCCCCAGGACCCAGGCAGCGTGAGATAGAAAATGAACACCAGATTTCATTGAATTTGAGTGGAAACCAGCTCTCCTTTATCCTAGCTAAAAATTTGACTACTGTATGAACTTCAGAAAAGACCTTAAATAGTGAACCCTTTTTATGAGTCCTGCTTAGGACACTTCTTTGTTGAGAATAATTCCTTAGAATTTTGCACTTATATTCTGTGACTGCGTCTGCTTTGCTTCAACTCTAACAGCAAATGTCATTATTTTCCTATCCAATTTGGGTCAACAAGTTTAACGTTTTGTTCCAAGGATGACAGGAAGAAAAAGAATGCACCCCTCCTGACTCCCTATTTTGAAATTTTTACTCTTGCAGCATATCAAGACAAGAGCCACACAACACAACACACTGGCTAAATGTTCCTTGTTCTGCTTGGAATTCCCTAAACAAATCACCCTGGTTTATAAAGGGGCAGTGATGTGCTCCTCTCTGTGGAATTGTTTTCTACCAGGCCAGACTCTCACGTAGCGCACGGTAGGGCTCCAACAGGGTGATCTATGCACATTCTGTGTGATGCTTGTTTCCCTCAAATTCACTAGGATCTCTAGCCACGAATCATTCATTATCCTGAAGCCATCGTTTCGGATGCATTATGTTGTGAGCTAACTAGGAAGAACTCTTCCATTTCTATGAGCCAGCCATGGACTGGTTCCCATTGTCAGAAGCTGCAGGGGATGAAAATACTTGGCATTGCCTCACACTTTGCTTGGGAAAGTGCTCACATCCTAGCGCAGGGAACAATGTGCGAACAGTGAGCCATCCTCTCAGCCACAATATCTACTCAGGTCCCTAAAGAGCCGCGAGTCTTACAACACAGATGACAGAGTAGCCGAGGAAACGCGTTCCCAGGGAGCTTTCATTTAGAGGAATTTCAATAGGGACCAAGGTGGCTTGTTCCAATATGTGTAATTTTCTGTGCCTGCCACAACCCAAGTTCCCAGTCTACTGAAACTGTTTTCATACACATAGCATGGTCCAAAGAACAGATGTGTAAGCAATTTTTTATAAAGATAAAGCAAAGCTTTTGAGAAAATGACTTACTCGGTAGGAATGCTCGCTAAGAACTTTTAATCCATCTGGTTGGTAGAAATGCATACAAACATGTGACAAATGTGCACAAGAACTTGAGAATGGTTTATATAATCAAAGGCAATTATGATATCTGAGAAAAACTGAGGCATAGACAGTTCTCAAAGAACTGAACTCAATTAAGGCTGATTTTCATCAATGAATATCGCAGAACGAAACTATGTCAACATTTCCCGTTTTATAATTGTCCATCCTTTTACCCCTAAAGTAATTTTTCTAGACTGCATCTTATCACAATTTGAGTGTTGTTAATTTGGACTATTAGAAAAGGAGAGCCATAGGAAGTCATCATGTGAAACCTCATGCTCGGGAATCTCTCTCTTCTCCCTGCGGGTGCAGCCATCACGGAAAGGGCAGGGAGAGAAAAGAGTCTAAAATTAGGCTCTGTAGACTTCAGCCCAGCCACGCATGGTGTTTCTGCTAATGCCTTCTCCCCCCATCCTTTTCCTGTCTTTGGGTTCTGAGTAGTGAGTAGTGGAAGTTTTTACCAACCTGAAATTCTATACAGATTCTGTGCTCTGATCCAAAATTAAAGTAACAAATGTTATGCAAACATCACCATGTAGAGTTGATCTATTTTTCTTTTGGTGCACATATAACAACTATATTTTTCTCTCCATTAAAGCCTGTATTGGACAGATGTGTGGTTTTATGTTTACAAGTTTCTCTCCTTTGAGGGATGAATGTCCAGCAAGAAGAGTGCATGCATTATTTCTCTTTATGTCCTTACATATATTGAGTGCCTGATATGTATTTGACACACACAGTACGACATTTTTAAAGGCTGTCTTTAGATATTTTTTCTATCTTCATACTTGTTGCATATTTCTCCCCTGTGTAAAAATTGAAAAAAAAATTGGAAACTAATCCTGAGTTTGCTACAATTGATCTTTTAGCACAGTTTTTTTCAGGCTTTAATTTTTTTGAATATTTTAAAAATTATAGAATCATCTTTAAAGCTGAGTTCATGTTTGATATTGTTAAAGTAATTAGTATAATGTCTCATAATGTAGTGCAATGCTACTGTTCCCATCAATCAATTTAAAGGGTGGTAATTTTACAAACACTTTGGTTTGAAAAGATAAGATAAAAAATTCAACAGAAACTAAAAACTGATGGGCTAATATGCAGGGAAGAAATTTCATTAGTTTTCTTCTAGCAGAATATAAAAATAAAAAATTATATGTAATAAATTCTACATTGAGTGAATTTAGAAAAGAATGCACTGCTTTGGGGACCTTTGAAATATTAAATATTATTTAAAATATTAAACTGGGTAGTTGTCCAACGTGGAGAAGAAATGAGGAGGAAACTACCCCTGAAGTCTGGATTCAGCAAGGCCCTCTCTGCGTCCCTCATCTGTCGACACTAATCCTACCTGTGCCACATTATGATGAAGTCCGAGGCTTCTAAGAGCAGCAGTGCTGCACACAGGTCTTATGAAAATGGCGCATCCCCTCTCTCTGCTTATTGTATTTACTTTGAAAACCTGGGGTTGATGAGGTCACGTCTAATGTTCTTGCAGTTTTGACGTGTGCCCCATGTTGATGACTGTGGCCATCCCTTAGTGCAGTTGTTGGGAGGGCAGGACAGGAATAGCCTACCCTGATCCTCTCCCCACACCCTTCTGATCTGGATCCTAACTACTTCTTTAGCCAACTCTTCACAAACTCCAGAAAACTGCGGCATAGACATTCCCAGTGCAACTGCACGCAGAGTGTTTTACTTGAGTCAGCATTTCAATACAAACAAATCATGTGTTAGCAATATTCTCATATGGTCTCTATTGATTTCAAGTACCAGTCAGAGAACTGATCTTAGTTGTAATACAGTTTGTCCCTGGATTACCATTATGTGGCCCATCCTCATTATGTGCAGATTTGCCTACTTATTAGAAGTTATTTTAACCCCCAAATCAATACCCAGGTGCTTTCATGTCGTTTGAGAACATGCTCTTGCACAGAACGGTGACAAATGTGAGTCACCTGCCTTGACTGTTCCCAGCTGAGTTTGAATGACGTCACATTCTCCCTGCTTGTTTCATTGTGTACTATGAACAAATGTCCTTTTTGCTGTCTATTTAGTGCCATGTTTTTCATGTTTGTGTTAATGAATCAACAGTATGTATTAAATAAGGAGTCTTTAAGCAGAAACTCGCATAAAACAAGGTTATGTATTAGTAGGCTGACAAATAAGTTACGACCAGAGACTCACAGGAACCTGACCTTGCACTTCTCCCAGGAGCAATGGCCCAGCTCTTGCTAATGCAAAGTCCACAGGGACCTTATAGAACACAAGTGCCACAAATAAGGAGAATCCACTGTAATTGTTCAGTTTCCTTCATTTGTGTCATTTCCCCACCAACTTTCTTCTTCTGGTACCTCCTGTATGAGCCCAGCACTTGCCCAGGACTCCGGGGTCTAAAACAGTGTCTGACACGTAGTAGGTGCTCAATGGACAATGGGTGTGCTGTACCTTCACCAAACTCAAACCCAGAAACTACCCCTAGAGTTGATGCAACCTTCTAAAAACCATATGGAGTTTTGAAATTCCCTTCTTCCCGCCACAACCTGGACTTGATTTTCAGCCTCTTAGGAAAGACCTTGATGCCATTTCAGTCGTCTGGGGCCTGTGTGAGCTGGTGCACATACCACTGGGCGAACAGGAGTGTTTGAAAGATGAGATAATGCACCGAGGTTGCAGATGCTGCAGATGCGAAATCTACAGAAACACACTTCAGTGAATATCCGAACAATAAGTTGTAAACTTAATTCTTTGCCACACTAAAATTTTTAAATTTGTTTAACATACAAACACGAAGCCATTCAGAAAAGGCTGAACCAGGAAGAAAACGAGAAGATGCTTCTCTATGAACCTGAAACCTGTCCATTAAATAATGTGAGTGGGAAGGTTTACAGCAAAAATAAATAAATAAATAATAAGCCCACTTTTTTGTCTCTGAAATAGTTTTAAAAGAATTGGACTTTGTCTTTGTCGCTCGCTTTTCATCCTCAAATGGTGAAGGCTTAGCAGTCCCTGTGATACCTCTGGGCTTGGCGCCTGAAGAGTCGGCTGGGAAGGAGGGCGAACACCTGGCGCTGTGTGAGGCGCTCTGGGAAGCAAGTTCCCCAGCAGATTGTAAATAGCAAACTGCATAAAAGGGCGACAACTACAGGTGAGACTGGGGCCCTTGGTCCACCATTCTCTGGCATAAGACAAGCCCATTAGCAACAAGTGCCGAAGTCTGTGTGTGCATTATGAGCCTAATAATGCTATAAGGTCAGCTTAACAGTGTGTTTTATAAAAGGGTGTCATTTTATTCCTTAAAGCTAGCCCTTAGTAGACCAAAATGTAAGTTGTGAGAAGGATACGATACTTTGAGGGAATTTAAAAGGAGAAATTGGCTCTTAACTGGGCATTTTCCTTTGGGATTTGCCTTGGCTAGAAGGACCTGGCCCCTGCCCCCAACTGCCCAGAAGTCCCTGTGGGGCTGGCTGAGACCTTCACTGGGCTGCACAGCCATTCAGCCTCTGCCTGGCTTCCTTCCCTTCCGTGCCACAGCCATGGACCCCAACTGCATTGCTCGTTGTCTCCTGCATACTGCTCTCCACACGCATTGGCATAGATCTGCCCAACCCTAACCCTAGTCCAGGGACCTGGACCGCTGTAGACCAATGCTCTTTCTAAAATGTAAATCTGATTGCTTGCTTCTTCTTTATTCAAGTAAAATCTGTTGCAGAAGCACGGGTCTTTCCTTGGGTTTTAGGTCAGTTGGCTGTCATAAGTCCTCCGTTCTGTGACAGGAACACTAAAATTATGTTTTCGAAGATAACCTAACTTTTCTTATTTATGGGTGGGAACAACAATCTTTCCAGCTTTTTATCTCCTAAGTAGAAGCCAGAACTCTCTGATCCAGTTTTAAAAGGGTCACATGATGGGAAGGGAGTGACTTGTTCTACCAGCTATCGAGACACATCAACAAGGTGCGAAGACATCAGCAGTGACATTTCACGGGATAACAGACAACGAAAAGAGGGGACAAGAGACCCCAGGCACACCCCGAGCGGGGCGGGTGTAATCACCATTTCAAAGCTGGAGGGAGGAAGGGCCAGTCAGCACATGCCCGAGGAGGATGCAGGTGCGACCAGGCGTTCATCCTTCTGACACCTGCATGACTGTCGTACATCATGGACACAACATAAAGGGATTACTAACTCCTGGATCAGGAAAGCAAATCTGAAATACATACAAGCAAATAAAAAGTTACATTCACAGCCATACGGTTGACAAGACTTCTGAAAGAAGTTTCGAAGGGAAAATACAAGACAATCAGATAAAAATTATAACCACATCAAAATTAAAAATTCTCTGTGACAAGATTAAACAAAATGTAAGTCAAAAAAATGACTTGGGGAGGTTAGGGATGCTTCAGATTCAGCAAAGAATAGCCTCTATAATACCTATCCATTAGGAAATACACCTCCTGCACTGAGTCAGGAAGCACTTGCCCATAGGAAAAATGGACAAAATACATTTTATAGAAATTTGCTGAAAAACAAAGCACACACAACCGGTGAGCATATGAAAAGCAACCCAGCCTCATTAGCAGGCAGAGAAACATAAATTACAGCAAAGAAAGGGTTTACTTTTCCCTCATCATGTTGGAATGCAGAAGTAAAGCTGACAGCACCGGGCACTGTAGGAAGTAGTTGCTCCCACCTTGCTGTTGAGAGGACATACCCCACAAGCTCGGGGCACATGGGCTCTCTGGGCCCTGCCCCAGTGGAATCGCTTCTCGGTGCCCTTTGCCAGGAGGTTGTTTCGCTCCACCTGACCAGTATTGGACCTGGCCACGTGTCTTGTCTAGCTATTGGTATTGAGCTGAAGTCACAGGGACGTGTACGGTCCCAGTCGGTGCTCTGCCTCCTGTGTGAGGTCCGTGAGAGCAGCAGGCCCTTGTGGCCATAAGCCCTGAATCCTGGCCCAGAAGTGAAGGCTCTGAAGCAAATCTGAACCCACCCATTCCCAGCCAAGACCCGTCACTGCTGCCAACCTGCAGACCCACACGCGCAGAAACAAGTGTGTGTTGTTGTAAGTTTCCAGTGCCTTGTGGTTATCTGTTACCCAGTAATATTGCAGCACAAACTGACTAATCCACCACTTTGGAAATATTTTGGCAGTTTCCATCAAAATTAAAGTTGCACATTCCCTATAATCCATCAACTCTACTTTGGCTATATTACAGAACTATTTGGCACCTGCATTATTTGAAAAAAACAGAAAATATCAAATGATTGCATAGCCCTTTGGGGGAAGGATGAATAGAGAGCAATATATTCATAAGATAATAGAATACATAAGAGGAAGATGGTACAAATATTGAAGATCTTTGAAAACATATTATCAAGTGTGGGAGCAAACTGTATAGTATAATGCCATTTTTGTTTAAAAAACACAAATCAATACTCTAAATTTTTCATGAATGTATGTACTAAAGCATTAAAAATGAGTGAGAATTCATAACAGTTGACACATATGGGGAGATAGAATGGACCAGACTTTAGGATGAGGTCACAGAGTGTTTAAAGTATCTCTAATGTCCTGATATCTCCAAAAATAATAATATTCATATATTACTTATAAACATATAAACTGCATATATGTTGGAAAGTTTGAAAGTAAATTTGCCCAAATACGACCAATATAGCATGTTTTGAAGTGAGAAAATGAAAAGAACTTGTGCCAACAATTATTTTTACAAGTCAATAACATGACCTTGGTAAGGCCGAGGTGTCAGCTGGATGGCTGCTGACAGAACAATCCAGAAGAGCGTGAGAGGAGGGTAATACAGGAAGGGGAAGTGCCGAAGGTGTGTTCTTGACCAGGAACTGGGGTCTAGGGCACAGACGAGGGCGGCCCATGCAGAAAGGACAGACAGGGAGACACGTCGGCCTTTATGGCATCAGGGAAGAAGGGGCTGCGGGAGATGCAAGAGCCACTCTCCAAGACGGGTCTTTTCCCGGTGAGTACCAAGCCACAGACAAGAGGATCGGAGGCCTTGACGCTGTCACTCTCTACACAGGCAAGAAGGTCACGGAGGTGCCCAAGACAGCGCCCAGCAGCCCCACCCCTTCGAGCCCTCCGGCCCCACCTCGGAGCCCAGCAGCCAGCGACACCCCACCCTGTCTCCCCGTGGGTCCCGGTGCTGCCTGCAGGAGCCCGTGTGGGCATGGCGGAGGGAGTAAAGGTTCACGGAGGCCCTGTCTTGTTTGCTAGTTTTTAATAAGAATAAGTGTTAGTATCATTGCTATTATTGTTAAGCAATAGTATACATTAAATTACAACATATATTCAAATTGATTGCATTATAATTTATTATAATATATGTTAATAGTTATTAAATGATACTATTTAAAACTATTTCTACTTTGCTAGTATTTAACCTAGAAAAATGTGGTAGCAGGACTCTGTAGGGCCTAAAGGTGGACTCTTCCTCCTGCCCAAGGGTTATGTCGTAAGTTAAAGTTCAATTAAATTCACTTCAGTCCCAAATTATGAAACTACAGCCTTGTTGCTTCCTATTGCATACTTCCTTTTCTCCTCTAGCTTATAAGAATAAAGGGTTCTTAAGGAAAAGGATAATATTCCAACTGCTTTACCCCACTGTCAAAGTCACAAATGGGAACTTTTTGAACATTTAATAAATATTTTTCCACTCTTAGGATACTTAGGCGCAGTAGGAAGGGAAAAGTTCAATGGTGTTAGTTAACTATTGTTATGTGGTGCACCCTAAATTACTTCTTCATTTCTGGTGCATCATTTGTTTCAATCCCTTCCAAAATCCAAGCTGCTTATCAGTATTTGAAAAGAGACAGATTAGAAAATATTACATGCTATAATATTTACACTGTAGGGGTAAAAAATAGTATATATTATTCGTACCATTTATTTCTAATCTGGACTGTTTCAGCTCAGATTCAGATTCAAGCCTCTTTAGACACGCCTGGCTCTGAGCTCAGTGTTTGCACATCACGGAGGCACTTTATAAAGATCCAGTCACACTGTTGAGACCTCACATTCACAGCCCATTAAAGACAACCCAAAATACGTACCCACAAAGAATTCAGAGGGTCTGTTTGTGCAGTGACAAACTTTCAGATTTAAGGAAAAGAACTTTTTCATCTGCTATGAACTGAACTGTGCCCCCTGCCCCCATTCACATGCTGAAGCCCTAACTCCTAACATGATGGTGTTTGCACACGGAGCCTTTGGGAGGTGATTAGGGTTAGACGAAGTCACGAAGGTGAGGCCTTCATGATGGGATCAGTGCCCTTGTAAGAGGAGACACCAGATCTCTCTCTCTCTCTGCCATGTGAGGACACAAGGAAAAGATGACCATCTGCAAGCCAGGAAGGATATTCTTCATGAGGAAGAAATGACCATGACATCAATGAATGACATCAGGGGTACTGACTGGGTTTCTTTTTTTTTTTTTTAACGTTCAAACTGATTTTTTTCCTTCCAGCTCTTAAAACAAAATTTAAATTGACACATAAATACTTGTACATATTCATGAGATGCATAGTGATGTCACCATACACATAATGTATAGCAGGGTAATTAGCACATCCAGCATTTCAAACATTTATTATTTCTTTGGGTTGGGAACATTCAACATCCTCCTTCTGGCTATTTGGAAATACACAGTATATCGCTGTTGACTATAGTCACCCTACAGCCCCATAGCACACTAGAACTTATTCCTCCTATCCCAGACTGCCTCTGCCTGAAGCTGCAGGGGTGGGACCTCCTAGCAGCGCCTTGGGGTTAGGACCCCCGCCTAGAGCCAAGGGGTGATACTGTTTCTGCAGGGACTTGGAGGGCAGAGTACCAAACCAAAGAGGATTATTAGAATCTAGTGCAATTTGCCACACTATGTTCTGGACTTGCTTGGGACCCATCACTCCTTCTTTCCTATGTCTTTCATTTGGGTTGGGAATGTCTGTCCTATACCTGTCCCACCACTGTATGTTGGAAGCACATAATTTGTCTGCTTTCACAGGCTCACAGCTGGAGAGGATGTTTTCCTCAGAATGAATTGTACCTTGAGTCTCACCCCTATGATGTAGATGATATTTAGATGAGACTTTGAACTTTAGACTTTAGAGTTGATGCTATGACAAGTTAAGACTTTGGGGGCTGTTGGGGTGGAATAAATGCATTTTTTTTTCATGTGAGAGGGATATGAACTTTGGTGGAGCAAGGGTTGAATGCTATGGATAGAACTGTTTTCCCTCAAAATTTATATGTTGAAGCCCTAACTCCAAATTTGATGGTATTTGAAGATTGGGCCTTTGAGAGGTAATTAGGGTTAGATGAGTTCATGAGGGTGGAACCCTCTTGATGGGATTAGTGTTCTTACAAGAAGAGAACAGAGAGCTTTTCTTCCTCTCTCTCTGTATCATGTGAGGACACAGCCAGAAGGAGGCCGTCTGCAAGCCAGGAAAAGAGCCCTCGCCAGAAGTGAAACACGCTGAGACCCTGATCTCAGACTTCCAGCATCTAAAATTGCGAGAAAATAAACTTCTCTTGTTTAACCCACCCAGGGTACAGTATTTTGTTATGGAAATATGAGCACACTGAGACGCCTTTATGTTGCCAGCAATATGGAGTTTGTCACATTTTAGACGTGGACCATTCTGAGACATCTGGGCTCTGGAAAACCAGGGAGTGTCATGGCAGTGACCGAAATGTGTGGTTTTCTTGAGCAAAAGCATTGTTTGGAAGGATCTGAATTTTTTTTTTTGTTAACTTTAATTTGGATAGTAGTCGTAGCCCAACCTGCCATTTACCCAAACATGCCAGAAGCTTATTTTGAATAAAGTCAATTATTCAAAGATGACTGACTGTTTCCTACCGACTCTATCCAATCTAGGATCAGGAGTGAAAATTCTGAAAGTGTTTTTTCCCCACTGGAAAGATAACATTTCATCCAAATAAAACATATGGTCTAATGACAGCCTGAATCTTAAAACATTTCAATTTTAATTTATAAAAGTGTCAAAAATGTCACTGTGCTGTAATGAAATAAAAGGCAGCAAAGATCTTTTTCCCAGGGTCTTACAGCGACGAAGCCATATGTGAAGCCTCGTTTCCATCCCGACTCTGGGGCTAGCAAAAGATCTGCCCTTGATCGTGAGGTTTCACACATGAAAGACTGACTCTCTCCGTGCCCACGATGAGCGCAGAATACTAATTTGGATCCACAGGAGACACTACAGAAGTAAATCCTTTATTTTAAATGGTTGGTAACCCATTTTTCTAGGACTCCGTTATTACTAATAAATCTACTTGAGAAAGTATCCTATTGTTAAAATAAGCCCCAAGTGTGTGTGTGATAACTCTCCTCTCACTGAGGAAACCTTTTCTGCATGAATAACAACACATTTATTCAAACGCTGATTTCAAAGCATTTGCTATGGTATCATTAAAGAGACAAGAGACATATCTGGCCTTATTGCTTGAGTACAGCAGGCCTGGGCATGTTGTATCCCTCCTCAACTTTACAATAACTTAGTCCTACTCAGGTGAAGGCTGTGGAGAAGAAAGGGAACTTAATGTGGGGTTGGACGTCACAGGATTGAGCAGTGCACACACTGGGAAACTGCTTTTGGCTTCCCCAGTGTTTTTGTATGTGGTGTAGCACTGGTTTGGCCCCTGGAGTTGGAGTGCTAGGGTACAGCAAGTTCTGTGGGCAGCAGTCATGAGAGGGTGTGGATGTGGTCTGCAGTTCAGGGACGCGTTTGCAAAACGCTTTCCCACGAGAGCAGAACTGGATGGAGCCCAGAACCAAACCACTGTGTTCTTTGCCAGTGGTTGCTGGACTTCCCTGTTTGTTGGTTGAGAGTCTGTTAGTCAGCATCAGCCTCCTCCCTACCCCTCAGGCCCTGTCCCCTGGGCTGGTGGCTCCCCCACATGACTGCCCCACTCCCATCCTGCCTCCTTGGCCCCTGTCACCCCTCCTTAGCTCCCCTGCCAGCTGCCGCCAGGTGAGCCATCCTCTTGCCACACCACGCCATGTGCACCTATGCTCCCGACCACCTCTCAGCCCCTCCCTGGGTAAATAACAGCTGGCACTTCTGGGTTTTCTCCCACCACAGGCAGAAAATTCTGTGCTCCAGCCAAATTGGACTTACATAAACAATATAATAATAATAACTAGCCTTGGTGGGGAACCTACTAAGGGCAGGTGCTTTTCCAAACACTTCCCGTGCACTGTCTCGGTTCATCTTCAAAGCAGCCCTATGAGGTTGGTTCCCTACAACAGCCAGGTGGGGAAACAGGCACACAGAACTGAAGACTCACACCACGCCGAGCATTTGTGAACGCCGACTCCAGGGACTCATCCCCCTCTCTTCCTGGCAAAATCTTCATTTCCTGAGCTTATGGAAATGGATCAGGAAAGCTGTCTGGCACAGTGGCCATGAGATGAGGGCAAGTGCTCAGGACAGGACCTCAGCCACCCGCAGGGCTGCTTCCCAGTGGCTGCTGCCCAGCATGCATTCCCTTGCCTCTCTACGCTCTCACCTTTGTGGGCTTTGGGTTTGGGTGGTTGGTTACTTTTACGTTTTATTTCTTAGAGCAGTTTGAGGTTCCCAGCAAAATTGAACGGGAGGTACAGAGAGTTTCCATATATCTCTGCCCCCACTCATGTACAACCCCCTCCACTATCAGCACCCCCACCAGAGTGGTCCACTGAGGAAGCCACATTGACACATCATCATAAGCCAAGGGTCCATAGTGTATGTGAGGGTTCACTCTTGGTGTGGTACATTCTACGGGTTTGGACACGTGTCCACCACTGTAGTATCATACAAAGTGGGTTCACTGCCCTGGACATCCTCTGTGCTTGGCTTCTCCTCCCTCCCTCCCCACCAGCCCTTGGCAACCACTGGGCTTATTAATCTCTCCATAGCTTTGCCTTTTCCAGAGTGTCATATAGTTGGAATCACACAGTGTGCAGCCTTTTCAGATTGAATTTTTTCACTGAGTAATATGTTTTTAAGGTTCCTCCTTCATTTTTAGTGCTGAATAATATTCCATTATCTGGATGGACCACAGTTTGTATATTCATTCACCTACTGGAAGACATCCGGGTTGCTTTTAAGTTTTGACAATTATGCATAAAGCTGCTATAAACATTCATATACAGGTTTTTGCACAGACATAGTTTTCACCTCTTTCAGGTAAGTGCCAAGGAGCACAACTGCCGAGTCACATGGTAACAGTATGTTTGATTTTGTAAGAAACTGGCAATCAGTCTTCCCAAGTGGTTGTGCCATTTTGCATTCTCACCAGCAACGAATGAGGGTTCTCGTGGCCCCACATGCTCGCCAGCCTTTGGTGCTGTCCGTGTTCTGGATTTTGGTCTTACCGTGGTGTGTAGTAGTATTTCATTGTTGTTTTCATTTGCATTTCGCTGATAATATATGTCAGCATTATTTCATATCCTTATTTGCCATCTGTATATATTCTTTGGCTAAATGTCTTTTAAAATCTTTGGCTCATTTTTTAATCAGGCTGTTTTCTTATTGTTGAGTTTTAAGAGTTCTCTTCGTATATTCATCAGATAAGCCCTTTGTCAGACAAGCCTTTTGCAAACATTTCCTCCCAGTCTGTGTCTTCCCATCTCATTCTCCTGACAGTGCCTTTTTCAGAGGAGAAATTTTTCATTTTAAGGAAGTCCAGCTCATCAATTATTTCTTGCAGGTCTCATGCCTTTGGTGTCATACCTAAAAAACCATTGCCAAACCCAAGGCTGTCAAGATTTTCTCTTATGTTACCTTCCAGGAGTTTTATAGTTTTCCATTTTGCATTTTGGTCTGGGATCCATTTTGAGTTCATTTTCATGAACCTTTCTAGCTCTGTGTCTAGAGTCATTTTCTTGCACAAGGATGCCCAGTTGTTCCAGCATCATTTGTTGAAAACACAAGTTTTTCTCCATTGTATCGGTTTGTTCTTTTGTCAAAAATCAGTTGACTATAGTATAATTTTTGGTTCTGTTTCTGGGCTCTTTATTCTGTTCCATTAATCTATTTGTCTATCCTTTCACTAATGCCACAATATCACAACTACTACAGCTTTACGGTAAATCCTGAGGTCAGCTAGTGTCAGCCCTCCAGCGTTGTTGTTCTCCTATATTGTGTCGGCTGTTCTTGTCTTTTGCCCTCCATTTAAACTTTAGAGTTAGTTTGTTGACATCCCCACCATAACTTGCTGGGATTTTGATGCAGGTTGCATTGAACCTACAGATCAAACTGGGGAGAGCTGACATCTTGAGTCTTCCTATCCAAGGAACGTGACATAATGCTCGTTTATTTAGTTCATTGATCTTTTTCAGAGTTTGTAGTTTTTCTCACATAGATCTTATACATATTTTGTTAGATTTATACCTAAGTATTTTATTTTGTGGGGTGTTAATGCAAATGGTATTGTGGTTTTAATTTCAAATTCTATCATTCAATGCTGTACATCTTAGTTTTATTTATTTGTCTTAATCAATAATTGTGATCTGAAAAGTGGGTGCCCAAGCACTAGGGACGCGAGATACACAAAATGATCAAGAGCATCAGAGTAGATGGGAATATGAGTGCTTCCATTTTTATTTATTTTAACTTACTCTTTGCATACAGAACAGATAGATATACATGTCTCATGCATGATATGCAAATGTCAGTACAGAAACTCACACACATACATGCACAGGGATTCTAAATTTTTCTACTGATGCAGGTGTGTGATGAAAAGTATTAAATATTTAGGGAACACTAAGCCACATCTTTGTTGTTTTTTTCTGATAAAGTTTTTATTTTCTACTAAGATTCTTTTTTTTTCATTGATATACAATATCTGAACATATTTATGGGGTACATGTTATGTATTGTTACACATACAATGTAGAATGTGTAATAAAGAAGTCAGGGTATTTGGGATTTTCATAACTTGGAGACTTTATCATCTCTATGTGTTGGGAACTCTTCAATCCTGTCTTCTAGCTATTGTGAACTATACAATATGTTGTTGCTAACTACAGCCGCCCTACCCTGCTATCAGAACACATTTCTTCTATCTGTTAATACCTACATGTTTGTTCCTGTTGAAGTGACTCTCTTCTTCCTCCCCTGCCACCCACATGCTCCCCCAGTCTCTGGTGATCTCGCACCTCCACGAAATCACCTTTCATAGCTCCCACATATGCGTGAGAACACTTGATATTTGTCTTTCTGTACCTGGCTTATTTCCTTTAATATGATACCTCCAGTTCCATCCATGTTGCTGCAAATGACATGATTTCATCCTTTATTATGGCCAAAGAGAATTCCATTCTGCATGTAAACATTTTCTTTATCCAGTCATCTGTTGATGGGCACTTGGGTTGATTCCATATCTTTGCTATTGTGAATAGTGCTGCAATAAACATGGGGGTGCAGGTGTCCCTTTGATATACTGATTTCCTTTTCTTTGGAAAATTTCCTTTTCTTTGTCTTTTTAGTAATAGCCATTCTAACTGGGGTAAGATGATATCTCCTTGTGGTTTCGATCTGCATTTCCCTGATGATTAGTGATGTTGAGCATTTTTCATACACTTACTGACCATTTATATGTCTTCTTTGAGAAATGTCTATTCATATTCTTTGCCTCGTTTTTAGTGGGATTGTTATTGTTGAGTTGTTTCAGTTTCTTGTATATTCTGTGTATTAACCCCTTATTGGATGAATAGTTTGACAATATTTTCACCCAATCAACAAGTTGTCTCTTTACTCTGTTGGTAGTTTCCTTTGCTGTGCAGATTTTACCTCTTTGGTTAAATTTATTCCTAGGTATTTTGTTATTATTTTTGTTCCTACTAAAAATGCGATTGCCTCCCATTCTTTTTCAGCCAGTACATAATTGATGTCTAGAAACACTATTGATTTTTGTATGTTGATTTTATATCCTGCAACTTTACTTATCTTGTCTATCAGTTCTAAGAGACTTTTGGTGGAGTCTTTCATTTTTCCACATATAAAATCATGTCCTCTTCAAAGAGGGTCACTTGACTTTCTCTTTTCCAATTTAGATGCCTTTTATTTCTTTGTCTTGCCTGGTTGCTCTGGCTAGGACTTCCAGTACCATGCTGAACAGGAGTGGTGAGAGCAGGCACCCTTGCTCATCCCAGTTCTTAGAAGAAAGGCTCACAGCTTTACCTGTTCAGTGTGATGCTAGCTGTGGGTTTGTTATATATGGACTCTGTTATGCTGAGGTATGTTCCTTCTATTCCTCATTTGTCTAGAGTTTTTAACAAGATGCATATATTTGGCCTCTTTATGGTGTCCCCCATATCCCGTAGGCGTTGTTTATTTTTTTTTAATTCTTTTTTTCTTCATTTTTGTCTGACTGTTTTATTTCAAAAGACCTGCCCTCAAGTTCTAAAATTTTTCTTCTGTTTGATCTGGTTTTCTGATGAGCCTCTCTAATGTATTTTTTATTTCACTCAATGAATTCTTCAGTTTCAGGATTTCAGTTTGGTTCTTTTTTTTTTTTTTTTTGATATCTTTTTCTTTGATAAATTTCTCATTCATATCCTGAATTGTTTCTCTGCTTTCTGTGTGCTGTTTATCTGTGTTCTCTTGTATCTATCTCACTGAGCTTCATGAGGATCATGGCATTTTATAAATTTCTTTTTTGATTGGACTCTGGAGAATTATAGTGTTCCTTTGAAGTTGTCCTATTTCCTTGCTTTTTCATGTTCCTAGTGTCCTTATGTGCATATGTGCACATCAGGTATAAGAGCTGCTTCTTCCAATTTTTTGGATTTGCTTTTGTAAGGGAGGACTTTTAAACAAAGATGTATCTAAGTGTTGGTTGGGTAGGCACTTTGGCTTTGACTTGGGGTACATACAGAAGTCTAGTGTCCTTATAATTTCTTCAGCTGTAATCAGAGTCAGCAGTCTCTGTGATGTCCTCAGTGGTTTAGGATGTGATTCTTAGTGGAGGCTATGGTAAAGTTTTGCCGGGGACACCAGGTGGGTCAGTTCTTGGGCTCCAGTGGAGGCAGCAGTGGGCCAAGCATGCCTGTCCTTGGGCCCCAGGGTGATGTATGCTGGCACCGGTGTTAGTGGGTCCAGGAGGGAAAATTCTTGGCCATCTGGACACCTTGCTAGGGTGTGGCAGTGGCTCCTGTGGGCTGGGCAGGTGGACAGGTGCTTGGGACCATGGCCAGCAGGCAGAGCATGGGCCATAGCAGTGCTGGGGCAGGCCTCTGGCTCCCAAGCAGCCCATGCTAGTGTTAGCAGTGGCTGCAATGGGGTGGGCAGGCCAACGCCTGGGCCCCCAGGTGGTTTGTGCAAATAGCAGCAGGCTGGGTGGGCCCCTACTCAGGCTCCTGGGAGGAGCGCTCAGGTGCCAATGATGGTGGATGGGGTGGAGTGGTCCCCAGGCCCCCAGATGGTGTGCTTGAGCACTGGAGAGGGGGCCTGTCCTCAGTGACTGCAGTGGGCAGGGGCAAGGTGACCCCTAGGCCCTTGGCTGAGTGTCCAGTGGGGGCAGCAGTGTCTGTGCTGTGGCCCTGATGCTGGGGAGGGGAAAGTCAGTGGCAGTGGCTATCGAGATGTGGCTGGTGAGTGCATGGTTGGTTCTGGGTGGCAGCTGTGGGTGAGGCAGCCTGTCCTTAGGGTGCTTGTAAATGTGTGGTGGTCCCACTGCTGGGGGTGGGGCTGATGCCAGTGGTTCATGATTCCCCAGGCCCCAGTCCACAGCAGCAGCAGCAGTGCCTGGCTGTGGGTGAGGGATGTCAGTGGGCTCCAGGGCAGGATGCTGGCTGGTGGGGGCTGGGCCCTCAAAGTGGCGCCACACTGTAGCTTCTTAGGACCTGGGGTGTGTGGGACTGGTGTGAGCTTCCTCTCTGGAGCAATATTATCACGTGGTCTCCAGGCGGCTCCCTATGTTGGTCTCAGGGCCTGCGAGGGTGGAGGGGCTTTCCTGTGGTCAGGATTGCAGGGGCCTTGGTGGGAATGTGACCTGCTGGGGGTCTCTCACTTATGCCTTCCCCACAGTGGGGAGCCTCCCCCCAGCGGCACCCTGCCAAGCAAGCCGATGCACTTCCTGCTCCTGCCTTGCCTTAGGTGTTTCCTGTTACTTCCCTGATGGATTCCAGTGTTTTCTCTTAGATGATCTATTCAAACTGTGATATGTATTTGCTAATTTGGTTCTTCTTTGTGGAAGGGTGAGTGCCAGATGCCTCTAGGCAGCTTTCTTAAAGCCCTTTTTCCAGATTCATCTTAATGTTTCCATGCCTTGCCTAACCCACCCAAATAAATGTGATTGTTCGTTCTACATGATTTTGCTTATTCTTCTCATGTAGATTATGCTGATATTTTGGTTTGCCATATGTGAACCTGCCAAGGTCTCCCGCCCCCACTGGGCAGCCTCTCTGGACATGCAACGAGTGTGCTGTCTGCTCTCTGGTCATAGCTGTGTCCATTCCCCAGCCTTCTGTGGGGAGGTGTGGCCATGAGTATTGACAAATGGAATGTGGCCAACATGAGGGCACTACCACTAAGCTCGGTCCATGAAAATTCCCACATAATCTCCCTTTCTTCTGGCTAAATGTAAAGGATAGAAGCTCATCCAAGGCCCCAAGTGAGCCACAAGCAGACCTGCAAGATATAGAGTAGCCACCACCCCGCTGCCCTTCACTGGACCATGTCTTAAGGAAGAAAAAAACCTTTCTTTGTTTGCATTAGCAATTGAGATATTTATTTCACCAGTTGACTTGCACCAGCTCATATGTCTGCTGTGCTTGATGACTTCCTCTGGCCCCACTTTCCACCTGCTCTGTCTGGACTGCCTTCCAGTCGGCTCAGGCCAGTGGGAGGTCAGGCTGGAAACTGGAAGGATGTTTATTCCCCAGCTGCCTGCCTGAGAGTTGGCTTCAGTGTTTGACTGAAGATGTCCATCACAGGCTCCTCCTACACATTGCCCCAAGTTCCAAGAGTTCTACCTCCCTTTGCCCCTCTGGCCTAAAGCAGAGATGAGCAAGGATTCCCCTCCACTCCCCATCCCACTGCTGCCAACGCACCGTCCCCTCTGGGTCCCTGTGCACCATGCACAGCTTCATGAAGAGCCACTTCCCCAACTACCCTCAACTTACCCAACTTGTAGGTGCTACCTGCTTCCTGGTGAGACCCTAATAACACTCCCACCCAAATGAAAACTCACTAAAGATGTATGTATTATACCATACTTTTCTTTATATCTTCTCGATAAATACTTGCAGAGTTGGCATACGTCTGCATAGTCCCTACAGGAAGTGATAAATTAAGTTATGCCTATTCCTCCACCCAAATCCAGTGATGTAGTCATTACAATCCTTTTCGATGTGATAATATACCTGTATTTCCCCAAAACCATTGACCTTGTTTGAGAAGGGCAGCCTGTGATAGTGGTAAGTATCAGAAGCTTCCATAAGCACAATAATTATTTTTAATAAAAAGATATGTTAGTATTATTTTAAATTTAAGAATCATTAATCCCAACTCATCTATACCATTTGACAACCTTATCAAAGATTTTTCAATCTCCTTTCACTTTGTAATATTCCTAGAAACAAAATCTTGAGATTACAAGTGTGCCACAATAGCAAGCATGACGCTCCAGAGAACTCTCACACATAATTTCATCGGCAATGGGTAAGTGCAAATCAAACTCATGTCCTGGACTTCTTCTTAGATTTTTTTTTTCTGATTATTGTGAAAAGAAAATCAAAGTCTCAGGGCCACCGCTCTATTCCTTATGCAAAAGACAGGGTAGGAGCCTCAGGCACTTGTGAAGAGCTGGCCCCACAGATCATTCATTAAGGAAATTCCTTGCTGACCTCACTGTAATCAAGGACACACAAATTATACCTGTGTCCAGCATCTAAAACTAGAGCCATTTCGACTCCACACTAATAATGAATCACAAGTTTATCTCACAGAACTGGAGACAACACAGAATCGGACATTCTCCCACCCACCCGGGACCTCTACATGACTGATGCTTCCTTCACGCCCTTATTTTATGTAAAATGCAGATTTCTTGGGCCTCACAAGAACGTAATCACTGTCTCACCCCCCACTTTTTCCTTCTCTCTGTTGCCTTTAAAATGTGGAATTTTCCAACCTCCCTTCAGAAAAGCAGCCACAGCCAGTTTTTCTGGGGGTCATGTTGTTCCCGGGCGCATCCCCAAAATCTTGGCTTAATAAACCTCCATTGATTGAGATTTTTCCTCGGTCATTTATTTGGGTCAACATTAAAAATACTCATTGTTGAAAAGTTAGAAATAAAGGGCATTTTAAAATAAATTTTAAATGTATCCATAGTCTCTCTACCCAGAGGTAATAATACATTTTGAGAAGTATTTTCTTCTCTTTCCTTCTACATAACATGTATTTTCAAAATAAATTTTAAATCACAGTACATATAGATATTATTTTTAATTGAACATTGTGATTCTATTACCATGATATAAAAGTTATTTAAAGCTCTCCTTTTAATGTCTGTATATCATCCCCTATTATGGATATAAGATGAGTTTATATCCACAAATTTATTATTACTAGTCATATCTTCATAGTGAAAAGATGTTAAATATCTTTACTTTTAATTCTATTTCTTTTTAGAAATTAAATTCCAAGATATTTATTGACATATAATATCTGTCATGAACATTTCCCTCAAAAAGAAGTGAAACTCTCCACATAAAACATGTATACATGAGTTAAAGCAAAGATTAAGAATAGATCAGAATTCAGATAATTGTACTAAGATCCATGAATGTGATCAATGGTTGTTTGCAGACCCCAATTCATTTATTACACGGATTTTAGATGATAAACATGAATAACATAAACAGACAACATTTTCAACTTAGTCTGGCAGAAGATATAGACTTCTGTGATGAAAACAAAGATGGACTAACCCTTAAATCAGACCCACAGTTGTCACCCCCATTAAAATCCCAGGGTCATGCCACCGTCTGTCAGACTGGTCTCTACCATCCAGTGATAGGCCGGCTCGGCAGGGCTCAGCTTGCTCCTAGGACTTCAGCTCCCTGGGAACACTGCGAGCTCAGAGGTATAAGTATAAATATAAGTAACATTTGAATGTTAATAATAGTGATTGTATTTAATTCTTTTTGAACATATGTGGACCTGGTAAGGCACTAACATAAACAGATGTGCAATCACAAGTAGAATCTGCCTTTAACTCTATGGCGAACGCCCATATGTCCAAAACAGAAGTTAAGTGAGAACCTTCCTCGTGTTCACGCATCCACCCACCACTGAAGTTAATGGATGACATGGTCGGAAATGTTGGCCAGGGAACCAAGCCATGGGGAAAACCGTCCCTGCCGGACGCCAGCTTGAGGCTGCTCTCCTGAGCCACGATGCCGGCCCCTTAGGACGGCCCCAGGACGGCACATGGGCTCCTCACGTCCCACCTCCGTCAGTGAGTGCCAATGAGGAGAGCTGTGCTCCTGGTGCACAAAGGCATGATTTGAATTTTCAAGTTAGCTTGTAAAAACCTCCAATAAAAGGCAATGTGTGAACACTATGTCTAACCATGTCTGGGAAACGGCATCGCTCTAATCCTGAGGTCTTATAATTGCAGGATTGGAGGATACTAAATGCCACCTTTCTATGGCTTGTTTTGGGGTTTTTCTTTTTGGCCTGAAGATTTGTTTCCATTTTATTTCATTAAAAGATCTGATACTGATGACATGTTCTGCTGTTATTTTATTTTAAAGCAAACTCCTCTGATTTTTTTTCAAAAATAGAAATTATCATTAAAATCTCATTTAGGGATAATAGATTTCCCCCACAATATAGTGAGAACACTCTGAGGGACATATGCAACATCATTTTTAAGTGAATTCAGCCCATGTGCCATTCCACTCTTGTCATACACTATATTCTACATTTAATCTCACTTTACCAAACTCATAGATGACAGCATTAAAGCCGATGGGTAGGACCTGCACGACTCTGGCAGTTGAAAAGAACAGGTTGAGATCTTTTTTCTCTAAATAGAGAGACTGTGAAATAGGTTAATAAAAAATCCCCTGGCAATAGAAAAAGTACAAAATTACTATATGCACTGATAAACCTTCCTGGAAACGCTGGGCTGATGCTCTTCTTAGACCCCAGGAAGGTTGCGCAAAGGAGAACAATTTCCCTGAGTGTGCCGCTCCATGTGCCTAAGAAGGCTGTGAAAACACTGTGAAAAGCCTGACGGTGGTCCCCTCAGTGTGCTGATTTATGCATCATGTCAATCAATAACTGGAAAGTGAAGATGGCATGGTGAATTATGACTCAGGAAGGCCAGGTGAAATTTGGAAGGCAAAATGACTTTTGAAAATTAGAGATAAATTTTTTTTCTTTCTTTTTTTTTTTTCCTGGACACTCATCAGACACTCACACACACACACACAATCCCATACATCTATACATCTACGACGACATTTTAGTATTACAGGTTGGATTGCCAAAACTATTTTATCAAAATGCAGAGGTAATAAAGAAATTTGGAAACTGAATTTATGGTTTGTTTTATAGTAGGTGTGTTTTCATGTGTTATTATTCTTTAAAAATACCAATTAGTCCTTTCCTTGCTCAGTTATCATACGATCCAGCTTAAAACTTCACCCAAGCAGCATTTGTCAAAAAGAAAACTGAAGAAGCAACCAAAATATGAGGGTGTCTCCAAAGTAGGTGATCTTAGCAAGAATCACGTAGGTAGCAGGTCAGAACTGCAAATTTATCTTTGGCACAGAGACAGGGACTCTCCCTGTAGATCTAACTTAAATGCTTGTTAAGGAAGACTTAAAGATTTGACTATTGTGATGTCTTTTTCTTCTTCTTGTATATATTTCAGACACCAACTACTACCAAGACCCAAATAAAAAATTAGCTTATGCTTGGAATTATTTCTGTCCTTTATATTTATTTATTTTGTATGTATTTTAAAACCATTCCCTGAGGAAATTGCTCTTGAGACTGAGTCGTGCAGAACCATTTCAAGTGTCAAGGTTACATGGCTATATTTGGATAACTGTTGTAATTGCAGGTAAGATGATTTTTCTAACAATTCTGCTACAGGTAAGCTGGTCTATATCACAAGCCAGGGCCTCATAAAATTTCATAGGAATGTAAATTTTTCTTTCAATTTCTTGGAGGAACATACCAGATGTTTCATCCAAGGACACAAAGACACATTCAACTGAATATTCAAAAAGACACAAAGATGATGAAGATGTCAATATAGAGTTAGATGCAGGTGCAGTTTAACTATTCCCACAAAAGAGAGCTTTTGTGACACTTAATCAACACTTTTAGGACGGCTGTGCACATGTATTCAATTATTACTTCAGAGAACAAAAAATATATACTAATAGATTGACATACCGTGGGTTTCCAAACACACTCTTTTTAAAGTGGGCTAAAATTACCATTAATATTTAACAAATTATTAATAGTACCTATGTCCACACTCCAAAAGAAAAATAATGCTGGCAGTGAAGATTGCTAAACTGTGAAATTCAGAACGAAAAAACCACTTACTGATAAAATTTAATTTAGTGAGGAAATAAAACAGCACTAATTTCCAACCATGTTTCCATGCTAACACTGGAAGACTGCTGGTGTGATCATCCAGTGGTGCAGTCCTGTATTTCTATTTCCCTTCTTTAACTGAATAGTACAAAATCTTCTCCTAACCCAAAGGATTCCTTTAGCATACACGATAAAGTTAACGGCCATGTTTAGTACGGAACTCACTGCTAAGTTCCCAGCAATTATTTGTTATTTTCAAAGATTTTCTTGGTTCTAAGGATGGTGACAGGCAAAAGAATTAGATCCATGCACTACAAAATTGCTAAAGGTAACAAAAAAAAAGTCTAAAAGATGCACTTGTAGCTAGAAGAACAAAGAAGGGACAAGGAGGGCCACTCCTAGGGATACAGAAGGGTAGCTGAGCACTCCCACAAAGCCAGCCCCCCAGAAGTCCACAGCTTCCAAGAAAGGTTATAGTGGCATATATGTTTCTATATATATATATACCACTGTACCACATATATAGAAATGGCAGAACAAAAACATTTTTGAGGAAAAAGTAAATTTGTTAGTCCAAGATGATTTCCAGGAAAATGAGTTGTATGTAGTTTTTTGTTAAATTTTGTTATGTTTTCTTGTTTGTTTCAAAAGCGTAATTGCAATCACAGAGTTCCTAAAATATTTGAAAAATCAAGGAGAAAGTAAAATGTCCAGGTCAGCAGAGACACCAGATATCAGCCTGGTTTCAAAAAGGAGGAAAACAATACACACTAAAATTTACATAGTGGTGAGTTTAATATAAAGGTGGCAGAACTGTGAATTTCAAGATATCGATTAGTCTTCATTTCTTAAATTTCGTGTTGTTCAAACCACGTGTGTTAATTAAGAGTGACCGCGACAAGGCAAGCCTAATTTGACATCTCGTATCTGATGTGACAGATCGCAGAAGAGCTACGTCAGTATTATCACAGATGTCAATAGATGATAGTCCTTGTAAGTAAGTGGACTTTTAAGTGGTGGCTCATGGGTTTCTGGCTACATCAAGGGCAGTCACTTGAGATTGATCACTTAGGATTTCTTGTCCGCAAGCAACAGAGACTGACCAAAAGCAGAGGGACTTTGTAGTAAAGATATTGAGAAGGGGCTCTAAAGTTTCACAACGATTCCACAGGGCTGGAACCAGGGTCACGGCCACATCACTGCAGCAGGAGGTGCCTGGGCAGCATGTGTCCATCACGGTGACAGCTCTTCCCTCAATCCTTGCGTCACTGGTTCATGGTGCCAGGTCCTAGAGGGGACCTCATTGACTGAGCTGGTTTCATGTGACTACCGCCGTAATCATGTAGCTTTCCCAAGGGAGGTGGCGGTCATCTTCCTGCCACCAAGACAGGGAACCACCCCCACCACGTGTTAGGTCGACTCTGAGAAGGGCCTGAATGTTTGCAACAAAACTCACAAGCGTTCCCTGAAAGGGTCTATCACAGTAAAGCGTTTGAAGAAGACTTGCTAGATAAACAACTAATGTAGACTTTTCTGGAGTATTTCCTTGACTGTAATACAACTTTGCTCATACTGTGAGCATTCAATAGCATTAGTTGAGCGAAGTGATGCAACACACCACCCAGTTCTGTGTTCTGGGGAAATGGGCTGTGGGTGGCTGACTCAGAAGACGGGTTTTGTTCACAGGAAGAAAGGGCACAAGTACTGCACGTGATTCACAACCTAAGGGGAGGACGCGCCCACATGCATGCGCCAGTGGAAGGAAAATAAGAATCAAACAGGAAAGAGAACGCAGGAGATGCAAACATCAAATGTGTTGCAACCTTACAAAGAGACAGCTTTGCTGATCAGAATTGTGCCTGATGTGCAACGTGGAGTGACTTTGGAAGTGTTCTGTGCCCGGCGTGCTAGTGAGTGATGCCTGTGAGGGACGCCTTCCTGCAGACGGACGGAAAGGGGCCATGAACGTGGCACGGAAGCTGCTCCACAGGCCACGAAGCCGAGCTGGGACTGCAGAAACGTCTGTTGCTGAGACACCGACCCGGGGTATCGCAGATGCTACATTTTAGGAGACATTTCCAAGGAGCTACTCCCAGACACAGACAACTGGCAGAAACAAGGACAAAGAAGAAACCGATAGATGGTTGAGAAAACAGAATTATCGAGACTGCAAAAGAGAAGAACCATCACGTAAGTTCTTTCTCCCCAAGGTCTGGAGTGTCGCGGAGAAGAAGACGATCGTTTCTCCACGGTCCCACAGCACTGCCTTCGCTGTAAGTCAGCGGTTTATGCTATTTCGTCTCCCTGTTCCGTCCCGTCGATCTACTTGTCTGTACTTACGCTGACATTACACCCTTTGAACGACTCCACCCTCAGAATAATGTCTGCTGTCGGGTGAGCACGTTGTCCTACTTTATTTCAAGAGAGTCTTGAGCGTTCTTGGTCCTTTTCATTTTCACGTAAGTTTTAGAATCTGCCTGTTAAACCGCACACACACACACACTCTGTTTGAATGCACGTAGACCACTGTCCTGTGTCTCATACACACGTGTGCCGCACTGACTTTGCTTTTTCCTTTTGTCAGTGCTTCAGTGTGGATATTTAACGTGGATCTATCTTTGAGTTCATTAATTCTGTTTTCCTCTGTGTTCAGTCTTCTGCTAAACCTGTCCACTGAGTTACTTTTAATTTTAGATGTTGTATTAATACTTTCTACGGTCTGAATGTTTGTGTCCCCTCAAAATGCATATGTTGAAATCCTAACCCCCGAGTGGCGGTGCAGGGAGGCGGGGCCTTTGGGGCTGTGCCCTCGTGAAAGGGTCGGTGCTCTTGTGAAGCCGCCCGCTCACCCCTGCCGCCACGTGGGGCACGGCGGGAAGGTGCCGTCCGGGAGGAGCAGGCCCTTGACAGACGCTGACTGTGCCGGCACCTGATTGGGGCTTCGCAGCCTCCAGAACTGTGAGAATAAGCGTTTGCTGGTTATAAGCCACTCGATTTATGGCATTTTGTTGTAGCAACCCGAATGGACAAAGACAGTGTTCGACAGTTCTCAAATGCCCATCTGATTCCTTTTCTATATTTTAAATTGTTTACACTCCCATCTTTTTGCCCATTTTCCTTCTTTTCCTCTGTCATCTCTAACTTACATTTATTTTGAAGTCCTTGTCTGCTTGATCCAGTATCTGGGTTGTCTTGATTCTGCTTCTGCTGATTATTTTGCCTCTTCGTGGTCAAACGCTTTTCCCTTCTCTGTGTGACGATTTCTGACTGTGTATAAGAATCTGCGTGTGATCCACCGTAGATGCTAAAGCTTAGGGGTTTGGTTTTGTTTTGTTTTTCCTGAAAGGAACTTTAGATTTTGTTTTTGTCATCAGATTACTAGCAGGTCACCTTCGTTCTACTGAAGCTTAGTTTTGGCTTTATGAAAATGGATCTAATTCCGCTTTGACTTTACCCTGAAGACACAGCACTCGGGGTTGCGTTTGGCATGGTGCGGAACTGCCGAGTCATGGCTGTCCCCAAGTCTCAATTCGGTGATGCTTCCACTCTGGCCGGGCACACTCTGACACTCTTCCGGACGGAGACCGCTGCTCAGCGCTCAGCCTCCCACCGCTGTTCTCTGACAGGTCCTGCGGACTCTTACCTGCACATGCACAGCTTTGGAGTTGGCCAAAGACCCCAGGAGAATTCCTAAACAGAACTGTCGGGATCCCTCTGCTCTGGCAGCAGTCACGTGAGCATCCCCCAGCTCCAGCCCTGCCGACACCTCCCTGGGAGGCCACTGCTCTCTGCTGGGACTCTGTCCTCTGCACCAAGGGTTTGGAAGATGCCCTCAGAGAGAGAGCTGAACTAAACGTGAGGTCCACCCTGTCCTTCGCTTCTCCCAAATACCGTGGCTCTGCATCAGTTACCATCCCATGACTGCTGACACTGGTCTTACACAGTTTCTCTGATCTTATTTATTTTATGTTTATTGCCACAGAGTATATTAATACCAACTTTTTTGGTCATGGTTTTAGCTGTAGGTCTATGCACTTACTCATTCAATTATTTATTTGCTTATTAATTTATTTAATTTATTTTTTGGAAGGAAAGAATATTTTAACTGTACTTTAAATTAAAATGTCATGAAAGTTTTTCCCATTTCCCAGTTTTCTGTACTTATTTAGATGTTAGGAATAGTTCAGAGATGCAGAAAAGTGGAAGGTTAATAGCTGTAGCATTAGAACTGTGTGTGTGTGTGTTGTTTGTTTTACTTTTGGTCAACACCATTGGTACAAAAAAAAAAGTTAATGACATAAACCAATAACCAATAAAAGAAGATATCCAAATGGCCAATTATCTCATGAAAGAAAAAAGACATTTGATTTTCAGTGTTTTCCTATCAAACTGTCAGAGCTTGTAGAGGTTACAGTCCCCACCAGGGCTCAGGTTGAGGGATGAGTGGGGAGCCCCATTTACTGTGATTAAACATGGAAATTAGGGCAACCTCTTTGGAGGACAATAAGGACACATGTATCAAATTTCTCAAAATTAAATAGTGTTGTCCAAACAATTACATTTCCAGACATTTTGCTAAAGAGATAATTAAGCATGTTTTCAGAGCCACAGCTACGGAGATGTCCGTCACATTGTTGTTGATGTAAAAAAGAACGTGGGAACAAGGTGGTTATTTGTTAGATGACAGAGTACATATCTTAAGGTTATTCCAAAAGAATTTAAGCCTAAGGAAACATCAATTTTTTAAGTGAAAAACTGTAAAACATATCACTCTGTGATCCCATTTTGGAGCAAATACGTATGTATGGGGGGATTGCAGGTGACTTCACATTATTTTTGTGTGTACCTCCCTCATGTCTATAATAAATACCTATTGCTTTTACATTAAGAAAAATAAGATTATTTTTATTTAAAAAAACACTTTCAAATGCTAAAATAAAAATATAAGTATAAAATTCTATGAATTCTGACAGAGAAAATAAGAAATATCTTTTTGGTTGGTAGAAATATCTTTAAAGTTGTTTTCCATAAATCATCCTACCAGTTAATTCCTTTTTTGTTGCTAAAGAAAGTGGGTGAGGATCTAAGGAATACCAGGGCACCCCTCACTCATTTTGGTAATTTTTGGTAAACTCTTGATATTAGTGTCTTTGGTTTGTCGTACCACTTATTATTCAGATAAGCTTTTATTAAATTTCCCAAATATATGATTTTTAAAAATTTGAAGGAAGTGACAGCTTCAACTGTTTTGCTCAACTGAAAAGAAATAGCTTCAGTCCGGCCTGATTCCGCCCCATGGCATTGTCCTCATCCTCACTTTACTGCTTAGGTTTAAATTTAAACAGTGGCTTAAATTCAAGCCACCAAGGGTTGGATAAATACATATTCAGCCTCATGATACATGAAAACAGCATGTGAGAACAGACTACAGAGAGTAGTCTCTACATTTAAAAAATTGACAAATTATTTGAGTTTGAGACGCACACATGGAGATTTTTCTTCTAAGGCCATTTTGATTAATCTAATCCACCACGACAAATTCACAATTCAATATGAGAGGTAAGGGTGCCTGCAGATGCCCTTTACTATCACCTAAGGGGAAAAAATGTGTCTAAGTGAGAGATGAAAACACGGCAATCCTAAGCAGGTGATAGGGATCTGAACTGTGCCTGGGCGTGATAATGCACGAGTGACAGCTCCCGGGGAGGAGGGCACCCTGTGTTCTGCCTGCTCTGGCGGGCTGGGACAGACACAAGCTGGCTTTCCACACTTGCTGTGCTTCTTGCAGTAACAGCGAGGAAACACAGGTCTCGTGTGCTTAGGTTATATGCCCAAATCAGCACCTGCAGAGATTCGTTTATTAAAGAAAAACTATATTTTCTAAATAATTATGCTCTTGGGTTTTCTGACACTATTTCTGAAAAAAATACTGTTAAGCTTCCTAAAAGCAATTGTATGAATTTGCACAAAAAACAAAATAAGAGAGAGTTAAAGAAGGGCATAGATTAAATCTAGATTAACTGAGAAAATGTGTATTATCTTTCTCTAATTTTCCACTTGGTTAAGTTTGATTTCCCTTGTTTGGTCTAAAATATTTATTTTCTCTGCTTGTTCTGAAGTCCCCTCAGGTTTCATCCGTCTGTCCACCCGTCCACCCTTCCACTCACAATCCACGCACCCGCTGAGCGCCCCTGTCGCCAGGCACTAGGCGGGGTTTGCCCCAGCAGTGAACTCGCGGGCTTCCAGGTCTGTGGAGGTGCAGGCGTCACACATACCAGTCCACGCTCGGAGTTAGAGCATCACAGCGGTGAGAAGCATTATGACAGAAAGAGTGGGCCATCGTGAAAACATCATATAAAGGACATGCAATATTTGGAGAGGGTCGGGGACGGGGTCGAGCCAGCTCTGGGGTGGACAGCAACATGACATTGAAGCTGAACCCAGGAGTGCGGGAGGTGAAGGATCCTGCACAGGAGGAACAGCGTCGGGGGTGCCCTTTTTAAAGCACAGGGAAGTTTGACATCTTTAAGAAACTGAAGGAAGGCAGCTCTGCTGAAGTCCAGGCTGCAGTGGGAACTGGTGTGGTGGAAAAGGTGAGGGGCCCAGAGAAGAGGAATCGGGTCCCATCCCGGAGTCTGGTCAGCTGTGGAAAGTTTGTTCAGAGTGAAGTGGGAGACAACTGAAGAGCTCAGAGCACTGGAGCAAGGGCTTCTAATTTCAATCTTTATAACATCTAAAAGCTCATTCCTGCTCCCAGGAAAAATATGTCCTGTAGGGAGACAGGGTCAATGTGGGAAGGTGAGCAGCAGTGAGGGAGGAAGAGGAAGGAAGGAGGGTGGGGGAGGGAGGAGAGGTGGCCAAGTGTGACACGGGTCTGTTGTCCAGCATGGAGTGACAGGGCTGAGGCAAAGGGAGGCTTCAGAAACAGCTCCCTGGTCCTGACCATGCCACGTGGAGACAGGCCAGTCAGGAGGATGGGGAACGCCGGGGTTAGGGGGGATTTGTTAGAGGAGAGCTAAAGTTCAGTTCTGAAATGGCAGAAAAACATCTAAGTCCAAGTGAATATGCAACACAGACAACAATTCCAGAGCTAAAATAAAAGCTAAAATAAGATAATAGTCCTCGGTTGGAGGGCACATGTGGTGTAAGTTACATCATTTATAAAACATGCTTGAGTCTCTTAAATCATAGTAAATAATAGTGCTATTCCTTTACCTCATTAGCCAAAAGGTGAGGTGAAAAAAATCAGATATGGAATTTTATTGTTCACTGGAAAAGTCAATTAGGAAAAATTCCTCCTAAACCTTAAACTAAGATCATTCTTTAAAATATGAGAAGACCCTGAACAGGTCTTGGGAAAGTCACAGAGCCCTTCCTGGGCACCTGCAGCCCTCCCTGGGTTCTGCACAGGTGTGGTCTTCGTGCCAGACATCCAGAGGCTATTCTCACATGATCTTTTGCATCCTGACAGATGTAGGTTACTTCCTTTTTATTTAGCTACCTGTGCACAATTTATAAATAGTAAAAATGGGTATTCCCACGTTTATGTGAAATTTCCCATTTGAAAAATGATAGTGTTATAAGTTATTAGTCAATGTCACCCGCCTGGCACATGGCTTGCAGGTCTGAGTTAATATCATCAGAAACACTGATGGGGACACCCCAAAGCCCTCAGTTGCAGAGTAATACTACAAATCATGGCACGGGGTTTTCTATGGGAAATGACTTCTACCTGTATTACTGTAGTAATTTTTTTTTAGATGAACAGCTTTTCATTAAATAAAAGTAGGGAAGAGGAGGGACATTGTCAATCCCTGGCACTACTTTCAGGCCCTGGGACCAGCCCTTCCTGTGCAGGTGCTGTCACAGAATGGGGTGGGCACTGAGCATACAGGAAGGGTCCTGTCCCATGGGGCTCCTGCTGGAGGACAATTTGGGAGAACAGCAGACAGCAGGGAGAGGCTACCTGCTGCCTCACAAGTCTTAGGTGCAAAAAAAAAAGCCTTTACAACAGAGTGATGCTTAGATGGGGGGCGTCAGGGTGGCCAGGCCTGGAGAACAGGGGGGCCCGGGCACGGGAAGGCCCTTCCCCAGCCAGAGGGACAAGGCAGTGCTGGAGATGTTCTGGAGCACAGCTGCCTGCAGGGTCTTCTAGAAAGATGGGAGGATAGATAATGCTTTTATCAGGAGTGCTGAGGTGAGGGGAGAATCAGATTATTGGAGCAGACAAATAAAGGAAAAGAAGGCAGTGGATTATCTACATGGCTATGGACATCCCCAAGGATGAGGTCACTGTGGATCCAAGTGCAGTGCAGGGAGAGTATGCAGGGTCCTGGCACTGTTAGAGAACACATACGTAAGAAGAAACTATTAGAAAAATATGAGAGGAAGAAATACCAGGTTCTGACATAATCTTATGAAAGAGCAGAAAATTTATTTTAATTTCTGCATATCTGTTTCATCCCTCTGAGTCAATGCCTCCCATGGAGATGCCAACTGTGTCTGGGTCAGTCCCCTGCTGGGGACTGTTTTTCTACTGTTTTTTCCCTTGTATTCTCAATAATTTAAATAGTCTGTTTTTTTATGCATTGAGTGTCTCCTAATCACAACCCTTTATCTTAAAATAGTGAACCCAAATTTCCTCATTTAAATAATGTAATCAGATTTATTTTCGCCCATACCACATTAAGAAGAACAATAAGATATTAATAATGCAATTAGCAAACCCTATTTATAAAAAATTATTATTTCTCACATAGAGTATAAAAGTTTATACAGCGGTACAGATTAAAAATTATATGTCTTATATAACTTGTTGCATATATGATTTTCTACTGGGAAATTTTCTCATAGTTTCCTGCTCAGTCCCAGTCAGTCTCTAAGACTCAGTTGTAGATTTTCTTTTTCAGCATTGTAAGTACGTTCATTTTGAACAAAACAGCCAAAAAAAAATGGTTCCTTGGTAAGCTTGGGGTAATCAGATGTTTTCACATCCACACAAGTCAAAATACATAACTACAAACAGCATCTTTCCCTTTAACAGAAACCCCTTTAATCTTTCTAAACCACTTGTACTCACCCAGCACATTCTGAGCTATTCAGAAACCAAATGAAACAATCAGTAATTTACTTGTTTCTCACACAATGCGTAATTTAAAATACTGATCATATCGATTTTCCACTTTCAACAGAAGAAGAAATGTCATTCCTAATTTAAATATAATTGTGTACATGCAATGAACTTCCAAAACCATGACATGAAGAAAGGATGGTACATTTTGGTGCTACTGGATACGGGAAAATTTTCCTCAGTTTTGCCATTTATTTTTAGCTTGAAGATGCTGATTAACTAAAAAATTCTGCAAAATATCAAGAAACATAACAGGAAATTGCTCATGTGAAGAACTTTGCACATTCAATAGACAAGATGCAGCAATTACCAATACATCCCCCACTGGTTTATACTTGAATTTTCAAAGCTGTACATTAGTGCTTATATAGCTGTACTACATGACAAATTGCATTTGAAAGAAGCCATCAGGACAATAACATTGACAATTTTTTTTCTTTTAGAATCTGGACATGTTATTTAAGATTATAATTAATAGAAAGAATATTAAACAATGAATATATATTATTTAATCTATTTTATTTATTATTGGTCCATGTTTCCCATTTTAAGAATGTTAATATACTTATTAAAATAGAACGTAAGATCTTCACTCAGCCCTCAGAGTATCGGTGATGCAAACACACTGAGAACCAGTGTCGTAGTGATGACAGAGCTGCCATTCTTGTTAAGAAGGCAGATGAACTTCCCATTTTCCATGATAACATCTTGGCTTCTCACTTTTAACAAAAACACTAAGCTTTTTTTTTTAACCTTGAACAAGATGGTGCTGTTCTTCTTTTACCAGTTTTTAACCTGAAATAGCTAAATTAAAAATGCCTTTAATCTCGTGTTTAATGTATCCATGATTGTAAAACCCCAGGTTGGGGTGGTAAACACCTGCTTACACAAATTTAACAGACCCTGTGTGCCTTTCTGATTCTTTCAAGCTAAATTATCTTTCACATTCTCTTCAAGTAGCACAGATGTTCCCGGCCAACCTTTGGGGTCATACTCCCTTGTCCTGTCCGGCCTCATCCTGTCTGTCACTGCCAGAAAATAAAGCAAGTGAGGTGCGAGCTCTGCCACCTTCAGCCAGTGACCGTCTCTGCCCTCTCAATTCCTCCTCTGAAATCTGAAACCCTTTCACTACTCGATATCAACGTTGACTGACTCTCAATATCTCCCTAAAAAGTGTAAGGAGTACAGTTGCCTCTTCTATGAAAATCATGATCATAACAGCTTCCTCATCATCATGGTCCTTGTCAGCATCATCACAGCTGGTACTTATTGGCAGGTTACTGAGTGCCATACGATATGCTATGTAATTCACATACAACCTATTTGTTATTTCTCATAATGACCCTGTGAGATTTCATTCTTATCTCTATTTTACGAAGAAGGAAAGGGAGCCGCAGAGAGGGTGAATAACTTGCCTAAGGTCACACAGCTGGTAAATTCAGAGCCAGACTTTGGACTTGACTTGCTCTACCACACAGCCTACCTTCCCACTCAGATGTACCAAATCTCCCAATGTCACCTGCAGTTTACGTGGGTAGGATGTGGCAACACAGGTCTGCACTTATGAAAACATTCACTATTTTCATTGCATAAAGCTTTGCTTAGTATCTTCTCCTTAGGAGACTTGAACTCCAAAATACATTCATATTACGGAGACTTCCCCTTAGCGTCAGGTCACAGTGAGTTAGACTGGCCCTCGGCAGTCACCTGGAGCAAAGGCTGCTGTTTATGTGGGGGAAATTGGATCCAAGAAAGTACAGACGGTGTTTGCACCCCCCCTCAATAAGCCAGGGGAGGAGACTAATGGGCTTCCACCCAGCTGGGAGCCCCTTAGAGTGTGCAAATGTCTCCTCAGATTCTCAAAGGTTCTGTGGCCAAGGAAGGTCCAGCCTTTCCCTGAGAACTCGACATCCTCAAGAAGTATTTAAATGCAGCAGGGTGGTCAACCAGAGCAAGTTGCTTTGCTAAAGTCCTTTCCAACCAGGGGTTTGAGCGTATCGGTTGAGGAAGTAGGTCCTATCCACCAGCCCTCCACCCCAGGCATCTACTCTAGAGGAAGGAGGTGCTGGCCTGTCACCCATGCCATGTCTGGGAGGGTAAGATTCTCCCTTCTTTGTTTTATGTTCCAGGAACCTTCTCAGAAGCTCACGTGCAGCCACAGATGAGCCGGGAGTGGTTAACTCAGCAGACAGCACAACATGTCCCTGGATTAAAATCACACTGATTTCAGGAAAATGCAAACTTTATTCCCAGTACTGATGAGAATGGACTAACCCCATTGCTGTGGTCAGCTTGGATGGGGCTTGAGTCCTTGGAACTTACCTTCTGTATGACAGTAACACAGCATGACTGGCCCAGATGCCCTCAAGTTGACGACCCCATCCTAAAATACCATAATCTGCACAATTTCACCCAAAGCTCAAAAAATGCTTTCCCATCAAAACTGCCTAAAGAGGAACATTTACATGGATGGCGTGGCCCTTCCAGTTAGGCAGGCAGAAGTTGGCTTCAGAACCAAGCAGCAGAACCAAGCATGGCCAGGAGGCATCCTCTCCTTTTGTAACATGGACCTGGACTTTCATATTGTTCCAGGGAGGTCCCAACAAAGAGAGATGCCGTTTAATTGGAGACAGTTTTCACCTTGAGAAAGCTCTTTATGTGTTTCCTTTTGCTCTGTTTGTATTTGTGTGCAGTGATGTACTGAACCTTTCAACAGGCTCTGCTGCACCCCAACAACCTGGAAAAACAGAGAACCCAACATCGTGTCTACTTATTGCTGGGTTGCTCCCCGCGAGGGTGTTTCTGTTTTCCACGTTCTCAAACCGCTCCTTGGGAACCGTGGCCCCTCTCGGAGGACTCCACCGGCTCTGCTCAGCCCTGGGTTCCTCGTCCCCCTCCCTACCGTGGCCTCTGTCACCCAAACAGGCAGCCTCCACGCGGTCTGGATGAACCGCACAGCTGTGCCCCCTTCCCTCCTGCTCACGGGTCCTGGGCCCACAGGTCCTGCCAATTCTAACCCCTAAATGGCTCGTGTCTTTCCTTCTTCCCTTCAGACCCTTCTCCAGCACACTCTGCTCGTGTTCCCGAGACTGGGGAGCCCCAGATTCGGGGCAAGCGTTGTCTCAAGACCTCATGGTGAGCACATGCGCACAGGAGGCCGTGGGCACCTCTCCAGTCTTCCTGAACGTCCTCATTTGCTTTCTGGCCTCCCTCCTGGCCGCACCCCAAACCGCACTTGCTCAGTCCCTTCATCTCCCCTGGAAAAGCTCTTTTTCTCGTGCCCACTCTTGCCTCTCCTGCGGCACCCCTCGTTTTCCCTCCTCTGGGGCCTCCTCCACATCCCGCAGGACCCCTTTTCTTCGCAGACCTGGCAGACGTCCATCAATACGTCCACAAACCCCCCTCTCTCCTCAGGCCGCGTGCGGGTTATCAGGCAGGACTGCGCCTGTGTGAGGAGCCCTTAGCAGAGGACTCAGTACAAGTGAAGGATGGACAACAACTTCTTGTCACTAGTCTCACTTTTGATGTTATCATAACCACTGCTTTCTCTTTATTACTTCACATTGCCTCCCTTTGATTTTTTTTTTGTTAGTTTTTTACTAAAAAAAATCACTTATATCACCATAAAGTAATAACAAGAAAAGAAATCTAGTGCCACATTCACTATCTGGTTAAGAAAGAACAAACTCGATATGAGTAAATTTAATAAAATCTATTTGTGACCTAATCATCCTAGAGATGTGTTAATTTCAATTTCATATACTTTATATTATTTATGGAGAAAAAGTAAAATGTGGCATTATTAACTCTCATTGAGAATGTAGAGAGTTGAATAGATAAAATTTCGTTGCTTATGATTCAATTTTATTTTTATGCTAAAGTCAGCTAGATGGGAAAGAGACTCTGTCTGTAGCCTCAGGAATAATGTCCCCACAATCAAATCAGCCTTGGAAGGGCTAATGGTGATGGGGATTTTGAAAGTAACATTAAAAACCCAAGTGGCCAAAGTTGAATTTGACATCACTGGAAAGAGGTTGGGGAAAAAAAAAATGAACCCATTAATTGTCAACATTGTCATTCATTCCTGTATTCTACACACCAGTACAGAAATCATTAAGGAATTTGACAGAGAAGATCATAATTGCATTTTCTTAAAACACACAGAAGAGAGAGCAGCAGGTGACCCTCAGCCTTGCTTTGCCTCTCCTTCAACTGACCCGCGTCAGTGACCCCGGGGCCCCGGCGCCCGTGCAGGGAATTATCTCCCCTCGCTGGATGAACTAGATCTCCCAGTGTCACTGTCAGCGGCAGGGAGTGCTCATTGCGTTTGGCTTCCGTGTGCTGTCACTGACACGAAGCCATCGTGATGATTTTGGAATCTAAATAAATGCAATTAGAAGTGGTTATTCCATCTGAAGAGAAGAAATACCCAAAGTAGCATTTCAAAGCAGGCGAAAGGCAGAGAATGGTTTCCACAGCAGGGGAAGGGAAGTCCGGGGGGATGAGCAGCACTGGCCGAGTTGACTGTGATTTATAATCAATATTAACCACGTAATACACAGGGAGGCACCGTTTGCAGGAAAAAGAGTCAGAGCTGGACTTCTTTTATCCTGGGAAGGTCATAATAAGGTGGTGAAATGATGAAAAAAGCTGAGGGAAGGTAGTTGGTTCAACAATGGAGAAAAATATCTCTGTTCTGATGAAGAATTCTCTCCAGCAATCTTGCAAAAGTCCTGGTCTCTGTTGTAAATTTGCTTGAGAACTAGAATGGAAAGTTTAAATGAGATTTCTAGTGATTTCTGTCCTCACCGAGAGCTGGAAAATGACAATTATTCAATTTAAGAGACTTTCTGCCTGTAAAAGCTGGCAGGAGCACCTGGTTCAATGGCAGGATAATGTGTGCGCAGCCGCCGCCCTGCTCCAGAAAGCGCCAGTTCTGAACACCACTAATCACGCTCACACGCATGTTCCGTGTCAGGCGATGAAGGGGCGCCGAGAATTGATCCTGATTTCCGCTGAGGCGAGGAAGAGATGGCATTAACACTCCCGGGGGCGTTCTCAGGGAGACAGATGTAAGTAATTTCACCAAGTAAAATTCCCATAGAAACTCTAAAAATGTCTCAGTGCCTTGAGTTTTGCCGTTCGTTTTTAGTGGCAGTCTGTAGATTTCCTTTTGACTGCATTTGGAAGTTCTGTGGTGTGGCCGGGATGCAGAACCCCCAGGCCTCCACGCAGGACAGGGGCTGGGCACGGGGTGGCGTGGAGCAGGGAACTCCCATCCACGGAGGGCACCGCAGGCCAGAGGCAATGCTGCTCGTGGCCCCACGGGTGAGATATCAGCACACTCCGAGGTTCTCATTCAAAATACATGTGCGTGGATACAACACGTTCCTCAAATACACCACAGCCACCCGGGATTGTTATTTTCTTGTCTCGGATATTCTGTGCATCTAGAGGAGTCCATTTTTCTTGAAATCAACATTAAGAAGGAAAGATTCTCTTAAAGGGTCAATTATTAAAGAGAAATTAGTAGCCCTTTCCTTGGCCATGACTTTTATGAATAGAAAGTTCATAAAGCTTCTGCAGATGTAGATATTGACAGAAATACAGGTATGGATACACATACCAATATTGATATCAGCATAGATGTTGGTGCTGATACATTGCTAAAGGTAGATGCAGATACAGATAGAGTTAAATGTAGATATAGCTGTACATATTGATCTGATATAGATATTGATATTGATATAGGTAGATATAGGTATAGATAGATCCAGGTATAGATATAAATAGAGATATAGACATTGGTATAAATACATTAATAGATATATAAATATGAAAATAGTAATTCATTTCAACAAAATTTTCATTGAGCTTTCATTCTGTTTAGTGCACAATACTAAGGACAACTTAGTATGGATGAAGAAAAATTCAGTTTAGCTCTTAGTCCCATGTTGATTACAATCTCATGAAGAGAACTTGGGGTGTGGGGGAAGGGAAACAGTCATAGTTATAAAATAACACATATGATTACTAGAATATTATGCACCTTGATGACAAAATTTATGCCCTAGAAAAACATTACTAAACAGTTCTAGCAAAGTCATTGCTATCTTTCCTGCCACAGGGTCTTCAATCAGTGTGTTTAATTAGTTCTCCTTGGGGCATTAGCACGTCCTTTCCATGGCAGTATAAGGGCCTTGCAATCCAACCATATGGACAAGTGGGGCAGTCTGATCCCAGTCCCCTGACACGGAAACAAGGAGACCACTGAGACCAAGGACACCACTGGCCAGAAGCCACTTGATCTCTGCCCTGGACTCGGCCATCCCTCCCCTTGGGCCAGAATCTCAGGCCCACCGCACACCTGCACTCTGGGACCAGATGTTTCAATACCAGGACAGACATCACTTGCCTGTTTCCAAGTAGGAAACTTTAAAAACTTTTAAAAGTTTTTACTGATATATAATATTTGTACATATTTATGGGAGTACACGTGATATTTTGATACACACATAGAATGTATAATGATAACGTCGGTAAATTTAGGCTATCTGTCACCTTGAGCTTTTGTCATATCCTTGTGCTGGGAACATTTCAAAACCTCCTTTCTAGCTATTGGAAATATTCAATACACTGTTGTTCAGTGTAGTCACCCCACCGTGCTGTCACACATTAGAACTTACTCTTTCTATCCAACTGCACGTTTGCACCCATTCACCAAGCTCTCTTCACCCTACACACACGCACCCTCCCCGGCCTGGGGTATCCGCCATTCTGCTCTCTGCCTCCCTGAGGTCAACTTCTTGAGCTGCCACTCTGAGGGAGAACATACCATATTTGTCTCTCTGTGCCTCACATTTGCAGCTGGGACATCGCGCTGCTCCACTTGGGAAGGGGGGTGGATGAGAGAGGGTGACGCAGGCTGTGGACACCAGAGCTCCAGGGCGGAACCACGGGCAAGACTGAAAGTGACACTGTCGCTGACAGCGATGCCAGCGAAAACCCGCTCAAACAGTGCTGGCATATCCCTTTGCCTTGGTCTTTATGGAAGTACATAAAAAGCGTGACACAGCCAAAATGTAACTTAACTGGAGATGTTTGGACTTTACTGATGGCTTTTCTTTAATCCAATAATGAGAACTTGTCACAAAAGAAATTACCTTGGTGGCAAAGTTATACGAAATAGAAAATAAGACCTGTTGTACAGAAAAGCTTCTGCAATGTTGGATATTTGCCTTATCTGTTATATTTGGTAATTTTATACATATTGGGTGCTGTGTGTGCAGCAGAGACTGTGCACGGCCACTGTCCCCAACCACCCTTTGCTGTGCTTGTGAAATATTTTCCTGTTTAGCCCACCCAACAACCCTGTGCAGTAAGGATTCTTATTAAATGGTGGGGACGGAAGCTGAAGCTCAGAAACACCCAGTGTCTTGCTAAGATCATAGAGCTTGTGACTATCAGAATCTGGACTTTAAGTCCCATGTTGACAGATTCTGACTCCCAGGTGCTTAAGTACTGCCCCGTGGGTTCTTCAGTTCAATGAGGTCGAGAGTTTCAAGAAAAGGAGTTTTTCTCTGTTTGCCTCCTGGGATCCCCGATCTATTCATCACCCTAGTAGCTAATTGAGACTGTAAAATGCCCTGCTAGCTGAACACTGCAGGCTTGGATATGGCCACCTCCGCCTCTTGCAACCTTCCTGGTAAAGTTTCCACTTCCTGGGTTCAAGGAAAATGGTGATAGTCTCAGAACTGATGGTTGAACCGAGGATACACAAACACAGTATTTTTAAAAAAAGCTTTATCCACAAGCCTGCATATAGTTTAGTTCCCAAAAGATGACAAATAAAAGGCATACCTAAGTATTTGTCATGCTTTAGTGCAATACCCTCCATAAATTTTATGCATTTTAGAAACCCGGAAAGTTACCTTTGAAAGTTCACTTAAAGCTATCTTTGGAGCTCTTCATCAAAAGAAATGGTGATTGGAGCTTAGCGATGACTTTAAGTTCCATCTGTTCTGTGATGCTGCAGAAATCTCAGCCTGCACTTGGCATGGAGCATTGCAAACATCACTCTACAATGCCCTTTATGCAACATCAATGTGCTCACAATCCAATAATGAAGTGCCACGGAGCATCTGTTTGCATTCCCATGCAGTACTAGGACCCAATTTCTAAAGAAGGACTCTCCAGCATCTGGTTCAAATGAACTGTGTAATGTTAGTATTTTTGAGATTTTTTTTTTGCCAAAGGAAACTCCCATTTCATATAATGATAACATATTTTTTTAACCCTGAAACTTAACTGAAATGGCAACTCCAAGTTGCAAACATGTCTTCAGGCCTCATGCATATTTTAGGAACTAGCTGCAGGGACCCCTGAGCTAACCAAGCTTACAGATCATCGTCACTACCACTGAGCACAGACAGCAAATAATCTCAACTACCTAATGGTCATTTGAGGCGGAATTGTCACAACCACCTCAATGTTTTCTTCCCAGAATCTCTTTTTTATTATATATGTTTTTAATCACAGAAACATAAAATCCTGCAAGTGCTTTACTGTGCATATTCTCAGGTGGGTTTCTATAGTAGAAGAGAACCCTGACTTTGGTGGGGAGCCACAGTCAGCTGTGATGAGGTCCATGAATCAGAAGCTGTCCCTTCCTGCAGCAGCAAAGATGCTACCTGCCTTGACTGGGCTGTCTGTCCTCTGTCATCTTGGCCGGGATTCTACCAGCACCGGAAAAGCAGGACAATTCCAGGAGGAGGACAGCACCCTGTCACCCGACACAGTGAGTGGGTCTCTGTGTGCACCGTGTTTTTCGCCAGGGGCTGTTGTTTCAGCAGAGCACAGACAAGGGTGGTACATGGGGCCAGTCTTTCCCAAGGGCAGAGCACAATGGGAGGTGGTCCATGATTCCTTTCCACAACTGCTCTGTAGGAACCATCCCAGCCTCACTTTCCAGAAAAGCTACCCAAAGTGGACAGACCCCAGGCAAGCCAGGAGCAGGCTGCACAGTCAAACTGAGGCTCAGGAGCAGCCTTCGATGCCCCTGTGAACATCAGCGAGTTGGCCTCACCTCTCCGCTGGGCGTTTTCACACCAGGAGAAACTCCAGAATGCTGTTCTCTGCTCCGTGGTTGTTCTTCCTACACAGGGGCCGGCGAGTTGCTAGTCATTAATCCCCATGCTTTCATGTCACCCAGCAGCAATTCCCAATCCCTGGACCACCACACTTGTGCTGCCTGGGGCTATTTCCATCAAGGCCATGAACGCCTCACTCGTGTGCAATGTGGGGTGTTACGGAGGAGAAACTGCAATAGGAAATAGACACAAATTTTTGTGATTCCCAAAGTTTGGGGATCCTGAGATTTAGTGTTCACCACACCTTCCTAGACCCTTTGGTGACAACTTCTACAAAGGAAGTAAAGATGTATCTCCCTTTTAAATATATTTTTAATCAGAGGCTGTACTTTGTGATAACTATGTCTTTACGGGCTTTCGAAGTAAAGAAAATTGTAATGTTCCAAAGGATTGGGGAGAGTTCAGAGGGCATAACTGGATCCTATTTGCTGGTGCCTTCTATGCCAGCATGCATGTGGAGCTCCCTTTTTGATTTCTACAATAATGTAACAAAATAAATAACATGACCCCATGTTTCACTGATAAAAGTGAAATTCAGCCTCCAGACAACTAACCAGAGAGAAAAGATTCAAACTGTGGCCCATTCAGTTCTAATTTATATTATTATATTTATACATTTAAAAAAAAACAAAAAATCTTTCCTTCAGCACTGATTTGTATTAGCCCCATCCTACATGGGCACCAAGGATATAGCTACCACAACGTGGTTTCTATTCTCCTACTTTTATTGTGCTTGTAGTGAGTTTAAAAGACCCAGCTATGCACTTTTTCTAGATTGTCTAAGTGTGTTTTAGTAAATACCAACAGATCACATTTTCAATAATCCTAACTTTCTGTTTTCTGAATAATATGCACGTGGTTTAAAAATGGTCCATCTCAGAAGTCGGGACTTCTCTACAGACTTGCCTTGAGGTCACGGACATAATTTTGCCAAAATTTTTCGAGAATACCCTCCATTTGAGGCTTTGGGAATTGATGCCAGCTCTGAGTAGCTGGCACCCAGAAAGAGGGGCTACCACGGCAAGGCTAAGAGGAAGGTACGGGGTGGGGGGGAGATGCTGCAGGGCCCCTCCCCACGCACCAGAGCTCTTCCCAGGCAAGGGTTGCACACGTGGTGGATCCCACACCTCTTGTCTCTATATAAGCAGATGAGAGATGTGTCAAAGGGTCATATTTAAAACATGTGCGTTGACTAACTCCTCGTGAATCACCAAGAGCAGAGTAGGACAAACACAAATGCTCTTGGTAGCTAGCATTGGGTGAGCTCATGTTTGCAATCTGTTCTTTGAAAGCCTGTAGTGTTAGCTTTGAAGAATGGTACTCAGAAAGCCTCGAGCTAATGAATTTTCGGGGGGAGAATCACACAGCCAGAGCACACCCAACCTATTTCTGACGGCAGTGGTCCCCATACCAGGCAGCACGGGCAGGCTGTCATCACAGAAGCCTCTTATGAAAGCTTGCACACAGGCGTAAAGGGAGTGCCAATGAACTTGTAAGGCAAAGGCCAATTTTTCTTCATTTGATAGCTCTGAGCCTTCACGTGGTCCCAGGAACCAGGCAGTGAACAGTCAGAAAGGCGCACTATGATTTGGCTTTCTGTTGTTTAAATCTATTGGCTGGCAGTGAAACAGCTCCCCAAAGCCATTCCTGGTATGTGTGTAAATTCTCTCCAAATAGAGGGAAATTTCTCAATTAGGCAACTTTACCACTAAATCTTCGGTGTTAACAGAATAGCAGTCGGCCACAGCGGGACGCAGAGTGGCCACCATCCACGCAGCTGGGCTGCCCCCTCCCAGTTTGACTAGAGAGTGACTGAGTCCTAAGCAAAAGAGCTGGAAAAACCACTGATGCTCTGGAAACGAGGTCACTTCGTGATGCTGTGATACCAGGAAGATGGTCCAACACCAGCGGCTTAGCTTACAGGCATTCCAGTAGTGAAAGGAACCACTTTCTCTCATTTGTAGAGCATAAGAAAAAAAATTGTAGGCCACAACAATGCAGTACAGGATAAACTTTTGCCTTTTACTTACACTTTTGTCTCACATGAGAGCAAGTTGATGTAAACTGGAGATGCCACAATTTTCCCCAGGAAAGACAGCTTTGCTATCAGTCACCTACCCAGCAAATGCTTCATTGGAAAGTTCTCTTATCAAGATTGCATGCAATAGACAGAGCTATTTTGAAAGTCAATGTCTTGCTCTTTTTGAAAGCTTCCCTCGCTGTGTGTTTTTAGATGCAGGCTTCAAACTGTCAGAGTTTTGTTGCTGTTGATAAAGCCGGCCTGGGATTGATGCCCAGAGGGTGGTCTGACTTGAAATTATGAGACAAAACTTGAATTAAATTAATTCTCTTGGTATCTCAGGGAAAGAAGGCAAAGAAGACACACTCTCCGAGCTGCACGAATAGATAATTCATAATTGTTATTGGTCAATGAACGTCTTGCTTTCCTAGCTTTAATGACATTTCCTACACACTTAGTATTTGCCAAGATAATATTTCTGCCGACATTTGAATCTAGTGGCCTCCAAGAGACTTTGCAGGCAGCATACTTAATGCCTTTAAATGCTAGCTGGACATTTGTGTGAATATAAATATCAGAAATGAAAACAATTGGCTTTTCTTCAACAGTGTTACATATTTACATCATAAACCTTGGTTAGTTTTCTGTCCATTTTAAAAGACAATTTACAATAGAAATTTTCCTATTACATTTTAACTACTTCATATCCTACATAAAATTCTCAAAACTTCTCAATAAATACTGTGGTCACATAAATGATCTCAGACACTCTAAACACTCTGTAAAATTAAATAGGTGCAGAGTTTTTTCCTGGTGTGATGAAAATGTTCTGGAATTTGATAGTGGTGATGGTTGTACAACTTGGTGAAATGTACTAAAATCCACTGGATTGTACACCTTAAAATGGTGAGTTTTATAGAATGTGAATTATATCTCAATAAAAACAAAATTAACTCTCTAGACCAGCATGCCCACCAATTAAACTTTAAGCCAGGCTTCCTTCTGAAGGTTTTGTTTCTTAAATGTTCCTCTGGCTTACCTGTAAAATTTCTGTCCATTTGAGCACTGAGTCTAGGTTTTTTAAGTTGTGGGGCATCACTTATTAATAAATTTTTTGGATTAGCAGATCTTTATTAGAATAAATCAGAATAAATCTATGGTGTGCGTGATCTGCAGCCACCGCGGGTATCATACCATGGAGTTTTTGCTTCACTTCTGTGTGTGCTTCTGTGTCTGCTGGGCCACAGTGCAGAATGAATTGATTGCCGTGGTTCACAGTTCAAACTTCTAAAAGCCGCTGCTGTAAGTCTTCCTTTCAGCTATTTGTAGCCAGGTATCATGTATTCCTGGAGTTCCTTTTAGCCATTTCAAGAGATAGAAGGGTCGCACTATTAAGCTGATAATGTCTTAAGTGCTTGGAGTACTACATGCAGGACACTGAAAAATAAATACACCAAACCTCTCCACCTTCTGGATAATCCAACAGGCACTTATCCTCTCTGTTTCTGGCACGCCCCAATGTGACGAGAGCTCCTCGCACAGTGAATTAGAGTCTCCCTGAGCAGGTGCAAGCGGATGCTGTGCAAATACTCGCCACCTATTCTGGTGTTGATCTCCATGAAAGAACCTGTGTCCTCATAACAATCTTCATCTTTGTCAAAAACACTTATTTTATGAGGGCCAGAGGTGTGTGCTGTTCGAATGGGGATTTTCGACCAAGACAGATGACGTTCGGTGGAGGGTGGGATGGCATTTTTAAGGAGCACCTGCTGCCAGCCCGGTCCCAGCTGCATGGGAAAGCCGTCACGTCCCAGGGCCCTCTCTCTGGCTGTGCCAAGACACAGCCACAGGATCCCAGAGCAAGGACAACCCCTTTTTAGGATCTTTACTTAACATCATATCAGGAATACCAGGGCCTATATCTCGTCTTAGTAATACTTATCAATACCAATGTATTCTAGAGTCAATTGTCTGCTATGATCAAAAAGCTTCCTGTGTGTTTGAGGCGTTTCCGTTTAGGAATTTTGTCTCTTTCACAGTCATTCCGCTGTCTCATCTCTTCTTCCCACCCACTTCTCTCTTCTCCAGGCTCCAAGGCAAGGTGAAACCACTCACAGCTGCTGACCATCGGGGATGTGTCCACCTACCCCATCCTTGGTTTCTACCCCATTCATGTTAGCCTGTCTTGTTGGACTCATGGGACACTTGGCCTCCTGGGACCCATGCCCCCCGGTGCCACGGCAGCCCACCAACTTGCCTGCATTCGGCACGAGTGGTCCTCCTCTTCTGTGCACTCTCCTTCCATCCCCGTCCCTGCATCCTTCTGTGATATGAAGCATCATGTGTGCCTGAGCTGAACCCTGGATGGAGGGGACATATCCCAGCAGACTGGGCACATCACCACCGCAGCCGCATCAGAATTCTCATTGCATGGGGTGTCCTAGAAGAAAATGTAGCACCAGGTGAGACACCGGTGGGTCAGCCTGGGAGAAGGCACCACTGGCCCGAGAGCCTACAGACCAGGAGGCTCAGAGGCACCATCTTTCAGAGGGAGCAGACAGCAGCAGCCTGACTTGGCGCCTGTGCTGGTGACAAAGGTTGGCATGGAAGAGGGAGGGGGCCCTGATACCTGCCTCTGTGAGGCCACAAGGCAACTTGCATGCATGAAGATCATGTCTTCGGGGCGTCCAAATACCCCACTGTGGCACAGGCATCGACAGAGTCAGGGTAGGCATACAGGGATGATGGTGGGGGACGTCCTCAGCTGGAGGGGAGGACAGGGCAGCGGAGGAGCCACAGGGAAGACAGGGCAGGAGCAACAGGTCCCCGCATTGGCAGGGCAGGGCAGGGACTGGGCCTCGTTTCTACAGCACTGACCCCGTATGCACACTGGCTGGGAGTCCTGGGGAGACAAAGGCCGCACGTATGGGGACACGGAGAACACCCAGAGAGGGGAGGCTCCATGTTCATTTCCATGGGTCTAAGTGCCAGCAGGGAGGGAGGCTTTCAAATCTCATCTCCCACGGGAGATCCAGGAAAATAAGCAAAGCGGTAGTGAGGCTGCTGAGAGGCGGGGACCAAAGCGGCCTTTAGCCTCCAAGAGGAAGCTTGTGGGAAAGAACAGGAATTAAGTCCTAACCCTTAAAAACGAGGGGGAACACCCTCCGGTTTGTGTGTGGCGGAGATTAGGCCCCTGGGCTTCACTAAGCAGTCAGAGCAGGCAGACGGTCTAACGCCAGAAGAGCTGGAGCTCTCTCCGTGCTGGGACAAATTTACATGGAAAGACAGCAAAGGAACAGAGGCCAGAAGAAACAATAACGGGAATTCAGTCCAATCAAACATAGCAGGATCCATTAAAAAAACGCATTCAGCTGGGTTTGGGATTTTTAAGATACCTCAGATCCTTTCTCAAAACTGCCTTCTTAAATATCAGAACAAAACACTTCCAGTTTCACTCGACGGTGGGGGAATATTGGGGTCAGTTCTTTGATTTATCACGTGAGACTGTCAGAACTTCACTTTGTGAATGCAGACGGACACAGGATACTCGGAGCAGGTAAATGTTGATAATTAATAACAAAAGCAACTCCTCAAGGTCTCTGAATAAATGGAGAGGATATTGGACTGGTTGTGAGCCACTTCAAAGAAGAACAAATTGTATTGTCTCAGTGTGAATAAAAGAGGGTTTTATAAAGATTAAGGAGACCTGGATTCTAGGATTAGCTTTCTGTGCAGCCTGGAACTAAAGCTCTCGGGGTGTCGGCTCCCCCAGCCGGGGAGACCATTCTGGCAGATGTTAGGGCAACGTGAAACTCTGCCACAAAATACCTGCTTTCACCTGCTCACCTAGCCACGAGTGTCCTATGAAACCCCCAAGGAATTAACATTTTTAGAAACATCCTCAGATAAAGGCCGAGATGGAGAATCTCACTGGACCTTCCTGGTTCTTAATTTCTGTGAAAATTTATAATCTGTATCATGTCCTAAGTTTGTGCATTTTCTGATGCAACATGTAAATGATGTTTACAGGGCAAAAAAATAAGGAGTTACTGTTCTTTGAATAGGTGCTGACTGCTGACTGGAAGTCAAATTAATTACGCCAAGAAAAACCTTTCTGAGGAATAGTTTGCATAAAAGAAGAAAAAAACCCACAATTTTTAAAATACAAGAATCTGTTTCTGCTCTGGGAGACACGACCATCAAGGATGAAAATAGGTTTTAATTTTGCTAATTTTTCTCTCTTTGCTGTGTGTTAAATTTGTGGTGATGAGAACAGACTCTGAGCAAGATTGGGCATGAAGGGTTTTAATTCTGCTCTCGTATTTTCACCCTGCTTATCACCCAGCTGGGAGCAGAATAGGATTTGAGGAGTCAGTAGCCTTAAAGAGTGCCATTTTGCAGGGAACATTCTCTAAAACAAATAAATATTTGTGGTAGGGTTAAGAAGCCAGCAAAACCGAGAGCTGGTAAGTGCATCAAAAACATAGAACAATCCCAGTGTAAACACTTGGGGTACTCTGGAACATGAGATGATTTTCTGACATACAGTGGGATATGATACTAATATAGTATCCAAATCAGAATGAATCTTTCCAAGGATCATTCTATTTTAATTTTTAACCACAGCCCTAAATGTCCTAGTCTTTTAGCATCATAAATTAATTAACATTAATTAATAATTTTAAAAATTAAAAGTCACTACTGTGACAATACTGTTTGATATCATTATAGTAGGCATTTCTAAAACATTTGCACATTTTGTTCCTTCAAAACCCTTCTCAAATTCACCTGCACCTGGGGATTCCTCTCTGACCACAAGATCTCAAATTCATCCCCCAACTCCCTAACTCTATAGCACCTAATATCTGCAGCACGATCATTAACTATTAACACATAATTATTAATTATGAATGTTCTGTATTTCTCAGAGTCTAAGGCACCATCCTGGTTCCAGAGTTGCCGGATAGGAAAGAAAATGGATGATGCACGATCTTTGAGCTACGAAAGGGATGAGGCCAACCTTCCGACGGAGTCCCCGCGTCTCGACGGGTCCCACACGCCATGTCTCTGCCCTTTTCGGTCCTCCTGCATCCTTCCCCTCAGAAGCATCTTCTGAGCACACTCTCCCTCCGCTCTCAGCCCAGTGGCCACTTTCTCAGGAGACCTCTCCTGCCTCTGCAGGGCAGTCACAGTCAGGGTCTGTGGCCCCCATGTGGCACTAACTGTGCGTTGGTTCCCAGAGCATCTGATGATCATGTTTCCACGCTGGGAGGGTCACTCATCTCCCCCCACATCTTCTTGGATCCACCACCAACTGGAGGCCACATCGTGGTGGCTGGACCATCTCCTCTCCCCTCGGTTGGCGCATCTGACCCTGGGAATTTCGATACATCCTTTTTGTAGAGCTGTGATCATTTCACACAGCACTTGGTGTGTTAAAGAGACATAGTGCTCTCTGGCTTACTTTTCCTACTAGTAGCAATTGTTTCAATAACACACACTTGTAACCAGTTAATCTTTCTGTTTCCAGATACCGTGGTTTAGACTGAGCCCACGGAATGGGGGGACAAAAAAGAGGCACAAAGAACTGAAGCACCGATATCGTGATGAAAAGATAAAGTATAGACATTTTTGTTCATGAAAGAAAAGTTGCAAAGCCAACACTATTTCAACAAAGGACTTAAAAAACTGGGAAAGCACTGAGTGCCACTGAGTGGCTGCTCGCTGTCTTGTGAAAACTGCCTCTTCTTCTCCTGTAGCTGCAGCTGCACAGAATCTTGTCACTAAAGTCCCTAGGACTGTAGGTTCCTCTAATCCCATGGCTTTTGAAATGGCTTACTAGATGCATACAGCACTAACCCTTTCAAAATCAGTGAAAATGAATTTAGTCAAAAATAGTCTTTGGAAGTCACAGCCTCGGGTGTCCAGGAAGATGCTCAGCTTCCTCACCAACACGGCTTCCCCGGCCTAGGGTGCTGCAGCCCGTCTCGGGGTGCGACCCTGCTGTGGTGACAGCACAGCTCCCAGACACACGCTCAGGCTGCTGTTTGCACTGGGATTTTCAGGTTGCTTTTTGAGTGACACTATCTGTGAAGGGCAACCGTTAAAACACTGCCACCGGTTCTGCCCACAGGGATGATTTGTTTTTGTTTACTCCAGGGCAGCAGTGTTTGTCCCCACAAGCAGAGATTGGAAAAGGCAGTTTGTTTAACTGTGTCCATCCTAACTCCCCAGCGGCTACTGTGCTGAAGGCTGGACTTCCACGCAGCAGACATTTGCTGTGGCTGTGCAGGAGCATTCGCGTGAAGCGGTGGGGACCTAGTCCTCGGTGGAGACGTGGATGGAATGGCAGGTGGGGACTGGGCAAGTTGTCCGAGCTGGCGTCACGGAGGTGCATCTGGGTGCCCAAGTCCTTGTGTCTGAGCTGGCGGGATTGAGGTCCTCGTGTTTCTGGGTGCAGTACTCAAGCGTAGGGGAGGATGCCTGATATTCGAAAGGCCTGATTTGGAGAGAGCAATTGCCCAGTTATGAGAACGGCTCTAGTTCTACTTATTTCTCAAAAGTTAAAACATGTTGTCCTGTGTCTTACAGTATCTGAGTCATGAGTCTTTACTTTCTGTAGGTCTCAAAAATGTCCGTGTGAGGCAGCCTAGGGAGCGTCTGTGGAAGCACAGGACAGCAGGCAGTCAGGGCTGGGCACAGCCCCGGGCCTCCCAAACGGGGCGCTGCTTCCAGGAAGTGGGGCTGCGGCCGGGTGCCTTGATCCAGAGTCTCCTGCGTGTCACTCAGCCCCTCTCTGCTGTGGTGACTTTCAACTCTGCACAACGCACTTCCTTTTACTTTTCATCCTGCAAGGCTGGTGGCTGCGGTTTCTGTTAGTGACGAGACTGGTTTCACCACACGGATCGTGAAGGCTGTGTAGGGCATTCCAACTTTACTATCTATACAGGTGGCCGTGGGAAAATATCAGTATTTTCTTTACAATTAAGTGCATAATTGCGTGTCTCTTTCAGAGGCATTTGTGAGGATGATGATGTTTTTAGAATTAAGGTTTCTGTTCCCCTTATGCATGTGTCCCAGGAACATAACGTCCTGACGTGTGTTCATTTCTCTAGACGCAGAGATCCAGGACTAGGCACGTTCAGCATGGCCACAAAAATCTCATTGTCTTTATTTTGCAGCTGATGGTGCCTACTATTGTTATGAGTTACTGGAAATGAATTTTCCCATCCATGTGCTTTTCTGGCACATCGCATTTTAGGGAATCCACCCCTCACTGCCATGTTCCAAGAGACCCCATCTATAAGCATCACTCTGACCTCCTCACATAGGGGCTGACACGTAAACAGGGAAATCACCTGCTCGCTCCCTGATCCCTGCTTCTGCCCAGCAACAAGAAAGGCAGGGAGAGTGAATAGAGAGCCCACCTGCCTCGGGCTGAAAATAGAAACAGCTCAGGGAAGTCCCAGGAGTCCAGAGAACCCCAAGATGCATCAGGTTGTCCATTTGTCCCTAAAGCAAAGCAAGAGGTGTCCAGGAACGCCCAGTCCTGCCTCATGGAAAGGTTGAGCCCAGGACATCCTGGGGCCCTTTTAACTGTGGACCAAGCCGTGTGTTGTCCTCCACGTGGGTCCCTCACCTGCACACAAGGGGAGCAGACATCTCAGCATGTGCTAAAGATGTCACAGATGTGCTTATTTAGAGTGTGTGGGATGTGTTAACGGGAACTGGGACATACATCAAACACACTTTATCACTATCTGATAAACCCCTGGTCTATTAATTCTCAAAAAAAACCAAAAAAGCAAATGAGAACAACAAAGGTCAGGAATGATAACCGTGAGTAGCTGGTCTGTGTTCCACACCAACTGCAGCACCGATTCCTCTCGTCCTGAGGATCTGGATGAGAAAAAGGTATTTTGGAGAATTTTCACATAGTCCTACCCTGACACCTTATGTAATTTACCTGAATAATTACAGATCACTTTAAAAATCAATGTTATTGCAAAAATGTTGTGCAAATACTTCATAAATACGTGCATATTAATACAAACAGAAATAGATTCTGTTGAGTTTTTATAAGCATGTGAAATGTGTTGGTGGCTTTGATAATTAATAAAACATTTATTGGAAGATATGAAGTGGAGGAAGGAATGTAACAAGGTTTATATGTTTTAAGTGACAAAACGTGGTCAGTCATGCAACCAATGCCCTGTGGACTTCAAAAATGTGATGTTTGTGAATATAATGGGAATCAGAGAAAACTAGTATGACTGGGCAGAAGGATACACAGAACAGCCAGCGGGACGTCTTGTTTCAGACAGAGACGTGCAACTCTAGCGCCAGGGGAGACTTCTGAGGCTCTGGGCATTAAACCCCCTTTTTAGTAGCCAGAAAGGGCTTCATCTAAGAAATGAAATTAAAAACATGTAGAAAAGACGAGCAGCCTTTCAGAAGAGGGGTATGTGCAGCCTGAGTCCTTTTAGAAAGAAAGGTGGACAGGCCTTTCAGCAAGGGGGCTTTGTTAAATTCTGTTTTCTCCATCAGAAAAGCACCCTTTAGAGCAAGCTTCGTTCTTTAGGTAACAGTGTGTCACAGCACTGCTAGCTGATATGCTGTTACATCTGTATGCATTTTTTAAACCAGTTTAAAATATTAAATAGCTAAAGTTTAAGCATAAATATAAACGATTATCTTTTAAGAATGAAGTATTTTAATAGCAAACCTTTGCAGTTGTTTGTGTGTTTTCTAGACCAAAAGAAATCTAAGTGGTTTTCTTCCACTTTTGGTATTTAGAAGTTTCATTCATGACACATGCCAGGCCCAGAAATCTATTTATGTGACCCTCAGATCCAACGTGTGTGTCTGATGAGGACCGTGGTATCCATTTCTCTTGGCAGAGCACACAGAACAGTGCTCCTAAGCCACATTCCAACAGAGTTATTAGTCAAAGTAATAGTTTATTTTTTTCAGCAGAAAAATAAACCCTGATGCACTCAACACAGAAATTCCCTGAACTATACTTAGGCTTTGTTTGACTTAGGAAGTGCTTTTATTATGAAAAATTATTCAATAATGGATGAGGAGTCTGTGAAAACTTCTCCCACACAACATTAATTTACCTGAATTATATGGCAGTGCCACTGGAAGGGACCACCAAGGGTTATCTCAGGTCTGATAGGGGCCAGAGGAGGGAACAGCCTGGGGGCAGCCTGGTTCCAGGGCAACCTCAGTCTGCGTCCTGCAGCCAGAAACCACAAGCAATGAACCCTGACCTTTCTTGGGGACGTGGGGGTCGTCTGCTTCAGACAAACAAAATAGTTGATCTAATATAAATAGAAGCACGCATAGGAGCATATGTATGAAGTGAAAACGTACGCTAAGTCCCAGCCACAAGGAAAGCCCCGTTAGCTCTTAGGGTTCACAAACGTACATTGTACTATTTATTCTTAAACATGTTCCTAAATCTAGGTTTAATTCAGCACTCTCATAAATGCTGTTTTGCCTTGTTTTAAATGCAAGCACTACTTTGGGGATGAGAGGATTAAACTTTATTCTCCATAATGCAACTTGGAAATCCAATATAGCGTGAATGTTGAACAAGTGCGGTCACATCACGCTCCCTTTCCTGGGTTCTCCATCACCCTGTCTGGTTTTCCCTGTAACATTTCACACACCTTCTGGCCTCCTAGCTGAGGTCTCAATGGATACCCCAACAGATACCTGCCCTCCAAAGTCCTGGCTCCCCACTCAGATGACCAACTGCCTTTCCCCAGCTGGGACTCCTGCACTCAAGGAAGAGCTCTGTTTTTGCCAAGGGATAGATTGGGACAGACCTGTCCTGGCCACGGCTCTTGGCGTGACCAGAGCACAGGGCAGCTGCCTCCAAGAATGTCTTCATTTCCTGGGGAGCCTGTGCAGCAATCTATACAAGAGTCAAACAAACAAACAAACAAACTAAAACAGAACATGCCTATACTATCTAATTTTTGTTGAAATTTCTTAATGATAGATACTGTAGTATTTCAGGTAATTTAGGCATTTATACTAAAAATTCTTCCTCAAGGTGATGCATCTTCAAATTTAAAATATACATGTATGAATTAAATCATGGATTAATTTGTCATGAAATAAAATTGTGAATGTATGTTATGTTGGGCTGGGCTAGAGATTTCTGGCTTTTGGGTAAAGTTAGAGCAAATTATTAGATATGTTAATGCAATGACAGAGAAGTCAGAACTAAAGAACCACAGACCCCTGAGCTCCCTGGACTGGGACTAAATGGTTCAGCCTCCCCATTCCCTCCACGAAGCCTCCCCGACAACACACCCCATCGTGCTGATGTGTCTTAATTCACCTCTAAACCTGGGGCCTGTGGAAGAGGAAGCAAGGGCTTGGGTAACTACATTGGCCCCACTGGGACTGACTTAAGGTTCCCTGAGATAAAACGCTCCTCCCCTCCTGAGCCGTCTCCCTCAAAGATGCTGCGGAGGGGCCCTGAGAAAATGGGATCCCCACCGAGCAGCAGGGGGAACCTGGAGAGGTCAGTTAGCCTTTCTAAGTGTCATTGGCCTCGTCTGACAATTGGGAGACAGCAGCCCCCACATTGTACATCCAGGGCACGGGCATTAAGGAGGTGCCTGGGGGGACATGGGCCCAGGGCCGGCCCCCCGCTGTAGTGCCCTTGTCTGCCATGGGTTCAGCAAGGGGCCCCTTTCGGGAAATTGCAGGGCAGAGCTATGTGGACACCAGCGCCGTGACTTCCCCAGGGCAGACATCCTGGGACTCGGCCCTCTGCTGTCCCACTTTCCATCAGAGAAGCTGAAGGCTTAAGTGCTTTTGTGTTTAGCCATTCATAGTCTCTGCTATAACATTTCTAAACACAATGGGAAATGTTTAGCTTTTCCCAGAGTGACACAGGACTCCAGCAGGGCCAGGTACAAGGCTGCCAGCCCAGAGGGTCTGCTGGGGCCACGGTGTGCAATTAGTCATTATTCTGAACGTTCTGTTTGCACTTAGAGCTCTTCTGCTCCTAGACTCTGATTTCAGAGCCCGGGACGGCAGGCTCTGTGCTTACAGCCGGGGATAATTGTTCCAAGGGGCCATGGCCTAGGGTGGCTGCTCGATCCTGCTCAGGATGTCAAACGAGCTGCCCGGCGCTGTCCCGGCCTGGCTCAGTGTCCACACGCCCGCCGCTCTCACCCCCGCGAAGGAACACCGACAAAATATCAACAGAAAACGACGAGGAAGAAGCAGGAATGAAGTTGCACTTTGTGAAGCATGTTTGAAAGTGAAAGAAACACGCTTTCCTCTGGATTTACGAAAATGATTTAAAATACATCCAAGAAGCCGTTTCCTTTGGGTGAACAGAGGGGCGCTTGCTGTTTGTAGAAAGCAGCTGTGCAGGAGAACTTTGCTGAGAGCTTGTGGCAACACTTCCTCCTTAGATTAAAACTGAGCATCTTTTTTATGTTGTGATAATTGCTGCATTTACTTCATTTAAATAAAGAAAAATATCACACTGTGATTGAATTTAAACTATGAGGAGACTTTCATCTTTGAATGATTACACAGTACTTTAACATATTAAGATGCAATTAGTAGGGCTGGAACATTTCCAGAGCATTGGCTTGTAATATTTTCTGAATAATTTCTTTAAAATGTTTTTTCTTTTATTAGGCTTTCCTATTGCTTCTATAATTATTTTAATTATCATTTTCAGTGGATGCTCTGCAGCCAAGGCTGGAAGTGGGATTTTACAAATGCAAGAACACTCACTAAGGTAAAGGCAATTTGTCACCTGCACACCGAGGGAAGGGACAACTTTTATAAGTCCCCACTGAAAGGAGCGCTTTGTGACACTTGGTGTTTTAATGCTTCCAATTCCAGATCCTCAGTTTTGATCATAAACAAAAATATCTAGTAATATACACATTATAACCCATTAGAAAAAAAGATTTTAATTTCAAAACAAAAATTCACAGTGCGTACATATCTAATGACGAGGTGGAGGACTCGAGTACTGATGCTGTGGGTCTATTAAGATATTTCAGTGTTTAAAATCTTCTGCCTGGAGGAAAACGCTCATGTCCTTGCCAGCGTTGGGGTATCTATTGTCAAGAGTGAGTTTCTGTGTCTGAAATGGCAGCAGCTGAAATAAATGTCCCGCAGATGACCAATTTCCTAAAGAGAAGGAGAGCGCTATCTGGATGTTTTTGTATTATTTATCTGGCATTTCGATAACTTCTTCATTTGTTTTAAAACTTAAACGGGGAAGAGTAATGTTTCACACTGTAAGAGAAAAAGATGCCCTCGAATGGCAGAATGGCTGAACTCGGGGGACGCTCCTCCTCGCCCGCGTGCGCCTTTCTCCTTTCCAGTGGGACGCGTCACCCATCCAAGGGAACAGGAGACACCGTCTCCAGGAAGCTGTAACACGGCATGCTTTTCTACCCTATCACAGGAAAGATTTCAGATTTGTCTGAATAAAGCCACCCAGCCTCATCTTTCTGGAACAGCCCCTGAGCAGCACTGAGTCTGGTTTCCAAAAAGCACCAACTTTGGAAGAGAATACCCAGCATGAGGTACCTTTTTGACCCGTGGATTCTTCTACTGGATGCATGCAAGATGCCTGACACGGACGCAGACCAGGCAGCTGGACCCAAAGCTGAGGGACGGAGGCGCTTCCCATCTCCCACACCAGTGCCATCACCTCCTGGCCTGCTCCCCTCGTCTTTCTCCCCAACACTCTCTCCCACGTATCTCCTCTCCCCGCACTGCACACACCTGCCTGTCTTTTCTCTTTTAATTTTTCTTCTCTATCTTTTCCTTTCCTTTCAATATTGAGAAAAGACACAATTAGAAAAATGATTAGCTAACCTAAATCCCAAATTAAGGCTGAATATTTGTTATATACTCTTTTATGAAAAAATTAATCAACAGAAGGTTAATAACTGTAACAACTTCCATGTATTAAGCATCTGGCTTGGGCCAGATGTTTTCTGAGAAGCCGCCATGAATCAGTTTTAAGTCTCACAGGCAGGATGTATAATCTGGGACTCAGAGAAGTCAATTAACTTTCACAGGATCACACAGCCACTAAGTAATGCAAAGGCAAGAACACGGGCTTCGCCAGGCTTCAAGCAAACTTGTGTAGCTCTGACCACAATCTACTCCATTGCAGGGGAATTTCTACTAGCTTTTAAATTCTTGAAGAACAGGGCTCTTTCTCACCTTCTTTATTAATATTCTTGTATGTGTACATAAGCAGATCATGTTTTATTGGAAATTTTGCAAAGTTTTTATCTTTAAAAAAAAAGAAATCTTAAATATTGTGTACTACTGTTTTAACCCTAGAACTTAAAAAGTAAAGATAAAAGAAAGGACTGAGTTATAACACTTGAGTGTGTTTTCTCATCCCATGCACGAAGCAGCTAGGTAGGTCATTGCTGAAGGCAGCACAAAGGACTGAGTATTAAAAGGGCACACCCTGCAGGGCAATTTCACCAAAAACGTAGGAAGGAAGCTTGCTCCAGCGGTCATCCTATGCGAATCATTTAATCTGACTGTAATGCACTGGAATTTGGAGAACACGCAAAGAAGCAAGAGTCCCCCGGCCGTCCCGAGCCAGCTGTGGCGCGAATTGCAGCGTGCAGCCTGCGTCCAGGCACAGTGGCGCAGGAGGGAGGGCACCCCGGTGAGCACAGAGCTGGGGCGTCCCTGCAGGAGACAACGCTCTGCCATGGGGCTCATGGATGGGGAGGGCTCAGCCTTCTTGTTTTGGGGGCCAGTCTGGAAACGAAGCTGTTGTCCGAGGTTCACTGAAGGTTGCTGCTCTGCAGAGTAGCTGTGTTAGCAGAACGTCGACAAAAAAGGTAATGTTCATAAAGAAGATTGTTTTCCAGTTGGGACACACAACTATGAGAAACCGCTTTTCGTCAACCAAGAGCCACTCATTTATTTATTTATTTATTATAAATCATAGTTTCATATGCTGTATTATGTTTAAAAGAGAATTTAGGTCTTTCTTTCTTTCTTTTTTCCTAAAGCAACTATAATGTTGACAAAAATGATGATCAGAATCACCATATTAGAGACAACCCCCATGGGGTAAACAGCAAAGTTTTTAAAAATTTTAGAACTTCTTAGAATTAGCCTCAGTTTATGAGAACATGAATTAGGCAGGCCTCGAGTGTTGTACTTACAAGGTGGTGACTCCTGCGGATGTCTCCAAAGGCGCTTCCGGTTTGGTCAGGTCTGTGGAAATCCTGGGATGAGGATGATCGAGCAGGCACAGAACTGACCTTGACCCTGACATCCCTGAGAGGAGGAGGTGGTGCCCTGCTCCAGCCCCTGGTGCCTGACATTTGCCTGGGTGCCCCAAATCTGCCATGTGTTGTCCAACATTGGGCGAGTCAATGCACTCCTGAGCCTCAGCTGCCCCCACGAGGCCAGTTTTCCTGACTGAAGATGGAGGCAGAGCGTGTCCACATGCACAGAGCTCACTGGGCCCACGGGGCGCTCGAGCACACAAGCCTCGATGCCTCCCGGGTCCTCGCAGCAAAGGGAGGGGTGGGGTGAGAGCACTGCCCCGCTCTGAGCAGGGCCTGAGGCAGTGAAGGGAGTCAGGCCTGGGCCTGGTTTCGGGGGTCTCCCAGAAGCCTTGCCATTTTTTGTTCATCCAGGAAAGGGGCAAAAGATATGCTTCCATTAGCCGTTCTGAGACATGCCGGGCCTGGCAGCAGGGGAATGTAGCCTTGGGCCAGCGGGTATGGTGAGCCCTGGAGCCTCCCTGTGACAGAGTCTCTGCCCCCAAAAGTCAAGACACTCCCCAAAGTCTGCCAAGTATCCTGATGGCCTCGGGAGAGTCAGATGCTTAGGGGCTGGGTTGTACTGCCCCAACCCAAGTGGTCTGCTACTTAAAGGCTTCTGTTTCCCAGGAGAAAAACAGCTTACCACCCTCTTTAAAACATACAGATCCTACACAATTCATTTCCAGACACAACAGTGAGTGGTGTCTAAATACAGTTAAATTGCAGCACACAAACTTATTAATACTTCTAAGACTTTAATCACTATAGACAAGAGGTTAGTGACCACTTACAAACTTTTTTCTAAGACCTTAATTACTGTGGACAAGAGGTTGGTGACCATCACTAAGTGCTTTAGCTGAGAAGGCTCAGGCCCCAGAACGGGAATTTCCAAGGTATCATTGACATGTAAGAGATGACAACAAGGTCACTTCCACTGTGCTCTCGAGGGAACCCTATAAGACGGCAGAGCAGAGGAAGGCCTTACGTACCCGAGGTTGTGGATGCTGGTCTCTGGTGTGGGGTTTGGGAACAGAGGCTCACAGAGCCTCTCCTCTGCTTGTATGTTTGTGCATCTATCTATATGTTTGTTGTTGTTAACGTGCAATATTTGGGATATTTCAATTTACCAAATTAATACTTTGTAACAAATACTTTGTCCCATTTTGGTGCAGGAGTCTGACAACAAAATGCAGATGTCAGGGGGAAGGTGTGCTTTCAGTTGGTGGCTCAAGGATATTTGGCCTCTGAGAAGGTGCTGTTTGAGCAGAGACCAGGATGAAGCAATGCAACAGCCCTGCAGGTATCTGGAAGAAGGACAGAGAAAATGCCCAGTGCAAGTGGCCCACGATGTGAACTTTTATCCAGCAAAAGGCCATTTTTGATTTTTCATTGCATTCAATATCATTTTGTTGTGCCAGAGGTTTGCATATAACTCTGGTGATTTACCAAGGAAACATATTAAAAGTATAGTTTATGAAGCACAAGAATACTTTTTGGGCTTTTCATTAACATCGCCAATGTCCCTCAATGAATTTTTTTTTTTAAATTTGCCCAATCCAGCGTCCATGGATAAGAGTTCATACTTTCCTATGTCTTGACTATAAAAAATAAATAAATTTTTCCCACTGTGCTAAGCAATCCATGGTATATCGCTCTGTACATGTGCAATGATTTCTGCTTACTGGTACAATTAAATATTTTGCTTAAGTTTATTGCCTACTTGTATATGTTCTTTGTAAATTAAATATTCACAACCTTCATCGGTTTTTAGATTGGTATGTTTTCTTAATGATTTTATGAGCTTTTACATATTAATATATTTAAACTTCATTCACAATATTTTCTAATTTGGCACATGCCTTTAATTTTTATGGTATTTTTGACAATTATAATTTTTACAATTTTATGATGTTAAACCTCAATATTTCCCTTTAGGATTTTTTCTTTACTTTATTATTTAGAATGGTAAGGTTTAGGGCTCCAGTTTTGACATTTAACACTAATTCATCTGAAATTTCTGTCGTCATATTCAGAAAGGTAGATGTATAATTTTTGCTGTTGCTTTTGCTATTTTACAGTTCATTGCTTTCTTCACAACATTCACCTGCTCTTCTCTCCACTCCTCAGACATGTACCTTCTCATGGAGACGCACCTGAACTCATCAGCCACAGGATTTTTTAAACTGAAACCACCATTCTTGAAATCCATTCATTTTACAAATTGAGGACATTATGTAACTAGTGGACATACCATGTTACGCGATGTAAACAAATTCCTAGTCTGTGGTGTGCTGCTCTCACAAAGCCCAGCCTTTGGGACCATGCCAGGAGAAGACCCAGAGGTCGTGTGCATCACTCCTGTGACATGGATGGCCTTGTTGTCCCATCAAGTTTCTCACTGCAAACATGGTCCATTGAGGACAGGTCGTCACAAGAGTGGTTCCTGGTGACCAAGGAAACATGAATTAGCCTTTCCAGATTGCCCTCAGCAAGCATAATTCTAGGCTACAGTATCCTTATTCAAAAAGTCAGGTGGATCATCATGACCTCTAGTGCATGAAAGTGCTCCTGAGAAACGGTGAGTGGAAAGCTTTTTCCCAGAGCTGGCTGTTGATAGTTGAGGTGCTGGGAAAACTACAGAGCCACATGCAGAAGAATAAAACTGGATCCCTATCTCTCATATATGCAAAAATTAACTCAAGATAGATTGAGGATTTTGAAACCATACAAAATTCTAGAAGAAAACCTAGGAAAAACTCTTCTGGATATTGACCTAGGCAAAGAATTTATGAATAAGACCCCCTAAATGAATGCAACAGAAAACAAAAATTTTAAAAACAGGACTTAATTAAACTGAAAACATACTTCACAGCAAAAGAAATAATCAACAGAGTAAATAGGCAACCCACAGACTGGGAGAAAATATTTGCAAACTATGCATCCAAGAAAAGACTAATATCCAGAATTTACAAGGAACTCAAACAACTCAGCAGGAAGAAAACAAACAACAACATCAAAAAGTAAGCAGATGACGTGAAAAGACATTTTTCAAAAGAAGAGCTATAAATGGCCAAAAAATATATGAAAAAATGCTTAATGTCAGTAATCATCAGAGAAATGCAAATTAAAACCGCAATGAGATACCACCTTACCCCTGTCAGAATGGCCATTATTAAAAAGCCAAAACACAATAGATGTTGATGCAACTGCTGCAAGAAAAGGAAACACTGCTGGTGGAATGTAAATTAGGACAACTTCTATGGAAAACAGTATTTTCTTTATCTTTGAGGAATCTCAAAGAACTAAAAGTAGACCTACCATTCCATCCAGTAATGCTGCTACTGGGTGTCTACACAAAAGAAGAGAAGTCACTACATTAGAAAGACACTTGCACTTTTATGTTTATCACAGCACAGTTCACAATCGCAAAAATATGGAATCAACCTAAGTGCCCTTCAACTGACGACCGGACAGAGAAGATGTGGTGTGTGTACCATGGAGCACCACTCAGCCACAAAGAAGGGTGGAATAATGTCTTCCGTAGCCACTTGGATGGAACTGGAGGCCGTTGTCCTAAGTGAAGTATCTCAGGAACAGAACACCAAACGCTGCATATTCTCACTAATAAGTGGGAGCTAAGCTTTGGGTACACTTGATTATACAGAGGAGTATAATGGACATTGGCGACTCAGAGGGGGGAGAGTAGGAAGGGGTGAGGGATGAAAAATTACCTATTGGGTACAATGGACAGTATTCAGGTGATGGGTGCCCTACAAGCCCTGACGTCACCACTGTGCCATTCATCCATGTAACAAAAGCCATTTGTACCCCCTAAATCTATTGAAATGAAAAATAATTTAAATAATATGGTTGAAAATTATCACAATTGTAAGGTCGACTGTCCCATGAACTCTGTGCTTGTCCTCCTTTTCCTCAACTCTCGCCTTTTGGGGCTGGCTTTCAGACTTTCTCCTCTATAAATGGGCCCCCCCACCCCTCGGCCGTCCACCTGCCCTTCCTCGTGCCTCTACACATTTCCCTGGTGCAAGTAAGGGGGATGGGGTCTCACTCATTCCCAAGGCTCACATTGCCCCTGGGTGCTGATGACACAGTCCGCTTGGCTCTCTCCTTGAGGCACCTCCGGGGTGCCCAGCCGGCAAGCAACCCCAACTCAGCAAATTCTAAACCAGATCATGGACTCCTTCTGAACGACTCTGAACATAGTCCTCCATGTGCCATCTGAGAAGAGGTGATGTCTCAAACTTCAAGTCAGTATTTCAGAGAGTGTTTCACTCCTCCCTGGGGTGGTGCCCGTGTTCCAGCGTCTGACCAGGATTCAGACTTCCAGGGAAAGGTCCTCCTGTGGCTTTGAACTTTCAATTCCCCCAGACCACCACCGAAGCCCATGCTCTGCAGCTCCCCATGTGCTGCTCCTGGGACATGGGAATTGCCCCGAGGTTTCCAGCAGCTCCTCTCTTCAGGACGCACCAGCAGCCCCTCCACTCCGCACCTGGCCATTGCTGTGGGAGTGTGGGCAGGGAGCAGGGCAGCGCCTGCCCTCTCTCCCCTCCTGCCCCAGCCCAGAGAAGCGGCTTTCCAGTGACTGTGTGTCTCTCCCTCCTCTCCCTCTGTCACGCTTTCTTCAGGAACTCCTGCATAATCTCCAAGATGAGTTTCGGCTCTTTGAAACAAATTTGCCATCCACAAATTTCCCTGGAGGTGAACAAGCTGGGTCTACGCTGCACTTCTATGGCAAAAGGCAAATGGAACACATAGTAGTAAAAAATATGGAAATATTGCAAAATAGTGTCCACCCATTAACTGGTGGACCTTCTCTCGTTAGGGAAATATACAAAAGCAAATGGGGCTCGATTCATTTGCAGAACACCTGCTTCCACGCGAAGGCCCTCTCTCTGGAGAAGAGCATTAAGGGAGGATGCATTTCCAAAGCATCAGAGCAGAGGCTGCACATTAGGTGTGTAGCAGTGGGTCTGCATTGGTATTTTCCATTCCATTTTCTGAGCCCTCACATATATTCAAACAATGACTAAAAGGCTTTCCCAACAGACAATAGAAGCCGGGCAAAAAGAAAGTCATGCATTTCAAGTGGGAGTTACTAGTATACAGGTCTTAGACAACTCCTGCTCTGAGAATGAACAAGCACCTGCTACAAGAAGTGAAATTTGTAACCATTGGGAAGCAGGCGGCAGAGGCTGTGAAAGTGCAGAATTATGATGTAGGGAAAATCTATTCACGTCTGACAAGATCAGCATTCTTTTACAGAGTCCACTTGAAGGACCCCAGGTATGATGGGGTGCAAGAGTCTGTGATGGGGAAATAACAGTATCCGAGTGCTGAGTCTGCAAGGGCGTCCTTGCTTCAGAAATGTTGCAAGGATATGTGCCACCTTGTGTCATCAAAAGTATCAAGGATAGATAACTGCAAAGCAATCTGTTTCCTATGAATCTCTGGAAGAAAGTTGCACAGCACCCTGAATGATGGTGCATAGGTGCCCCCTAGCCTGGGGGGGAGGGGGCCTGGGGCTCATTTCTTACAGCTGATAAAGGAGGCGCAGATGTCCAGTAGGGTTTGCATTGCAAATGCTCTGGGATTGTTTCTTCTTCTTCTTCAAACTCCCTTGCTCCGGAGGGGTTTTTCCTTCTGTATTTGCTTATCCTGATGTTTCCCTTTGCATAAAAAGCAATCCCATAATCCTGCGGATCAAAGAGCGTCGGGTTTATTGACTGACTTCCTGGTGTCAGAGGTGAGAGCCCACCGCCAGACACGGGGGATGTTAGGAAGTAAAAAGGGTTACAAATATGAAAGTCGAGATAAAATGCCAGCACCAAGAGAGACCCTCAGCACTGTAATCACCAGCTGCGGTAGATTTTCTGTGCCGCTCTGCCGTCAGTCCAATAATGTGAACAAGAAAACAAATCTTCCTCAGCTGCAAGGAGGATCAGCTCCGAGCAGACGCTGCCCATTGAGAGCCACAAGGGAGGAAGGGGCTGTGGCGCTCCGTGGGTCCACTTCCCGAAGGAAGATCTGAGGACAGAGGGGTTAAACAAGTGGCCCAAGTTCATGCTAGAATGCAGCACGAATAGAGACGGCATTAAGGAGCCATAGGAGGCCTGTAAAAAGTGGCAACTTACCTAAATGGCTCCTCTAATGCCGAGTCTCGCAGTGGAGGCATCGCGGAGAGCTGAACAGCTGCGGCGGAATGAACATGTATGCCCATCTTTGCCTATTATGCTGCTATTTTAGTTAATCTGATTAGACCCAATTGTTTTGCTTTTGGAAATTGCCATCTGCTTTTACTAATTGACCATACATGCACAGCCAAGGTGGCCAGTGGCACCACCGCAGAGTACATTTCCATACCCTTGGACATGTCTGAGGAAGGCAAAAGATTCCTCTGCAGTTTGCTGTTCTGACCATCTCCAGCATCTTCCCCAAATCTCAGTGCCTGCGTACAGAGGACTAAGTGATGTCTACAACAGGCATTGTGTGTGTGTGCATTCATGTTCTGTGTGTGGATGTATTTGTGTTTGCGTGTGTTTTTGCATTGTGTGTGGATGTCTCTATGTGCCTGTGCGTGTGTGTGCATATGTGCATGACTGGTGGTTGTGAGGGCACCAGCTGTAATTAGCACTTTATAACTCGCTCATGTACTCAGTAGGAGCACCCACTACTAGTCAACCAAGAGAAAGGTGCTTCCTTTGACATGAGAAGGTTTTCTGGGTCTTCAGTGCTGCAGACCCCCTTGCAGTGCTATGCCCACTATCTGGGGCTAGACCCCGTGCTGGCAGCCTGGAGGGCAGCATCGCGGAGGAGCCAGAAGCAGGACTTCCCTGGAGATGTTGCAGGAGGCAGTGCCTCTCCTTCCTCGACCTCCCTGGGCTTACAATTTAAGCTTCCAATGAAGTCTTTTATGCTAAGCCATGTGTGTCCTGAACACAGAACTCCATCTGCCCTACTGTCCTCTAGATACCAAGGGCCTATGCGTACAAACACCCAGCAAAGGTTGGTCAATCCATTAACTGAAAAGGACCACAAAGTAATGAAGGGCCAAGGCTTTTCTATTCACCATTACCCAACCAGGCCTGGGGTCAAAACTGGCACATCACAGTGACTCTGTGCACGTGGGAGAATGCAATCACAGAGGAGCCCTCCCTCCTTGCCTTCCTTCCCTCCCTGCCTTCCTTCCTTTCTCCCTTCATCCACTTTCCTTCTCTCCTTCCTGCATGAACTCTGAAGAATTTGCAAAGTAACCACTGACCCACAGCTCCTTCCAGCTCATTGACAGGTTTCATTCAACCTACCAAGAGGTTTCTTTCAAGCACATTTAAATTACTTGCCAAGATTATTTAAGGGAGATAATCCAGATTTGAAAACCTAAACGCCTACCTGCTTTTAACAAAAGGCAGAGCCTGGCCCTGTGGCATCTGTTGTCTACAGGTAACCGTCCACCAGATGCATGGTGACAGCTTCTTTTAGATGTGGCCCATGCACTCCCTATGGCCACAGTCCCACTGAGTAGGCTCCCTAATCACCAGCCCCATGGGGCGATGCCCACTGGTGGAGGACAGCACAGACCACCACTGTGCCAGCCACCAGGAGCAGGAGGCCAAACTCTTCTGCCCACTGCACCTTGGGCTGTGGTTTCACAAATTGTCTGAGTCCAGTAAGACAGAACTCATGTGCAACAAGGTACATGAAATGGGTTTATTTCTTACTCATAGGCAGCAGAGGACAACCGAAGTCTCAGATCCACTGTGAGCCGGTGCCTGAAGGCTCAAGAAAGCTGCCTGGGGCAGATGGAGCCTGGCCCATGCGTGCCCCACTTGCGCCACAGCTGAGGGACCCCAAAAGGCAGCCCACCCAGAGGCCCAGGACTCCGTGGGCAAAGATTTGAAGGACATCTGCTTCCAGGGGAGGGAGGAACCAGGAGTGGGGTGTCCCAGGCATTTCCTCCCTGACTTGAGGTGTTACATTCTGTAGGAGGCACAGGGACAAGAAATGCAGCAGTTCCCCCCACCTCAGGGTAGTGCATTCCCAGAGCTTTCCTCGGCTGTTCTGAGAGCCACACAGAGGAAGCAGGGGAGAGATCCAAGTTGCCCAAAGCCACCGGAGAACTGTCTGCAAGTCCCACCCACCCCACCGGCCTTCGGTCCTCCCCCAGCCCCTGCCTCTGTTTGCCACCCTCACAGGGACCAGGGCAGAAGCCTTGTATTCACAGGACCCAGCCTAGGGTCTGCCACAGACAGGGAGGCTGATTAACGCTTCCTGGGTGAATGAGTGAGTGAACTAGTGCTAAACCTCTGCCTGGGCCCTAAAAATTACTAAGAACATTAAGAGAAAAAACAAGCTAAAATGAGAAATGCTGTCCTATTAATACACTTCAGTCATATTCTGCTGAAAACAGTAATTTTGGTCAAAATTTGCATAACATATGGTATAACCTGATGAATTATTTACAAGGTGTTCAATATAAAGGTAATTAAAAAAATGTTTGTAGTAAATAAAGATTCAAAATCAGCAATTTTTCCTCTGCTTATCTGTTCTTTCATCAACCTTTTTGGATAGTGTTAACATTTTAAGACCCAGCATACATTAGGCAGTTCAGGGTAAATGCAAATGCACTCAGTTTAGTGTGCTGTTCACCACAGAACTGCAGCTATTTGCAGGAATTATGGGACTCGAAGTGGCAATGTCACAAATTTGGGGCTCTGCTCCCTTTCCTGACAGCTTGGTCCGTGTCTGTGGCTCCTGAAATTGTCTAAGAACAGGTCCTTTCCTTCAATCTGTGCATTTCCCTGCATCCCAGACCTATGGCTTTCGCAGCACATTTGTCAGGAGTTTGTGGAATTGAGACCAGCATGAGTGTCTTGGTTACTGGAAAAACCTGAGTTGCTGCAGTCAGCGAACACTTGGTGGGTCCCTGCTGCCAGGTGACAAATGGGGGCTGGGCGTGGGCTTTGGGGATGCAGAGACCCCAGGCCTTACTCTCAGGGGTGCACAGGGCTGACTGTGCTCATCTTTCAGCCCCAGATCAGAACCTGTGATGGACTCACCCTTAGTGTTCAGGTAATGGGTGAATTTATAAATGAATGTTTTCTTGCAAGCAAATGTGATTATTGAACACCGGCCAGTATGCAGGACAAATAAATCTATGTCCTGAGAAAGACAGAGCAAAGGACTTCCCTTCCAGGGTTGGCCAGTTTTGCCCAGCCCCACAGCCCTGGGAGGGGTTCACTCTTTTTCTACTGCTAGAGTAAGAACGCAGATTCTCAGGGAAAGGTGGGCCAACCTCCCCCAAGCTCTGGGCCTGCGATGAACTTGGCCTAACCTTGTTCAGCAGGGGACCCGGGTGGTGGTTTCAGTGCAGAGCTCATGTAAGAAGGGAACACAGCCTCTGGATGAAAACCAGGCTCCTTCCCACCCAGCGGCCCTGGCAAAGGCAGCACCAGGGACCTACCACGTGGGGGCAAGAACTTCAGGGGTAAGAAGGTGATGTCACCCGGAAGGAGACGCAGTGCTCTGGCCCAACACCTTTGAAGACCTTTGAGAGGGTGAAGGTCTGACCCAGCAGCACATCCCTGTTGGAGGACAGCTCAGAGAAAGGATGGCATCTCACATCAGCAAGGGACAAGGGCCCACCCAGAATTGATGCCTGCTAGGTGCCAAGGAAGTGAAGGGTCCCATCATCTCAGCAAGAGGAGGGCATCTGTCCTGGTCTGGGGACAAAGCAGAGAGGCCCTTCCCCCACATGAAGGTCCTCGAGGCCACTGAGGGAATTTAGGTGTAGGAAGCGACAACCACTATCAGCAATTGCCGTTTACCTGTAGGAAGTAGTCTCTTGATGAGAAGCCCATCCCAGCACTGGGCCTTGGTGCTCACACATTCCTGGAGATGTGAGTGACCAGGTCTTTGGCACCCCTGAGCTGTCTGACCGAGGAGCTGAAATTCAGTCTGGAGCTCTGGCCCATCTGGTGTAGACACAGGTTCTCCAGGCAGGTGCTCTGCCTGTAAGGGGAGCAGAAGCACAGCCCTCATAGGGGGCTACATGCTTTGATCTCGCCCACTGGATGTAATCGCCTGTGCGAGACCCCACTTGGTGCAGCACCCTGACCCCGAGGAGCTCCACTCAGGAGGCATCTCCAAAGTTCTTCCCTTGGGTCACTCTTTCCTATCATATGGAGAAAAGATCATCTTCAGACAAAATATTGTGATTTGCACTCCTAGCATAGATGAACTAGTTCAGCTATCAAGCACATAACCCAAACGTGTACTACCACAATTAATATTCAAGTGTCACAGCCAACTAAACACAAGAGGAGATTTGGTCCCTCCACCTTCCCTCCGGGGTGGTTTTGTGGTGTTGCTTTGCGGAGACTCAGCCAGGAGCAGTTCAGGTCCCTACTTCTGCTCTTGGCACTATTACATGAGGGGCAAGAAAGAAATTTTGGTTTCCTATGCCCCACCATTTATGCCAATTAGTACACACAAGTAAAGTGATGAAGCAAAAATAAGAGCCAATATTGATCCAGTGCTCATGGCACGTCAGGCACAGTCCTGAGTGCTTGTCTCATATATACACATGCACACATATACTAAGTCTTAGACCAGAATTTGTAAGAGTTAAAATATAATTTCTTCAATAACATGAATGAAAAAAGAACACTGAAACGTTGACTCATGTTTGCTCTACTTTTGAATTGGAAAGAAATGTGGCAATTGAACAATTCATGTTGGAAGAACTTGAGAATGATGTTTCCACTTGGTGCTGAGAGACCAGGTCTGCCTGTTCTCCTTGGATTTTCTAATATTGAACCTCATGTTGTCTTGAGGGACAAGCATGGGTGGAGGGCAGGCTCTCTCAGTTCTGGGGCACATCTGTGACCATTTATGGATCACGGGTTTCTGTGTTGCTGCTGTTTGATCTTCAGTTCTTACCTGCTAAGAGTTCAGATGCAAGTGGTTGTGTTGCCAGATGACAGTGAACCGGCATGAAGCATTTGAGTGGGTCCTGAAAAAAATAGTGGGTCAGGTGTGATTACTTGTATGAAACATGAAACAGTGAAAAACTGGGCCTCAGATTTCCCATTTTCTTTTTCATATAAGGAACAAAACTCTTTTTTCTAACAATAGTTTTGCATTGTCTATGTTAATTTTTTCTCATGTGTCTTGCAGAGATTTTTTATTTATCTTCATTCCCCAAATGACAACCTATACAGGGTTACAGTTTTCCCACACTGGATAGCAGGGAGCCCCCTGCTAAATGTCTTCTAGGTATGGTAGATGGGTTACGTGCATTACAAAGACTGGGAGCCCATTCTGCAGATAAACCAAAATTTTCCTAATAACATTGCCAAATGGTGTTGGATTATCAAAGGGCATGATGGAGAAACAAAGGATTTTTTAATTCCATTAAAGTACTAGAGAAAGAGGGAATATAACAGGCACTATTTTGTGGCTGCACACGGTCAACACACACTTTCAAAATCATATGTATGATTTGATAGGTTGATGGTTAGCTTTCTGGATTGCAGATGGGGCTTCATTTGATTACATTGTGTTTTTTGTTATTTGCTATTACTTAATTTTTTAAAAAATGCCCCAAAACATAACATCTTAGAGCCACCACCTTATTTTGCTCATTATTTTGTAGGTAAGGAACACAGGAAGGGCTCAACTGAGCAGTTTGTTGCTGATTCACGTGGCTTCAGCTGCAGGGGCTGGATCTGGACTCTTCCTCCAATGTGGCTCCCTCCCTCTAGGTCTGGTTCCTTGGTGTCCCTTGGCCTCTCTATCTTCACATAGTGTTTAAGCCCCCAATATTTTTCTTAGCTGAAATTCTTCATTCTGAACCACAAAACACAGGGTAGAATTTGAGTGGCTATTTTTTTCAGTTTCCCAATTAAGATTGAAAACTATTGCTACCTTGGATGCACAGGAAACATGATAACTTATGACCTATCATGAATGCCTTAGGGCTTTAAGGTTTAATTATTTCACAGAACTTCAATTCTGAACAACTATTTCAGGACCTCCTCACACTGTGGTTTGGGACTCCTGCAGCACGGGAGCCTCAAGCAGTCAGATGCCTCACGTGGCTTCTCAGGGCTTTGAGAGAGCAAGGTGACAGCTCACAGTCCTCCCAGAGCTTGGCCTGGGGTGAGCCCAGTGCCAGCAGAGCCACACGGTGGTACCAGGGTGGGAGAGGACACAGACCCACCTCTTGATGGAAACAAGAATCTGCAGCCCTCTTTAGAAAAACAGCAAAGATTTATAATGATGTACCCATTGGTATACAAGGCTGAGCTTGTGCACATCAGAAAGCACTATAACCTTTATTATCTTCCTCTTCCTCTTCCTCCTCCTCATTGCTGTCATTCTCATCACGCTGACGAGGGTCTGGTGGGTTGGAGGCTGGGGAATATTTCTCATTTCTCCCCAAGCCACACTTTTGAATAATACTAAAGGCAAAAGGAAAATATAGGAGGAATGGAGGGGTTGGTTTCCCGGCTGACAATTAGTAAACATCTTCTTTACTGGTCAGCGTGTACAGCCGGTTTTTAATCACTTCTACTTGAGCAAATGCCCGGTCTGCAAGAACACTACTAGCTATATGTTTGAATGATAGAGGAACAAATGCAGAGGGCTTCTGGGTTGCATGTTTTATGAAAACGTTGATTTTAGGTAACCACAACTGCCGTGGAATTTACAGCCAAGGAGAAGGCGTCCAGAGCACTTGGTCACCAGCCCACTTTAACCCCTTCCTTGCCCAGCGCTCACTCACATGCCTGCAAATAGAACAAAACTCCACACAGCATCTACGTAAAGTTATCTTTAAAGCAATTAAGGTCTACCTCAGCAACTGGGTTGTAAATCACAGAGTGGTTTTTAGACATTCACAGAACAAACATGGCCATGGAAAGGTCAAACATACATGAAGGTCAACTCCACACAGTGTTCATGATCCTGTCACTGAGGACACACAAGCAAGGCAAATAAAGGGCAAGGCAGTGTGAACACAGAAACTGTTGGCCAACGAAATATCCCGTCCATTGGGGAGCTGAAGAAGCACTTTGGCTACAGTGGAAAGCTGAATTGCTCTAGGAAAAATGAAGTCAGCACCCCAGTATGAATGAGCACACCCAGTGTTCAGACCTTGACTCCTGACACCTTTCCCCAAGAAAAGGAGCCAAGGGCTCTTGTACACATGGCTGATTCTAGACCTGGGGCGGGAACACTTCAAGGTGAGCCTGGAGCATCTTCTAGCACCAAAAATCAAGTAAATGCTCAAGAAACAACAAAGTGGGGACATATCAATAAGGCTCAGTTAACAACCTGAAGATCCCCAGTGTCCAAGGCTGGAACTATTTGAGCAGCCAAATAAATTGTATATTATTGGATTATAAACCAAAGAATAAAATAAATATCTATGGTCAAAACTATTAGGTCATTAAATATGAAATGTCTGGTTTTAAATCAAAAGTTTAGTTTATTATACCACAAACAAGAAGCTATATAATTAATGAAAGTATGAGCCGAAACTATCAACAGTTTTGCCATCTTAATGGTGGCTTGTTTATGCAGCAGCGAAGAAGCCTGGAGAGCGAGTGGTGATGAAATCTCAAAAGGCATTTTCCACAGCTTGTTAAGAATTGAGTATTTTTCCTTGCAAGAAGTGCTCCAAAGCGTGGAAGAAGTGGTCGTCAGTTGGTGCAAGTTCTGGTGAATATGGTGGATGACAGAGAATTTCCAAGTCCATCCCCTGTAGTTTGAGCAGCGTTGTTTGTGCGACATGTGGTAGAGAATTGTCTTGCAAGAGGATGGGCCTGTCTCTTTTGACCAATCTCAGCTGCTTAATCACAAGCATCCTCATCATTTCATCCAACTGGTTGCAGTAGACATTGCTGTAATTAATTGACCAGGTTTCATGAAGCTGTAGTGGATGACACCAGCACTGGACCACCAAACAGACACCAGTAACTTTTTTTGATGAATATTCGCTTTTGGACTATGTTTGGGCACTTCATCTTTATCCAACCATTGTGCCAAACACTTGTGATTGTCAAAAAGAATCCATTTCTCGTCACACATAACAATACAGCGTAGACATGGTTTGCCTTTATGTCGTGACAGCAAAGAAAGGCAAGCTTCAAGATGATTTCTCTTCTGACGCTCCTGTAATTCATGCGGAACCCATCTATCCGGCTTCTTTACCTTGCCCATTTGTCTCAAATGGTCCAATATTGTTGGAATAGAAACGTCAAACCTTGCTGCTAATTTACACATAGGTTGAGATGGATTCGCTTCCCCTACAGCTTTCAGCTCATCATTATCCACCTTGGTCTCTGGTCACCCACATGGCTCATTTTCAAAATTAAAATCACCAGAATGGAACTTCTCAAACTATTGATGTACTGTGCATTCATTAGCCACATCCCTCCCAAACACTTCATTGATATTTCGAGCTGTCTGCATAGCATTGGTTTCATGACAGAACCAATGCTATGCAGCATTGCATATTTTCATATTCGAAAATAACTCGAATTTTTGACTTATCCATGGTTTCACAAAAATTGTTCTAAAAACATTTGAAAGATAATCACAAACCACAATGTGTGTTTGAAAGACTGAGGATGTACATTCACAATAAAAATAAAACAAGAAGTGTCAAAGTGAAATGTCAGAAATATCAACTGTCAAACTTAGTACTTAAGGAAATCAGACACTTCACACTTAATAACTTAAATAATATATACATAAATAAATAAGTAAAGTTCAGGAGAGACATATCTCCCATATGGAAGTATCTCAAATAATTTATGTAGATATTCTGCCCTCAATGACCTGCAGCATAATTCCTTTTCTTCCCATGTAGGTGAGGGATGCCCTTAGTAACTCATTTCTAAAGAGTACACTGTGAAAATGGGTCAACCGTAACTTTATAGCAGGGCATCCTGACACACACTGCTTCTGCCAGGTGACCAAGGTCAGAATCACCCATGATGAGTCCTCCTGCTGGCATGAACCCTTGACATGATGAAATGAGAACAGCATTTTACTTCTGTAGTCTTCCTCCCAAGCATCTATACCCCCTGTCCAATCATAAGAAAGTCATTATAAAAGCCCAAGTCGGGGGACATCCTATAAAATACCCGACCAGTTCTCCCCCAAAACTCTCAGTGTCATTAAAACAAGGAAAGTCTAAGAAACCGTCACAAGTCAGAGGAGCCTAAGACATGAGGATTAAATGTGACGTGGTCTTGGGGCAGGAAAAGGACAGTGGGTAAAAGTTAGTGGTGTCGAAATCAAGTGTGTGGTTTAGTTCACAGTAATGCACCAGTGTCGGTTCCTTAGCTGTGTCAGCATATAAGTGATGTAAGGTGTTAACCATAGGAACACTGGGCAGGGTACATGAACTCATTGTATTATATTCTCAACTTCTCTGTGAGTCTATACCCATACCAAAAAGTTCACTAGAAGTTTAGGAAACAAACACAGTGTTTGCAATCCTCAGATGCACCCCTCTGAGTCCTTGTCCTCAAGCATGTGGGCTCAGTCTGAGGTGTGTGCAGCAAGACTGCCTCTGAAGAACGAGGACCACAATCCTCAAACACTTATAAAACAACGCAGGTATATCTGGGCTCCGAGTGCTGTCACAAAGAAGACAAAAGGCACCAGCCCGTGCTGGCCTCTGTCAAGGGAAACACATTTTTAAGGGTATTTATCTTGCAGGGCATGCTGAAAGAATTCTCCATTTGTGTAATACCAATATATTAAACAAAGAGCTGTTTAATGGTGCTATTGTCCTAAAAAGGTGTAAGCAAACAAGAGTTTTATAGAATTACAGATCTGGGAGAACAACTTTCATGGTCAGGTGGCAGAAAACTTACCAGGAGGTATAAAATACTTGCTTCCAATTCAAGTAATTATTGTTCATTAAAATATGGGGGTGAGTGTTATAGACTGAAGCTAAATTTTATGCTGTTTGTACTGTTTGTATAAAGCTCTCCTTAGACATGTAACCTGGCCCTGGGCATTTGCCAAAGTGAGGTAAAGGGAGCTTTTTATGAATAGAACTGAGTTTTACACCAAAGAACATTCTTTCCAGGTGAGCTGTATGAAAAATCCTTTCTCTAAACCTATAAGGATTAATGAATAATTAAATTCTCCCATGCTTTAGTTTTGTCTCGTCGCTGGTCGCAATTTGAGTTTAAATTACCCGCTCCACCCCCACTTCCCAGGGCTGGACGGTGGCCCTGCCACGTAAACATGGTCCCGCTCATGCACTCTTTTCAGGTACCTCTATGCCATAAAGCAAAGTGGATCTCAGAATGCAAGAATCATAAACGATGTCCCTACCACGGTGACATTTGTCACATAGTCTTCAGAGCGACTTTTGGGTAATGAAAAGCAAAGGAGAATTTCCCCTTGATGTGAAACAAAACCTAAGCCAGAGCCCAGCGGGGGCTGGCAGCTTGGCTGACCAGGCTCAGCAGAGTAGCAGGGGCCTTGATGTCGTCTACATCAGAGCGTCCGCCTCTGGAAATACCTGGAGAGCTGGCGGTCCCGCTCCTGGCCCCATGTGTGTCTCGACCACCGCCTCCACAGCCCTTCGGAAGCAGAGAGGGAAGGAGGGAAGGAGGGACTGAGAAAAGGCCGCAGACCCAGGTAGGCAAAAGCTCGGGATCCTTCTCCTTCTGACTGACTGGCTTCGTCATTATCTTCAAGAAGTGTAGGGAGAGCAGCACCTTGAATGTGCCACTGCCAGTTTGAATCTGGAAAACCTGTCCCTGACATGCAATCCAGCCCGTCATGACTGGAAACTCATGAAGAAAATCCTGCTCTGCGCCCTGGAGGTGGTGGATCCCGCAGCCGTCGACCCCTAGTCGAGCCAGCAGGCGCCACCTGAGCCGGTGCTCACGGGTGTGGCTGGAGCTCTTCCTTAGTCTCGAGGACCACTTCCCAGCTCGCAGGGTGTTTTCCTCCACGGTCATTCCCCTGCGCCACTCAGCGCCTTCTGAGATGGACAAGGCAAAGTCACTTCTTTTCACAAATGAGAAAACTGAGGAGCAGTAACTTGCCCCGGGTCGCACAGACAGTCGTTCAAGAAACCTCAGATGCACCTGCCTGACCTTCCAGATGAGGGCTCATCACTGCCGGTGTTTAGCCACTGGGCTGAGATTTGCATAAAGGGAATGATGTTACATTTCCTTTTTCAAAAGAGTTTCACCAAATATAAATCTTAGGGGAACAGTGAGGCTGCTGTGGATGTGGGCAGGGCCTGGCTGTGCCCACTCACCCTGGCCGAAATAGCCCATCCGACATGCTTAGTGTGCACGTCTGCCAGAAGACCTAATTGCCAGGTTAAGTTATAAAGCAGGTTTAGTCTTTCTCCCAAGCTCAGAAACTAAAAAGAGTAGCCATGATATTTTCACTTAAAATTTAAAGGATTTTAAATTTTAGGGATGTTTTAGCACTTTTTTTTTTTTTAAAGAAAGCAGTATCCGGCTCTGGCAGCAGTCTTGACTGCATCGTGTATGTTATAGTCAGGGCCTCACACTTTAGGTTGCATGGGCCGTGTCTCATTTAACAAGTCCTGCATTGTAGAATACTAACTATGAAGTCAGAACACTGCACCCACAATTATTCCGGGGGAGACCCCTATTTGTTGTATTGCCAAGACCCCCCAGGACAATCTTCCTTGCAGCTTTAGGTGCAATGTCTGAGTTGCCTTCCCCTAGACTGTAATACCCTTTCCCTTCCTTACAAGATGACAAACACTTTTTAGTCATCGAATAGCTGCATTCAGTAGTCTTCTTTTAGGAATTTATTTAATTGGCTTGTATGTTAACATGGGCTGCTCCAGTCAGCAATATATTTTTAGGGCTCTGTCACACACAGCTAAGACAGCTTTGCTTTCAGAAACATGTAATTAGTATAACCAGAAAAACCTTAGAAAATAATGTTCAGAGCTTCAAAGTGGATGCAGGTTTATTGGCAGAATTTTAGAAGAAACTCACTCTTTTAACAGATGACAAGAAGCCAAGTCTACTCTTAGGGAAAAATATTTCTGCAGCTCTAAAGTCATCTCTGAACCGTGTCATGCTGCTGACAGGTCCTCGTCTGACACCACAGTCCTGTGAGTCAGCACAAGCTGCAGACACACAAAGCCACTAGCTTCTTCCTACAGCCGCAGCCAGGGCACACCCCACCCCTCCACAATACCCCCCCATAAGGTGTCATCACCTCGCCCTGGGAGAACACCCTAGGAATTGGCCCAAGTCGTTCAATGTCCACTTCTACCCACGCTGGTTATTGTCAGAGAAGGTTGACTTGACAACACTCACTGCTCCGGGAGCCCCTTTGAGCATGGAAGTGAAGTGTGGTCCAAACCAAGCCAAAGGGAGGTGATATTTCCAGTGGCCCCCAGTGGCAGTCGCCGTGGGGATGGGCCTGCAGAGTGAGTGGGTGCTTAGGACTGGGCCACTTTCTTGACCACTTCGCCAGGATGGCCACTTCAGAACCACAGAGGTGACTTAGTCATGCATCTGGATGGTTAGATTTCCAATTTTCCCCTGTATTCTTCTGTCTGCATGCCATTTTATCAGACGGTCTGGTTTCCAAAAGTTAATCTTTCTTTTGAAGGAGAGGCCAAGTCTGTGCAATCTGGTGGCCCTTTCTTGGGGCCCCTCATAGGAGACATTAATAAATGTTCACTTAGGGAACAGCCCTCACGTCACGTGCCACAGTGCCGGGAGGGGCACATTGCAAGCCATGACGTCACGCCTTGTTGTTTATGTTTATGTTGGCTCCTTGTGGAATTTCACTCTCTGTTTTGCTGTTTCTTTGTATTTTCTATTTATTTTTAAGATTGGTTTAAGGCAAAAGAAAGATATGTCCTGGATATGCCATGTGGTTCTGAACAAACACAGCATTTTTAAAAGTCAATAAACTAGGAGTTAGGGATAGTTCTGAAAGACACTTTTGTGAGCTTTTAGCTTGGACTCCATTATAATTTATTCTTTTCTTCTGCACGCATACCTCTTGAGTGATTCTGTTTGTTCTGTTTTTAAAATAGCATAGACAGTACCCTTGTGTTTCTTTCTTACGTCTATTCTAACCAGAAGTACCACCTTTCCTAACCACTCTCCTTCCCCAAAAGGCAGGTGTGAGAAAATGGCCAGAACCACGAGAAAGGCCCCAGAGCAAATAGCTGTGTGGAGCCCCTGGAATGCTGCACTCAGCAAAGGCCCCACCCGCCAGAAAGCCTCAAAACCCAGCCCCTCCCAGGCTGCCCTGACGTCTGGCGCCCCCGCCGGCTCTGACCCTGACCTGCCTTCCCTACCTTTGTGCCTCTGTGATCTGCACCACGAGGTTTGTGCCTTCGGCCCCAGCTGTGTATGTGCGCAGCGTAAACACAGAGACTCATTCTCCCATAGCTACCTGGGCCCACGTTTTGTTCCTTAAGGACACTATAAGCTCTTCTGAGGTCTGTAAACTATCAAAGCCAGAGGCCCTGGACATTCTAGAGACCACATCCTGGGCCCACTGAATATCTCCACATTTTCAAATATCTATGAGTAAATATCATCTTCTCAATTTCCTTGTTTGCAGAATGGAGCTTTAAAAATTGGTAGCTATCAAATTATAAAGTGTGCTACTTTGAACATACGCTGGATACTCAATAAATTCTTATTTGATGAAATGATATTTGCTTGAAAATTTAAAAAGTATGTGAATTATATAACCATAGTTGTTGATTCTGAAAAACTTTGTTTTAAGGGTTAAGTAACTCTAGGGGACAAGTAAGATATGCCAGCATTCCAGAAATATCTATTGTATCAGCCACAGTTCTCCAGAGAAGCAAAACCAATAGGAAAAAAAATACACACACATACACACACACACACACACACACAGAGTCATCCACCACATAATGACATTTTGGTTAACAATAGATCATAGATGTGATGGTTATCCCATAAGATTATAATGTTTCACTTTACTGTACCTTTTCAATGTTTAGATATGTTAGATATTCAAATACTTACCATTGCATTAAAATTGCCTACAGTATTCAGTGCAGTAACATGCTGTACAGGTGTGTAGCCTGGAAACAATGGCTACACCATATAGTGTAGGTGTGTAGTAGGCTAGGTTTGTGTGAGTGCACTCCATGATGTTCACACAAGGAGGAAATCCCCTAGTAATGCATTTCTCAGAGAGTATCCTGGTCGTTAAAATACGTATACACACACAAACACACACACACACACACATATAAAGAGATTTGCTATAAGGAATTTGCTTCTGTGACTTTGGAGGCTGAGAAGTCCCAAGAGCTGTGGTCAGCAAGCTGTAGACCCAGGAGAGCAGACAATGTAAGTTCCAGTCCAAGCTCAAATCCAAAGGTGAGAGGAGACAAACGTCCCAGGCGGAAGACAAACAGTGAATTCTCCTTTACTCAGCCTTTTGTTCTATGCGGGCTTGCATAGGTGTGGTGAGGACATGGAGCAGCAGCAACAGCAAGGGCAGAGCGTGGTTCCCACAGGTGAGGAGCAGCCTTGTCCCTGTGCCTGGAACACAGCACCTGTCAGGGGGAGCTTGGTGCCACTGAGGCTTAGGGACAGGGCTGGAGGTGTTTCCTAGGGAAGGGATATGGAGCACTGCAGAAAAGGAGAAAGAATCCAGGAGTTATCTGTAATAGTCAGGCAATAGCTGGACTGATGTGTACTCAGTGATAAAATTTGCTAAAGATAATCATGATCAGGAACGTTGGAGAAGAGATGACCAGAAGGATGCGCTGTCCTGCAGCAATGTTAGTCACTACATCACAGCAACGCACCTCAGAGTGTGCAGCTTCATATTTTCCCAAGCAGTTGGTTGTTCTAGGACACTGTGGGCACTGTATTCCCTTTTACAGCAGAGAAAACTGAGATTCAAGAGAGTCGAATGTCGTATCCAGCATGCCAGGAGTTCATTAACAGAACCGAAGAAGTCTGGCTCCAGGCATGGGAGTCAGATATTTTATGAAGTGAACAGAATGGATCTAACCTGTTTTGTTCCCATGAGGAAAATTATCACCAATAAGTAAAAGCAACAGGGAAGAAATTGGCTTGATAGAAGAAAAGATTTTAAATCAATTAGAATCCTTTAGGATGGCATGGCTGATTTTCAGAATGGCTCATGGAAGAATTCACAGGTGTGCAGGGCGATGTGATGCAGCTCTCACGTCGGCAGGGAAGGTGCAGGGCAGGAGGAGAAGGCAATGGTGAAGACACCTTTGGACTCAAGCAAGCTGGAATCAGGAATCCGCAAGTAAGTTATTAATGAGAGGACTTCCAAAGCGTCACATTTCAGGTGCCCTTTCCGGAGGAGACATTGGGGGTGTGGCTCTCCCGCCACTGGACACAGAAAGTCCTGCCGTCTCTCACCTCTGAGCATTGCCCGCCAATGGCGGAGCTGGTGTTGCCCATCTGTGGGCTAACGCTGCAGATCTTGCTACTGACGACTATGTCTTGTAGATGTCTACCAAGGAACTGCGTTACAATGATTGTTTATCAATACTGTAAAGAGAAAAGTTGACCCCATGTATATCTGCTTAATCTAATCATGGAGGACAGTTGGTGGGAGATCATCTTGGTAAAAATCCCACGCACAATCCCCGTATAATGACACCATAACAACAGTTAAGGAATATTTTTAAGGGGGCATAAAAGATAAGGAAAATATAATAGAAACAAGACAATAATGAAAAAAGTAGGGAACTGAGAGCCAGACAGAGAGGCAGACACTGATAAACTCACTCTGCTGCATCCTAAGTCAGCCGTGGGGACCAAGAGGCGATACGGCCAGGCCCACGCAGGGTGTAGAAGATGTGGCCCCATGCTCTTCCCGATGTGGGATGAAGGTGGGTTGAAAACTAGAGGAAATATTGCAAGTATTTTAAGAAGTAGCTAGATTCCCACATGACCTTTCCACAGAGCAGCTAAATGTGACTCTCCCCCATCCTGGCAGAAGCCTCAAGTTTTGTTTTCAAGGGAGGGTCCCCCGAGGCCTGTATGTCAGGAGGCCTGTCGAGGGTCCTATCCTGAAAACAGGGGCATTAAGGGGACACCTGTGTAATGGTGAGACTCCTCCCGCTTTCCCCCACGCAACTACCAGGGGCCAGACTCACATGCCCCAGGAGGGACTGAAAGACCCTTCTCTGGGACAGCTGAGCAATGGCAAGACAGGGAGCCCCAGGAGCAGCCCAGCCAGCCCAGGCAGCGTGGCCACGGTGAGGAGCCCCACACACAGTGCTCACACCTCGCCCTCAAAGGAAATAGGGCCCAGACCAGCCCGCACCAGAAGAAAAGTCTGTAACGTGAGAACAGATGCGCACACGCACATTCTTGTCTCCTGAGATGCAGTATTTCGCGCGCGCGTGTGTGTGTGTGCGTGTGTGTGCGTGTGCATGTGCGAGTGTGTGTGTGTGCGTGTGCGTGTGCGTGTGTGTGTACATATCACGAAAGCCCAACTGGAAAGAAAGAGACTGCAGGGAGACGACACTTCAAAAATACCTGTGACGTCCGCAGCGAGAACAGAGGAACACGCGTCTTGAGATGGCAACAGGACGAAAGAGAGTATGTTTGGAGTAGAGAAAAACGGACTCCTGTGAATTAAAAGTTTGAAAGCAGATATTTAAAAGTCAACAGAATCTGGAAGGTAACGTTGAGTGGAAGGTAGAGCAAAAAAAGAGAAAAGAAAGAGAAAGAAAAGGAGAGAGCAGAGGAAAATCCCAGGAACACTCCAACAGCCCGACATGCAAACTACAGGAAGGACAGAAGGAGGGCGGAAAACACACAGAATGAAGTAAGCACCAATATAATCCCAGAAAGTTCCTAAAACTGAAGGACATGAAATCTAGCCTTTAGGGGACATTGCAGATGAAATTAAGCACCTCTATTACAGCGACTCACACAGCCCAGTGGTCAGAGAGGCTCCAAAGCCAATTTGCAGAGGGAGATATATGTAGACGGGTCTCATATAAACAAACAAAAATAAAAATTGCATTAGGCTCTCAGCAGTAGCAGTAGAAGAAATGCCATTAAATTCTGAGGGCATATGATTCTAAGATCCTTCTGTAAGAAATACTATTAAAAAAGTATGATGGTAGAAAAAAATCTTTAAAGCATGCTACATCTCAAATGTTGCGCCTTCCTAAACCATTTATCAAAATGATGCTGGACAATTTGCACTATGACAATGAAGAATGAGCCAAGAAGGGAGACAGAGAAACTAGGAAAATGGGACCCAAGACAAGAGCAGGGTGGAGGGAGCCTCACGGTGATGGGAAACGGAGGTTCCCCGAAGGGAGGGAGATAGCATGTCCTGAGGTCCAGACAGCAGGTAGGGAGTCTCCAGGTGCAGGGAGGTGATATGGCATGAGGTCCCAACTGCTACAGGTAGGACGTCTCCAGGTGCAGGGAGGTGACATGGCATGAGGTTCCAACTGCTGTAGGTAGAAAGTCTCCAGGTCAGGGAGGTGACATGGCATGAGGTCCCAACTGCTGTAGGTGGGAAGTCTCCAGGTACAGGGAGGTGACATGGCATGAGGTCCCAACTGCTGTAGGTGGGAAGTCTCCAGGAGAGAAATCTTTAAGATGGTGATAATCAGTTCAATACTTTAAGTGTCTGAATACATTGAGAGGTGATTTAGACAGCTTGTGAAAAGTCTAGAGATGAATTATTGATAAATTCATAGCTAATTAAACAAACAGAAAACTAGATGCCTTTTAATTCAAAAGAATTTACAGGAAGGGAAGAGCCATCATTATATACTATCAGGTTCAAGCTTCAAGTCTGATATATCATCTTAATAATGACCTGCTTATAATTGTGATTTATATATGCTGGACAGGTGGTAAATGAAGTGTGTAAGGTTATATACTGTAGGGTGAGGGGAGCAGAGGAACAAAAGGTGAGGGGAGCAGAGGAACAAAATGCGTCTAAACTCTGATTTCCCAGAGCGGGAGTGGCAGACAATATCTAAAACTGAAAAATGAAGAGACATCCATAACACAAATGATAGAGATACAATACTACCTCTTTTCATACGAATAACAAGGGACTCTAGTGAAATATCACGTTATCATATATTGTGAAGTTATTCTGTTGTGTTCCACTGATAAATTTATCCACCTTTGCAGCAAATACCGTCTTGTCTTAATTATTACAGGTGTGTAATAAGCTTTGCCGTCTAGCAGGGCAAGTCTCCACTACCCTCCTTCTTCAGGAGTATGCTCCTCTTTTGGGGTGTTTGTTCTTCTCTAAAGTGTTTAAAATCAGATTGTTAATATCTAGGAGAAACATTTAAAACTAGTTGCTCTTTTTTAACTAGAATTGCATTGAAGAGAGAACTGAAACATTCACGAAGGTGGGTCATCTCGTTCTTAATGTCAACTTTTCCTGACGTCTTTCCATACTTTTCTTCTTCTCTCCCTCACTCAATTCCTTGGCATGTCTCTTGGTCTCCTGGCTCCAAATATCCTCTGTACCCTGACGACCCCATCTTTGCATCCCGGCCTCACCTGCCCTGGCCTCAGATTCATCCTCCGACTCAGTGCCCAGCCCCGCTAGGACGTGGCACAGACTCCTCCAGCGTCAGGCGTCTGGAAGGAGTTTCCGAAGGTCACCCCCAAAGCCGCCAGGTCCTGTCTCACCTCAGTCAGTGTCAGGGCATCTCCCAGCTACTCAGGCCAAAATACTGGAACTGGCCAGCTCACCCCTCATAGCTAATCGACCTGGCAGTGGCACAGCTCACATGCCCACGTGGTCTGGACTACAGTCCTCTCTCCCCGGTCCCTGCAGCCGCTGGGTCTGGAAGACCCCCTTCCCACCTGGCCCCGGCAGCCGGCATGCTCCGTGTTGAAAGGTGAGTCAGACCTGTGCCCTCCGGGCGGGGCCCGCAAAGACCCCCATTTCCCTCGGCGTGGACAGCAAGCCTTCCCCTGGCTCCAGCCGCAGAGTCCGGCCTGGTCCATCTTTGATCACACTTCTGTCCCCTCCCACCTCTCTCTGTGACCCAGCCGCCCTGACCTCACCAGTGGGCCTTTGCAGTGCTCTTGCCTCCACCTGGGACTCTTGCCCTGCAGGCGTCTGCAGGATGTGCTTCCTCATCTCTTGTGAGTCTCTGTGCAAATTCTCATTCTCCGTGTGGCTCTGCGAACACCTCTTCGTGTGCCAGGCCAACTGCCTCTCACCTTCTCAGGCTCTGTACTCCTCTTCCTCACTCTCCATCCTCCCTAGCACCTTCAAACAGAATATATATCGCACTATTGATCGTGTTATTGGTCCAGGATTTCTGCCTTTTGTTTCCTGACATATCCCCGGTGTCTGGAACATTGCCTGTCACACGGTGAGGACTCGAAAATACTTTTCAAATGAATAACAAGTTATTCTGGAAGCACCTTGTCTACAGGTACCTTAACCTCCAGCATGTAATTTATTGAATATATCTGTGGGCCAAGTTTTTAAATATATGGATATGCTAAAATTTAAATTGAACTCAAACACTTGCTACACCTCTACAATTTTATAGGCCATGGTCTGAAAATGCCTTCCAGTGTAAATGGCCCAGGAACTACAACCTGAGACCCAGCCTAGTTATAAGAGTGTTGTAGGCAATTCCATAGTCAGGAATATTGGGAATCTGAGCTTTTACTTTAACTCACTGTTAACCTGTCTTTTTAAAATTCTTTTCTACATATTACTAGCCATGTTGAGAGAAAAAAAATTAATAGAGGAACATATGCTTTGTTTAATGCTCCTAAGAAGAGTAAGAAATAATAATGCATGACCTAAAGTTCTCTTTTCCTTCTACTTTTCACATCTTAAATTAATGAATTCCAGCTTGGCACCTGCTTGATGTCACCACACAGATCACTGAGAAATTCTGCCGAACAGGCAACGGGGCAGATGTGGCACAGGACAGACATGGCTGTGGCGTGGCTCAGACTCCACAGGTGACGTATTGTTGCCAACAGAAGTTAGAGGAGTCACCTGTGCCAGTGTCCCTGGGGAAAAACAGCCACACAGGAGACATAAAAGACTTGCCTCCTCCCTTGGTTTTATCATACAAAATAGGGATTTTTAAGAGAAAAAAAAATGTGGTGTGGAGATTAATTGGTCAGGAGGACGAAACATCAGCCTTAAACAAGGACTTTTGGTCAAGAACTTTTGACTTCAAGATGTAGGAAAAATTGTATTTTAGGGACTTAGCGCTATCAAAAATAAGAAAGGGTCTGATAGACAGCAGAGGCGTCGAAGATGGGCTGAGACATCCTTCTGCCAAGTATTTTTCCTCATCACAGCGGGGATTGCTTTGTCAAGGGGGAGCAAAATCTTGCTCCCTACAGTAGCCAGTAGATTTTCTGCTTTATGAAGAAAACAGGGATTTCAGTGTGCACTGTTGCTGTTGTGGATTTCTTACGACACCCTAAAAAATCACTTTGGAAAAAAAAGGGGTGGGGGCAAGAGAGAGAGAAAGAAAGAAATTGATCCAGGCCACATTTCAGGCAAATTAAGAATCATCATTCCCCGAAATTTAGGTTCTACTTGTCCCCGTGCAGGTATTTTATACCCTGTTCATTATCATGACTCTTCATGGATTTCTACTAACATAGTCTGTTCTGGAAGTTCCCATCAGACCAGCTGGCAGCAGACTTGCGCACACTCTGGATCAGCTCTGAGGCCTACCCTTTATCCAACTCTCCATGATACATTTAAGGTCAGAGGTATCTCAGGCCCGCAGTGGTCCGGGTACCGTGACACGCTTTGTCTCACACACGCACACAGACACACACACTGTCGTAAGGGCGCTTCTGATCTGACGGTCCAACTCCATCTCTTTTCAGGTTTGCAAACTGTGTCCCCGGCACATGAGGACAGGTCAGCAGCCGCACTGCTGTGCAGCGGCTGAGTGAGCACCAGGCTGGGGTCTCCCAGTCCATTGTCCCATCCCAAGCGTGTCTCCGGAAGCCAAACCAGTTTGTGCCTGGAGATTATGCTCAGCACTTCTGTGTACTGACACTCCCGACATTCTGCCACTCTCCTCACAGGAGCTGCCCGTCAGCCCCGCAGCACATCACAAGGAGGTGGTGCCATCTCCAGTGCAGGTGGCAGCCAGGAGGGGCAGCCCTTCCCCAAGTCCCTTGGCTTCCAACTGATTGGTCCGCAGTGGGGACCAAGCTCTGCCTCACTGCAGAGCATCCCAAATTCTCACTCTTCCCCCTGCCTCCTGGCATCTTACTAGTACACACCAGCTTTGTCTAGAGAATAATATGTTGCTTTGAAGTGGGCATTAATTAATTCCCTAAATGTTTATTTAACTTTAAGCTGTACCCATTAGAGCTAATTAAAATATTTAGAATAAATTGACAAGCTGGAATCTTAAGAATTATTGACTTTAAAATGCATTCACCATTAAATACAAAATATACACTCCATAATAGCATGATATTTTCTAACAAAATATCCAGACGTATTTTATTAAACTTGTGTTACTGGAGCCGTGAACTTTTAGATGATGTCAGCACTATGGGAGAATATATAATTACATTGGAAATAATACAGCACATAACTTTCATACCCGTATCTCCAAATGCCGAAAAATACACTTTTTAGATTTCTATTGTTAAGCAAAAATCAGTTTCCCTGACATCCAGATTACACTACTGTGGCACTACTAAGGGTTCCTTGGAGAAATGGCTGACACTATGTGTGGGGTTATACATGGAAAAGATGAGTCCGTGCTGTCTTGTCATTCAAGAAAAAAGGTGCCATACTAGGACTGTGTACAAAGGACATAAGCACCAACTTGAAGAAGCTCCCACTGGTCAGCATAGACAATTTTGGCATCCAGTGATGCTGGCATTTAGCCTTACTAAGCCCACTCAGCACCCACCAAGCTCCTTCTCCAAGGCACCTGCTCACCACACACATCCAGTTCAGTCCCTCCGTGCTCCCGGGGCCCCTGCGACTCCTACGATTCCCACCCACGCCTCCCTGAACTGGGATGGTTGGTTAAATCCTTTCCCTCTGGCCTGAAACTCCAGCTGGCTAGGAGCAGGAGCTGTTCCTTATTTGTCCGTGATTCCCCCGTTCCCGGCATAGTATGTTGCTCATGTTATGTGAGCAGTGACTATTTAAGGATCAACATGCTCTTCAAACATGGGTCTCCATGACGTGGAGGCAGAACTTTCACAGAGTCATAACTACAGAATAAATTTGGGACTCTCGGTTCCCTCTTATTAGGAATGTTTTTCGTGTAGTCAGTGATTGTGTTAGCTTGCCTAGCAGACACCAGTTGCGATCATACTGTTAATGGGGCACTGTTAATGGGGACCATGCTGTTAATGGGACTGTTGAAGAGAAAGGAAAAAAAGATGTATTAGTTTACACGCAGAAAATTGATATTTCTGGGGTCCTCTTCTATGGGACTCTCAGGAGGCTGCAGGATGTCTGGGTGGGAACCCCGGGCTCCAGCACACAACCACACCATCACTACAAGCATTTTGTTTTCATGGCATAGTTCTGGTGGCATTTTTGATGTCTACAAATGTGTGCCGTGATGACATGGCCTGCACAACATTTGTCCGTCATGGTCGTCAATAAGCTACAGCCACAAATTAATTAAAAAGAAAAAAGTGAGCGAGCACAGGAGTTTTTTGCGAAAGGGGAAGGATTAAAGAAAAACAAGCTTGAGTAGCCTTAACAGCATAAAAACCCTCTCACTGGTGAAGCCTTGGACAAGAGTTTCAGGGAAGGCGCCGAGCTAGGGGTAGGCGGAGACTGTGGTTTGGTCTAAGCCTGAAACCAGACATTTAGTGGCTGAAAACATCACTAAACAGGCAATTTCATTTTTGTTGCCCCCAAACCCAACCATCTGAAGTCTGTTATGCAGACCCAGCCACAATTATTAACTCTATCCTCAGATATATATTTTTTTAAAGCAAAATGCGTTTAAGCCTCTCTCAAGGGGATTTATGTTCAAATCTTGTATCACTTTGGAGCTCTCTTCTGAAACTTCCATAAGCTCTCCATGCTGTGCTCATTTTTTCCTCATTCCATTTATATCTGTCAAACTCAGCTCCATCATAAGTAGTTGTGACAGTCAAAAAAGGAAAGAAAAGCCCTTCAAGATTCAGAGCATCAAAGCCTGAGTCTCTCAGGTTATACCTTCAAGAGCCTTGCAGCAGGGCAATCTTTGTGTTAAACAAACCAGAAGTGTGACATTTAAGCGGGGACAGATGCCTAAATTTACGATATAATAAATGCTCGGCAACACTGCCTCAAATCTGCAGTGCACACAAGTAGCATTTGAGGTCAATTTTCAAAATGATCCCTAATTCTTTCATGACAACGTATCACTTCGCCAACGACCCTAACAAAAGCAGTTAGCTGCCCTCATATCACACAAATCCCAGAGGCAAACGGAATGATTTCATGCATAATATAAACAGCCATTTAGAAAATAAAATCAAATCAAGTAAAACCATGGTGAAGAAACAGCCACAATTGGGGGCTAACAATTTCCATCCATGGAAATATTTTTCTAATCTAGGATAAGTCACGAATGGTAACGCCACAGATCAAGGCGTGAGCTGCAACAACCAACAAAGAGATAACTCACTCTCAAAGCTCCTGGTTCTCCGCCCCATACTCTGTTTGCTCAGAGATAGTTGTGTGAGAAAATGACACCAGGCACAACCGAACCTGGGAGGCGCAAATCAAGCCTGAAGGGAGCACCAGTTTTCCTGCTGGTGGCCAAGGTGGCAAGTAGATTGCCTTAAAGTGGCAAATGGAGGGGGTGTCCTGTCCTTCGCTTTTAACTAAGCGATGAATCAGCGACTGTTCTGTACAAGCACGTGTCAAATAAATCCATGTAAGGAAGCAAAACAACAATGAAAGGCTGAGAAAGTGTGAATTAAAACGCAAAAAAAATTAGACCACACATAAAATACAACGTCGTTTTTTATTTACGTCATGCTTTGCTTTCAAGTACATAAAATATGAATATCCTGTGCTTGCTTTGGCAGCACATAAAATAAAGTCTACATATCCTAAGGAGACAATATTTTCAGAACAATGAGCTAGCAAAAAATGCAGACATTAAGCACAGTAATTCCGATATTAGAAATTATTCTATGTAACATTTTTCTCTAAAAAATATGATTGTTTCAAGTCATTTTAGTTATTGAGCTTTTGCAAATAAGCACTGAGACTTACCTGGGTGATTTTTGCCATATGGATTATACTTACTCTTTCTGCCTCTTCCTCACAGAGATTAATGTTCTATTGTTTACAGTTCTATGAAATCAAAATTTATCATTCTTTACAATATTCATCAAGGTAATTATTGCTCATTTCTAGAACCAAATATTAGCTGGAGGGAGGGCAATAGAGCAGGTGGGATGCTCAAAACAACCCTTTCATGGACAAGTACAGTTATAGCTGCACTGGGGTGCGTCTGCCCCTTAGTTCCCAGGGTGCAGAAACTCTTGCTGATTTATTTTAGCAACAATACTTCGGATAACAAGATGCTTTTCTCTGATAATTCCTGTAACAGCTTCATGTTACTCCTTAGAAACAATGACATATAAGGCAATCTCAAACATAATCATAGCAAATACAGCCATTCTCTCTCAAAATAAAATAAAATAAATTAAATTAAATAAAAACATTAAAGAATTGAAAATGTAGGCTTCCCCACATTTCCAGAGAGCAAGGTTGTTAGCCCTTTGGAAAGTGACCTCCCTTCGAACAACCTAATACAAGAGACCCAAGAAGGACGATTACAAGGAAGCTCTCCGAGGCTTATATGGGTTCAGAAATCCAAGCTAAACTATTAGATAAAAGGATTTGCTTTGCTTTGTTTTGACACTGTGCTGTTTCCCGCTAGCAAGTGTATAAACCTTGTTGACTTTCTTTTTTTTCTTTTTTAACTGGTTCCTGCCAATCCAAAGTACTGGCAAGGAAGAAACATGAGGTCTATATGTTCTTAAAGAAGTTTTCCGTTTGAAGAAAGCACTTCTGTGTGGTGGAGATGTAAAGGGGCATCCGTGCACTGACAGAGGCATTTTTAGGCAGTAACGTAGCACCGCGGTGAGGAGGCAGCTGGACTGCACGGAGTGGTGAGGAGGAAGAGGCTGCACCTGGCACGCAAGGAAACCAGCCCAGGTGGGACCCAGAGGGCTAGTATCTTATTAGGAATCTTCTGGGGGAGAATCTTGCACTCACCACATCCTGGTCACAGGCCCTGTTCCTCTGCTCGGAGCAGGGACGTGCAGGTGTCCATTCACCCTGTGAGACAGCAGGCACAGATGAGGGGGCAGCATGACCCAACAGTGTCTCAGCATCTGGTACCACGCCTGGCACCACAAAGGCAAGGGAAGAAGGAATGGGCGGGTGACCAGCAATGCACAGAGAAGGTAGGTGCGATTACAGCTCAGAGGTAAGTGGGAGCAGCTACTTAAATAACAAAGAAGGTGACTGGCATGCCATGCACACGAGGGGGGATGTGTGTGTGTGTGTTTTGTCCTGGCCTGCGCCAGCTATGCCCCTCCATGAGAAGGGAGCAGCTTGCCCGGACAGTGCCAGCTCTGTAGCACACTCCCCACTGCCTGATAACCAGGGAGCTGCCTCTTTTCAGCTCCCAGCAGAGCCATCCTGACACAGGACTAGCCGCATCTTTGTGTGGTCAGATGCTCATAGCTCCGAAATGTGTCACAGAAACAAATGAGCCTTTGACGGGTGTGGTGAGGAGCCATGTCCCTGTTCTGACTCCACTCTGGGGCCACTCCCAGGGGTACTGGGGTGGGAATAGTGACTGTCTTGACTTGGGGTTGGTTCCGCAAAGAGCTTCCAGTAATTCGATGCACTTTAAAAACACCCTGTTCCCTATTTTTTTCCAGCTTATGCTGGTGGTTGTTGCTAATTTGTAGCACAAGTTCTCATGTAAAACCAGAACCCCGTGGTTACAACCACGTGCAAAGTCTCTGAAAAGTGGAGGCTTTCCAGGAAAGCTGGTTTCCCCATCCAGCATCTTGGAAAAGCTCCCTGGGTGGAAAGTGGGTGCCCTGAGCCCGGTGCCAGAAGGATGTCTTGGGATGGGTTGTAGAAAAAGCCAGGAGCAGAGAAGCTCTTACCCTACGTCCTAGGAGGGGTGTGGTACACAGACCTGGATAGGAAAATGTGTGTCCCTTGGGGGAGGCACAGGGAGGGTGCTTGGATAAAGTTGCTGATAAAAGGAAGGGGACATGATAAATAAGTCTTGACCCGACAAGATAACATAATAGGAGGGAAGTTGGTTTAGCAAGGGCTTTGCAAGAGATTGGAGCCTCTGAGGCCACAGGAAGGCGAGGTTGGGTGAAGAGGGGAGCTTATTGCCCACAAAGTTGAGTGGGCGGGGGTCCAGGAGGGCAGGTGGGAAAGGGGTGAGAGGAAGGCAGTGCCCGCACTGAGCGTCAGTGCTGGGCCATTGTTCCGGGTCCGGGGCAGGGGGCATTGAGTGGAGGGTCTTCGAGCCCAAGACGCTGAGCACAGAGCCTCTCCCGAAGGCCCAGCAGGGCACCTAACAACACCCTCTCCTCGCCTCCCAGAGCTGCTTTGTGTAAGTCTTGGGTCCCACAAAGCCCGGGTCCCCCCCACAGGCCCCAGCCCCTCACGTCTGTCTAAGACTTTCTTCTGCTCAATCCCAGAGGATGTAAAATAAATACACGGATAAAAGCCAGGACCTTCCTGGAAACACCTAAACTCTTCTCACGTGGTTCTGAGCTTTGATGTTTTCACTCACACCTTGATTTAAATATTATTATATAAGACGCCGTGGTTATATAAACACCTCATCCCCATGGTTTCGGGAATCGGTGTCTGTCTCCACGGGCCCCACAGCTTGGACAAATTGCTGTATGTCTTAGTTCTCCAGGGCTGCCACAGCGAAGCCCCCACAGACTGGGTGGCCTAAATCACAGAAGTTTATTTCTCACGGTTCTGGAGGCTGCAAGTTCAAGACCAGGGGTCGGGGGGGACCGATTCCTCCTGAGACCTCCCTCCCTGGCTTGCAGAGGGCACCTTCTCCCCGTGTGCTCACAGGTCTTCCCTTTCTGTGGTCTGCTCTCTCATCATCACATTGGGTCCACCCTAAAGACCTCGTTTTACTTTTAATCACCTCTTTAAAGGCTCTATCTCCAAATACAGTCCCACTCTGAGGTAGTGGGAGTCAGGACCCAGCATGGGAATTTTGAAGGGGGCACAATTCATCCCATCGCACTATATCCTTTTTCTGTTTCTGTACAGTCAGGAGTTTTTTTCTCCCTTAGCAAGAAATTATCCCCAATCAGAAGTCACCTCTAAAAGCTTCGGGAGGCGAGGAGCAAAAATCCCTTTTGTGGCCCCCTTAAATACAGCTGCAAACAAAGATCTACTCAGAAAAATAAGCTCTTTCCTCTAAGTAATTCTTTACTGGTTTCTTTAGAAACTACTCTAATTCAGATACAAATTTATTTCTTTTACTGCACTTCTGGTTACAAATATATAGTTATTCTAAAACAGAACCTTAAAAATTAATAACATATTTAAGTAGAAGACTTTACAGGTTTTAAACATAAATTTTAAGTGTTTCCATGACATACAGTAATAATTCTCTGAAGTGAGAATAGAACTGCTAAGTCTAAATTGTACTTAATGTAATTCATCAAGACATATTAACACAACACTTATAACATATTTCAGAAGCAATGTTAATATTTCATCAAATCTGAAGCAAATAGCCTTTCAATCCATATATTAAAGTCCTAATAGTTGCTATTACACTAGAGGCTACAGGCAACAATAAACCATATGGAAATAAGACATTCGTCTCTAGCCAGAGTGCTAATATTTGCAGAAATTATGTTGGGCTTTGGCTTCCTGACAGCTCTTGTTCCCATTACCTTGCTTATGTTTATTGCACATCTTTATGGAAATGTTAAAAATACTATAAGAGTAAAATCTTAATAGAATATAACCTGGAACAAGAACTCTTAGGAGAACACTGCTCCAAAGAGCACATCTACAAGAGGGGAGGCGTCCACGTGTAGCAGCCGTTTCAGGGCCACAGACCACAAGCTGGGAGCTGTGCGGTGCCTTCACGTTGAACTCTTCACGTGGGAACCTTATGGGAAGTTGAGATCAGTAAATCTCACCCAGGGCAGGCAGGGGAAGGGAGTCATCAGGTAGCTATAAAAACAATTCCTAAACTACTCTTCTACATTTGAAAAATAGAAGTTACATAGAGTGTGTTTTGCCTTTATTTAAATGCATTAAACGCCCTAACACTGTGCACGGGGTTTGTTAGTGTCCTATACGATACTGGAAGAAAACCTTTGTCTTTTTTTTTTTTTAAGAAATTGTACCTTTATGTAAAATATGTCTTGATTCAATCTTAAGAATTTTGTAGAGTTTTTTATACTCATTACAAATTCATGAGCATATACATAGGTGTTTTTCTGTGTCTATTCATTGTCACAACTAAAAAATTAGCAAAATGCAACTTTACCATATGGAGATGGATAATGTTTAAGGTAAATCCAAGCAGTAGTAGGTGAAAATCTTTTCCTAGTTTTTTAAAAATTTTGAACAGTTTTCAGCAACCACTTAATTTTATGATTGCATCTTTTTTGATCTTTTTAAAATGCGGTTCCTTTAATTAATTTAACTAATGGAATGTAGGTCATAATTTAATGTGGCCCTTTTAGGAATTGCACGTGGGCTGGTACGTGTGTGGGGCAATGAATGGGAACATGGCGGGACCCAAAGGCCTGGACAGGGAAGCTCCGCCGTGATCATTCACTCTCGGTGCGCACGGCGCCCTCTTCCCACCAACACTGGTGTGACTCCACACATTTTTAGAATTTGTAGTTTAGAATTGTCTCCAGAGTCCACAGCATATCAAAAGGGAAAAAAAATAAAAATAAACACTCGCAGAGGACCTGCCCCGTGCCAGATATTGTAAGAAGCACAATCTAATCTCAATTTATTTGCCCAATACCAGAGAATCGTCTTTTGTTTTCTCCTCGTTTGTTTCGATTTGGTGGGTTAGTTCTTGTGGTTGTTATATTTTTACAGATGAAACAGCTGGGATCCCATGAGATTAAGTGATGTAAGCGACCTCAGTGGTTTGCAACCTCTGTTATAGAAAGACACATTTCGATTTTTGGAAATGGTGAAAGCCTTTCAGAGCCAAGTCTGTTGATTGATGTGGTAACCACACTGGGGGATTTTGTAAACTCTGTTTTTTAAAAAGTTGCCCTTAAAGAAAATACTGCATGCTCACAGGGCAGTTTTGATGCCAGTTCCATGGGCAGCTCCCCCACGTTCGAGAACGATGCCCAGCTCTGTGCCTTCGGGCTGCACAAGCCCCTCCTGCAAAGACCCAGGTCCACCCAGAAGGCCAGAGCTCAGGGCGGGCAGCAAGCCCAGGCTCTTGCCCGGCTCCCTGGCCCTTCCCAGCCCAGGCTCTTCCTGTCTCCCTCCTGACCCCCTTGGACCTGGCTGCCACTTCTATTTTTTCCTTCTATTTGTTTTATGTTCTTTCACAGAGAGCCAATCTTGTCTTTTTCTCAGTTTTCAGGAGGCCCCTTGAGACCCATCCCCTGTGCTGTCTTTGGGTAGGGATAACTTGTGACCTCAACATTCCCCCAAAGTGTTACCTTGAGGGACATACTACTTTGAACGTGTAAGTTCTGATATTTTCAACAATGACTCAAAAACGTGTATGAACACTAAGTACACTATATACGCACATTCTAACTGTGCAGGATTTGAATTTCAAAAGTTTGAATTTAAGGTTCTTACAAGGGAAATTGTTAACAGACAGCTTACTTGGAACCAGGACTGAAGGATGATGCAAAAATTTCTTTGGAGAATGTACTTCTTTCTCCTCCTGTTGCCATTTCCCTGAGAACAATGACAGTAAGGTAGGACAGGAGAGAAAAGGACACGGACTATCTCCCTCTGGTCCTGGCTGGGTGGAGGGTCAGAAACCTCTGGTGTCGCATGACCGTGTGGTCTGAGCAGGTGATATCACAATGTGGTCTGTAGGGAGAAAAAATAATCTTGCCCATCACCCTCCTGGGTTTTCCAACTGGGGCCTCATAAATTGGACTAACAAAAGGCAGATTAACAAGAGGAAAATATACAAATGTATTTAATATAAGCTTTACATGACACAGGGGACTTCATAAGGAAATGAAGACCCAAAGAAACCATTAAACCTGAGGTTTTTACACCAGGCTTGAGGAAGAGTGGACAGTTATGGAAAAACGTGGTAAGACAAAGGGTATGAGCGAGGGGAGTAGGTGGGGAAACTAAGCAAAGCCTACACACTCGGATTCCTCTGGGCCTCAGGAGAGAAGGAGGCAGTCAGAGAGCCCGTCCTGCATCTGCGGTTTCTCAGGTTACTTCAGCTTAAATGTTCGGTATGTCAAGGTGCCATATTTTGGGGTAGCATGTCAGGTCTATGCAGTCTTCAAATCAGAATACTGACCATCAAGGGCTCCTCCACAAATTCCAGGTGAAGTGGTCCCCCTTTGGAAAGGTTTGGTCCAGTGTGGAATCAGTTCTATCAGATCTCTGTCTTTCCAGCCCAGGTTTTGGATGGAGGAATCCTGCCTTTCCTTAACGTCTTGTGAGACGTCCTTTTCCGACATTCTCTAGCCTGAATCCCTTTTCTCAAAAGATGGTTTAAATTAGTTCCCTAAGGTGAAAAATATTACCTGTGCCTCTGTCTCAGCCTTCACTCTCATGGTGCACATCTCTCATAATGTTGGTGCATTTATAGAGGTGAATTTGAATTCTGGAGTATTCTAGTGCTCTGACTAAACCTTTCTACTTCATGCTGTTTACAAATGCAGTCTGAATTTGTAAACAATATCTTCACCAGGATCTTAAATCCTCAAACACTGCGGATGGCTTCCCAACAACCTTTCTTGACCGAGAGTATACAGCTATACCACCACACGTGTGACACTCTGAACAGATGGAGGGACAATTAGTGGTGAAACACTCCATGGATAAGCACCGGTAGGTTTTGGTGTCCCCCCCTCTAAAAGGAAGGTGGAGGGGAAGAGAAGGCGTCATCACCAGGCACCTCAACATCACTATCAACCCACCCCAGCAGCCTGGGAAAGACACAGCTCACAGCCGCCAACAGCCCACCTCATCACTTGCTAGAGAACCGCAGGCTAAAGGGTCCTGAATCCCTAAGGAAAATTCCTTCAAGTACAAACCAAGGGGCCAGTCCATTAACGATGCTTTGTTTCTTTTTTGTTTTGTGTTGTTTTCCATGGGAAATTTGATGCCTTTACCAGTGTTCTAGATTCTTTCAGTTCTTAAGGTAAGAACCAAGTTCAGCCTGATGAGCCCACACCTGCCTGCAACAGGCTGGACTCCAGGGGGTTCATTATATGCCAGCCCCTCTGCATGTGGCCCACTCCACACAGAACATCCCAGGGAATCTGGGAGGAATCCTGGTCCATCCTGAGCCACACAAAAATGGTCAACTTGGTAACTCCCAAATCTTCCGTGTTCTCAAGAATCTCCAAATTTTGTTACTTGTGTCTTAGCAGGTGACATGGGCCAAGGTGGATATTCATGACCCATTTGGGGCATCATGCATCACATCCTTCTAACCTGTGAGGTCTGCTATTCTGTGAAAAGCAATCTCGGGGACTTGTAATCCATTTAAAAAGCATACGGCCTGACTTTAAGTGTGTGAAGAAGCAAGAAAAAATACAAGGAGGAAGCGCACAGTAAAGCAGGGCTTCACCCACTGGTAGCTGTGGAGGCGGGGAGGAGAGCACCTGGGTGTCATACTAATCAGCGTTCTCCAGAGAAACAGAACCAGTAGGATGGATGGGTGGATGGATGGATGGATATAGATAGATAGATAGATAGATAGAGAGAGATAGACAGATAGATATGGGGGGTGGATTTATTAGGGGAAGTGGTTCACATGCTTCTGGAGGCTGAGGAGTCCCACCACATGCTGTCTGCAAGCTGGAGACCTTGGGAAGCCCATAGTGTGGCCCAGTCTAAGCCCAAAGGCCAGAGAACCCAGAGTTCTGATGTCCAAGGGCAGGAGAAGATGGGAACCCCAGCTCTAGGAGAGAGAGAGAGAGCATGAATTTACCTTTCCTCTGCCTTTTTGTTCTGTCTGGGGCTCAGCTGATTGGATGGCACCTGCCCACACTGGATGAGGGCAGATCTGCCTTGCTCAGCCCACTGATCCAAATGCCATCCCTTCCGGAAACACTGTCACAGACATGTCTGGAAATAGTGTTTTACCAGCTATTTGGGTGTCCCTTAGCCCAGTCAAGTGGTCACCTACAAGCAACCATCACAGGCGCACAAGTTTGCTGGTAGAGAGTATGTGCCTTGGCCTTGAATCCACAGCCCAGCATCATTTTCTGGAGATCTTAGGGTCACTCCAAGAGACAGATTGTACCACTACTATCTGCTGGGCATTGCTCTGAAGCAAGCTGCAACAGATCCCAGGGGACAAGAGCCCTATTCTTACTTGTGTTTTATTTTATCAAAGGCTTACACAGCACCTTCTGTTTCAGGCACTCTTCAAGGTGCTTCCCAATTACTGCAGCCCTGAATTCTCACATAAACCTGTGAGGTGGCTGCCCCCACTTTACGGATGAGAACACTGAGGCCTGGGGGTCACATAGCTAGCGAGTGACAGAGCCAGAATTCAAACCCAGACTGTCTCGACATCTGTGCTCTTAGCTCTGACTCCATGGTGGCCTCAGCAGATGCCTGCTGGTCCAGGAACGGAGTCTTGAGGGAGAACGGTTGTCATCAAAACTTCCTACCTGCTGGCTGGTGCAGTCACAGGCCAGGTGGTCCCTATGTCTGCTCTTTGAACGTCCACCTGTGAAAGACAGTCAGAGTAGCTGGGATAGTAGGTACCTGCCAATACTACAGTGCCTACTCCCTACAAGCTAGGTATGCAAGAATGTACTGGGCATGGAATATTGTCATTATGTTTAGTATTTTTTAAATGACCAAAACCATGAATTTGAGTGTGAGATTTATACCTGTTGGGTTTGGAAGCCTGTTTCATTTTCTTGTTACTTATGGTCTACAGCATATTCAAATATTATTTGTATTCAGTGATAAGAATAGATTAACCTTAATGGACAGTCTGACAAATGTGTAGAATAGTAAATAATTTTAAAAATGTAGAATAAAGTGATTTAGATATGTGTTTTCAGATCATGAAATACTTTAATACATTGTAAAAAATACAATTTTTGGTTCTTAAAACATGAAACCCATGGCTAATGCTCACAGTACTGCCATTGCTTTGCAAATGAAGGAGTTTTTCACTCCCCTGTTTTGATGTCTTCTTATGTGAATCACTGGATTATGATTCTTTCTAGTGAGCTCTGTTAGACATTCATCTACTGGAAATCAACTTCATGAGAAATGAACCTACTGGAGGACACTTTTGTACGATTCTGTGGACAGAGCACAAATGGAACTCACAGAGACAAGAGCTCCGGCCGGTGTCACAGGGGTGTCCGTGCCGTTCCATGCCGATGCTGTCACCACACGTCCATGGGTTTGATGGCCCCAAAGAAATGATTCCCTGATTTGGCCTCGATTCCTAGGACGTGGGTTTTCCACCTAAAAAAGCTCTATCATGCAGCCCTCCGCACTGTCTCTGGCCCCTTCTTAGTCCCTGTGGAGCCCAGAAGGAATGATCGGCACAAGCTTCCGGCTCCCTGGACGCTCCCAGGCAGTGCTCTAGGGAGGGTGGCATTCAAATGTGCTAGGGCAGGCCCTCACACAGGCATTCTGAGCATGGACAAAAGACTTCCATTTTAATGGCAGCTTTCATTAAAATTGTCTTTAACAGGAAAGAGATATTTCAACGCTTGAAAGATTACAGATCACCTCTCTACCCCCTTTGGACATGCATGAAGCTTGCTAATTACCTTGCAAGGTCGAGGTAGTATCAGCAATAAAGTTCACTTAGTGCTGGCTACCTGATTTTAGAAATCTCTTTAAACGGATGAGAAAGGAGAGGAGGGGGCCTGAAACGAAAGCCTCCCACCTTTTCCTAATTATGTGAGGTTAGTTGCTTTTGACCCACTGCCTTGGCATGGGTTCCCTCTATTTATGTGTATTTTTCCTTCCTCCCTCCAGTTCTGAAAGCAAAGCAGAGGTTTACTGCATGCTATAAATATGTAATATGAAAGCTGTGCTAGCTGAGAATATTCCAGGCTTAATGACAGTCCTCAAGACGTGAGCTTTGCAGATCCTAGATATCACAGTGGCCTCAGCCACAGCACTGCAGTCATGCTTCTGTGGAATTTATTTGAATATTTCAGCATTTTGAGCTATTTGCATGCATCCAAGGCTAACCCAAGCTTAAAATCTCTGAGTAAGTACTCCTCACAAGCCTTGTTTTGGAATCACAAAGGAAAAAAGTCAAAAGCAGAGACTGAGTAAAGAGACTGTTGCAGACAATCCACCCACTCAAAGTGCAAAAAGACACCGTCAAAAAGTAAACTTGTCCTACTTTTCCAAGTCAGCTATAAAACATAAAAGTGTACTGAGCTAAACACAGTGCCATGAAAAAAGAGGCACAAAAACCTCGCTGGAAGAGCAGAGCCCACTTTGAGACTTTGTGCCTGCTGACTGCTCAGAGGGGAATTTTAAATTGAACTGCAGACCTCCCCAGCAGGAACAGCTAATTAGAGCTGCGTTGGCATTGGAGGCTCCGCCAGCACACGTGAAGACTCCTTGTTTGCCTGTACAATTCTACTGGGCACTAATATGTTTTATGAAATTATGTTTATGGGCATTATTACATCTTTTTCAATTTTATTTATGATTCATTATTTAGTAGACAGAAGTACAGTTACTGCTGCTGTTCATAAATACCCTTTCCTCATCACACGTTTCCAGTCTAATATATTACAATATAATTTAATGTATTTGCTCAGAGATGCTGCTAAAAAAAGGAGAGAGAATTTAAGAAAGAAATACTGTATTTTAATAAGATTTTTAAAAATGTATTCATCAGACCTCAGCTTTAACTTTTCAGGAATTATTGGTTTTGGACTTATTTTCCTTTGAGGTTAATTGTAGTTTCATTTCTGAGATCTAATCCCCTACAGCTTCCCAAATTATGTAGCAGACACCAAAATATATTTTATATATGTATAAAGCTATAGAGTCTTATCTCGCATAACTTTTGTTTATTTTTAACACATATAATTTATTTGCAAGATGATCTGAGTGTCTGAACTAATTTGCGAAGGGCTTTATTTACTTCAGGAGAAAGCGGAACGCGGTGTCCTCTCCGGGCCAGCACCTGGTTTTGCCCCGTCCGTGGAGCGGAACCCACTGACTTCAGGGACTCATGCTATCTTGTCTCTGTTAGGAAAACCAGGTTCAGCTCATATTCACTGCCGTATTTTCAAATGCACCTCAAGACTCGTCAATGAAGAGTACTGTTTTGTGCTCCAAAGTTTAAAATTGCGGGGACTGGTCAGACACGAGCGGAGCCGAGCCGGTCCGGGAGGCTGCGCTGGCGACTGTCCTCTCCCGCGCTCGGCGGGGCGCGTCTGGGCGAGGCTAGATTCGCCCCTGATTCTGCAAAGACCGGGTCCCTCCCCGCGCGCGGCGCACCGGCCCCTCCCGACGTTGGCGAGCGCGTCCGAGGGACGTGGTGGTTCCGCCGCGTCACAGTGCTCCGGCCCACGAGGCAGAACACGTCGTGCGTGTGCCATCGGTGCGGAAACGACCGCAATTTAAAAAATATACACACAGCCTCCGTCAAACGCTTTCCTATCCCCAAATGAAGATCAGATATACCGTGCATAGTGAGCTCGGGCGTGGTCACCGCCTTCTTGGAACTCCATCTCCGTGGTCGCCTGGGCTGAGGCTGGGACGCGCTCACCCGTCACCCGCAGGCCGTCGAGTGGTCCCTTCCCCGCGTAGCGCCGCAGCGTTTCTCCCTCTCCTTTGCGCCTTACACCTTCCGTTATTTTACAGAATTACAAAGCAGGGGAGTGAAACGCAAACGTATGGTGGTGAGAACAGGCACAGAGCCGCACGCTGTGACAGCGCGCACCGGCCAGACCTGCCCCACCGCACACGGGCCAAGACGGGCGGGTCGACCCGGGACATCCAACTTGGAAACGAGGCAGTAGGGGACGGAAAGGAAAGGAAGGAAGACACCAGAGGGTATCAGAAAAGGGAAAAAAAGGAAATAAGAAAAGGAGGAAGGAGGGAGGGAGGGAAGGAGGGAAGGAGGGAGGGAAGGAAGGAGGGAAGGAGGGAGGGAGGGAAGGACGGAAGGAAGGAAGGAGGGAAGGAAGGAGGGAAGGAGGGAAGGAGGGAAGGAGGGAAGGAGGGAAGGAAGGAGGGAAGGAGGGAAGGAAGGAGGGAAGGAAGGAAGGAGGAAGGAGGGAGGGAAGGAAGGAAGGAAGGAGGAAGGAGGAAGGAGGGAGGGAAGGAGGGAAGGAGGGAAGTAAGGAAGGAGAGAAGTCCCAAAACAACAGATGCCGGCATGGACGTGGAGAGATAGGGACACTCCTACACTGCTGGTGGGACTGCAAATTAGTACAACCTCTATGGAAAGTAATATGGAGAGACCTCAAAGAACTAAAAGTAGAACTACCATTCGATCCAGCAATCCCACTACTGGGGATTTACCCAAAGGAAAAAAACACATTCTATAATAACAATATTTGCATTCGAATGTTTATAGCAGCACAATTCACAATTGCAAAGATGTCGAAACAACCCAAGTGCTCATCAGTTCATGAGTGGATTAATAAAATGTGGTGTATGTATTCCATGGGGTACTACTCAGCCATGAAAAACAATGGGGAACTAATACCTTTTGTAACAACCTGGATGGAAATGGAGACCATCATTTTAAGTGAAGTATCGCAAGAATGGAAGAACACCACATGTACTCACTACTAAATTGGAACTAATTGATCAACACTATTGGGCACATATGATAGTAAAATTCAATGGAAATCAAGCTGGTGGTGGGGAGGAAGGGATGGGTAAATTCACACCTAACAGGTACAACACACACTAACACACTTATAAGTTTGACCCAAACTGTTTAAAAGCGATTCATGGAACCAAAATATTTGTACCCCCATAATATTCTGAAGTAAAAAAAAAATTAAAAAGATATTCTAAAGAAAGTAAATCAATAAATCACAAACTTTGATAAAAACTGTAGCACATCCATCTGATAGGCATGTATAAAACTTTTTTAAAGTTTGATAATAAAAAGATAAACAACTCAATTTTTTAAAATGAGCAAAAGATTTAAACAGGCACTAAACAAAAGAAGACATATGAATGGCCAATAAGCACATGGAAAGATGCACGATATCATTAGTCATCAAGGAAATGAAAATTAAAATTTCAAGAAGATACCATTCACAGTCACTAAAAAGACTAAAAGTACTGACAGCACATACATTATGGAGGAAGCGGAGCAACTGGTAATCTGGTTCAACACCAATGGAAGCATAAAATGATACAGTACTTTGGAGAACTGTTTGTCAGTTTCTTATACAGTTAAGCATGCATATACCTACGGCTCAGCAATTCTGATGGATTTTTCCTTGAAAGAAATGAAAACATATGACAAAAAACAAACCAGGCACAAGAATGTTTACAGTAGCTTTATTCTTAATAGCCCAAACAGGAAATAATCCAAATATTCACTAAAAGGAGAATGGATTATTTAAATTTATTATTTACATATTCATAGAATGGAATGCTATTTAGCACAACACAGATAATTGTAAATATGAATAAATCTCAAAACAATTATGTTAAACAAAAGAAGCTGGACACAAAAGACCTTACACTGTAGAATTATTATTATTTTTTTAATCAGGAGTACACGACTAGGAAAAGACATGTATAGAAGTCGGAATATTGTCGTCTCTGGGGATAGGAGAGACTGACTTGGAGTAAACTTGAGGGTCTCCTGGGCAATGCAAATGTTCAGGATCTTATCTGAGGTGGTGGTTACAGAGGTGTAAGCAACTGTCAAAACCAAACTAAAGACATAAGATTTATGCATGTTCTTGTAAGTTAATTTTATCTCAATTTAGAAAGATCAATAGAAGTTAATAAACATAACTATGGGTTTCTAATTTTAGGAAACCATCATAAGAGTAAAAATAAAATATAAAATTTTAACTTGTAATTTAAACCTGATCTGTTCAATAAAAATGAAAAAAAGGAAATAAAAAATAAACAAGTATAGTAAATTGAAACACACATTTAAGACAGAAATAAATCATAATATAGCAGTAATTACGATAAATGAAAAATTTGTTAATTTGAGCAACAGAAAAACCAAGAATTCCAAGTTGGATTTAAAAAAAAAAAATCCATCATTCCAAAAGAATCAAGAAAGGTTCAATAGAAAAATGAAAAATACATACCATGAAAATATTACCCATAAAAAGCTAAAATGACAATTTTAATATTCGACTGAATAAATATCAAAAAAAGTATGTTAAGGAAAAAAGAAGAATGTGATCCTAACAAAAATAACACGCAACCACCGTGAACATACATGCACTTAGCAATATAGCCTCAAAATATACAAAACAACAGACAAACTGAGGAGACAGGTTTTGACCCACCCCTTCCTCACCTGAAGGAGACAAAAATAAGCAGCGACAGAAACTACATGAATAATGCCATTAACAAGCTCAGAGGGTCAAGTTTGGAACTCTAAGCCCAACAGACAAGGGACAGACTGCCTTTCTGGTTGCCTATTGCCTGCTCACTGCTGTTTCTTACATGTCTGCAATGAGAGAAACACAAAAATTGAGAGTATTTAAGAAATTTTGTAATAATTTTTTATTGTGAGACATAAAATTACATAATCATTTTTTCTCATCTTTCATTATATTGAATTTTGAAAAATAATGGTTTGTGACAGATTGGAAATGAACAAAAACCAAAAAAGAAAAAAGAAAAAAACTGGCCCTTTACCACAAAAAGTTTGAGAACTATTTCTGAGCATGCAAGGAAGAATCACGTATATTCCCTGCATATTAGGCCACAAATGAATCCTCAATAAAATGTAAAGAACTAGTATCATAAAAATGTGTCCTCCCACTACAGTGAATAAATGTAAAACTTCATTAAAAAACCTCAAAAAATTCCTCTATTTCTAGAATTTCAACAACATGCTAAAAAGGAAATGATAAAGGAAAATTGTGAAATACTTAGAATTGAAGAACATAAAACATTATACTTAAAAATGTGTGGGACACATCTAGAATCCTACATAAATCAGAATTTATATGTTAAAAAAACACTTTCATGAGGCAAGAAAGATTAAAAACAAATGGGCTAATTGAAGAGAAAATATGTTGAATTTAATTACATTAAAACAGAGATTGATTTTAATGAAAAACACATGGGCAAAGTTAACAACAGATTGAGAGAATATGTTTGCAACATCTAAACCCAACAAGGGACCATGTTATCTGGAATATGCAAGAAATGTCTATAAATCATAAAGGAAAAAGACAATAGATATGGAGACAGAAAACATTAAAAGGCAATTCACGTGAACAGGGAAGCCCGAAGGCTAGCAGAACGTGAGACGCGCACATTCACTAGCACGGAGAGAACCAGCAGTTAAAGCAGCAGGGAGATCTCACTTTGCCACCAACAGACTGGCAGGCAGCAGCAAGCTGCACTGGCGAGCGCCGCCAGACATGCGGGAAGAGCCACCTGGCCTGTGGTGATCCCAGGTAGCATCACAGCCTTCTGCGGGGCGAGCTGGCACCGCTGAGTTACACGGAAGGAACATAAACGCAGAGAGCGGAATGGCGGTTGCCAGAGGCTGGGGCTGCAGGGAACGGGGAGATGTTGGTGAACGGGTATCAGCTTTCAGTTAGGAGGAAAACGTTTTTTGAGGTCTATTGCACAGCATGGCAACTATAGTCAATAATAATAGATATTTCAAAACTGTTAACAGAGCAAATAAATTTCAAATATTTTCATCACAAAAAATAAGTGTTTGATGTGCTGGACATGTTAATTGATTTGATCATCCCACATTGTATATACATATACCATCATTACATTGTACCCCATATATGTATGTAATTATGATTTGCCAATTTACAATTTTAAAATAATTTGAAATAAATACATAAATTTAATATATATATTGTCTGACCCAATAATCTTGCTCCCAAGAACAGACAATAGAGACACATGCACAGGAAGCGTCTCCTGTGACGTGGTGTGATGTAATGGGGAGTTGGAAGACGCTAGATGTCCATGCTCCGGGCAGCGATGACTGAAGTAGCACAGCCGCACACCGTGGAACAATGCGCAGTCAGATGCCGAGCACTACATGGGTATTCTGCGATGGGGAGGAATATTCGAATAGAGTACTGGGGGGGAAAAGCAAAAAATAGAAAGAGGTCTTCTTTCAGTGCTCTTGTGTGTACACTGGGAAGTAGGAGGGTGCTCCTGTGCTTAATTATTTGAGAAACCACCACATTCTTCCACAGGGGCTGCAGCATCTTGCATGCCCACCAGCACAACCACCAGCACCAATTTATAACACGTGCACACAAGACAGCGTGACTGGTCTTTGCAAGGCCGCACAGCAATAGAAAGGTCACACTTCTCACCCATTGCAGGCTGTAGGGTGGGAGGATGCAAGCAGGGGAAGGGGACATGCCTATGGGGGACAGGCCATGGGGGCCCACCCAGACAACTGAAGGTGCTGAGTCAGGAACCGAGGAGTTTGAGTAATGTGACACTGCACCGCAAAGAGCCAAAACCGGAATTGGCTCTTTTCTCATTTCAGAAATTTCTCTCTCTCTTTCTCTCTCTCTGTCTTTCTTCCTCATGGCAAAAGTAATCATTAGCTAACAAATTATTCTGCTTTTGTAACTTTCTGTATCCTCTTTTGGATTTCTCGATTTTGTGAGATGGGATCCGCTCAGCAGAGAGTATGTGGGAGATTCTCAGCGGTGGGACGTTGCCTTCCCCACAGTGTGGCTGGTGCAGCAATTCCCCTGCAAGGATGCCACTGTTCCAAGTCATCACCGGTCCCTGAACTCTTCATCTGTGCGGAAAGAGACTTGTAGATCCTGTTCTCTGAAAAGCTGTAATGTGAAGTGATTCATTATCTGCATAAGAATAACAGGGCCTCTAAAGTAATAATATGATCATTATCTACCCTTGTTTAGACATTTTCAAACTATCTCCATACCTGCCAGGACAAGCATGGCATCAGCTAGGGAAAAAAAATGGTAGAAACCAATCAATCATAATTAGATATTTAAATTAAGTAATTTACATGGCAATATTACTTCCTTCCCAAATTCTAAACTGTTCCCTGCTTCATACAGATATGGCTTTTGGAGGAGACCAGGAAAGCATTTACGAGGAAGGGTGGTAAAACCAATAATTTGTTTATGTGGACATTTTTTCCAGAACAGCGCACTGGGGAAACATCTCCAAAATTAAATAGTTTAAAGGCAATAGCAGCCCATTTGCTTCTCTTTCTACTACAGATGCGTGTCAATTACAAATTGCACCATTTAAAAGGCAGTTCTGGAGCCAACAAGGCAAATGCCCCTATGCCATAAAAATGCAAACTTGCACCCTGCTACTGCTGTCTCCTCACCAGGGACCATGGCTAACTCAGGGACATCTCATGGCAGTTAAGTCAGAGGGAACACAATTCATCACCACCAAGGGGATATGAATTTTTCCTGGAGCCTCTTGATGGGCTCAGATGGAAAGGCCACCTGGGGCCAGACCATGCTGGATGTTTTCCAAGACTATCCTGCCTCTGAGTGACGAATGGACACCTCCCCGAGGCTGGACGCACCGTTGCCCACTTGTACAACAGAAGAAGGAGCTGTGCTCTGGCTTGGGAGGGCAGAGTGGGACTCGGGGACGATGCCACGCCACACACTTCCTTCTTCGTCCCTTGGCTTTCAGGACATGTGGGTTACAGAGTCAGGCCTCACACAGAAACTCAGAGTGCAGGATGTTTGCAGCCCTGGGAGTGGGGTTGGGCCAAGAACTCCTCCTTCGAGTTCCAGGCGCAATGGCAGGGAAGGGAAGTGCTGCTGGAGGCGAGTCCAGCGTAAGAACGTCTAACACCTCAGCAGGAGACCGAATATCTTCCTGAGGGACTCCAGAGGCCAGTGAAAAGGAGCAGAAGGGCTTATAAGCCAAGCAGAATGAACCTTAATGAGAATTACGTATTTTTACTGTGAAATAGCTAGATAAGGAATTGTAACCTTGCGCAGATAGAACCACGGTTGTCCAATCTTTTTTCTAACTCCCTTCTTTCCGGTAAACAAAACAAAACTACCTCAAGAGACATTGTTAATTATAGAATGTACTGTTTTACATGTAGAAAAATTTCAATTAATAAAAATGTTAAGGAGAGAGTGATCTTCCAAGGAACGGATTAACTGGTTGACAGAGGATTTAGCAGAAACTATCTCACATCAATCTTAGTGCTGGAAACCTTTCTAAAACATATTAATTCTATCTCCTTGCCTCTCTGAGCAGCACAGAATCCAACAGAAATGTTTGAGATGTTTCCATGTATTCACTTACTCATTAAAAGACAATTTGAATGTCTCCGCTATAGTAGGTACTCTGAGGAGATGCTAAGATGTGAAAGTAAACAATTTCATTAACAGCATAAAACTAGAGTTTGATTTTTGACCTCTTAGGACGATCTCTGCTTTTTCATGGAAGAGTTCAGTTCCTGCACAACTGGTGTTAGGATCAATATACTTGATTTTATCCCTGCTCTTTTACTTTACAATCAGTGTTTATTTTACTTGATTTTTCCCCCTCTGGATTTCCTTGCTGTTTTAATGCCTTTCCCTTTCCTGCTCACCAGTTTAGCAGTTCTGTGTATCCTCCACTCCTTTCTTGCTTCTCTGTTCTTCCCCCACATTCAAAACAAAACACTGATGTATTTAAAATATGAAAATGGGACAACTATTTTCTGCAGCAAGTTGCTCTACATTTTCCACTGCCCTCCCCTCCCCATGCTCCATTCAAATAAAACCCGACGTTGCCAAGCATGGAACATGTTTGCTTCAGCCCCGTCCACCTCTGCCCTGAGGTGCGTGTCCTGGAGCGTAGTTACTCCAGATTTTGCCGAAAAGGTTTAGCCGATGTTTCAGATTGCCATGAGAACTTCTCCGGAAGTATGTCTCTTCTGTTTCAGGAAACGTAACTTAGTATGTAATTACACATTCCCAGAGAGCAAGTGTACAGTCGTCCCTGCAGAGTGAGAGAGACGGGGCCCATTCAGGCTCCGTTTGGGGCCGCCGGACTGTTTCTGCCCCTCTTTAGCACTAAACAGCTTTTCTGGAACACTTGTTGTTCCTTTAGAGTCTCCTTGAGTATTTTGCTAGATAGACTCACAGCTTGTATATTGTCTGAAACTTGTGTATCCACCAACATCTTTCCCCTACGGAAATCCTGCAGGGCCGTCCTGTGCCTGAGCCACCTGCCCTGCGTCTCAGGGCGCTCGACTGCGTTTCACTGGGTGTTGCTTGCGCTGTTTATACTTGAGGCAACTAAAAGCAACCTAATGCCTTCGTTTTGTTAACAGCTGTATATTTGAGCCTAGACACTTGTTAGATTTTTTTTCTTTGATTTTAGAGATGCCTAGGTGTAGCTATCGATCAGCCGTTTCAATACACAAATGTGAGCATCTCTTTAGCTCAGAAATCCTCACCTATTATTTGTTCAGCTATTTTTCCCATTTACCCTTTCTCTCCCTCTGGAACGCCCATCATTTTATTCCACACTCCCAGATCCTGCGCCGATTCCCCTGATCTCTTTCCCCTGCGTCCTGCCTCTTGCTGTTTCAGGTCATTCATCGGCCGTTAATTCCTGATGTAACAGTGTCATCTTCTTCTTCAACTGATATCCTGGCTGGGTTGTCTTCGGTTTTGGTTTGTTTGTCAGTTCAGGTCCATTCACGTGAGGCTCCCAGGTCACATCAGCCTAGAGGACAGAAAGCCAGAGAGCAGGTGTGACTTGCTCTGACCCTGGGCAGTCCGCCCCACCCTCCTTAGCTCGGGGCGGTGGGCAGGTGGGCAGGTGGGCCTGGGCATTGAGAGGCCAGGAGAAGGCAGATTCAGGGATCTTTCCTTGGAATCTCCACAAAAATCAAGGTGAAAAGTTTAAAAGTACAGAAGGTGAGGAAGAATCTATTAATAAAAGGAACTACAGAAGTCCTTTACCACTATACACAGACATATAGCGCACACACACACACACAAGCACACTCACACAACATGCGTCTATCAGAGTTCAATCACAGAAGCAGATCACTAGAAAAGAAGTAGGATTTCCTTTCGACATTTTGTTCTGTGCCATCATGGGAGCTGTAGAAACAGTCCTGGGCCTCTGGCACTGAGCCGCAGTTCCGCTGCAGGCGGTCGGGATCTAGAGGAGGACATGAAGAGGACGGGGGGGAAGGGCTGGCCCTTCTGGAGCCACGAGCGAGGACTCTCGCCATGCCCGAGCCTCCAAGGCGCTGCCATGTCTTCACACCGGGTGGCCCACATTTGCCCAGGCTTGCATTTCTTACTGAATTTGTGCCCCCAACTCCACCCCACACTATGGCCATCACATTAGTATCCTCAGAGCCCAGTGGGCCTGACGCTGGCTAGTCCATACCCCACACCCGCGCCCAGCGCGTCTGTGTCCAGCTCTCAGTCACATCCTCTACAGGCAACTCAGCTCAGACACGAAATGAGGGCCAGGACCCCAGGGGCGTGGGGACTCACCTTACACCGTCCTTCTGAGCCTGGTGACAGCGTCGTAGGCAGCTGCCCGTTCCTGGTGGTAGCACCATCTACACCACCATGGCCCTTCTGAGCCACGTTACACCAAAACATGTCCTTTTCCTGGGGAGGATGCCACAATTAGGAGAAAACTGGATACAAAGTCATATAAAAGCTATTCAAAAAGAACTATTCTGCACACCTGAGCCCCAGGACTAAAATGCAAGTGTGTGTCAAAAGTTCACATTCCATTTAGGTTGAAGAGCCACTGGCCTCACTAAACTTTCCTTAAATTATCCTTACTGTTATCCCTACCACTGCAAGTGAGAAACAAATGAAAGAGCTGTGTCAGGACTTACACTAGCATGGGGAGGGGGTAGCGTGTCGGGCCAGTTCTGCTTTCTCCACGAAGGCCGAGGCTAACCCAGACCCAGGTCTCACTCTCTTGATGGGCTTAAAGGGCTTTACATGAAGTGCAGTTTATATTGAATTTCTTTGTTTCTTGTTTTGAAGGTCCCTGAAGAGACAGAAGCTACAAAGCAGCCCTGAATAACGGGAATGTTTGAACAGATGTTATTAGGCATTTCCACATAATGAAGACTTCTAAGAATCCCCAATGTCCAATTATCCTAACAGTTACTCCAAAGTTTTCACTCAATGCATGATAAATGCAGACAATATTGACTTGAATAAAACCACAATTATTTAGGACACAGGTGATGCCAATCAAAGGAGACATCTGAACACCAAGTACCACATTTCGAGGACCTGGGTAAGCCAATAACCTGACTGTGTACTTACGTAGAACCAATTAGTAAAGTAATAATTCCATGGTAAAGGCTATGTTCTCTTTGGGAAAGGATCTAATATTTTCTGCATTTCTAAATCAAAAATATATCATGATATTTAACAGTGGGCATATTTGATAGCATACCTTGCTTCCATCCTTTGCCCTGCTCACAAGGTAGGATGCACAATCAGGGAAGAGAGAACATCCTTCCACATGTACTTTTGTTTGTTTTTTAAACTATAGGCCAAGGATAATTGCAGTAGTGGTCACATTTGCAGTAATCCTACCTATTTTCTTTTTTGTTTTCTTTTACAGTGAAAATGCAAATACAATCTACAAATGTACCTTCTGATGAATTCCAGCTTAAAAAATAAACTTACATGAAACAAAGACAGCAGATTTGTGCACTAAGATATTTCTTCACTTTCTCTTTAATGCATCTTCTATTCTTACACATAACTCTGTGCCTTGGTGATAATATGAGGTTTAGAGTAATTAGAAGAGCTTGGAAGACCAGGCCAATCCCAGTTTAGGAATTCAATATTTTCATATTAAAAGCAAGCAAATACTTTTCTACTGTGTCTGAATAATACATACTTTAAGAAGGAGAAAAATAACCTTTGGTGTCAAAAAACCAGATCTGATGGTTGACAGCTATCTATGAAGGAGCTGCAATCTCTTCTGAAAGAGGCGTAAAAGAATTAAAACGAGAAGCCAGAAATTAATACCCTTTCTCTCTGCTGCCCACCCTCTCCCAAGTAAACATAAAGGCGGAGTGAGCGGAAGGCCTGGTGGATGGGCCCCATTCAAAGCCCCTCAGAATTCAGCCATCAGGAAAGGCCGGGAGACAGAGAAGGTGCAAAGGCAACGTGGGCACAGCTCCAGAAGGGGAACACGGCATGGAGTGAGTCTGCCCACTGGCCTCACACGTGTGTTCCCCACTCTGGTGACAGCCACAATCCACAGAGGTGGCTCGGGCCACAAGCTCCTTGTGGAGCTCTTGCCTGGGATCTGCGTGGCACTGACTGCTCTCTCTTGGCCAGAGAATATGGAGCTCTCTACAATCCCCACCCCAAACCCACTGCTTGGGATCACTGGGGTAGTTATTGCCTATGAGAACAGAAGTGTCTCAGACTCAGTTGCCTTTTGGCCTCTTGGTGCCAAGAAGACGTACAAGGTGAGGAAGTTCCAGCAGATGGACACCTCTGTCAGGCTTGGAGATACAGCTCTGCATTAGTATGTATTTATGATTTCTGTAATCAGAGGACATAAAGGGAAGGGGTAATACGTATGAAAAGATTTCTCTTTTCAATTTAAGAATGTTTTAATTATAGTCTATTAGAAACATACAGAAAATAATTAACATTCCCATACTCACCACCAAAATTTAATATATGTTAATATTTTTCCATATTACATCTAAATGTCTTTATTTTTAAAGATATAAAACCTTGTGAAACATATTTTATGGAGCCATGGAGACATCTACAAACCTCTATAAAAAACACTTCTTAATTTATGATACCACCAGGACCCAAAGATTGTAGAGTTGTCTGAGTACCAACTTGTCTCCTCCTCATCATTTTATAGACATTTTTTAAAACCTGTTCCATTCAATGGTGGTGACTTCTATGATTATACCTAACATCTAAGGGAGTGACACTTGCGGTGTTGGACAGCTGACTCACCAACGCAAACTAGAGTTCCAGCGAAAGAAATTACTCTAGACAGAACTTGTCCAAATAAATGATGCAATTCTAGGACCCCAAAAAGCTACTTATGGAGAAAGAGTTTGAATTTTATAAAAGCCTTATTTTATATTCAGCATCTGATGTAACTGGTGTAAATAACCACAAAATTAAAAATCTGCTTTCTGTAGCAACCCTACCTTTAGAATCACCAAATCTAAATGGGTCCCAGAGATGATCCCATTTGTGGGTAAGGAAACCCATTAGCCGGAGTCAGGACGTGGCCCTGGTTCCTGGCTCCCAAAGAGATGCAGCAGAGGTGTTCTAGATTCAGCTTGAAACCAGAAAATTCACTGTGTTGATTTACACCTTGTTGAAGATGCACCTTATCTTATTAGTCACTGGGGAATGAAAAGAGAGAAGTGAAACTAATAACCCTTTTATCATTTTTATCACTTTAACATTTTCATCTCCACAAATGCTTTCTGGCTATCTGAGCCCACTAGGTGGTAGGGAGGGGTTTCTAATCAGAAGACACGATGCTTTGATCCTCCCGTTAATCGTAACATCACCACCAACACCGACTGCACAGATGGCTGTGTTGTTGCCATACTTGTAAGGTTGCGGGTGCTCAGCATTTATTGAATTAATGCAGCTTGAAACGTCACTTTACCCCTTCCCTTTATGTCCTCTGATTACAGAAATCATAAATACATACTAATGCAGACAACTTTGAAAGCACAGAAATATATGTGAATCACAAATAAACCCTGTTAATTTTTGATACATTTATTTCCAAAGTTTTTCTACATACTTCCTTAGTAACATATTTTAACTCACTTTGATTAACAATAAATCTACATTTTCTTATACATTTAAAAAAATCTTCAAAACATAATTTCAATGGCTGCATGATTTTTTATCAAATGGATGTACCATAATTTACTTAACCATTTTCTTAATTTTCCCAGTCTTTCTGTATTATAAGTAATCCTTTTACAATGAACATCTTTGTGCAAAATATTGGTAATACCTCTGAGTATTTTCTATGGATAGATTCCTAAAAATAGATTTTTTTAAAGTTCTTCATTAATTTATTCAATTAATATTTATTATATAGTGATCAGATAATCTGGGAACTCTTGTGACACAGAATTTCTAAAAGAATAGACAGAATATAATTGAGTATGTGTGTGTGTGTGCATATATACATACGTATGTATGTGAGTGTTTCTTTTAAGTATGCCAACAAAGAAAGGATGAGGAACAGAAGACAAAATTAATGAGAAAGGGTGAATTCCGAGGTATTAGGAGACTGATTGCATCTGCTCATCCCCAGGGGTTTGGAGCTCTCAATTTAACAGAATGTGTGCATGGAGGAAACAGATAAAGCAAGGTCATTGTGAGGTGTGAAACCAAATCCATATCCAAACGATAGGACTCTGAAAGGCTACACCTGTAGTTCAAAGGTAGAAGAAGAGGACAAAAGATAAGCAGGGTAAAGGCAATAATGAAACACAGTTCTCCAGGGCTTGGCTCTCTGCGAAGCAGTGAGTGTTTCCTGAGACTCTGTACATGGGTCTGGGCCTCTGATCAGGCCACCATGCATCCTGATAAACTCAAACTGAGAATTTGCTTATCTTGGCCCTAATATGATGCCCTGGGGGGCTACAACATCATTTTTGTGGTATTCTTGCCCAAAATTCATAAGGTCAATTTAGTCATAAAAAAGTCAAATAAACCCAAATTGAGAGACATTCTACAAAATAACTAACCAGTATTCTTAGGAAGTGTCAAGGTCATGAAAGACAAGGGACAACTGAGGAGGAACGGCAGAGATTTGAGGAGACTAGAGACAGAAATAAGGTGTTCACAAAGGAGACACAACAGAAATGTGATGTGGGCTGGATACTGGAACAGATATAGAGTGTTAATAAAAACTGGTAAAATTTGAATGAGGTCTATAGTTTAATTAAAAGTACTATAACAATAGTAATTCCCTGAATTTGATGATTACACTATGGGCATGTAATGTTAACATTAGAGGAAGCTGAGTATAGGCAGTGTGGAAATGCTGTGCTATTTTCATGACTTTTATGTAAGTCTAAAATTTTTTCAAAATGAAAATTTAAAAAGTAATAATAATAAAGTGGTTCTGAGTTGATAGTGCATTCAGGAATCTGGCTGAAGTGATAAGGTCTCTCTAGAGAAATACACCTTAAACAAAAGCCTCAAGAACTTCCACAGAGTTCTAATAATCATGAGTTTATACTAAAAAATGACAAAACATATGGGAAAACAACATATGATTATCCAGACTCAGTAGGAAAAAAATAAAGCAACCAACACAAGAAGACCTCAGATGATTAAATTACCAAAGAGAGAATCTATGACAACTATATTTAATATGTTTAAAGGAAAAAAATACAATACTGAAAGTATGAGAAAAGAACAGAGATTATCAAAATAACTAGGCAGACTTGTAAAAGAAATACATAATATAATATATAGAAATAAAATATAATATCTAGAAATAAAAAATGTAGTAATTACAGATGAGAAAAACCAACAGAAATCTAAATATTAGATATTAGGTAAATGTTAGACACAGCTAAAGAAAGAAATGAGCTGGAATATGTATCTAAAGAAAGTAACCAAAATTCAGTAGAGATAATAAAAAGTGAAAAGCAAAGTTGGAGACGTGAAAAATAGAAGAATGAGGCCCATCTCTCTGGATGCCAGAAGGAGGAGGCAGCAGACAGTGAGGAAGAGGACATATATGAAGAAAAAGTGACTGGTACGTCTGCAGAGCAGGCAAACTCCAAGCATCTCTGTACTAAGGGGAGCCAGATGACTTCCGAGTAGCATGAACAAAAACGAACCACGCTTACATACGTGATGGTGACTCTGCTGAACACCAAAGACAAAGAGAAGAGCTTCGGCGCAGCCAGCAGTAAAAGGTAACCGTCGGCAAGAGCTGGATGCCCAAATACCCTTTCAAGAGTGAGGGCACAGGAAGACATTTTCCCACAGTCAGAAACTAGAGGCTTAATACCGAGCGAAGAGAGCAGGCAGACTGGCTGTGAGGGAAAGTCATCCAGACTGCAAGCCGATTTCTCAGAAGCCACAGTGGGAACCAGCAGACAACGGAATGTCTCCAAAGCACCGAGAGTCAGCCACTGCCAACCCGGGGTCGAACGTCCAGAGTCCCCGTGTCAATCAGTGAGGGCCACAGAAAGATATTTTTCTGACAAACAAAAATTGAGAGGCTTTACTACGATTGCAAAGAAAACAACCCCGAAGGAGAGTGTGGAACGCAAAAAGAAACGGGGAAAAGGAAATGGTAAACATAGTAAATCAAAACAACACTGCCTGTATGAAGCAACAACAAGGTCTAACTTGCCATGTTAAAAAACAAAATATAGAAACAAAAATTAGAAATTATAAAATACCGATAGCATATAATTCAAGAGTGAAGTGATTAAACCTAAAGAAATCTAAGTCTCTTATATTGTTTAGAAAGAAAGTCAGGACGTGTTTAATTTGGAGTTAATCGAGTTAAAAAAATCTTGTTACAGATTCTGTGAAAACCACCCAAAGGAGTTTTAAATAGTGTATATCTTCCAAATTATTCAAGGACAAAAATGGAATGAGAAAAAAGAAACAAAGGGAAAAAAAAATTACAGAATAAAACAAACATGGTAGAAATAAATCTAAACATATCAGAAACTACAAAAAATATAAACCTCTAGTTTAAGGTCAGGTTGTCATATGATAAAATTCAATATATTTTTTAAACAGACGCCTTTAAAAAGGGATACAGAAAGTCTGGAAGTAAAAGATTGGAAAAGAAGTTAACAGGTCAACTACTAATCCAAATAAAGCTGGGTGATGACATTAACATCAGACCAAAAAGGTCAAAGGGAAAAGCAGTACTAGTGCATAATTTTCCCATTACAATGAAAACATTTAATTCACCAGGAATATATATAAATGCTAATCCTGTAATAACTTAGTAGTATATCTCCAAAATAAATACAATCAAAATTATGGGTATTTTTTCAATGAAGAAATTCAAATATCCACCAAGATAGTGAGAGGTTATATCTCCTCTGAAAATTGATAGATGAAACTGAACTGATTTTCAAAAATCAGTATGGATACAAAATTTTCAAAGATCAGTGTCATAGATAGGACATTTCTGACAAAAATCACGGTGTTGGATTTTCTTTTCTACCAGATATTAGCATTCAGTCATAGCAATGAAGAGAGTGTGTAATGAACAATGAATTGCAGTAGATCTTTGGTGTAGAATAGAGTCTAAAAAGAGTCATACACACACATGAAAATGGACATGACAGAAGTATCTTTAATCATCAGTAGGTTGATGAACTGTTTAATAAAATCTTACCAAAACACCTGGTTACCTATATGGGATAACTAATAATACATAAAAATCAATGAAACCTATGAAACCTTAAAAATTTTAGAACAGAACAAGCAAAATATCTTTATAACCTTGGTATAGGTCTCTTATTAATAAGAGAAGAAAACCATCATTTTAGAAGAAAATATAAATAAATTATAACACATTAAAATTAAGAACTTTAAAAAAACTCTATAAAGAAGTCGAGGAAAAGGTACCCAGGAACTGACAGAAGATATTTGCAACACATACAACAACAAAAGTTCCATATCTGAATTTTACCCTGTACATAAACTTCTTAATGTAACTAAGAAAATGACGACCTAAAAGAAAAATGAACAAAAGACGTGAGTAGGGAATTAGCAAAAGAAGAAATACAGGAAAAAACCAATGAGCATATGGAAAGATACTCAACAGTGAGAAGATACAACTTAAACACACACAGAGAACAATTTCTAACCATCAGACTGGAACAGCTGACAGGTCTGGGCAGCAGGGAGAGCTCACGCGTGCCTGATGTGGATGCTGATCCGGCAGTCGGCTTGTCCACCCCTACAGGTGTGTGCTCTAGGGAAACGCCACATCCACTGGCAGGGACACGTACAAGAAAGTTTCTAGAAGAACGTTTGTTGTAAGAGAAACGGGAACAAGCTGAACATCGGCCGACGAGAGAGTGGGTAGGCTGCAGGATTTTCATCTGAAGCAACAGCGTGGAGTGACAGTGACCGAGCTGCAGCGCACACCAACACCGCCAGCATTCAAATGCTGGATGAAAACAAGCGAGTCCCGGGAGACAAAACAGAATGAGATTTCATTTACACGGAGTGAACACCTGCAAATAACAAAAACAAAACAACAACAACAAAACAAACCCAATATGTGGGTCAGTTAAAATCCTAGACGGCAGAGCTGTCGGGAGAAACAAAGGAACATGAACAAGACATCCTACACGGTCCAGCACGCAGGCAGGATTCAGGCAGGATACTGGAGCCAGGAAAGGTGCCGGTTTTCCATTTCTTACCTTATACTGTGGGTTCAAAGTGGTGTGTTTTATCACCATCCATTTGCACATTATTTGCTTTTTTGACTACATGTTACATTTAATAAATAAGCAAATAAAAAAGATAGTGCCTGTTATGGGCATGGTGCTCCGTGCTGTGAAAGAAACAGGCAAAAAGTAAAAGAATTAATTACAACATACGGTTTCTCTTCTTAAGATGTTTACAATTGAATGATAAAAGCAAAAAGAATTCAGCCAAAAGAATTTGAAAATAAATTTGGGTTGAAGAGATGCATGTGGGCTGGAGGAAGCCAGTGGCAGGGAGGGGAGCCCAGCTGGTGTCCAGACGGGGTGGCAGGTCTGAGCTGAGGCTCCTGGGCAGCGCAGTCCTGAGTGCCAGGCGTGGCGCGGAGGGGGCTGTCCCAGGCACAGGTGCTCTGTTCCCGCCGCAGACGGCCCTTGCGCAGCTGTGGACAGGGCTGGGGTCATTCCCAGCAGGAAGGAAGGAGGACAGAGGCTTTTGTTGCGAAAGAGTTAAACCTAAGCGGGGAAGGGGATGTTATCCCAGGACATCTTTAGGTTTGTAAACCTCATGACATTTTGTTAGCAAAGATTTCTCTGAGCGCCCTGACTGTAGGCTGTAGTTGAGTTTTCAAAAGTCTCAAGGTTGCACAGGGCCAACTATTTAAAGGGTGGATATAACTGGTTTCAGCAAAGCCAAATGAGAGTATTGGTCTAATCTTTCCGCCCTGTATTTCTTTCTGTGACCTGAGGTCTAATGGTGGAAATCTATTAAAAGTCTTGCTGACAATAAAAAAAAAAAGTTGACATTTCACTTGGTCAAAACTGAAACCCAGCAGGGAAAGCCTCACTTTCCGAGGAGCCGGGACTGACACAGCAGCGCCTTTGCCAGACGCAGGCGGGGCGCAGCGGCAGCGCCCTCGCAGGTGAGCATCGCAGGAGCGGTTCCTGCATCTGCGTGGTGGCTTTTCTTACTCGTCTCGGTGGCCTTGGAGGCAGACCTCGCACGGGCGTGGCGGGGGACAGAGGGGCGCCTGTCTCCGCCCTGCCGAAGCGGAGCCCAGCCTTGCCCTCGCTCCGAGTGGGTGTCCTCGTGCTTTCTGTGCGTCGGAGTCGCGCAGCACTCACGGGACCTCCGTGGGCAGAGCACTGAGGCTGCTGCCTGCGTTTCACAGGTGAGGACCTTCTGTGGCCCCGCCGACCGGACGACCGGATGCCAGTGTGGCCGAGGGGTGGCCCTGGCGCTGCGGGGCGGACTGTGCACCCGGCAAGGGCCAGGCTCCCTCTCCGGGCGTCCCGAGGGCCATCTGAACAAGAGGCTCAGCTTTGCCCTGGGTGCGAGGGGTGTGCACGTGTATTTAAAGCATACGGGGAGACAAGAGAATTTATGTTGGATTTAAAAAATAACATTCTGTCAAATGCAATCATAAATATTGTTAATAAGAATGTCTCTGGCTGAAGGAAGGATGCCGCTGGCTGCAGCACTCTGAGACTTGACCTCAGGCTTCGAGTTTCTAGTAAAAGCAGCTCCAGTGCTGGCACCACCACGATACTCCACGTTCATGCCATTTCCTTCTCACTCTGCAGACCCCACCAGCCTCCCACCGCCCAGGGGCGCGGACACAGGAGAGAGAGAGGCAGAGAGGGAGAGCAGGCACAGGAAGGAAAAGTTTGCTGCGTTGTTCAAAGACCATCAGTCATCGCTGACACTCTGGGCCAGCCTCCAGCGGCCAGATGAGCACCTTGTGTACCATCCCAGTTGTTCCTCAGAGCAGCCACCCCACTTTCCAGATGGGGAGGCTACTACCCAGAGGGCCGAGGGTCCATGCCTCACAGCACCCGCCTAGTAAGTGGTGGGCTGGCATTGCAATCCTGGCCGGAGGACCCCAAAAACACTCGTGCCACTGTCCGTGATTATGCATGCAGCCGGCCCTCTGTATCCATGGGTTATGCACTGTGGATACAACCAATCCCAGGCAGGAAGTATTTGAAGCATAATAGTGTCTGTAATAAACACATACAGACCTTTTTCTTGTCATTATTCACTAAACAACACAGTATAACAGCTATTTACACAGCGTTTATGTTGTGTGTGGCATTAAGTAATCTGGAGATGAGGTAAAGTATGCAGGAGGCTGTGCACAGGTCATATGCAAACACTGCTACACCATATTATATAATGGACTTGAGCATCCCTAGATTTTGGTATTTCAGGGGGTCCTGGAACCAATCCCCTAAGGATACCAGGGACAACTGTCTATTCCCTATAACATAAACCTAAATTAAAAGGTCTCACTGTCTCACACAAGAATTAATTTTGATGAAGTAAAAACAAGAATCATATTAAGCAACATTGTCCCAAACATTACGAGTCAATTTGAATGAGTTCTCCACAACATAAAATTAAAACAAGTGTCATTTATAAACCAAAGTGAGACTAAAACAATTCTTTTTCTGCCAAAATTAACTTGGAAAAACAAAATCACTGTTATAAAGATCCTAAGACCATTTCTAAGCTTCTCAAAGTTGCCCAAAAGGAAAGGAAAATAAAATTATAAAGGAAAGCTAACGCAAGTTCCCTGAAGCATTAAAATGCAAAATGATTCTCCTGCCCCTACCCCCTTCCAAACTGGATGGTTGTGGACTCTCTTTATGTCAACAAACTCGGCGTCCAATTAAAAAGCCATCAGCCAGCCACCCACGGTGCAAGCAGACTCTCCCAGCACCAGGCCGGACCTCCACCCACCCCTGCCTGGGGTGCCCGGGAGGCCTCGTGGCAAAGAGATGTCAAGAGAGGAGGAAGAATCTGTGCCCAGAACAGCCCTTTCCGTGGATTCACTGATTGCGTCCAATGGCTGCTGAGGTCGAGGAGTGAGGCGGCCCCCTGCCCCCAGTCCAGCAGGGAGACGGGGCCTCTTTTCATCCTCAGGCAGGAGCCGGCAGAAACACTTCTGTCCGTTTGAGGACAACTTTCTGCCAAGCCCGCAGGTCTGAGCCTCCAGGAAGCCCCTGGAAAGCTCCCTCCACAGAGGCCCTTGTGGTGCTGACGCCTGGGTAATCTGCCCGCCACGTGGGTGGAACCGCTCTGCGCGCCTAGACATGCTCCCAACGGTATCCGTACCCTACCACGTCAAAAGAGATTTCCAAACACTTTCTCTGAGCCAAGCAATTTGTTAAAGCCGTTCAGTATGTTCTTATGATTCCTCAAAACACCTGAAGCATGTGTTCTTATTTAACGTCTATCTTACAGATGAGGAAACTGAGGCTTGGAGAGAGCCCCCGACCTGCCCCCACCTGCAGAGCGAGGGGCCAGGACGTTCAGCCCAAGTCCAGTGGCCTCCTCAGCCTGTCCTGTTGTCCCATCCCCAAGGCTGCACATACACTGACACAAGCTGAACCATAGCATTTGGTTTAAATGTATTTTTTAGGTTTCCTAAATACAAATTGTTTGTTTGGCAGATCCTGAACTCAGCTGGTTCTTATTTCACATCCCAGGTCTTGAAGAGAATTGATTCACAAAGAATCAAAGCAACGGGGTTGTTCTCCTACTGGGAACACTCGAAAGTCGGCGATGTTTCACGTCCCTGGGCCTGCCCTCTGATGGATTAAGTGATCAGGAGAGAGACAGTGGCCACCCTGGATGGGATCCAGGGCCTGCTCCAGAGGGAGTCCCCATATGGACAGCTGGGAGGGGGCTCCCTGTGTCCCTCGAAGCCCCCCATGTGTCCTCAGATAAGTGGCGCTGGGACCCATAAATAACGTGCACTGGGTCACCCGGCAGCTGAAGTTCTGAGGAAGTTGTGTCTACTTGCACCTCCAAGAAAAATACAGGAGGAAAGTACTCGAGAGCCACGCTAGCGGCGTCAGGTGGGAGCCTCACCTCTGGACTAGTCAGCTCTCCTCACACAAGACTCGAGAGCCACGCTGCTCTGCCCTTGTTGGTTATCAGGTTATTTCTAAAATAGCATTTTTCAGAAGGAACAAAATAAATAACTTCCAATTTAAAGCAATCAACTGAGTCCTTTTAAAGACACAAATGTTTTTTCCTATAATCGGCAGTTTGGAAGTGTAATTTCCATTTGTGTACCCGGCCATTCGTAGGTCCGGATCGTGGAATCAGAAGGAAGTGCATTTAATAGAGAAGGGCAGGCAGGGGCTGACAGAACAAAAAGTTTGCTATGAGCAATTGTCATCCCCAGAGGAAAAGCTTAATTTGGTGGGTATTTTGAACATTTGTTCCATTGAAAATATCCGGCACATGGATAAAAGTGGCCATCGTAAGAGGTTTATCCTGCCTCCCAGGGACATGTTTGGGACGGTGCCAGCTGAGACCTTTGTGGTAAATGGACTTTTGAACTGATTGACTGATCGATTATTGTAATTAAAAAGATTGCAGACTGGGGGGTTGGAGTATGGGAAAAGGGGAGATGTGGGTCCAGGGCTGCAGCGTTTCAGTGAGGCAGAATGAGATTTAGTGATCTTCTGCACAGCGCAGCACCTATAGTTAATAATAATGTATTGTGTATTTTGCAAATGCTAAGAGTAGACTTTAAATGTTCTAAACACAAAAAAGTGATAAGTAGATGAAGAGATGGATATGTTAATTAACTCGATTCAATCACCCCACTATATACATATATCATACATCACATTGTACCTCATAAATACATGCAATTATGTATCAATTGAAAATAAGTTTTAAAAATTTAAAAGGAGATTATAAATAGAAAAAAAAACAAAGAAGGAAGGAAGGAGGGAAGAAAGAAGAGAAGAAAAATAACTAGCAGGATAATCATCACATGCATCTAAACGCTGAATTTTTTGAGTCAGGTGGAGTCGAATACCTGGTGTGTCCCTGTTTGCTGAACACTCTCACAACCAAGAAGACTCATGCGACAAATTCACTTTGTTTATAAAAGCATTTGTTGGGCATAAATCACTATGACAAATGTGTCAAAAGAGATTTGGTTCTAATTTTCTTTATCATAAATTATCATAAAACAATGAAAGAGTGTGTTGCACAATAAACTCATTTGTTCATTCAACAAATATGTGTGCGTGGCTGGCGTGAGCGAGGTGCTGGTCCAGCACTGGGCTGAGGGAGGGGCAGTGGCGTACCGGATGGCCAAGCCACCCAATTGAATTGACAATCTCGAGATATCTATGGTGCTTTTTAGCCATAAATAAAGCTCTTATAATTCTGTAGGGAACTTCATTTTTTACTCCAAGTTCTATGTACATCTTTATGTGCCCATTGGATTTGCTTAAGTTCCTAGACACGGTGGACTCCAGGCCCACTCTGGAGGATGGGAGCACCAGCTTGTGGTCCACAGTTGCAGGCTTTTAGGTCTGGACCTCCCAGTTGTTGTCTGACCCCATGAAGGCCTTTCTACAACTGAGTAGGGCCTTCTCCATTGTTTCAGCTCCAGTAATCAGTGGCCAGATGAAGGGCATGGCTTCTGTCCCTGTGTCCCCTCTGTGAATGTTGTGTGTAGGCACCCCCCCTTCCCGCTCAGAATGAATTCTCTCTCTGCAGGGCCATTGCCAGCCAGACTCTAGCTAGGACCTTCCCAAGTCCAGTTTGTCTTACCCTCTTACCCTCATATCCTTGGCCTTTGTTATAGACTGAATGTGTGTGTATCCCCCAAATTCATATGCTAAAGCCCTAACCCCCAGTGTGGCTACATTTGGAATAAGGAAGTAATTAAGGTTAGAAGAGATCATAAAAGCAGGGCCCTGATCCTATGGAAGTAGTGTCCTTATAAGGAGACATTCCAAAGACACCCCTCTCTCTCTCTCCCCCCTGCCCCCCGCCGCATGCACTGAGGAAAGACCATGTGAGGACACAGTGACAAGACTCCCACCTGCAAGCCAGAAGAAGAGGTCCTCATGAGAAATCTAATGGGGGAACCTAGATCCTGTACTTTCTAGCCTCCAGAGCTGTGAGAAATAGCTTCTGTTGCCTAAGCCCCCCAGTTTGTGGACATCTGTTATAGCAACCTGAGTAGGTTAACGTGGGCCTGTACATGGAAGAGCTATGTGAGCCCAAGAGAGGAAAATGGCCAAAGGTGAGGATGTCCCTCAGAGGGATGTGGCATCCAGAATGGGGAAGCAAGTGGGCCTGTGCCCTTGGCTTGTCTGATGCCCAGTACGGTGGGAGCTCAGAGATGGGCTCTGGGCAACTCTGGAGACTTCACTGACCTGGCAGGGGACACTGCTGGGACACACACAGGCACTGCGCAGTGAGACAATGGGTGCCAACCTCCACCAGGTTGGGAAGTGGTGGTTTCTGGAAGACCTGCCAATGTCATGGGGCTGAGTCTGAACTGCAGGGTCTGTTGTTGACCTTCAGAGGGACAAGACAGATGTGGCACTTCACAGCAGGAAAGGTGAGGCCTTTGCCATCTGGGGATGGACTATCTGAAGACCTCCTCCCGCACCAGGAGATCCCTCAGGAGCCCCCAGTTGGAGGCGGGCCCACAGACCCACAGGCTGCAGCCAAGGAGGATGAGAGTCCAAAACCAGCACCCACCAGGCTTCCACGAATGCCCCTGCCAAGGCCACAGTGGCCCTGTCTAGGGAGAAATTTTATCTCCTCTTAGAGTACCTTCCTACTTACTGATGTTCAAACAAGGAGACCCCTACCTAGGACTAACTATGAAGGGCCTTTTATCAAACACACCTGCACCCAGTACAACCAGCACCCACTGTCCACATTGGAGTTGGGTGGGGTGGGGGTGAGCGCAGCCCATGTGTTGCAGGAGGCACCTGCCTTAGCAGGCCAGTGCAGCCTGCCCACCACGGAATGTGCACGCACTCACTCACTGTTTTCATCCCCGACTTCTGCAAGTTCCATCCTGCAGCAAGGGTGGTGCTTGAGTGGTGGACAGGGGTGAGAGGTAGCTGGTGGGTAATGTTTCCAGTTCCCATGAGGTAAACTGCCCCAGGGACACGTCCCCAATGTGAGGGCACTGGACGAGCTGGGGAGAGATGCACACATTGGGGCTTCTCAGCCCAGCAGGAGGCCCCGAGGCCCAGGCGGGCGAGGTGCTCAGGGCACGGCCAGCCTCGGGGCCAGTCCTGAGGTGAGAATGAGCATCTCCTTAAACGTCCTGCCCTGGCGCCTCAGCATCCTGCCCTCTGCCCCAGCGCCTGCGGGAGCTGACTACCTGAGATTCAGTCCATTACTGATCAACAACAGGTTTGAGAGGCTGCGAACACCCCAGGGAAGACAGACTTGCTTCTTTTCACCTCCTTTGCCTTGATTGGGACCCAGCTCAAAAGCTGTGACAGTCACCCTGTGAAACCACAGCTGAAGCGCCGGGAAGTGGAGACTCAAAAGGAGTCAAGGGCTGGGTGGGGAGACGAGGTGGGTGGACGGAGAAGAGAGGGCAGCTCTCTGGCCATGCAGGGACAAGCACCCTATTCTCAAGACAGGACTTGGAGGGACAAAGAAAGATCCAAGCAACTGATTATGGCTTCCAAGCCCGCACCTGGACAGGGAAGTCCTCCTCCTGGGGAAAGTGTTGTCCTCTTTCCTCCCACTTGAGTGTTGCCCGGTTGTTGCTGCAAACCCAAGAAATCCACACTGAAGCTCAGAGAACACTCAGGGTCCCTACGTGGCTGCTGCCTGACTGTGACAGGCCTGGCAGTTAGGATCTTTTCCTCGTGAAACATAAATGTATTCATTTACAGCAGATTCAGGAGGAAGAGGAGAGAGAGAGCTGGAACATAAGACCCGCCCAGTGAGCCCACCCCAGGGCCTGCCAGGCACCTGGGCTTTGAGGCCCTGCAGCTGGAGCACCTGCAGGTGGCCACTGCACAGCTGGCCAGACGAGCAGAGGCGGGACAGACAGGCCCGGGGAGCCACGATGTGCTCCACATTGGGAAGAGGCAGCGAGATGCACCTGCAGCTCCTCTACGACGTCCCCCACGGCCCGCTCAGTTCTGGGCTGCCCACACAGCTCAGTCATGGAAAGCCTCTTCTGCTCACCTGAAAGCCCAAGATCAAAGCACAAATGCCCGTAGTGGGGCTCGGGGACCTGGTCCAGCTCAAGAAGGAGGATGTGTTCACGAGTTGTGTTCTCTAATTCCCTTCCTTGTTCTCCTAACACACTTGAGGATACCGAGCTCTTCCTTTCATAGTTTAAGAACAAAGACACACAAATGGTGACCACTGGGTTCGGGAGTGGACAGGCATCAATGAGGGGGCCAAGGTCTTAGGAGGAAATCCGGCAGCGCAGCATGAGGGAGTGAGGGCCAGGTGATGGAGAGCAGATGGCAGCTGGGAATTCAAATCCCGTTGCCCCTTAACAGCTGCCCAACCGTGAGATATTCCTGCGGTTCTCTGAGCTTCTGTCCTCTCATGCAAAATTGGAGGTCACAATCACTCCCTTTAAGTTTGCTCCCTGGCTTATATAAGTTTAAATGTAAAAATTCCTAATACAGTTTAAAAGTAGAAATGTCTCTCAAATAGCACTTATTTAATAATCAGCCCTCTGCCCCCTTCGCTCCCCTTCCTGCTTCGTGAATGAACGAAGCTTTTCCCATCAAACATCCTTAATTTTAGGTCTTGTTTATTGATTGACTGTGAGGACCTGGACATGCATTGACCTGTTGGAGTCTTTGCTTCTCTGCCTCTAGATTCAGGGTAGTGATATCTCTGCCCTTGTATTGTCATGAGAATTAAATGACATAATATATGTAAGAAGCTTAGCACAGGTGACACAGCTTAACCATGTCACCATCAGCACTTAATAACTGGTCCCTATTGATGCCTTTCTTCCCTCACAGGGAAATTCCATTACAATTAGGTATTGAGCAAGTTGCAATTTCTCTATTTAAAACAAGTTGAGAATGTGAAATAAACCATCAAATTGTAACACTATGATAATACACAGACAAGATAAAAAGTTCTGGTTAGAAATACTTTGAATAAGATTGTACAGCCCACCACAAATAGCTCTATGAGGATCCTAACTAGGCCAGTGAAATATACGTTTTCTGCTATTTTTGAAGACTGTTGATAATGTTGAGTTAGATTTATTTCTTTTTGCTGAAAGTGATATGTTTACAAGTTTTAAGCTAAGACAAGATTGACACATAAATGCTTTGCCAAGGTCATTACAAGTTATTTATAATAATGTGACTTTCTTAATAATTCTAGCATTAAATCAATTATATATTCATCAACTTAATAGAATGCACATTTCACCTTCCAATTAGCATAAGAAAAAAAACTAACAGTTGAGGAAGAAGACACAAATCAATCTAGATTAAATTTCATTGAGAATTTCCTTTCAAAGTGACCACAGCAAAAGCTTCACTCTTGCTGTGATACGTAGTGAACCACACTCAGCAGGATTAATCTGTATCAAATGCTAATTTTTTCCTATTGAAATTGTGCTTCCTGAAGATATTTTGTTATTGGAAATATGTAGCAGCAGACCAACAGGACCAAGAGAGGAATATGCAGCTTTAATCCTGTCCTGATTGGCAGCCCTAAATAATTTAACAAAAGGCTAAACTTCTAACAGCATAGGAACGACTTGACAGAAGGGGACTTCAGACAGCTGGGAAGCCTCGAAGTGACGCAAAACCTCACTCAACCTGCCCCTGCTCTTGGACACACTTCCTCATTTTCCCTCCCGTGAATCCTTTTTCTGTTAGAAAACAACAATCCTAGTGGTTTATAGCATCTCCCATTAGTCGTTTGTTTTATAATTTAAAATATTAAAGTTGAAAGAAAACTTGAGAGGAATGAAGCCAAATAGTCCCTGGGGTTCTGCCATCGTCTCTCACCTGGGGAAGGTGAGCAGTTTGTGCCGGCAGGGAAGCCGCACGCCTCCCCTGGCTTTGTCGGGAGTGGGGCAGGGCTGGCTGCACGCAGGGTGAACCTAGTGAGCACGCCACCTGCTTTCCCTGAAACCCACTCACGTGTTCTTGCCTTTGACAAACATCTTTGCTCTGGGCACTTGGGGTCCATCAGGGAACAGAACAGACAAGGATCTCTGACCCTACCCTGCTGGGACTTACATTCTGGGGCTTGGGGAAAGGCCATACCATAAGAAGTAAATATACAGACAAGTAAATTATCTATATGTGCAATAAAAAAAAATTAAAAAGGAGCAGAGAGTAGGAGAGTAGGGGGAAGAAGTGCAGTGGCAGGAGGTAGTCAGGGTGGACTGCATGGAGGAGGTGCTATGGAGGAGGGAGCGGAGGCTTGAGCACTGTGGGCAGCGGGGGGAAGCACCCAGGCAGAGGGCACAGCCAGCACAAACACCCAGGCAGAGTGCCGCAAGGAGAAGGTGGGAGCAGCTGAGCAGAGAGGACAGGGGGAGTCGAGGCCAGCCCACGGTGAGGCCGGCGCTTCCCCTGGGGGCTGGGCCTTTTGCTGGGTTTGATCCCATGAAGAAACCAAATGGGATCTGTGACTGAAGAGGGAGACGGGTGGCCTTCCCCAAGGCAGGGAGGAGCGGGCTGCGGCGCAGGGGCTGTGCGTTCGCCTTTGTGGGTGGTGGAGGCACAGTCAGGACCTGGTTTCACCTCCCGAGAGAGCTGGCTGCTCCTGTTCTTTCTTGAAAAGAAACCCTGCTGTTGAAAGGTTTCCAGAAAGCTCTGTGAATGACGGGACTGGGGAGGTGCCCGCCCGGGCACCCTGGGCACCAGGAGGAAGCCGCTCCGAAGCCTCGGGGGAGCTGGGCGGGAGGAGGTGGACTTGCAGGGGGTCGAGGGCTTCTGGGAAGGACAGTGTCAAAGCCTCGAGTCCTGCCCCTCGAGGCCAGCATTACCGGGAGGTTCTGATGGATCGAGAGAGTCCTGACCGAGATGCCCTAGATTTGCTCTGGAAACCCGAGGGGCAAACTTCAGCGGGATCCTTTGGGTTGTAAGTGAGAAAACGCAACTCAAACAGCTTCAACAGCAAAAGGAAAACTTCCAAAGGTGGGGTGGGCTTCAGGCAAGGCTTGACCCATGTCCCTGAAGTCCCCAGGGCTGTTCCCTGCTCCTCCAGCTCTCTTGGCTCTGCTGCCACTTGTGTGTTGTTATTGTCTGCCCAGGCTGCCCTCCCTGTAGTCACACTGCAGCCGCCAGCAGCTCCCGGGATAAGCCTCTCCCGCTGCACACTGGGGCGGCTTCTGCTCACCCTCCATTGAGTGGGCCCTGGGGTTCACTCCTGAACAAATCAGCATGGCAAAAGGGGGGGTTACCCCAGTGGGCTCAGGCCAGTTGGGGCTCTCCTGGAGCTGGGGAAGGGTCCGTCCCCCTGCACGCCCAGCCCCTCACTGCGGGAATGGGAGATGTGCATGAGGACAGGCTCACTGAGGGTCCACCTGGTGGTCCAAGCCAGCCCCAGGGCCCGCTGCACATCCCAGCCACACTGGGCAGGCTTGCCATCCCCGCCCCTGCACTCCATGGAGGGTTCTAGTGGCACATCTGGGCAAGGGGCCCCTTGGCTAAACAAAACACAGAGGGAGCCTGGTGGCCCTTCCTGTGGTGCCAGGATGACTCTCTGGGCAGGAAGGGGCCATCTAAGTGAGGATGTCTTCATCGCGCCTGCTCACAAGAACAGCCTCTCCACTGGGTACCATCCCACCCCCATTTCATGTGGCTCTCTGGGGGCGACCTGACCCACTCTGGAGCCCAGGGGCCAGCACCACTGCAAAGCCCGCTTCTCTGAGCCTCTGCTGTCCGCGTCACGGCCGAGGATGCTGGCCTGGCACAGAACCCAGCTGGACTCTTCAGAGTTCAGGGGCTTCTCCAGGAACCACTGGGTAGACTCTCTCCATCCCTCCGTGGTCCAGAGTAGCAGGAGCAGCAGATACCCTCTTCTTCGGCATGGAGGAAGCTGTCCACACGAGAGAGAATGGGGCCAAAACCCCACAAGGAACAGAGCCAAGAGGCAGAGAAAGCCTGACCCACTGTTTCAGCCCTTCCTTCCATCTGGGCCTGCAGCCTCCCACCCTGGACTTTCCAGTGATGGGAACCAAAATTTCCCTTCTAAGGCTTAGGCTTGCCTGAGCTGGGTCTCCTCCGGGACATACAAAAAATATCTCTGGAGGACACACGAAACCGAGCAACATCAGTTGACTGTTAGGAAACGGTGGCTAGGCCATGGGAATGGAAGAGAAAACTTTTTCTATGTATCCTTTTATTTGCGTTTTTAAGTTTTGAACCATAACATTGTATTCGAAAATGTAATTTAACGTTTTGGAGATAGTGAATTGCTTAATGGGAGAGGAAATATAGTTGCATTTGCATGAGCAGAAGTTCGGTGACAAACGATCACTTTCTCTGTCACTATTTTTCAACTACTTTGCTCATCTTACTCGTGTGATTTTCCAGCAACAAAAGCCCCTTCAGTGGGCAAGCCCAGGAAGTTGATCAATAAAGGAATTATACAGCTATGGATGGTTCATAATATAATATTCTTAAGTTACTTCCCTACAAATGTAATAAAGTTATATTCCGCAATGAAAACTGAACCAATTCAAAGTTGCACCTGCATAACTCAAGAAAAGTTTGTCTTCAGATGCTGTGATATAAAGGCCCTAGAATAAAGTCTTAATTGTTCCTTGACAGGCATTTTCTTCCTACCAGGAGGGTTCCACAGATACTCCCAAAAATCCATGTCTTTGGCGGGGTGCGGTGGCTCACGCCTGCAATCCTAGCACTCCGGGAGGCCTAGGCAGGAGGATCGCTTGAGCTCAGGAGTTCGAGACCAGCCTGAGTAAGAGCGAGACCCCGTCTATACAAAAATAGAAAAATTAAAAAAAAAAAATAGAAAAGTTAGTCGGGTGTGGTGACACACGCCTGTAGTCCCAGCTACCCGGGAGGCTGAGGCAGGAGGATCACTTGAGCCCAGGATTTGGAGGTTGCAGTGAATTATGATGATGCCACTGTGCTCTAGCCGAGGCGACCAGCAAGACTCTGTCTCAAAAAAATTTAAAAAAAAAGAAAAATCCATGTCTTTTCCACAGCAAGATGTTCTTAATTTTTCATTATGGTTTCAATTACAATTAAAAGTATATATGAGTCTATCTTCTATCAGTTTTGTTTTATGGATAAATTGGGCTTGATCATGGCCTGGTGATAAGAAAAGGACAGAACTGTACTTATTAATAAGTGATTCTTTTCTAGAAAACAGAACATTTGGCACCGTGGTGAGTGCAGGGATGTTTCTCTGCAGTTCAGTGGGGAAGAGAGAGATGGAGGGTTTTGCCATCACATAACACATCCTGTGTTCAACACAAAAGAAATGGAGCCCTAGAAGTCAGAATAATATTCACACTGAACAACTTAATCTCAATCAAACAACAATATCAATGTTACTAACTTAAATATTATTGATAGCAAGGTTATATTTGCATCTAATTTTCAAATTTTATTTACATAAAGGCAACTGGGAAGGGGTTATATTAGTTTTATTTGTATACATCTTCAAAGAACAAAAATTAAAATCATTTATGTCAGCATTAGGGACCTTTGAGAAAAAGTATCCCCTATGCAGAGAGCCCAGGTACTGCTCATGTTCAGGAAGCCCTGCTCTGTGTAAGATCGCTACAAACCAAGAAATCAAGGGTTCCTCTGTGAACTGCTAAGGCCTCCTTCAAGCAGAAAGCAGGGTACAGACACCTTGTAAGCAGCTGATCTCAGTTGCATTGGGGCTGAAGCTGAGAATTTATCCATTTCCTTGAAAATATATATGCAAGGCTCCCTCCTCCTCCTACCTATCCTGGTCCAAGTATCCAGGCAGGGATGTGGGTACAGGAGAATATTTCTTCTTGTCTGAGCTGCAGCACAGTTCATGTTTTTTCACGCTATTATACAACGGTGCCAATATTTTTCTTCCTTCCCTAACTTGCCCATGTAGAAGAATGGTCTGAGCATCATGCACTTGGCCTCAGGTGACAGGCATTCCTGCAAAGAGTGGATTCTGTACAAACACGAAAGGCTTTACTTTCCTTTGTAGCAGATCTCTGGAGGTAGATTGGAGGCTTGGAGGCTTGAGGATGCTGGGGCTGCACCTCTGCAAATCTCCTGGCCTCTCCTCTGCGGTGGTCACTGTGCCTCCTCGTCTCAAGATGGTGGTGGAAACGCCAGGGTGCACATCCACCCTGTAGGTGGGAATGAGGCCAGCTTCGAGGAGCTGTTCTGATGAGACTCTGTCTGTGGGGTTCCGTTTTGTTTCCCAGAAAAGGAGTTCTCCCAGCCAAACATCCCTCTTAACCCTAAGCAAAACTTGGCCCCATGCCCACAGTCAGGCCAATGCCTGGTCTAAGGGGAACAGGTGACCAGGAACCATGATATGTCCAGACCCAATGTGACCCTTACCTTGGCACTGCGGGCCTCCCCCTCCTCCAGAACACAGGAGCTGGGCCAGTGACCTCAATGACTCCCCAAGCCCCAGCAGGAAGGTCGGGAGGAGGTGCCCTTCTGCCGAGAATGAGTCTTTCATTCCAATTTTTAAAAATACTGTCATGTGGGCTGATAACTGTAAGAAACCTCAGAATTGTAGGAAAGTCCAAAATTTATGAAAACAAACTAAAGGTTTGTAAAAATCTGCTCAGAATATCAGCCTGTTATATGTAATAACAAAAATACTCGTTTGGTATATCCAATATTGTTTGGACAAGATTCAATTCTATTTTTAGGAGATTCCAATTTCCTTTCCCATAAACTCTATGAAATGCAGTATGTGGCATATTTATAGTGACCCTTTCGAAAAGTGTTACACTTTTGGACCCTTTAATAAGTCTAAATGAGAGGGTGTCCCTCAGCTCACTGAGCAAATAAACAGACGGCACGGCAATCGCGGCAAAGCCCTGCCCGCCCGCGTTTCACAGTCTTGGGCTGCCAGTTCTGTGACAAAAGCTCTCTGCAGACTGTTCTAGGTAATAAAGACAATATTTAGGGCCATCTGGTGATTCCATTCAATTTATTTCATTGACAAGACTTATAAATAAGAAGGCATAATTTCCAGAAGCAATGATGAAATTTACTATGCAAACTGCAAGCCACAGCCCCTCTGCCCCTTTTTCCTTCTGGTGTCCACGTGGGGCCTCCTCGCATCATGATAATTTCACAGCACTCTGCATTTTCCAAGCACTCTGCAAAATTAACCAATTTATTCTCAGAGAATGGAAGGTCATATCAGCAAGGAAATGAAACAAACTGGTGGGGCTTTATGATGCCTGAGGAAACTCGCACTAGACTTGCCCTTTCTGCTGGTGGACACTTATTGCCTCCCCTGGCATTCCTCGGTGCCTTCTGTTTCATAGGTGGCAACCCCTGGAGAAGGTGCTTCCCACACACTCTGCAAGGAGCAGCACACCGTGGCCTCCCGATGCTGAAGCAACAGCAAAGCCGGCATCTCTGCCCAAGGAGCCCTCCCACGTAAGCACAGGAGCCCAAATGGCCAGTAGCTACAACTGTCCCCACTTGCCCAGCCCAGCAATGCCTGTCACTGCGTCAGGTTTTCCTAAATGAAGCCCCCATGTAGAGAGTCACACAAGTGACATCCCTTGCATTGGCACAGACCCATCCCAGTGACCCTGCAATCACTCAAAACATGTTGGGAATCTTTTCTTTGGAATTTTTTTCAGGGACTATGAAAATGAGAAATGTATTTTGGCGATGACTTAAAGGTTCTAGAGAAGATGCTGAAGGTGAGTGCTCAGAAACCTAGAGCACTGGAAGGTTATTTTGAAAAGCAACTTGCCCATCCCTGCCACGGTGCGACTCAGCAATGAAAAGGAGCGAACACTGATATACGCGACAACCTGGATGAATCTCAAAGGATTTATGTCGAGTGAAAAAAGCCAGTCCTGAAAGGTAATATACTGTATGATCCCATTTGTATAATACCCTTGAAATGGCAAAATTCTAAAAATAGAGAAGGGATTTGTGGTTTCCAGGAATTATGGAGGGCTGGGGGCACGAGGGAAGGGGTGTGGCCATAGCAGGGCAGGGCATCCTATGAAATTCTTGTGGTGTTGGGAATGTTCTGCATCTTAATTGTGGTTGCAGATACGTGACCCTCCATGGGTGATAAAATTGCATACAGCTAAATGCACACACAAGTGAATATGAAATGGGGAAATCAGAGCATGACCGGTAGACCACCGTGATGCTAATGTCTGGTCGTGAAATTCCATGGGAGTTTTGCAAGACAGTGTCACTGACGGAAACTGGGTATTTGGGGTCTCTCTGAATTATTTCATGCAAGTACATGTAAATATGCAATTATCTCAAAATAAAGCGAAAAGTTGAATTTAAAATAAAAGTGTATTGCTTCCCAGAGCTTTACTTGCACATTGGGCACCGTACACTCCACTCCATTAATATGCATTCGTGGTCTGATGTCTGCTGCTTCACCCTCTCGTTCACAGCAGGTCCTGGGGCCATGTCATGAATCAGTGTCTCCGAGGTTTTCAGAAGGCCGGGCCAGGGCAAGGTTGGGTGAAATGCTTCCTAGTCCATTTTTGAAGTATTGTTGTTACTTTCTGGTTGTTCTTTGGCCAAATCTGACCCTACTTTTCTGTAAAGAGACATTCAGAAGTCATTTCCACATCATTATCAAGTTTCTTCTAGATATCACTGGGGGAAAATTATTCCTCCATGAGGCAGGCTCCAAGAATGCTGAACCACTCTGAATGCTGAACCCGGACAGAGCTCCTCCTGGGAAAGCCCGTGGACTGACTTCCCTAAGAAGTGTTCTTAACACAGAGGCAAGGGTCATCCTGTAAAACATGAGTGGGATGGGGTGACTCCCAACAGCCCAAGGCATGGCCGTAGCCCCCAAGACCCACCCAGGCTGCCCCTTCCACCCACTCGTAAACATCCATTCAGCATCCGTCCAGCAGCACCTTCGCCCTTCCAGGGGAAGGACCAGGCCACTTCCACCCCAGGGCCTTGGCACCTGCTTCTATCTGGAAAGCTTGTCCCCTCAGTGTCTGCAAACTAGGGACAGATCTGGATGTGGATGTTAGAAGATCCTAGGAGGGTGGGGCAGGGGAGGGAGGTGGAAATTTTCAAGGAAAGGAACACAAAATTACCAATGGGAAATTAGACATATACGTAAATATGTATTTAGAAAAAGTATATGAAATAAATTGCAAATTTTTAAAGTTTGATGAAGATTACATATATCATAAAATCCAAACTGACGACACATTTGTGAATCTACTGGCAGACGCACTTCCATAATACTGCTCTTCTATAGTCTTACTGCTTCTTCTTGTGACAATGCTTTGCTAAGGTCACTTTTACAGAGAGGATAGACTGAGGGCGTGGCATGGCTGACCAAAGTTTTTTGTCTTTAATGCATGAAATCGTAACCACGTCCCTTCACGCACAGGTGTCCTCGCTCTTTGTAGTAATGAAACAGGCCTGTTTTCTACAAACAAATCAATCCTGGTAAGTGCTACTTTAGAGAGAGAGAGAGGAGGAGGAGGAAGTAACCTGCGTTTACAGTGGACCATGGGGCACAGGAGAGAATATTTCTGGGGACAGCTCCTGTTCTGACCACTTACAATTGTGTACAGGCCACAACTGGAGGAATGTGCTGGCATTGGGCACTTCAGACCCAGCTTCCTCCCCTTCCCCAGACTTCCAGACGGGGCATGCTGGGATACATCCAAGGGGGGCTGGTCCCTAGGGCCTGAATTTTCATGCCCGTGTGGGGTGACCGGTGGGCGACGGGCTATTCCCATCAAGGGCTGTGTAGCTAAGCCGAGAACGACCATAAGCCACATGCACGTGTTCACTACACCTAGCCAAAGAATCCCAACTGGACCTTACTCAGGTATAGCCCTCCAGGGCCACTCACTGCAGGGCACAGTGACAGAGGGGGAAGCATACGGTCCTATAACCCCATCAGTTGGACCCCCAGGAATGGCCCATGCAGGAAGGGGCTAAGGCTGAGGCCCCTCATCTTTGGGGAGATGCCCACTGGCTGCGGGGCTCTCTCTAACGTGGTCATCTCTGCTAACCCCTGAGAGCACCCTCCCCTCCTTCCTTCCCATCCCCCCACCCACCTCATAGCACTTGCATGCTCAAATGCACTCCACATTTCACATCGACTTGCTGACTGCTGGCTTCCCACTGCCAGAACGTGAGATGTTCCTTCCGTTTCCCTGCTAAGTCTCTGAGCCCAGAAGAACCCCAGCACCTACAGCACACTCAGAAAGCATCTGTGGATCAGTAGCCCCACGGCCCCTCATCACCCCTGGCTGGGCAGGTTCCACGGACCCCGTGGTGGCAGCATGGTCTCCGGGAAGCGGCCCAGCTTGTGTGACTCACTGGCAGTGACTGCTTCACCTGCAAGCACTGTTAGGATCGCTGTGGAGTAAACAGAAGCAGGGCCTGGGAGAACTTAGGGGCAGGGCTGGAAAAAGCCTGGTGAGAAAATCCTACTCAAAGAACAGGTCTGAGAGGTGCTGGCAGCCTGGGAACCTGGAAGCAAGAGAGCCAGGCAGCAAGCCTCCACTGCCCTCGGGTCAGGCCTGGTCCCCAAGGAGCCCCCACCACTGCCACCCAGGGCTGCGGTGTCTCCCCTGCGGCCGCTTTGCACCTGGCTGGCCCAAAAGGAAACTGAGGGACCTAATCCTTCACCTGGCAGAGAGCGGAGCTGGGCTGCAGACGGGGCTGGATGCCCAGACCCAAGCTTGAGAGAAACAGCAGCTCACAAGTGGCAGACATGGGGCAATTCGAACCCCGGCAACAACTGCTTTGATTTCCAGAGATGCACCAAACCCACCAATCAGAGCACCAAGAGGAGGTGAAGGTGCCAGGCCTTGCTGCTGAACTTGATGTGAGCTGCACCTCCATCCCCGCCGCAAACATTTCCAGTCTCTGAGAAGTCTTCCCGAAAAGAAACGTACTTACCTAAGTGTAACCCGGTTTTTCCCAAATTTACAGTATTTTCCCAAATTTACAGTATTTCTTCAGGGCCTTTTAAAAAAAAATTTCTGAAGTTAGGGTGCATCTAGGAAGTACTGTTGGCATTAAATGCCTAAGTGTCAGATGTAGTACAGAAAAACTGTTATTAAGTTAATGGTGCATATTACAGCTGTCAGCACCTTAGAATTAAGGAAATGTAATATTTAATCATCTACCGTTCCACCCTATCCACCCCTCCCCCAAGATCACTCGGAATAGAGTTCAGGAAAAGTGGTTCTATGTGGAAAACAGAGCTGACCTGGCACATCAAGATTCTGTTGGTCAGAGAGGACAGGTCCAGCAGACAGCACCCCCCAGCCCCTCCCACTCAAAGCCTCGGTGGCTGTGCCCCAAAGAGCCGGGTGCTATCCGGGCCACCCTGCCATTCAACCATTCCATGCCCCCTCTGCCTTCTGGCTCAGAGCCCCAGGTCTCCTCTGGGCACCAGCACTTCATGCGGATGTGTCGGTGCTACCAGTGATGGCCCCGTCTTTGGCACCCAGCACTCCTGGCCCTCATTTCAGGGCAGCTCAGTGTCCTCAGAACAGGGACTGATGGGACATAACTGTGGCCAGTAGCATTAATCCCAGCTCAGGGTACTGCCCCAGCCCCATTGACCAAGATAGGCCTCGGGTAAACTCCTCGGAAATTTGTCCAAATTCTACTAAGGCCTATTTCAGCCCAGGTGGGCATGTCCTCCTTGGAACTGTCACTCTGTGGTCCTCCCTAGTCCACTGGGAAGCTTAAGGAGCTCCAGCTGCCCCAAGATGCCAGGAACAGGTAAGGGTCACTCACAGCTGCCCAGCCTGGGCTCCAGAGACCTTAAGAGGGTCTCAGAAATCCCTCTGAGATTTCAGGGAACACACAGGGCTCTAATCTTCTCATAAGGTTGAGAGGAAAGACCTTGACTCATTTTGAACCCAAAAGATTCTTCCCAGGTGCACATGACTGCGTAAATGTACAGACAACCCCCACTGCAGGGGGTCCAGGAGGAGCAGGCTCTGCTTCTGCTCCATCCACACCTGCCAATAAAATGTAAATAATGACCACACAACGGGAGGTCTTTGGCTAAGTTCTGACTTGTCTGAATCCTCAACTTTTACTTCTAAATTTATTTCACTTGCTGAAATCTGCTTAAATTAACAAAAGCAAGAGTCCACATTTTCAGACCATAAAAGTACAGTGCTAATGTCTTCACGTGTTACAAAAGCAGGACCCAACTAAAAACAAAATCACTTCTGGACTTTTTTTTGTCTTAATAAAGAATGTTTCCCCCAGCTTTTTAATTTTGAAAAAAATCAAACCTATGATAAAATTCTAAAAAATTAGTACAATGCACAGCCACATACTTTCCACCTAGGTCAACCAGTTGCTGACGTGGTCTAGCTCACCCCTTGCCTCTCTCCCTCTCCCTCCCTCCCTCCCTCTCTCTCTCTCTCACACACACTTTTTATCAGAACCACTGGAAAGTGAGTGTAGACATCATGGCCTTTTACCCCTAAATTCTTCCTCGAAGCTCTCCTCCTAGATAAGCATGATGCACCAATACCATTATCATACCCAAAGATATTAACATTTATTTAATAACATTATTTAATATGCAGTTCATACTCAAGTTGTCCCTAAAAGCATCATTTAGAACTGTTTGTTTTGTTTTACTTTGTTTCTAAGTTCAATCCGGGAGCCACCCAAGGACCACGCGCAGAATTTGCTTTCTTGTGTCTTCGGTTTCTTACTGCCCCTTCCTTGTTATTTATTCTTTTGTCTTTCCTGGTCTTGGCATTTATGAGAAGTCCGGGAAAATTATCTTGGAGGTTTCACAATCTGATTGGTCTTTTGTTTCCTCGTAATTAGACTCAGGTTTAATATTTCGGCAAGAATAATCTGTGGATAATGCCCTGTACTTCCCATCGCCTTCTGGTGGGTTTGTTTCTTTGCAGGTTATTATTTGATCCCTTGGTCAAGGTAAAACAGCAACGCGTCATCCACAGAAGCCAAGCCCCTGCACGCAGTGGGGTGCCAGGAAGACGCACAAAGGACCGGGGAAGGCGTCTATGAGTCCACGTGCAGTGATTTCCAGATACCTAAACAGAAAAGCAAATTACAAAAAAAAATTATAGAAAAAGTTATGTTTCTATCCTGTTTTTTAAAAGAAGGCTAGGAATATAAATGCGTCTCTGTACTGCTGGTTCATTTTTGTGAGAAGAAGCACAAGAAAGATGCGACAGAAGCTGATGGAAATGACATTAGGAGGGAGACGAGAGGCGGAGACACGGAATGAGCCCGAGATTTCCTTAAGAATTCCTCGCGTGCGGTTCTAACTTGGAGCATGCAAATGTTTTGTAGCCAAAACAATAAAACGAAACTGAAGGAATAAGCGTTGGTGAAGGTTGGGGAAAGGGACCCTGGAGCACGGTGGGCGGGGGCGCGACTGGCGCAGCCTTCACGGAACAGCCTCAGAGAATGAACCAGGAGCGACCGCGCCCGCGCCTGGAGGAAGCGCAGTCAGTAGCTCAGACACATCTGCACTCTCAGGTCCTCAATGGTCATGGTCGCGGCACGGAGACAGGCTGAGCGCCCGTGGAGGGAGGAGGGGGAAGGAGGCCGTGGCGCACAGGGGGGAACGCGGCTCAGCCTTCAAGAAGGAGGAAACACCGCCACGGGCAGCCACACGGATGGACTTGAGGGCATGATGCCAAATACGATAAGTCAGACAGAAAGAGACAAATACCGCATGAGCTTTCCTACATGTTGAACCTGAAAAAGTCCACCTCACAGAAGCAGAGAGTAGGACAGCGGTTACCAGGCGCTGGGGCGGTGGGGAGAGGACCCAAGGGCACACGCTTGTTCTGAAGGTCCATGCCGGCATGGTGACCATAGTCAACAAAACCGTGTTGTAGAATTGAAACTTGCTGAGGGCAGATCTTAAATGTTCTCCCCACCACACACCACACACACACTCACAAATGGTAACGAGGGCAGGTGTTGGATGTGCTAACTTGCCTGGGTAATCATTCCACACTACATACATATATCTCTCAAATGATCATGTTGTGCACCTTACATTTATACAATTTTGTTTTTCAATTATCTTTTAATAAAACTGAGGGAGAACTTAAAAATAATAAAACTAAATTGAAAAAGTATTTTAAAAAGCAAATTATCACATTGAATTTACCAAGAAATAAATATAACTATGATTCAATCAATAGCATATCTATAAAGAAGAAAAGAATTAATTTGAGTCACCTTTGAACCATATCCCTTTCTTCGAGCACTGCCACAATGCAGCCCGATGCCCTGTCACAGCGTGCTCCGAGGGGCAGAGGCCTGCCATGCAAGGAGTGAGCGGCAGCTCTCAGAGATAGAGGAGCAGAAACAGCAATGTGTGGAGGGACAGCCGCTGTCCAGCATGTTCGGGGGTATTTCGTTTCTTTGTCAGGACGTACCTCCTCGGGAGACAATCAGTTTGACAGATCACACTGACCAAATTGGGTAGGATACAGGGCTTTGTCTCAGGAAAACTGTGTTGCCTGAAAATCCAGTTGGCATCCGTTTGCAGGGCCTGACTCGTCCTCGGGGCAGCCAGAACCGGCCCCCGGTGGCTCTGCATGGCGACACCACTTCCAGCCCTGGGTCCAGGGAGAGCTGTCAGGAAAGCCGAAGGCAGCTCAGGCTCTGCGCAGCCCAGCATCCCTCACTCTGTAACAACTGTGCAGCCCGACGCAGCCAAGTGTCCCGGGAATGCCATTTCATCTCGACAGATGTGGTGGAGAAGCATATAAGTGGCACCTACTGAGAACGGTAATGGACTTATTTCCTGGGCTTTAAATCCTGACACAGCTTTTACTATCTGGATTCAGATGAAGACCATGAAAAATGTACAAACTCAGACATCTCTGTTAGGCAGGCAGTAAAAGGCACGTGTTGAATAGCTTTTCAATATTTCCAATGTCCTTCTCCCCACTTTGAGAATTAAGTGACACCGTTATGTGTGTGGGATGACAGGAGAGTAGATCACTATTACTCCCGAGTTCTGGCTGGGGCTTAATGAAGAGTGGGGTGCAGGCAGGCGGCTTGCAAAATCTCCTGTATTTTCATAATTACAGGCAATAGTTCACAGTGGGTCACGTGGTAGTGTCTCCTCAGATGTGTAATGCAACGGAAAAGTGTAATTTTCAGACTCCAACACATCTGGGTGCAAGGTTCAGCTCCGCAGCATCCTCAGCTATACCTGGGCTTTTGGTGAGAGGTGTGAGTGTCCTCGGCCTCCCCTTTCTCATCTTCCACCTGCCTCATGGAGCTTTGTAAGGGTTAAATCGAGTGACAGCGAAGTGATGAGCAGGTGCACCTGCATTTGACAATGTGGGCGCCTTTCCTTCTACTCCCTCAGCCCATCCGTCTTGTCAGTTGGTGGTTGCACCTCAGAGCACAGCAAACAGGGTAACAGAGATGAAACAGAAATGGTGGTAACTAAACTGTAAATTATAAAGCCAAAATATAACTTATAAGACAGTTTCTAAGTTCATAAATGAATCTCACATACCATATGGGTTCCCTAAGTAAATCTACTTGCTCCTTCCAACTTAGTCTTTTTATCAAATTTTTTCCACTCTAGATTTGAGTCAATGAAAGAGACTGAACTAGCCAGAATGTTTCCTTGCAGTGCACACTGGTCCACTTTGGAAGCTGCGTTTCAGGTAGTTTATAAATTGGCCTGGCAGGTCTACTGATATGAAGGGAAATATGGACACCTAAACTTAATTATTAGGAAGTGAGAAATTTTGGTCTGTAACATCATCCTATAAACCTTAACCAACACTGGGAAAGCGCTTCCTGTCCCGCCCTCCTCGCTGCAGCTGCGGAAAGTACCCAGTGGCGCTGTGTTGGGGTTTCTATAAGGGGACACGTTTTCTTTCCCATTCCTGCTTTTCCTGCCCACATTCTGCCCGTACCCCCCATGTCCCAGTCACCACCACTGACTGATACTATTATTGGGGAAAAAAATGCAGACCCAGGTTAGAAACACTCACTCTAAGAGTATTCATTTCAGGAAACTTTAATTAAGGTGAAAGTCACGGAAAATGAAGGTCTGAATTTGCTTAGAATGTCTGACACTGATGAGGAAACACGGGGCTGAGTGTTACAGATTCAGACGGTGACTTGTTCGGTCACAAGGGGATTCTTGTGACACAAGGGTATTGCCCGGGGGTTCTTCCGAGCACCAAGCAGTGAGTCCCCTCGATGCTTCGCTGTCCTCCCTAATGGAGTCATTTCAGGGGTGGACATTCCCCTGATGAAATAGTGCAAAAATAGCCGTAACTATTTTGTCAGGTATGATAATAAAAACTTAAAAGGGATCATATGGGGTTGATAACATTAGCACTGAAAGGTAATACACCTGCCTTTTCAAGGGTGTTTCGAATATTAAAATGCTGAATCCTCTTGTTGCTACAGATCCTGCCACAGGAGCCGCAGTCCATGTGTAAAGCAAAATGACGCCTATAAGAAACACCCTCTCAGATAGTTTTGCTCATTTTAAAAAAATAATTTCAGGCACAATTTAAACTTTAAGGCTCTTAAGGATTGAGGTAGGAGTCCAAGCAGGTACACGGTGTGCATTGTTTTGAAATCTGTCTCCACACCCAATGACAAAGGAATCGTGCTGCATAGCTCCAAGTTTACAGAAAAGTCAGGGACACAGCAGGAGATGCAAGGAGCTCAGCTGCCTTGTTGGAGGGAACTGGAGTAGGGTTTAGACGGGATGGATGGCCCCGGACGCAGTCTGCTCAGGCCCTGTACAGCAGATGAGGGATCACAAAACTGTGCCCCTGCGAGTTCCTAGCTGCCTGGCGTGGGGCAGGCTCCTTGGCCCCATCCTCTCCACATCTCATCTCTAAGGTGGTTTCAGACCATCAGCAGAGCTTCTGTGAATAGTGAGCAACGTCTTGTGCACGGCAGGCTGGGCAGAACACCTGCAGCTTGGGACTCGCTGAGAGCTGTCCGGTGAAGTGGTTAGCAAGGGACACCATGACTTTCCCACCAAGTGCGGTCCCGGGAGCCCCCTGCCAGCTCCCAGCGCCTCTGCTGAAAGCCTAGGTGCTGGGGGAGCACCATCCTGTAGGTCACTGCTGCTCTGAGGCTGTCCTGAGACACAGAGGACCCACGGGACCTGGGGAGCAGAGGACCTTCCTTGTGCCAGTAGCACATCAGCAACCGGCATCCCACCCTCCTCTGCTTTCCATTCGATACATGTTGTCTGCACAAGAGTAAATGTTGTCCTTTGATTGGCGTCTTATCTGAAGTATAACTACATAGAATTCGAGTGCAAATGAGTGTTTGAGGGGTCAAGTTCACCATGAGCAGCCTGGACGCCAAGAATGCAAACCACAGCAGGTTCCTGTGGGCTTCAGGGATTTATACTTAGGTGTAACCCCCAGCGGATAGCGTGCTGTTCCCAGGACACAGCCGTGGGTCCTCCCAAGGAGACTGGAGAAAACAGCATGATGGGCTGCATCAGCCAGACACAGAAGAACAATCTCCGACCCTTCGGGCCAGCACCGCCCCAGTCGGGAAGGTGGAGTATTGCTAACAAGCTGAGCTGTAAAAACACAAAGTTTCGTGTATACAGAGGGGGAAAAAATCCAGTGGAAAATTAACCATTCCAAAAATTAAGCTCATAAAATAGTTTTGAGCAAATGACTCTGCTTTTAACAGTTATTTACTGGTTTTTATAGCCCAATGTTAACCAAAGTCATAAAAATATAATGACTTAGACTATGCAAAAGTAGCAGTGCTTTTCAAATTTCATTCCCAGAATAGCGATGCATGGTTTTAATGTTTAGTTGGGATTATTTGAATGTCCCAAAAAATGTGTTATGAATTGTTGTAGAAATTAGAATTGGTCCAACAGAAAATAAAAGGCATTGTGTCTCCCCTCCTTCCCACCCTCAACCCCACCCCACTGTCCTTGGCCTGGACCCCTCAGGGCTGGCAGGCTAATGAGGCTGACACCAGCGAGTCCTATTGCCAAAGAGCAAACTTTGAGTTGCTCATTTCTAGAGTTGCCTGATGTCCAAAGCAGCCATTTTTGTGATAGATCTTTTCAATAGGAAAGTTTTCTGCTTCTCCAACTTCCTGGTGGAATTGACTCGTTACTGCCAAAGGTGGCATAAGATGAAGCTGTCGACAAGCCAGGTCAGCATCAGCTTTTGAAAGGCAGAAGACGCCCCCAGAGGACCTGACACCTGCACCTCACCTGGTGTGGGAAGCAGGAAGTGATGTCGATACATGTACCTGTAGGGCCACGCATGCCAGGTAAAGGTAGGAGGTTCTCGGGAAACCTGGCTGCATGCCCCCAGCCCAGCAGAGCTCACAGAGCACCCCTGCCGCCCCACCCTTACACCCTGGACTCAACCCAGCTCCTTTCATTTTAACCCCTTCCCCAGGTCCATCAGGACTGCCCATGGAGCGTCTGCGTTCCCAGCTGCCCTGAGCTCTGACCCTGAAATCTGTGGGAGCCAGCATGGCCTCTCTGTCTCCTGGTGAGAGAGCAGGGCTGGCAGTGGCAGCGTGCCATGTGCTCATGTCTAGGTTAGCAGGAACTAAAGCTCAGATGTGGCCCAGCGTCTGCTGGCGGCCACCAGCCTGAGGCAGGGGTGTGGGACGGGCTTCACCTCTGTGGTGCAGACCCAGACCCCTCCAGGTGTGGGTCACAGAGAAAGATGGCCCGGAAGGCCCTCATCCCTGCAAAGGCAGCCAGGAGAGGAAGAGCGAGGAGAGGAACCCCACACAGGCAGGGAAAAGTTCCCCACTGACCCTGAAGACAACTTAGCAATTAGCTAGCATCTTCCATAGAGCTCCAAATCCCAGGGAAGGCGATATTAATAGAAACCAGCCAAGGAAGATGCCTCAAAGGCCCTGCAGTGGGCTAGCAGTGTCCCTATCACAGTGACTCATCCAGGACCTCTCTCTGTAGCCCAGAACAGCACAATGCAGAAAGGAATGGATATGGCGCCCTGCTATGGGCAAGGGCTCTGTGAAGAGCTGCCCCACACATCAACCCCTGTAAGCCTCACCTTGGTGTGCAAGGTGGAGGAGGGTGTCCCAGCATTCAGAAATGCTGAGCAAGATGCCCAAGGTCCCAGGGCTGGAGGGCAGAGCTGGGATTCCCACCCAAGTCTTCTGATTCCCTGTCCCTTCAGTGGCAGAGCTGTTCATGCTCCTAACATGCCTCGGTGATTTCACCAGAGGGACCACCCTTGGTGACAAAGGCAGGCCAAGCCCATCTCTGTTTCTGAGATCGCTGTGTATTCAGAAGGGTAAATGAGGAGAAATGGACCCAGGGGACTGTCCCCAGCTTCCCCAGGACCTGAAGGCACTTGCCCACCCAGGCATTTTCTCCCTCACTGCTGTAGATGATGCCTGAGCCGTCTCCACATTTCGTTCACTGCAAATGGCTAAGTCCAGACTATGACAAACTCCTGCCAAGGCTTCATGAAAATAAGTAATCCCATTTATATTTTTATTTTGCACATAGGGCCTTTTGTTATGATACAGCAGGTGCAGGAATTTCATTTTCTCAGTTGAGGTGCTCCCACTTGTGAATAAAGGCTACAGGAAAGCATCCACCACTCCTGGGAGAAACAGCACCCATTTGCCTTGGAGTCCCCTGGACACCCCTCCATCCTCAGTGTGCAGAACAGAACCACGACTGCTACTGGCACAGCGGATCTCGGGATCATCCTGGCAAGCCCTGCCCCTTGCCAGTGAGGAATCCAGCCCAGAGACTGGCCCATCCAGGGATGCTGTCCACAGCCAAGCTGAGCTCCCTGGTACCCAATGCTGAAATCTTCTTCCTACATTACAAAAGGAAATTATAGTCCAGGCACAGGGGCTCACACCTGTAATCCCAGCCCTCTGGGAGGCCAAAGCAGGAGGATTGTCTGAGACCAGGAGTTTGAGACCAGCCTGGGCAACATAGTGAGACACCTTCTCTACAAAAATTTTTTTTAAATTAGCTGGGTGTGGCAGTGTGCGCTTGTCATCCTAGCTACTCAGGAGGCTGAGGCAGGAGGATCACTGGAACCCAGGAGTTGGAGGCTGCAGTGAGCTGTGATCACACCACTGCACTCCAGCCTGGGCGACATAGCAAGACCCCATGTCTACAAAAATTTAGAAATTAAAAAATAATAAAAGGAAATTATAACTTGGATTTTGAAATATGTAATATCACCACTAAGGTAATAGAAAGATTTCAAAAAAGCTAGATTCTAACATAACAAAGTAATTCAGGCAAACACTGGAAAATGACCACTCTTGTTCTTGTTGGGCCATTCATCTTGTTGGGCTGTCTTTGAGGATTATGCTTTTATGATGTTGATGCACAGATGCCCAGGTCGTGAACCTCATCAGAGCCCCTCACTTTGGAACCAGAGTGAAGAGTCCCGGTTGGGGCCCCTTCCAATCTACCACCAGCTGCAACATCTCTGAAAACTGCCAGACTTTCCAGGAGGCCCACTGAGGAAGGCACTGAGATTTCTTCCCTGGTTCCCACGGATGGCCCAGAGCTTGCGGAGGCACAACGAAGACCAACCTTTAAAGAGCATCTGCTGAGTTATTGATTGACGGTCCCAGCGGGTCAATGAGTGAGTCGGTGACTCTTCAAACAATTGGAAATCATGAGTCAAGTCCAGTTTGGGTCCCAAGATGCTTTCCTTAGTGGGGGGCACTGCAAACATGTGTCTTATCCTTGAGGGAAATGGCAAAAACAAAGCTCAAAATCCTTGGTCCTGCCAGGTCCATTCCTGTGACCAAAACATCAGTGCAGGGCTTGTTGAGAGAGAGGTGTTGTACACCAGAATTTGTCTGGAAAATGCAGAATAATCCAGGCTCCATCCACAACTTCTCTTAGGAGTCCCAGGAATCTCGGTGGGGAAGATGGAGAACATTCCAAAGCCTTGGCTCTGGGTTGGCGGCGAGGCTGTCCTCCAGGGTGCCTCCTAGAACTACAAAGGCTTTCTAAGGACAGTTCGGAAACCAGCTCTAGCCGACCTGGCAAACCCACGGGCTTCCCTCAGCTCCCACTGACCACAGACAGGAGATTCTCTGGTGACCCTGAAGGGCCTGGGAGGGTGCCTTGTAGCTGCCCATGCCCACCACCCACCATGAGGAGGTTTGCCTCACAAGCCTTCCTCCCCACCTCCCTTTGCCCTCCTGTTCCTCTTTCCATGCCCCCTGCTGAGGAAAGCACCGGCTCCAGTTAAAATCCTGAACACGGATCTCACACCCTTCTGCAGGGCACACCAACAAGGTGTGCCAATTTGGGTCAAAAGCAATTCAGGAGGAAGGTTCCCTACCCCACAGCCTCTGAAACCACCATGGTGGGTTTCCTGGAGGCTCAGCTGGAAGGACACTGGCTCCGGCTCAAAAAGCAGGAATTTGTGAGAATTACTCACAAGGGCAGCTTCTGCTTGTGCAGCAGGTTGGGTGTGCTTGAGGCTTGGGGAAGCCGCTGTGGACACAGAACCAGAAGGATGCAAAGGAAAGTGAGTGTGTGTTCATGTTTAATCCAAAGGAAATTGGTGTTTTTGTCTTGACTTTAGGAAGAAAAATCAGGCCTAGGAATCCAGACCTAAGTCTGGGCTGAGGGCCGTGATGAAGACAGGCATGTAGCAGGGGGACACGGGCTGTCACCCTCCCCTTGGCAGAGCCCAGGGCAGAATCTGGTACATATCTGGGCAGTGGGGGCCACAGGATGAAAGAAATCTACCTAAGCAATGAACCTCAAACATGGCCTAGGTGCGGGGTCCTGCAAACTGTTGGTTTCCTAGGGGCTTGCAGGGGGGAGAGGGATGCAGCCTGTCAGGTGGGAACTCTACTGTTCTAGCAGCGAAACATGGTGGTTAGAGGAGAGTTGTGACTCGGTGAAGGTGACATTGCTGGGGTCCTGTTGGCTCTGGTGTGCACACCTTGAGGTCCTGCCCTTGCCTCCCGAGAGAAAGGAAACCCAGGCCCCCGGAAAGGATCCTCACTACCCCTGCTGTCTTGGATTTCTGTTCTCAGTGGGCACCTGCAGGCCTACTCCCTGCCCTGCACATCCCTTCCTGAAGTAAGGGAGGAATTCACAGACTGAAATCGCAGGAAAACAATCAAGGAAAGACAGCCGGGAGGCACTCCTTCCCTGGCCAGGCTTCTGTTTGCCTTCTTAAAAATGCAGGGAAAACTGTTGGTTTTCTGAAAACATCCCGAGGGGGCCCGACTCCTCTGTGCTTTGAGAGGGCTCTGCGGCCCAGTTAAACATGTTTGGCAAGTAGCAGAGAAAATGGTTCTTTCCACAAGTCTGTTTCTGTAACAGGTTTACGCATTGTACTTACAGCGCACAGTGAACGTTTATAAGGACGCCTATGTTTTAGTGCAAAGCAAATTAAGCATTAACGAGCCCCTGTCCTCCGAGGCCGCTTTTACGACTCTGAGTTCTGCGGCTGCCCGCCCCGCTCCAGCTTCCCCTGCCCGCGTGTCACTGCCCGCCCTCGCCCTGGGGCGCACGTCTGCCCCCAAAACAGGGACCCCAAAGGCAGGGTGGACATTTCTGAGCGTTCCAGGCAAACTGTATATGTTCCAGTCGTTGCTTTATTCAAGTTTTTGTCGTCTTTCCGTTGTAATTACCTGCTGCTATTGGAGAAGGGAACAGGAATGAGGGTGACATAGGCACGGGTTTAGCATCTGGAAAGGCGGGGTGGTTCGGCCATTCTTATAAATGGGGTCAGTAGGAACGACCCTCGCTTAACAGTCAAGGACTCAGGGTGCACAATAATGACAATGGACATGTGTTTAGCGATTTGTAATTTCAGCGTCTTTCCTTCCCTGCTCTCTGCCGTACTGTTGGCAGGAGCTCTGGGGAGTCCTGGCAGCCTCACCCCCGGAGGCCCCGAGGAAGACCCTGATTTGCAGGCGAGTGGCCCGGGCAGCTGCCTCCTGCAGGGCTCAGACCACAGACGAGGGAGGAGCGAGCCCCAGGGCGCGAGGAGAAGGGGCTGGCGCCTCTGCACCCCATTGCAGGCAGCAGTTACCACTTAAAAGCAACGCTTTTAATTTGGTTAAAACTCTTCATCACGGGTTTAATCCTCTCATGAAAGACTTACATATGCGCTGGCAACTCAGAGTCTAGCTCTTCACCCTCCGCCTCAGTCTGGAGGGAAAGCGCAGGACAGGGAGGAAGGAAACCCAGGTGAGAGCGGCCCTCCCTGCCACGGCCCCCAGGAGCCAGGAGCGGCCGCCCCCCCACTCCTCTGGGCAGGCAGGGCCAAGCGTCTTTCAGTTCCATCTTGTCTTTTCCTCTGACTGCTCCGTCTCCCCGGGTCTGCCGGCACGGGAACCAGGGAGGGAGAGGTCACGCTCCTGCCGCACAGGCTGCCGAAGCTCCAGCAAGAGGGGTGCAAAGCTCTTGCTGGCCAGCTGGCCCTCAACCTGGAGGCTCTGCCCCTCAGCAGGAGGAGGATGGCCCTTCCCCCCCCCAGCTGCCTGGGAATCCAGGGCAGAGGCAGCTGGAGGAATCCTCAAAGTGCAGATTGCTGGGCCACATCACACACCTGCATTTAAACACGCTTCCAAGGTGATTCTTCTTCAGATCCAAGTCTGAGAACCTCCTTCCTTCGCTGTCCGAGAGAGCACTGGGCTAAGGGTGGGGGGAGCAGGCGGGGAGAGGCAGGTCTTCACAGAATAATGGAACGCGCTAGTGACCCATGAAGCCCCACGACTAGAGCATTGTGTCTCTGTGTATGGACCACAGCTCTTCCCAGGATGTGCCACATGTCACATCACACTCACCTGGCAGAAGGACATAGGATGTCCCAGGATCAAACACACAGCCTAAAGCAGAGCAGGGGGTGGGGCAAGAGGCCAAAAGCCACAGGAAAAACCCACCCAGAACCAAGGACTGCCTTGGACGATAGTTAAAGTCCTGAATGCCCAGGTCTCCTTTGCTTCCCCCATGGCCTTGCTGAGGTGTCTGGACCACAGCGCCTGCATCTTCATGCAGCAGTAAGGATGCTCTGTGGGTCAGAGAACTATGGAGTAAGGACAGAGGAGACGGCAATGCACCAGGGTGCCGATGGGGCGTTCCTCCTGCCTGAGAACTTCTGCCAGAATCCCGGAGACTAAGACAACAGGGAAAGGCCCCACCACACACTAATGAGGGCTCTGAGGAGCAGCAGACTCAGCCCTAGGACTTGCCAGGTGTAGCTGGTTGAATATTGCACCCAAAACATATGTCCACATCCTAAACTCTGGAACCTGTGGATGTGACCTTATTTGGAAAAAGGTTTTTGCAGGTGTAATTAAGATAAAGATCTCCAAATGAGATCATCTTGGATTTAAGTTGAGCCCAAAAAGCAATGACAAGTGTCCTCATAAGAATGAGTCAGAGGGCTTTGGATAAATACCCAGAAGTGAAATTGCCGGATCATATGGCAGTTCTAGTCTTAACTTATTTTGTCTAATGTAAGTATAGCCACTCTGATCTCCTTTTTCCACAGAATATCTTTTTCCATTCTTTCACAGTCAGGCTAGGAGTGTCTTTAAATCTAAAGTAAGTCTTTTGTACACAGCTTATAGTTGGATCTTGTTTTCTTCTTTGTAATTTATTCAGTCACTCTATGTTTTTTGATTGGGAGTTTCCGTGTTCATTGCAGCACTGTTCACAAGAGCCAAGGTGTGGGAAAAAACCAAATATCCGAGGAAGAATGAACGGATAAAGAAACATGGTGTATAATACAATGCAGCTTCAAAACAGAAGTAACTCCTGCCACTTGTGACAACGCGGACGAGACCAACCTGGAGGACGTTACACTAAGTGAGACAAGCCAGTCGCAGAAGGACACGTACTGTCTGATTCCCCTTACACGAAGAATCTGAAATAGACGGACACAAGCAAGCAGAGACGGGAACGGTAGCTGGGGGGGAGGGGAGCTGGTGAGTTGCTAATCGATGGGCATAAAATTTCAGTTAAGTAAAACGAATACATTCTAGAAATACATTGTATTAATACGACATTGTATCTGTAGCTAACAAAACTGTATTGTACACTGAAACCTTTGTTTTCAGAGGCCCAGAGGGAGACTCCTGGCCTCTGGAACTGGGAGACAATAAACATCTGGTGTTTTAGCCCACCCAGTTGCTGGTGATTTTGTTACAGCAGCCAGAGGAAACTTGTACGTCAGGAGAGAGCTAACGGGTTTCTGACCGACACCCCCATCCCACCCACCCACCCAGTAGGCGGAGGATGACAGTCCTTGAAAGGAGGGACACAAATGTCCAGGGAGAAGTGTGTGTGCAGCCAGTACACTAAGCTGTGGGCCAGGGAGGGGACAGCCCCAGGGAAGCACTGGAAGACTGAGGCAGCTTCTGCACAAATGGACCCTCCCTCCATGCCTAACTCGCCACTGATGAGCTGCAGAAATGCAGCTTCTGACAGGGAAAAGGACGCACCAGTGCCTGTCCCAGAGCAGGTCCTGGGCCAGCGCCTCCAAGCTCACATAAGCACTTGGTCACAACACAACGGCGGGTACTTCCTGTCTCTCCTTCAGGGCTGTATTAATTCTCTCTCTAATCACATCACAGCTTCAGCTCTTAGCAGTGGCGTCAGGGTGAAGGTTCCATCGGCTCACTGTGATGGCAGCAAACACAGTGACACTAGTGAATAAATGATTAGTAAAGCCCGTGAAATGGGCCAATGGGAGGAACAGTGATGTTTGTGAAGTCAAGTTTGTAAAACTATTTCATTTGCCCAAACTAAATGAAGGGGGATTTGTAAACAAATATATTGGAGGTTCAAGTGGTGACAACCGAAGACCATTAATGCCCATGGAGGGGCACCATGGATGCTACAGAACCCCAGATCCTGCCAAATGGCAGTTCCAAATCCAAATATCCAAGGCAGCATCTAACTGCATGAGACCAGAAGATTTTAAATTGAGAATGTGGATTTTCCCCATCATAGCTCTTTTGAGAGACTATATGAGACTTCTGTGAATGTCTTTATAATGAGCTTCCATATTAATTTTAATAAATCAGTACAATGTGCTGCTTGCCGATTATAATGTAACTCTGTAATACAAATTAGACCAGCCTTCCAAGTCTTTGAAATGTAGTGTGTTAAAAATGGTATGTACAGGTTAAAAGATACAGATTCGGAACACCAGGATTTACATGAAATTATCACACAGACTTTGATAGAGCCCTGGACTGATTCAGAAGAGCAAGTTTCACATGAAACTGTCTCATTCTCTTTGAAAGCACCTTGATCTCCGTGCAGTCATCTATTAATTATATTACAGATAAGGTAAATAAAAGTGTGGCAATATGGAGATCACAGCCTTCTTTTTTCTTGTGGAGACTAAAGGTATGGGCTCCTGTGAAGTCTCCGGGCAATGAGGGATGATAAAGGTATTCTATAACTGAGAAGCTGTATTTATTTTGACACGTGATGGAAAGATCTGAAGTTCAATAGCTGAGAGCAAATCTAACAGGGGACAGCACAATGTGGCGGAGAAGGGGGCACAGCAAGGACAGCAGATTTAGGCTGGAGCTCACAGTGAGGTAAGTTGTCCTTTTACAATGAGTGGTGGTGGTGTTGTCAACATTTTACTAGAATTTATTTTTAGAGCAGTTTTAGGTTCAGCAAAAGTGAGTGGGAGATGCACAGGTTTCCTATATGCCCCCATCCCCCTACACATACATGGCCTCCCTTGCTGTCAACATCCCACACCCCAGCGGCACATTTGTTTCAATCAACCCACTTAACAGGTCATTATCATCCACAGTCCAAAGTTTACACGAGGTCTTCCTCGAATCCTTAAATTAGACAAACATTATATGCCTTAGACAATATCTTAGTCTGTTTGGGCTGCTATAGCAAAATACCATAGCCTGGGTGGCTTATAAACCACAGAAATTCATTTTTTTATAGTTCTGGAGGTTGGAAATTTCAAGACAAAGAATGGGCCCATTGCATTTTAACTTATTTACCCCTGTAAAGGAGGTTGGAAATCCCAAGATAAGGCCCTGGCTCACTCCATGTCTGGTGAGGGCCATTTTTCTGGTTCACAGATGGCACCTTCTCACTATGTCCTTGCATAGGAGAAGGGACAAGCTAGCTCTCAGGGGCCTCTGTTATAAGGACACTGATCCCTTTCATGAAGGCCCTGCCTTCCAGACACAATCAGCTCCCAAAGGACCCACCTCCTAACACCATCACCTTGGGGGTGAGGATTTCAACATCTGCGCTTTGAGGGGACACAGACACTCCATTGCAGACAGTGACATGGCTCTCTGCCATCCGTGCACATGTCCCAGGCAAGTGTGAGGTGTATTCCAGAAGTCACATCCCTCACAGCTAGTGTTCAATGGCTGTGCTGCCCAAGCTGCCCAGGGCTAAGATGATTAGGAACACCAGGTCTAAACTTTTAGGGGAAAAAATAAGCACATTTTCCCTGATCTATGGGATAGAATTCTAGGGTCTCCACAAGAACCTACCAAATATGTTTAGGTGAAGTCACATCTGTCTTTTTGGGATAACTCCGGTGTCTAAATCACAGTATAGGCTCACGTGGATTTTAAAGTTTTCATAGCTCCTCTCAGGAATCTGAAAGTCTCCCAGAGGCTGTCACCACCTGGTCAGAGGACTGACCCTGGCTTCGAGAGCTGTGTTCAGCAGGAGCTCACGATGAGGCCCAGCATTGGCCACTAAGACTGCTGCAGTGAACACCACAGGCCAGGATTTAGACAACAGCAATGTATTCCTCACAGTTCTGCAGGCCAGAAGTCCAAGATCAAGGTGCAGCAGGGCTGGGTCCCTCTGAGGCCTCTGTTTGTGGCTTGTAGGTGGCATCTCCTCCCTGTGTCTTCCCATGGTCATCTCTCTGTGTGTCTGTGTCCTGATCTCTTCTTCTTATGAGGACACCAGTCATAGACCAATGACCTCATTGTAACTTATTTCCCTCTATAAAGACCCTATCTCCAAATGCCGTCACATTCTGAACTTTCAGGGGTTAGGCCTTCAACAGATGAACTTGAGGGGCACAATTTAGCCCATCACACTTAGGATGTAGTTCATGTGGGAAGCACCTCACGGGTCCTTGTGATGACTCACCTGTGACAGTGGGCTGACTGCCCCCCACCAACTGCCAGCAGAGGCCCCCCCTTAGCGGGAGGTGGGCTATTCTCTTCTGCACTGAGTCAGCTCTTTGTGAGTCACTTGAAAACTGCCTCTTCCTTTGCCTTAAAACTCACCATGGGCTGCAGCCATAAAGCTTCAGCAAACACTGAATGTGACAGTAGAGAAATCTCCTGTAGAACTTAGGGTGATAGAAAACTTCACACTGTGCAACTGACTGGGCACGTGGGCCTTGGCCAATAGCGCCAGGCGTGAAACAGATGGCATGGAAGTGGAACAGTGGGGCCTCAGCACGCAGACACCACAGCCACCAGTCAGACAGGCTCTGTGCCTTCCAGAAGCTTACAGCGTAGAGGGAGAAGCAGATCCTCAAAACAAAAACAAATAAATATGCAGCAAGTGATGAGACTCATGGAGAAAATACAGCTGATGAGGAGCACGGAGTGCAGGTGCTCAGGGCTTGGGCAGGGGGAGGTGTGAGTCAGGGAAGTCCCCCTGGCTGGGCGTCCTTGAAGCGGAGTGAGGGTCACAGTCAGCGGGACCCGGGAGGCGAGTGTCCTGGGTGCAAGCCTCATTCGGGGGGTGCAGGGAACCCAAGCAAGGCCCAGTGGCCAGGACGGGACATTGGGACCCAGTGCTCAGGGCCTCCCCTCCCCGCAAGGTGGGAGCTGCCCAAGTCTGCAGCAGAGGGTGGCAGAATCTGATTCCCATCTGGACGTGTCAGCCACTGCTGCATTCAGGGTGGTATGGGGACCCCTCAGGGGCCGAGAATGCTGGCTCTGACCAGCACAGCCATGGGGGATGTGGGGAGAAATATTGGGATTCCCAATGCATTTTAAAGGGAAAGACAACAGGACCTCCTGACTGATGGGACAGGAGCATGCGGGAGGGAGGACCCTCAGGAAGGAAGCCCAGGTTTGGGCTTTTGTCTTCGTGTCCTCATCATGGCCTGGCCCCTGGCAGGTGATAGAGCTTGAGCAGTGTTTGTTAAATGAATATGTCCTGTGTAATCTATTTCTATTTTTGCCCCTGATTTTGTTTTTCATCATGTAGCTACATTAAACCTGGTTGTGGCTGCATTCGCTCCTGCTTCTCATATTCCTGACTTTGTACACATAGTTTATTCACCTTTTGGTGTGTGTACTTTACTGTAAATTACCGCAGGCCGTTTTCAGAGATAGCTAGGGAGTAAGGAAATCAACCGGAGTAAGGGAGTAAACCAGAGCAAGTGCATACCTTACGGAGCTTTTCAGAAAACCTTGCACCTTTCTGGCTCTAACGGGCTCTGGATAAGTTATCTCGTTACACAAAATTTCCCCGGGGCTCACACGCACATTCCTCCTGCCAGGGAGCAGCAGGTGCCCACAAGTTGCACATTCTGGGGCTGAAGCACCGCCCAGGCCGCCAGGATGGGGACTCCGTCTCCCTGGGAAAGGGGAGCAAGATAAAAGCTGGTGATTGTGATTCTGTATAAATGCACTGATAGATTCAGAATGAAAACATTTCACAGAAGATAATCTTTATCAGAAACAACGCAGGGCTACTTTTGGCGATGCTAATGCAACATTTCAGAGAAAAAATTAAGAGTCTTCTATCATGTTGAGAAAGAAATATAGTAAGTACTTCTGCGCAAGGACGTTTTTAACACTATCGTGGACACTACCCAGGAGAAGATGTAGGTGGGATCCAGGAGGAGTGAGCAGTGGCTATAAAACCCACCCCTGGTCCATCTGCACATGCCTTCAGGGAAGGAAACGCAGGGCTGTGGCTGCCAAGCCGGTGGGAGTCTGAAGGAAGCTCGCTGACTTCTGAGCTACTCGTGCTGCGTTTGGTCCTGCCGTGCAGGAGACCTCGGGGCAATGCCCCCTTGATATGTCTCTCTCGAAGCCCAGCAGCCCACATGCACAAACAGAAACCCTGAAACTTGGAGATGCTCCTCTCCAGGAGCAGGAATTCTTAGGGCTTCAAATCTCTATCATCTTCCCCCAAAATATCCCAAATAAAAATAAAATTCTTGCCTTGGAGACACAACCTCTATTCTTCTGGCCATAACACCACCCTTGGGCCCCAGCATAGAAATTCCAGAAAAGCGCTCATCATTCTGTAGCTCAAGCCGAGACTGGCCAGCCCAGCTCCCCACAGGACGGGGGGCCTTTGGACCTGGGAAACGTGAGGAAGCTCCCACTACCCTCCTGAGGACAAAGGCAGCAGTGCCTGAAGGCAAATGGGGGCTCTTATTAACTCCCTGATTCAATAATCGTCTGCTTTGTACTCCAAACTTCTCTCTAGCTATGGCTTTCCGTTTCATTTATGCTTTGTTTATGCCAAGGCCATAGTGATAAACAGCAACAATTATCCATTTGTAGCTGCAGAGAACCCAATTTCATAAAAATTTGTTTAGCTGGTTATTAATCAGATCTTTTCATTAGCAAAAAAAAAGCTGAACGAATTCCAGTTGACTACAGTGGACACAAATGTATGAAGTCTTCTCATCTTAAGGCAGTCTGTTATCAATGCAACAATGACATTTTCGATTGAAAAATCAATTTTTTCCCTTCACTCCTTTTAACCTCTGTGCCATCATCTTTCCTTCCCAGGATCCAGGTAACATAAGTCACCATGAAAGCCAGACAGAAACAGCCCTGGGCATGTCCACAGGAAACGCAAATCCCTCTCAGCAGCAGAAGGCCTCATTTTCCTCCAGCTAAAGCTGCTTTGCCCCAATCACACCTTTCAACTCTCCTTATTAATCCTTACAATTCCTGGGGAAAAAAAAAAGTCGAGTTGTTTCTGTTAATAATGCAAGAAGGCGTGAGTGCCAGCTGGGAAGTTCTGGAAGAAAGGGTTACGACTCTATTAGACAGATGCCCAGATCAGCCTGTGCACAAACTGACGGGAGCATGGGAGCCACACAGAGTGCAGGAAGCTGCTCTGCCCCACGAATGGAGCCTGTATGAGAGCCCCGTGTGCTTTTGAAAGTGCCAGACCCTTTTGCCTCTCCTGCTAGTGACCTAAAAGGAGCCTGCGTGGTCACCAAAGGGGTTAAGACTGAAGGACCCAGAGACAGCTGCTTGGGCTCCGGGTGGGCACAGTGGTGCCCGCCATATGGCACGAGGGCTGTCTCTCTGCAGGTGCTGGACGTCTGCCCCAGACAGCACGGCCTTGGTCTCTTGGGGAATGACCTGGCTGAGAGGATGCTTCACCCAGCTCATACCCCATCTTGGGCTCTCCACGTTTGCTCCTCGGTTGACATGAGGGTACCACAGCCTGGTCCTGACCCGGGAGCAACGTTGCAGCACTGCCCGAGTCTGTGCCCTGACTCAGCACCCTCTGTCCCTCCCCTAGAGTTCACCCCCAAGCCCCCCCCAAGCCCCCTGGGTACTCACCTCCTCAGCGTCTGCTTCCCCAGAAGCCTGGCCTGTAGCAAGTTCTCCAACTATAAACCGTGAGACCTGGGCCTTGTTCTCGGTTTCCTCACCTGCACAGAGAGAATCCTGATCCCCCCCCATGAGGCTGTTGTGATGATGGCAGCGCCTGTGGCCCTTCATGCCACACAGGGACTGAATGGTGCCAATCCAGTCTCCTATCACAAAAGTACCGTGAACTAGGGGGGCTTGAACATCAGACATTCATTTCTCACAGTGCTGGAGGCTGGGGAGCCCAGGGTCAAGGCACCACGGGTGTCTGGGTCCCATGAGGGTGCACTTCCTGGCACATTCCCACAGGGCTCCACCCTCACGCCCTAATCACCTCCCACAGGCCCCACCTCCAAGACCAACCCAGTGTATTTTCTCAACATAGGAATTTGGGGGTGCCACAAACATTCATTCTGTAATAATTAGTTGTTAGTCTACACAAGATTGTATCGTGCTTTGAGAAGGTCATTTCAGTAAAGGGTTGATTTTTCTCCCATTTGTGAAGTGGATATTTCATGCTTTTTTAAATAAACCTCTGTGTGTGTGTGTGTGTGTGTGTGTTGTTTTGCTTTTTAGTCAGGGGCAGCCAGCATTGGGAGCTCATAAGCATAGCAAGAAGGTGATATGATTTATACTGTTAAAAGCCCTCCTTTGCTGCCTTCACCGTCCAGTAGCGAGGCAAGAGGAGAGGTTAAACAGCTTTTCCAATTGCCCAGGTAAGGCATTGCTTTGTTGGCTGGGGTTAGAGGGGAGATACTAGAGCATGTTTGTATACTGCTAGAGTTGCACCAGGAGCAGAGCAAACAAATAAATAATTAAAGCTGGTAAGGCCACATAGGAAGAAGCCACCTCTCTAAGGGGATCAAAGGACACCGGACCCCCAGGCGGAAGGCAGCATCTGGACTTAGGCGGTGATGCGTCCTCACCATGACAGGAGAGGATCAGGAGGTTTGGGGGTTCTTGCCCAGCTCGGGTCCTCAGCTGGGAGTGGGTGCTGAAGGCTCCGGCAGGGAGAAGTACAAGTGTATTAATGGGACAGTGAGTCTGTGAGGCACTGAGACAGTGGGCTCTCTGGCCTTCAGCCTCTGCAACAGCTCCCCACTCTCTGACCCTGGGCCTCGAGGGCTCTACCATGGACCAAGTTTGTAAGACTGTGCTTTCTTGCTCCACACACATCTGAGGGGAGCAGGGCTAGATCCAGAGAGGGAAGTAGGCTCATAGTAGATCTGAACTCTTGCTGAGAGTTCCAAAGATGTCTACTCTAACCAGCCTCGCAGAATCCCAGAGATGGTAAGGGAGTGGTCAGCAGACACGGTGGCTGATGTCTCCCTCACCCTCTCTGACGTGCCCACCCAGCCCCACCCCAGTGACACCCTCTTCTTTTCATAGATGGGGCCCTCAGGCTACCCGGGAATCTAAAGGAACAAGATGCTGGCCTTCCTGGCCTCCAGGACAAACTCAACATGACATAAGACCCTGTCTGGGCCAGGTGGACCTAAGGAAAAACCTGCTGCTAGGCTTGTGGGAAAAGTTTTCCTTCCTTATAAAAATAAAGAAGTGAGGAGCGACCGTCTTCCTTGAAGGGTGAGGACTCAGGCATGTGACCCCTAGAACTGAGGAGACTTCCTGTGACCTTGATGCGTCCTTGAAGGGACACATCATCTCCTCCCACCTGGCAGGGAAGCAAAGCAGAAAAATCAGAGTCCCAAGCTCCGGCAGCACCATGGAGCTGCTCTGCAGGCCGGGAGCTCCTGCTGCAGAGGATGGCACTGTGGGAGAGTGAGTGTCCACAGCCTTCAGGGGCTTCTAGATGGACATCTCCATGCGGTGGCAGAAAACACTCAAACTGCTGCATTCACAGCTCAGAACTTGCTCTAACCTCATTTATATATTGAAAGAGTCCTACTTGTAACATATATGCATCAGTGTTTGCCAGAATACAGATTGTGGCATAAATTTAGTTGGCCACAACCAGTATTTAAAATTAGAATAGAATAAAATAGAAAATAACAGAGTGTGTTGCACATGCTACTAGTAAGTTTATTTTTGTAAAGCTTCCCTTGCTTATAAATGTGCCTGGGTATGAACATATATGCATGTGTACACTGCATACATTCTTATTTTGGTGCCATAAATTAGTATCTGTGTTATATTTCTGAAAAAGAAAAACAAGTTTGAAGTCCTTGTACTAAATTACATCTATGATTTTCATCCAATCTAGGACTCCGTGAGGGGTTGAGTGACTCATCCCAGGCTACCCAGCTGGTTAGAGGCAAAAACCGAAACACACCCTGGGGCTCCACACAACTCCACCAACACACTTCCTATTGTACCTTGCAGCTAAGTTTTTTGGCATTATTGTTGGGTATAAAATAATCACAAGCGGCAATAACTGGAAGAATCTTAGTGCAGATAGACTTCCAGAATAAGTTCTGTAAGGGAGCAGTAAAAATGATAAATTAGTATATTAAATTTAGGAAATGGAAATTATAATTACCATAAAGTATGATCTCCTAAAATCACTAGAAATGCCATACTTTTCACCCCGTGGGCTCGTGCCAAAGCTGCAGGACCATTGGTCTCGTCACCAGGCCGTCAAGAGGGCATTAACAGGCATCCTGGTCCGTGTGCATGACGTGAGCAGAGGCCTATTCTGTGAAAGCAGGGGCAGGAAGACTTTCCCATGGTGCCCCATGATTCTGGGACTCTTATTCTTTTGCTAAAGATCTTTTTAAAAATGAATTTCATAGCCAAGATGTTGATTCTTGTAAGTTTATTGTTACAAGCAGGAAGGCCATCAGGGCTTTCATCTGCGACACAAGCCTGATGACTAGATTGGAGAGCATGGGGACAGGAGGACCTGGTCATCCTCACTGTGTCCACCAGAGGTGTACAGACACACAGAGGCACATGATGTGGGCCATCACCTATGAGACACGCATCTGGTGGGTTCAAGCGTGTTGATGCTCAGGACATACATCTTCAAGGCTAAGTGTGTTTCTAGGAGTTGTCTTTTCATCATCTTTATTGTTACTTGCCCGAAATCTCACATGGGTCCTTATCCATCTAGGACAGTTTGCGAGTGTGCGTCTGCACACAGCATGAGTGTGGTTCTGCATGTGCTCTCCACCGCTCATTCTGCATCTGCCTGCGTGCGCTGGAACACTCACACATGAGAATCACGTCTGATTTTAGAGAACATTCTGGGTATAAGCCCAGATCTCAGAAAGCTGGTTTAATTAAACTTAAAACTTTAAATGAAAATTATCCCAATAATGTTTGCACTGTAAATTATTTATTACAAAACTTTTGTCATTAAAAAATGTCAAAAATTCATATAAGTATAAAGAAGATACATCAATTAGTAGTATTCTACCATTTAATAGAAAAAGCACAGTTAACACTTCTGTAAATTTCTCTCCAGGCTCATTTCAGTATATTCATGTGGATACATATAGAGATATTGCTGTATATATATAAATACGTAATTTTTCCAGAATTAGGATGAAATCATAAACATAGTTTCCGTATTTTGTCAGTTAGCATTATGATAAAATAATGTTCGTATTAATATTTTTGAAATTTGCTTTTTAATGGTTGCATATTTTTCCATTGGGTAGTTGGATCAAGATCCGTTTGGTCATCCCTCTTTTTTGAGATTTTAGGTTGATTCCCACGTTTCACTCTCAGAGAGATCTGTGGTGAACACAGCTCGTGCCCTGAAACTCGGACGCATTTTCTCCTACTCTTCTGTGTCTCCTTACACTTTCCTGTACTTCTTATTCTCATTTCGTTTTCTTTTAATATAAACAGGAAAACACTCCCCGGGATTGCTCTGGGGCTGAAAGTCAAAATCAGCGCCTCGGCCTGGGGCAAGGCCACTTCCGAAGGACGCGGACAGCGCGGGGGGCAAGTGGCCTCCGTGGGCGCTTGCGAGGCCTGTTTCTCCCCGTGGGTTTAGGAAGGTCAGTCGGAGACAGCAGAGCTGGCTTTGCAGACCCTGCCCGCTTCCCCAGTCTAAAGGGTGATAAAACTTGAGGTTCCTGGCACAGCGCTGCCCCGTGACACCTGACCACAGAAGCCGCGGGAGGGATTTCAGTGCCTCCCTTCCCTCCGGAGAGTCGAGCATTTCAGCTCGATCCTGTTGCCTCCCTGGTTTCGACTGCCAATCTGCCCTATGAAAGAATCAGGAAGTTAATCAACTTGCTTTTAAAACAGCTCCTCAAATTTAGTTTTGTTTTTTACTAAAACGAAAAAGGGAAAAATGGAGTGTGTTTCCCCAGGAGCATGCCATTTGGGCTGTTATGAAAAAAGCGCACCAGGCGGGGTGTGTCGTGTCTACCCAGCGCAGAAGCCTGACAACCGGAGTGGCTCAGCCTGGGCCTCAGGGCTGCGCACACAGGGCCGGGAATCCTGCACCTTCCACACGCCTGGGTCCTGCCTTGCTCCTCCTGGGTGTGTGAGAGATGACAAATGGCACTTTGCATGTCGGAAGTCCTGTTCCCATGGACTCATTTCCCGGAACCGCGTGCTCCTGGTTGTACCTGCGGGCTCCCTCGACTCTCTAGACGCCCTGGAAGTTCACATGTGATGAACACACCCCCATGACAGAGGAGCCCACGTCTCCCAGAGCCTGACCGCAAGCGGGTGGGGTCCTAAGTTGACGCTCTGGGGCTGCTGTGCCTGGTCCAGGGTAGGGCCCCTGTCCTCCACCACGTCCCTAAAAGATGAGCTTGGTTGCTTTCTGGAGATGTTTTAGACTTTAATTTCTCCTCACTTGCTTCCTTTTTTGCCTGGCTGTCTGTTGTCCACATCCTTTTCACCTTTTTGTCATCGCAATGTAGTAGTTTGCATTTCCTGAAGCCAGGGCAGGTGCTAGGCCTATCAGCCCAGCTGTGAAGTCGGAGTTTGTCCCTGCATGCTATCAGGGCTGGGGGACAGAAGACCTTTCCAACTGGTTTGCTAAGGAGGGAAGGAAATGGATCTGCCTCTGCCTTCCTGGAAACCCACCTCTTACTCTGCCCATTATGAATGTCACCTAGGCATAATGTCACCTGGGCTCCTGTACTCATTCTGTCTATACTCCCAACTCCTTGATTTTCTTCTTCCCAAATTTTTCCTCAGGAGATATAAAAACCCAAAGAGATTGACCCCAGATGTCCCACAGTTCAACCTTGAACAAAACCAGAGTTTGTTCTAATTCACGGGGAAATAAACACGGTGGCCAGCATGCTCTCCACAGGGGGGATCCAAGGACCCTTCCCATGTGCACAGGGAGGTCAGAGCATGTACCTTGGATGAGGAGGCTTCATCCCTGAAACCTGAACTTAAGGTTTCTATTCCTTTTCGACCCTAACATCTGGCCATCCTGGCAGAGTCCAGGTACTATGCTTCATTTACTCATGATGAATGTCTTGTTTAAGCTGCCACAGCAGCACCCTTCACCAGAAACACAAGCACATGACAGTCATCAACCTGTTCATAAGTCCCAACAATGGCACTACTGGGGCCCGACTGGGTAAACTGAGGCCCATCTGGGGTTGTAACTAATACCACACACGGAATCTGTAGAGGAACGCGGAGCTAGGTCTCGCATCCAGGGCATCCTGATTGGATTGGTTTTCAAAAGCCAGATATCACAGACAGTAAAACTAAAATTTGGATAAGGGGGCCTCTGGACATGAGTGACACTCCCTGAGAAAAACAAAAACGCCTATGTGTTAGCAAAGAAAGGAAGGAGGCAGAAAGGGAGACAGCAGTGGAGGGAGGATGCTAGTGGGTGCAGAGGGTTCTGCAGTGGCGGCCTGCCTTCCAGCCACTGGCACCGGAGCAGTCTGAAGTCAGGTTCCCCTTGTCAGCAAGAGGAGTGGACTCACGTAGCCCCGCTGACAAGCAGCTTCCAGAATTGTCACCATCTGACCCCAGTGCCTCCTGCTTTGCCTGGAGGCAGATGGTGCTCTCAGCCCTTAGGCCACACATCCCCCTACAGCTTCACGATACTCTGGGAAAAAGGGCAAGAGAGCCTCTAGGTCCATTCTCCAGAAGGACAGACTGAGGCCCAGAGACACTGTGACCCACATAAGCCACTGTCCTGTGCATTCTGGGGCTAGGACTGGAGCCCCGGCCTTTTCATATACACAGCCGTAAAGGAAAGAACACGGACACGTGAGGCTGACTGGCCTTTCAACTCTGGCTCACTTGGCACTCTGCGCTGGACCATTCTTCCTGCAGAGGGGGAGCGCTGTCCTGTGCATCATGGGGGGTTAAGCAGTGTCCTGGGCCTCCATCCATGAGGTGCCAGAGCACCCCTGTAGTAGCACCCCTCATTTCTCCAGACATTGAGATATACCCCCAGGGCAGGGAGATAGCCACCGCGCCCAACATCGCAGACCATGAGGCTAGTGAATGGAGGGTAGGGGAAAACAATTCATCACCAAAGCACATACAAAAAAACTAATGTTTAATATGAGTGAAAAAAGCCCACCCCAAGCCCAAACTATTGTGTGCTGAGGCTCCTTTGGAAATACCCCCTTGAGATGCAGGTCATGCAATTTAGACACTATGTAAACTGACATCAAGTCGACTTCCATCTCTTGCTCCTTCACCTGGAAGCCACGGCCCAGCTGTTTCTGCAGGTCATTCTCTCCTGGCCACGTGCCCCGGCCTCTGGTCCTCCTGGCAGATGGTGCCCTCGGACCTCAGCCTGCCTGCCTATGAGCTTCAGACCTGGGCCCACCGAGTGCCTCTTCATAGCCCCAGAATAAAGCGTATATGAGCCCTGGTTTGGTTTACAGCATTGAGCTAGCACTTCCTCTCAACTGATTTCAAAGGACATCCGCTCTTGCAAGGTCCTCCACGGTGAATTCAGCAAAAATTTGGTTGAGAAGCAAATGTGAGAGAAAGAATTATGCCAGGAGAGGTCTGAAAAGGAAATTGGACTCAGAACCATGACTTCTCTCTCCCCATGACCAGCAGTCCCTTGTTTCTCTGTCTGGCATGTCACCTGGCAGTAGGTGCCATCCCGGGGCAGCCTCCCCGTGCGCCCAGGTGTCCAGATGTGGTTGGTGAATCACTGCGACTGTAGGTGGTGGTGGCGGCTATTGCCACTTTCTCTCTTCTCATCCAGGCGATTGTGAGGGCCCTGCCACTGAGCAAGGGCCCCCACGGATTAAATTCCTTCCTCTGCGGACACTCCTAGGGCTTTTGGAAAACTGGCAGTGGGTAGAATCGTTTCCTCCTCCTAGCAGCAGCGGTCAGACCTGCACGAAGGCTTTACACATGGGCTTTGTTATCGTCTTTCCTTTTCTTGCTCGAAGGTTGCTGAACGTGACGACACTTTGTGGCATGGAATCACGGCAGGGCCGCCGCGGGCTGAGGCAGCTCTCTGAAAAGTCAGGTCCCTGCATGGGCCCGGGGGATTCTAGAAGCTGCCTCTTCCTGGTTCCCTTGGGCCTTGACTTCGCCACTTCACTCAAGGTCCTTCTCAGTCCCTATCCAGAAAGCATGACATCAGGACACATTCATTTCAACTTTGTGACATTTCTATGGGATTCACTTCCCAGCCATTAGGGAAGTTGGGATTACCACCTCTTTACAATGATTAATTGCACCAGTAATAGGAATGGGGCAAAATAATTGGGGCTCAAGTAGAATTTAGAGGCATTTGATTCCCCACAAGCTAAACTTCCTTATTGGAGGTGATCCCAAAGATCAAATCCAAATACCGCCTCCCTCCAGTCACTCTGGGCTGGCGCCTGAAGCAGACAACTAAAGGACTGTGCTGCCGCTCGAGGGGCATAGGCTGGTGCCCAGGGCTCGTTCCTCCATCTTCTTTAGAGCTCAAAATGCCACCGGCTGTCAAAGGTGAGGTGGTGCTCAGAGCCAAAAAGACAGCAGCCTAGGAGACGTGGCTTTGGTTTGACACGGAACATTCTTTCTCCAATGGTGACATTTCTAAACTGTGTAGTGAATTGGTATCTGGAACACAGATCGTGATGAAGCCGAGGATTTGGGGAGACTGAGAAGCCCCCACAGAGTCAGTGGGAGTACTACTCACATGCAGGGGCAAGCTGATGTGGACCCTGCTTGCAGAGTTAGGAAACGTTGGGAAAACGAACTCACAGAAAAGATAACACACGAAGGTGCATTCTCAGAAGGTCCCGTGGGAACTTTGGAGGAAGTATTAGGTTTTATATTGTGGTTCAAAGTTATTTGCCACTGACAAGAGCTGAGGCTGGTATCAGGGAGGCTTTAGGGACCCAGAGCTTGGGTCCTTTGGATATTCCCCAGTGACAGTTAGGAGGTTTGTCACTGACATTCTCCCCATTGTAATGAACCTCGTTTTTGATCTTAAGATTGTACGTACTTAGACATCATCCTTATGGTCAAAGATACATGTACTTTAAAAAGTCAAAGAAAATTATTGTGGTAGAACCATGTGCTTGCCCCCAAATGAAATTATTTAAGCATAATTATATAATTTTCATGTCCCTTTCACTTATGGGAAGGATCAATCTGAATTAGGGAATGTCTTATTTCCTTTTTGCTAGGGTGCCTTATTAAAAATATACTCATAAAACTTTAATATTTATTTTATTTATTTATTTCATGTTCTGTTATTAGAACACACACACATCTTGGACACATCACAAAAGATGAGACAGAAATAAATAGTTTTACTTATTTTGTGGTGACCTGAATTTAGCATCAAATGTGAAAATCATGTCATGAAATTTTGGTAGAAAGATAAAAGTCAGACCACATGCCGAACAATATTAGTGGCAGATGTGATCTTCGGAGGGGCGATGGCATTTCCTCTGAATGGGAGGACATGCTCCTAAACTTGGACGTGAACATGATTAGAAATGAAAGCATGCTTTGTTCCCTTGCCGTCACATGGTTTCAATATTAGCAGTTATCGCTTACTTGTATTTTTTAAATCAAACATTGTCTTGTCCCGTGTACAAATGCCGCCTCAGTGCCGCTGCGTTCGAGCTGGGCCTTACAGACGGCTGTTCATAGGTATCCAGCTCCAGGAGCTAAAAATAGGTGCAGTGGGAAACACGCTTGGCCTTTTTACTTTATCTGACGGTGTACCTACACACACAGACATTCCCACACGTATACATACAGAACTGGTTTTCTCCGTGGGTTTCTGGGGTTCTCAGCCCGAGGACATTTTCTCTCAGCACCGACACCCCCTCACATAGCTCTCTGCCTCCGAGACACCCATTAATTGACTGCAAATGCAACTTTATTGGAAAATGACTGCAGCTTTATTAAGCAACTGGATTTACAGGCAATAACATAATCAATATAACATTAATATAGCACATAATTAAATAAGATTCCTACAAGGTCCTGCCTGTGTCCTGAAATATAGAGAAGTTAATTGTTTTCATGGGTGGCATTAACTAGCAGGATTGGAAACCAAACTTGGAAGAACACAGTCCCCAGTTGTTCTTATTTTTTAAGTATGCTGTGTGATACAAATAGGAAATGATCACCAAGCCCACGGGAATGCTGCATCGCCATCAGCTCTCCAGGGGTCCCCTCTCTCAGGGCCTGGGGGACACAGTCACTCTGCCAACTAATGTTCTCACGATGGACTAAGGGGCAAAAGGCAAAGACCAAATTGTGTTTAATTTGTTTCCCCACCAGTAGAAAAAGGACACGCCGCCACAGGCTTCAGGAGAGTTACCGGAGAATGTGCCACATCCACTGAAAAATGGAAGAGCTTGATCCCCCTGGAATGAGACCAGCCAGCACTGTCTCCAGAGTCATGTGCTCACATTTACAATTCAGGGAAATCTCCGTAGAATGCTCTTGCAAGGGGCCCAGAAAGCAAAACACTACGAGAAGGAAGCCCGTTAAGTGGGAACATTGCACATGGGCACGACTGATGGAACATTGGAAAGACAAACATTGCGCATGGGGAAGTGTCATAGGGAGGAGGCTGCTAACTCATTAACTCCACAAAGCTAAACCTCTTAGTCATGCTCTGTCCCCGGGGTGCCTCCTACCTGTGCCTTCTACAGTTTCAGTAGAAGTAGAACTTAGAACTGGCTGCTCTTCATTGCCGCCTACCTAACACTACCATCAAAATTAAGTGTTTAACACATTAACTGCCATGTGAGTTGTATTTAACTCATGCTAGTTTTGAGCCCAGGGCCTCGTGAAGCATATGAAACTCACATGTCTCTTTACCTTTCGTTTTTCTATTTATGTTTACCTTTAAATTACACTTACGCTGACAAGTCAAGAAAAACATTTTACCCTTATGAACTATTTTTCAAGTTTTCACATTACTTTATACATTACTAATTTTCAAGTTTTTATATGACTTTTTTATTGAAAAAAATACAGAAAACAATTAAAAAAAATTTTTCATTAAATTAGGAAGGATCATTTTTTTCTGAAGTTTTTATTCTATTTTCATAATAAAACACAATGGCCCCAAGGAAAAAAAATTTTTTTCTAGTGTGGCAGTCAATGTGTTAATTGAAATAAATAACAAAAGTTGGTGTCGCTTTTGAACATAAGGGTGAACAAAACCATCTTTAAAGCCCTTTGGCATCTTGTGCAACTGGACGTGATGAGGAAGATTTAGGTGTCATCCTTAGCAGACCTTTGCCCGGATCCACTTTGTATATTACATTGACTGGGGACTTTGCAGAAAGGCCTCTGCTCTTGAGAAGGGCGCAGTCTTAGAAGGAACGCAACTCAGCCACAGGCCAGCTCACAACACCTCTTTTGCAAAAGGGACCACTCTGAATGTATCTGGGCACAGAGCCCGGTATTGATACAGAATCAAAGCAATCTGCTATTAGCCAAGTGAACTTCAGAAGGTCCTTCCAAAATCCCTCCCAGTGAGAAAGTTATAGAACCCTGATGATACGGGAAAGCAGAGCTGTTCACCTGCCAAGGGCACAAAGACTATGTTGCCAGGATCCAGACAGTGGTGATGCAGTGTCAGCAGCATGACAACAACCCCGTGGCCAGCCGAGAGATGCTGGGAGGAGTTGAAGGGGATGCATATGCAGCCACCCTGGCCCAATTCCAACTTCAGTGAGGACCACCTGCTGGGCATTGCAAGAGACCGGTGATGGAGTTGGGGGATTAAGGCTGACCCTAGGAAGAGAGAAGTGGGTAAACCCCTTGAATCTGGCACGAGCATGCCAAGCTTGTGGAGCAGAAGGCCCAAGCTGAGTCTAACTGATCACATCCCCACCCCTGCTCTCTGCCTGTCTTTATCAATGCATTTGTCTCCAGTCCCCTAAAGTCCTTTGCAATGCACCAACACAGAGCCACACACTTCCTTATGCAGGGTTCCTGACCACACTCTCTGAGTGTTCACACTGGTCATCTTGAGTCCCTGACTAGAAACTTCTTCCTTCTCACCATTTGCACACAGACTTGTGGGTCCTTAGAGAGTCCACTTAACCCCGTGGGGGTCATCTTGCTACCTGCAGAGTGAGGCATCACGTGCTCTTCAGAGTCCTTGAGTCTATCGCTATGAGACCAAGCAGTTTTGGGATAGGAGCTTTCTCCAGGTCAGCACATTGTCTAGCAGGTGAGGATGAATGGAGGGTCCCTGGGCAGAGAACATTCTCCTGCATCTCAGTGCCCGGGTAGACCACAGGTGGGGATGAAACAGTGGATCACTTTCATCTCCTAAACAACGGCTCACAAGTGACGATGATCTGCCCATCTACCCTGATCATTTCTCCACTCTCCTTACAACATGAACATCTTCTTCCTAACATGGGAAGGCATTTTCACAAGTCTGATGCTCCCTGAAACTTAGGAGTTAGGAGATCTGAAGCAGTACGCAATGTTAGGGGCAAGAAGGCTGTGCAGCTCTGGGAAGATATACCCTTCTGCTGCCAAAAGGGAGAAGAGACTGCAGAATAATTTTTAAAGCCTCAGAGGGATTCTTGCACATCAAAAGCAATCTAAAATGAACAATTGACTTGGGTAATCGTAAATATATCGAAACATGTGCATTGAATTCAGCCCCTTAAAATTATGGATGGATGTATCCAACTGCACAGCATTTGAACACCTCCAACTTTCTAAAAATATTTGGGGTTCAAAGTAAGCCTTTTAAGGAAAATCAAAGCCACATGTTTCTGATTCATTTATACTTAGCTTATCAAAATGTTACTTGTTTTGAACAGATATCTGATGTTCAAGAAGTTTTGGGGCTTTTCTTAATAAAGTTAAAAAACTTTTTTCTTAAAAATAAGAAAGAGTATTTCTCAAGAGAAAATGAACTACAATTCGTATAGATTAGACTGTTTTCAAACTTGGTTAAGAAATTCTCTTCTATCTTCATTTTTATATATGGGTGGTAGAGGGAGGAAAAATAATAAGGCAAGTGGGTGCAGCGGATTTAATTATATTTTTGATTCTTCATTTTTCCCTGGAAAGGTCTCCTGTGTTTTGCTTTCCTTGGCTTTCCTTGGGGCCCACCGTGGTCAGTGCTCAGTTCTCATTCACAGCACTGCACAGAATGATATTTTGTTATTCTCCAATATGTTATTATTCTATTATTTATTTGTAAAATTATTTTATTATTCCTGTAACAGGAGGTGCCTCTTACAATGTAGACTTTCCCTCAAGCATCCTCTGCCTGATTGTTTGTCACCTGAGAAACTCTCACTCACGTGAGACTCATTTTGTGTCTTGGACAACTGCCATCTGCTTTTGGAATTAGCAACTACATAAATAGTAAAAAGAAAAAAAATGTGCACAAGTAAATGTAACTGCCACCTACTTTTGGAACTAGCAACTGCATAAATAGTAAAAAGAAAAAAAATATGCACAAGTAAAGGTTAACTACATGCACAAATCATCAGTGACCCTCTGATTCAGGGGAGACCCTTGGAACAGAATGTCCCAGGACTAGACAGCCCAGGAATTCTGCTGCAGCTGCTGCTCCTGACAAATGGAACTGCCATGCATCTCGGTTCCCGCCGTAAGTCGGGGGTCAGGCGACATTTTATTATCCCTCTTTTAACTGCTGGGAGTTGATAAATGGCCCTGGTGACCATGGACGCAGCAGGACCTCAGTGCAGATCTGCTGTCCATGTTCAACTCTGTACAGCCACGGATGTGCTCGGACGTGCTCGCAGTGACTGGCGGGGCCCCCGAGGGGCCGGCATGCAGAGCCTTGCAGGGAGGCCCCAGAGGATCTCTTCCCTCTGGCCAGCATAAATAATTCTCACCATTAAAGATTAATTTGTTTGGTTCTGTAATGCCTTAAAACCTTCCCGTCCAGTTCAAGTGTTAATTAACCAGGCAGGGTGACACTGAAGCCTTTTAGCGGCTGCTTCTCTAACGGGCAGTAGTTTGATGCGGCTCAGGGCCCAGGCAGCGTGTCTCCAAGTGCAGGCTGCACAGTCAGCTTCAGGACCACCCCTATTTAAAATGCTCATTACTGGGCCCATTCCACCTCTGCTAAAAAAGGAAATGGGGAGGAGGTTGCTGAGGAATATACATTTTTAACAAGATTCTCTAAGGTTCTTCTCCAAAGGGTGAGAGGTACCAGGGAGAAAGGATAAAGAGAGGGTGGATCCCCCAGAGGAGGAAACCCAGTTCTGGGCCTCCCCACCCCCACACCCCCACACCCCCACTCTGAGCTCCTACTTTCATGTTCTTTCTCTCTCACATGCACACACGTGTGCACACACACACCACACCCCAAACTTGGGCAGCTCCTCTTGAGCCACTGCCTGGCCTCCCTGAACCCAAGCAGGAGACCACCATGCCCAAGGACCCCCGTCCAAATGCCCTGAGAGGGTGCACACCAGGGCTCACTCTCCATTCTCAGCAAGATGTCACATGCCCCTCCTTTTGGGAGCCGTCACCCACCTGTACACTCTGGCAGCTCACATTTAGTGGTAATGAGAACATCCTAATATGGCCAGTTATGGAATTTTAAAAGGGGCCTCTAAAATTCTCCATCAGTAGGTCTCTATGCATCCAATTCGATAAGTTCTAAGGTCTAATTAGTCTCAGTAATGGTGCAAAAATACCTAATGCTTCTTTAGGAGCATTTGAAGTCAGAGCAATATGTTCTTTTATATACTACCCAGATTTCCTTTCCTGCACGATTTCAGAGGCTTCACTATCGTTATTGTTACATTTATCATTAGATTTTTTTCTTTTTTTCATAAACAAGATGTTGTCTGCTGAGTTATCCATGCTCAAATTTGCCAACCCCTGTGCTGAGCAAGGAAACCAGACTGTCCACCGGGAGGGACCTCAAAAGAGAAGAACTTGGAGCGTGAAGCCCCTGAAACTCCTGGAGGGAAAAGAACAAACAAAGGGAAATGGGGACAAGCCATAAACCATCGGGCTACGATCCCACGCAGAATGGCCAGCAGTGACCTGTCCAGTCTTGGGAACAGAATAATGAAGTGACAAATTCTAATTCAGGAGCCATGATTCAAAAAATGTCCTTAACACGTCCAAAGTTGGAGGAGTAATTCAGAGCCTCTTCAGAACGCAGGTGCTGGTCAGGTGGTCAGAGCAAGATCGAAGGGAGCCCCTGGCATTTGTTTGTATCGTAGCCCAGGGAGCTGGGCAGAGGGTGCATGAAAGGGCTACAGGGCAGTAGCACATGAGACACACACACACACACACACACACAGACCTCACAATGTCCACACGGCCTGCCACCCAGCATCCTGTGTTCCCTTCGGGAGGACGCAGAGGAGCACGTGAGACAGGCCCTTCTCTGCTGACGCTTGCAGGGGCCTTGATGTCAGGCTTGGGGGCAGGTGGGGGATCTGACACCCCCTAAGGTGCATTTATTGTAAGTAGATCTTTCAGTGAGAAACCAACTGAAATTCCAGCCCTGTGCACTTCATGAGGAGATTCCACTTAGAGGCAATAAATAAATACATGTGTACATAAACAAACAAATAAGAACTGCGTGAAAGAGGAAAGAAGGAAAACAGTCTTACCAGAAACTTTAATTTTTCCTACACACCCTGCTTTTAAATCCCATGTTTTCAATTATGCACACTGAATCTATATGGATGCTAATATGTTTGCATTCCTGGCTTTCATTTTATTTTTTTTATAACTCACCGCAGGATAGCAAAGTCAAAAATATACCATTCTGATCAACAGGACACATCTGTGGTGAATCCGCACAGAAGCAATTAATTTCCTGGTGGTATTTTTACACTGGGGGCCTTATGCAGGTCCCTATTATACAAACAAAAACTCCAGACAGCTCCTGCTGCCTGATAAAAAGTAAATCAGATTGCAGAGGGCTGTTTGGCCTAGGACTGCTACAGGCTATGACTTGTAATGAGGCATCCCAACACTAATTATGAAGCTTATTAAAGAGAATTGTCGAACTTGTACTAAAGTGCATGCAGTAATCATGTTAAAGAAGGCAGGCCTCGGGAACCAGCAGCCTGCCGTGCCCTTGCTCAACAGAGTGGACCACGCAGGCACAGCCTGTGTGTGGATCAAATCACAGGAACAATATTATTGTGTTTGGCAAATTGGTCAAGATAAATTTGATCGAGGGGCAGGTAAGAATCGCAACAGCTTGGTGATAATTCACACATCAGAGCCTTCCCTGCTCACTAACATCTGGCAGGGAAGGGTCCAAGAAACCGTCAAGAGCAAACATCGCCAACACAGTGTTTTATTATTAAACTTATTCTGAATCTTCTCAAAGGTTGAAAAAGCAATATTTCAATGTACTCTTTCAGGAGGGTAGGGAAAAAAAGATTAATAAAGATGTTAGGAAGCTGAACTGCTGTGAGATTTGTTTAATTATTCCCCACAGGACTGCCCCAGCAATCTGCTGACATTTAGCCCCGACCTTGCAAATCCTCAGTAAATATTAATATATCAACTCAAACAGGGACCGTTGTTTCATTGGTTCACGGAGCTCGGAGAGATTCGCCACAGCAGTGAAAAATAATGTGCAGAACTGAGGAAGACGGGCTTCTTTGATTTTACCTTCTGCTGCACACATGAGCTGGGAGCATCAACAAAATGGAAATGCTGTTCCTTTGCCACAGCTGTAGAGTGACACTTCAGATGCCTTTGCTTCCCTTTGTACAGCCTGCTGGAGTAATCCCAAAACCACAGTGGCAAGAGATTAGAAAGGAGGCAGAAGGGGAGACGGAGAGAGGAGAAATCACACTTTATTATCTGGAAGAGGGAAAATTTTAATAATGCCGAAGGCCCACCCTCCAGTCTGATCAGCTTTGCCAGAACAGCCAGGCCAGGATGAGGCTAAGGGAGGGTCAGACCCCTCCCACCCCCCAGCCCTGGGATTGCAGCCTCCAGCCTCCCGCATCACCTCCCTCCACTGCCCTCCCTGACCCCGGTCCACACACTCCCACGTGCAAATCTGAGAATGGAAATAGCCTGTTTTGATTGAGAGTTTGCTAAAGGAAAAAAAAAAAAAGTTGCTTTTCAATTTTGCCGTGTGTTTGCATGCATATGGGTTGTTGGTGGTGGTCTTTTTGGAGGTGTTTTTGTTTTGAGCCTCAAATTTAGATACCTATTATTGACTTATCCCCGTATAAATACTCTAAAATTCCTAATGGCCAAGTGCTTGCTGTGGGCCAAGGAAGCTTCCAATTCTTGGGTGTAAGAAAGGGGGCGTTGGGGCCGCATTTGGCTTTCAGATGTACTGCGCTGCAGAGTTAATGCGTGGTTAATTTTATTCATAAAAATGTTAATCACTTCATTGTGAGATCTTTTTAACATTCAGTGCAGCGAACACCTTTTTAATTTCTCTTGCCCACCATCTCACAGATGTAGTTAATATTTTCAGGCATTGCTGCAGCTATCCGAGGAACTGGCAATTAAACATATGTTTAAAATTCAATAACGAGCAAAGCTACAGCAGCTACAAACAGCAAACAGAAGACAGAAAAAAACACACCAAGACTGACAGTGGCCAGCTCCAGTAATCCAGAATGTTGTCACCCTGCTATCAGGGTGTCAGGCGCCTAATGTGACCTTCTAGAGAGCTGCCAAAGAGTCCTTTCCCCCAGCGCCTGCTTACAGGTCATAAACACACAGTGGAGAAATCGAGCTACCTTCTTCCCTGTTGGGAAGGGCAGTTTTAGAGTGGAATCAGAATCAAAAATAAAAGCCCTTCAGTCTAGGAGATTTCACCTTCCTTGGCATTATTCCCACCACTACGTTGTGCCACTGAGCGCTGGACCGCAGGGATGATGGGACAGACCATGGGATGGTAGGCTCAGCGGGGAGGAGGAGGGGGTGGGTGGGGGATGCGGGGGGCGGGGAGGGTGGTGCTAGTTGGGTGCATTGATTTCCTCCAACCCTGCCCCCCTGGTGTAGCCCGGCCATTGTGTCCCTATATCCAGTCAGTGCACTCAGGAGGATGGATAAATGGATTAGGGGATCAGAGACACCCGCTGTGTCTTCTGAAGCCAAACAGCAGGCACAGAAAGGACTGCCATTTGTGCCCAGCCCAAGGGGAGGAGGGCGGTGACTGCAGGCCTCTGTCCACAGTCAGGGCCTCTGCCCCTCACTGCCCCAGGGAGACTGAAGACCAGCCTTTCCTTCAGGCGGGGCACCTGATTGGGGCAGGGAGCAGTGGCGTCTGGGTTGCGGGCTGACTCCGGGGGTGTCCTCCTCGTGGTCAGGCTTCAGGCCTGCAGCCCGGGCTCCTGCAAGGTGGTCTACCAGTCCGGTCCCTGCTGTGGGGCAGTGTGACAGTGTGACGGAAACGCCACCCAGGCGCACAGCACCATCCCTCCCTCCCCGCCGGGTTCAGGGCCACCTTTTTTCTTTGTCTCCCATTTAGGCCAATGCCAGAATCTCAGGCCGCTCAGGCAGCCTTCTGTGTCCCAGGCCACAGGGTGAACTTCCGCTGCTTTAGGCACTTTGCCTTTGTGGACCTTTTCCTCCATTGAGAACAAATGTTAAAAATTATATTTTATGACTCCATTGGTATAAAGTCGAATATAGTGATATTATATATTAATACATTCTCTTTGACCTAAAAGTTGTTTTGTTTTTCACTTGAAAAGAAATTGAAGCATTTTTGTGGGCCCCTAAAAGTATCAGGCCCCAGGCCCAGCACTGACAGGATAGGACCCAGCCTCGCCTAGGTACACGGTTCCCCTGCGCTCGCCCAAGAGGGTCCATTTTCAGACCTGGTTATGGGGCGGGCAGGGGAAGAGGCCCCGCTTCCAGCCGCCAGTCACAGGGGTACAAAAGACCGCCAGCAGTCCCCAAGGGATGACCTTTGGAGGCTTTTCAGCTCAGAGCCATAATTAGAGGCGTTGGCTCGGTGGGGCACGCTGGAGAAGCCCTGAGAATCTCTCTCTTCCCAGCTGAGCAGGGCACTGATTGCTGGGGGAGTTTTACTTGGAGGCCATTCATCCGGCACCCCAGGGTGGCAGCCAGAGCCCAGGAAGTTTCCGGGTGGGCGGGGTGGCAGGGAGCCTTGAGGGGCGGGCCCACTCCCTCCACAGTCTCAGTATCCCCCAAACCCACCCACGCGGAGCGGGGACCCCTTCAGGCGTGGCCTTCTTCACCACACCCAGAAAGCGCACGTGCCCCGCCTCACCTCCCCGCTCTGTTTCCCAGCCTTCCACCCTGTATTTGCAGCCCCAGGGTCTCCTTCAAGCCCCCCTTCTCCCACATACCCTCCCCACCTGAGGCCACATCCTCGCTTGGAGGACAGTGAGATGGCAGGACTCTCCATGGAGCCAGAGAAGCGTCGTGGCCACCAGGCCTGTGCTCAGTGTTGCACACCCCAAAGCCACCCCCCCTTTCCGGGAGTCCCCAGAGCCTGGCTGACTCCCGACACGGTGCTCAATGTTGCGATGTGGCCCAAGTTGCAGAGGCGGTGGCCAGAGACCACTGGACGTTCCCCTGGCCTTGCAGGTTCCTGCCGCCCGCACACAACGAAGCCTCGCCCCTCCGTGGAGCCAGCAGCCGGCCCGCCTCAGCTTCCTTCTCTCCTTTTGGACCCCCAACGCGTCCCCACCAGCAGACCCGGCACTGTGGCTTTCAAGAGCGCCTTCTTTGTTCCACTCTCCCCAAATCATGTCCACAAACTGCCATCTCTACCTGCAAGCCCCAAACCCCCGCCCTGCACTCCATGCCTAGGTGGGCGGATGGCGGCCAGAGGACTGCGGCTGGGTCCCCTGCCCAGGGAGGGGTTGGGGCAGAGGGGCCAGGGCCTGCCCGAAGGTCCTCGTAGGGGCCAAAAGCCAGCGCCTGCCCCAGGATACCCCATCCTCTCTCTCTACCTCTCTCTCTCTGTCTCTCTCTCCCTCCCCCCTCACTGGCTTCCTCCCTCTCTCTCCAGCTTCCTTGCTTTCTGGCACAGTCCCACCTACAAGGACGACTGAAACTTTATAGGGCATGATTCATCGGGTGGCGCGCCCCTCAGAGCCAAGGCGCGTATTACATTAATCAGTGTCAGGCCACTAAAACCGAGATATGAATATGAATTCTCCATATTGCAGGCGAGATAAATGTGCTGGTGAATATAATTGATCAGAGGGAGGAGGGAGAGCAGGACGGTGGGAGCAGAGAGATTTCAGAGACTCCAGCAGGTCAACTATTGGGATGGGGCCCACTCCCCAAGTCCTCGAGGCCAGTTTGGGGGCAGGACTGATATAGGAGGGCTGTGCCTCTGCTGCCTTCCCTGCCACCTACAGCTGACCTGGGCTGGAGCACTGACAGGGTCCCTGGACTGATTTGTTTCCTGTCCCCCACACACATACACATCTCCAAAAACAGCTTAATATAAAGGCAAATCCTCTGTCTGGCACACAGGGTGCCCTGTTTCCCCAGAAGGGGAGCCCTATGTCTAGAACTTCAGTCCTGTGGACATCCTCACCCTACCTTTTCTGGGCATCAGTCTCCTCCCTGCTGGTCACAGAGCTACTGCTGCCTCTGAAACCATCCCTGTGCAGGGTGAAAAAGGGAGCAGCTTTGCTCAGGCAGAAAGTTCCTCCAGAACTTACAGGGTTTAGCTTTAGAGGCAAGGGAGGTTTCTGCATTTTCTAAGTTCACCACCCCTCTTGTTTTTTTTTCAGGATGTGAAACACTGGGCATGTGTGGTGCTCTTCTGGATTCAGTGGCCTGGACTCCTGAGGGTGAGCAAGTGCTGGCCCAGCCACCTCAGCAGCCACGGACAGGGGGACCCAAATGTCTTGTACAGTTAAAAAAGAAGAAGAAAGAATGGAAATAGGTGTGCAGCCAGCAAATGCTGGCCTGAGCCGTCCTATGTGACTCAGGGAAACAAAGAACTGAGCCTGCCCAGAGCAGAGAACTCCAAGGTCCACCCGAATCCCACCTGCTGTTTCCAGCAGTCACTCAGAAGGATCTCCCAGAACACTTGGGATTCCCCAGCAGCATGTGTGTGTGGCTGAGAACACAATTCCTCATCGGAAGGGCGCAGGATGTGGCTGGTCAAGGCTCCTTAGGGGTGCAGTCTTGCTAGTGACATAGGATTCATTTGGCCCCAGCGGTCAGAGTGGGGTCTGAGGCCCCTTTTCAGGACCTCTGGAATGGGCAGTCCAGGGCTGTGGTGATGCAGGAAGCCCTAGCGTTGAGGACAGAAGAGGAACACCTCTCTGATTTGGCAAGCCCCAAGGTGGACAATGAAAGCACCTGGCATAAAGCCAGAGACCACTCCCTCCCACCAAATGCCTAGCCTACCCAGCAGGCTGGCACCCCCCAAAACACACACACAAAGGCCAAGTGGGTGCACCTCTGGAACACAGAGCAGGCCTCACCACTACACATCCAGGCTCGTGCCCAGGGAGCCCCAAGGCCCAGCACCCCCAGATTTGCGCCACACCCAAGGAGCTAGATCGATGCCGGCCACGGCCCCGTTCCGCGTTCGGACCATAGAGGGCGCCGCGAGCACGTCCATTCGGACCGCGAAGCTGCTCCACGGCGGGCGCCGAGCCCGCGCGCGGGTCCGCTGGGCTCCACAGCCGGCTCCTCCCCCGGGCTCCGGCGCGCGCTCCCACGCGCCGTCGGTCCGCTTGCCCCCGGCGGCGCCTTTGCAGCCCCCTCTCCGCCGCCGCTTTTCCTCCAGCCTCGAGGGCCAGGAGAAAGCCTTTCCCTTTAAACGGACGGGGCGCGGGGCTGGAGGAGCATGCGGGCGTCGGGAGGCGGGCAGGGCCCCGCAGCGGCGCCTCCTCGACTTCCCGCTCCCGCCGCCGCGCACCCGGTCCCCACGCGCAGCCCGGCAGCCGGCGGGTCTCCACGGGGCTCGGAATGGGGCTGAGAAGCTCTGGGTTAGGCTGCGACTGCGAGGGGTCCTGTCCGACATCGAGGACGCGGCCTTCTCCCCACTAGACCGGTTTGCCCCGCAGCCCGCATCCTCGCTGGCAGTTCTGGAAATGTTTGTTTTCTCAGGTTTCCCGAAGTCCACAGTCTTCTGCGCCCCGAAGGCCCCTGCGCCGGGTCAGCAGAGCCTCTCCACGGCGCGGGCTGCTGCGACACCCCCGCTCCGAACGACGGCGGCGGGCGGCCCGGCTGTGCGCTGCGACCCCCGTCCCGAGGCTCCCGAGCCGTTCCCCACCCGCGCGCGTCCCAGGCCAGCTCGGTCCGTCTTTGTTCCCTAACTTCCCCCAGCTGCCTTCTCCCCGGCCCAGCCGCGGCCATCTGGGGCTTCATTTGCCCCTGGCTCGCTCCGCGCGCACGGAGGGCGGAGGACGCAGTCCTCCCTGGGAGACCCAAGCTCCCTCCCCTCTTTCTATCCCCCACCGCAGCCGCGGCCCCTCGCTCACACTCGCGGAGAAACCCCGCACCGCTTCCCTGCCCGCCCACCCGGGGAGTTTAAAAAAGCCTTCCATTTTTGCCACGTTAGATTTAACCAAGTAACTAAAAAATACATCCAAAGCAACATTTTCTACTCCATTGTTTCCACACTCAACCCAGAAAACGACCCGGCGCCACGATGCGCACTACTGAGACAACTAGTTACAAATCGATTTCGAATCCGAAGTTTTCCTTTAGGGTGGTGAACTGAAATTCTTTTCATTTTTTCCATTTTTACCCACTTTAAAAAATCGTTTTATAAACTGCCTAAAATTGAACTTATTTGTATCCTGAGGAAGGCATGTGCCAGATGTTTGCATAAGCTTTGGGAACAATCAAATGGGCGACGAAAAACTGCCCAAGTGACAATATTAACAAATTCAGCAACAACCAACCAACCAAAAGTGCGTGAAGCGCCTGGCCTCCTGGGTGGAGCCCAGCCCAGGGTCCCAGAATGGCGACACACACGCCCCTCCCGCCCCCCCCCCCACACGCACGGCCACACGCACTGCAGCAGGAGCGGGAGCTTCATTTCATTCAGTTTATTAGACAAAAATATATGATTTAGACAAGTTCGCTGACGCGCTATTTACAATCTGAGATCACTCTATATACAGAAAGAAAGAAGAAAAAAAGAAACAAGCACGTGGGGGCGTTTACCGAACCGGATAATCACAGCCACGCGAGCCGCAAAGGCCTGCGCCTGGACGCGAGCTCGGCCGAAGGAGCCCCTTTCTGCGGAAAGCGATGGATGGGAGTCGTTGACGTCGTTGTCATATTTGTCCTTTACACCGGTCTGAAATATTTGTCTTAATTCCTCCCTCATTCCCTCCCTCCCCAACTCCTCCCCCCTCCCCCCGCAAAAGTAAAAGAAGACCCTTAATCAGGCTGACGGGAGCGCTGCTAGGATCCGCGGCGTTCCCTCCTGCGGGGCCAGCGAGCTGCATAGGAAACAGCGAGACAAGAAGACGGGAGCTCTGTGAGTGCAGGGGCGCTGCGCCGGCGTCGCCGCTCCTGCCAGCAGAGCCCTGGGGGCGGGGTCGCCGGCCAGCCCGGCTCCCGGCTCAGCAGAATCTCCGGCCGCCGCAGCTCACGCAGGGTCCAGAGCCCGCGGTAGCGCCCTTTCAATAATGACTGCGCGACCCCCACCGCCGCCCCGCCTCGCTCCCCCTGGGCTCCGACGTCCCCCACTCCAACTCCTCCCCATGGCAAAAGCAAACAGCACTCACTTGTCGCGTACCGGCTGGAAAGGCGACTTTAACTGCTGTGCAGGCGAATCCGGCCTGGAGACGAGGTCTCTCTCTGCGAGGGATCGGAAGAGGCAGAGGGTTAGGACAGGGAGCCGGGTGGGGGGGCGCACAGGTGCGCAGGCCTGCTCCGCGCCCTCTCCCGCCCGCCGCTCTGCTGGGTAATGGAGACAAATGCCCCCCTCGCCCCAACCCGGCAGCCCCGCGAGCAGAGCCCAGGTGTCCTGGGAGAGCCCCAGGCCTTGGCCTAGCTCTCCAAATCTCCCAATTCAGGCAGGGTGAGGCTCGGCCCCAGGACTTGGGGCCACCGCCCGGCACCCGGCCGGGTCCTTGCTGCCCCACCCCCCACCTGGCCAGGCCTCTGTGTGTTCCCAGCTGGGATCCAAGCGGATGCAGCTCCCTGGAGCTGTACCTGGGAGCGTGGGGCTGTTGCGGGCCGAGGCCTTGTCTCCGTGGAGCGCCCCCGCGGCAACGGCGACGGGTGGCTGTGGTGGTGGCGGGGCAGGAAGGTGCGGGCCGTGGGGCGCCGCATGCGGCGCGCCAACGCCCAGGAAGGATCGCATATTGAGCAGGGAGCCCTGTGCGAGGAATGCGCCGTTGGTCCAGTTGGAGAACTTGCCGATGTGGCAGGTGTATAGTCCATGGCTGGGCAGGAAGGCGGGGTGTTGCAGCGGCGCGCCGGCGGAGGGCCCGTGAGCGCCCGGGTGGCCCGCGGGCGGGGGCGGCGAAGCCTTGGGCGCGCCGTCGGGGCTAGTGGCAGTCTCAGCCAGCGACCAGATCTTGGGCTTGCTGTGCGGCGCACCCTGCAGGCCGCCCGCTGCAGCGCCGGGGCTCAGCAGGCGCGTACTGCAGGGCTCTGGGACCTCCTTGGCCAGGCCCAAGGGCGAGTCTTGGGGCTTGAGCACGTCGGTGGCTGCCAGTGGCGAGCCCTGGTCCCGGGTGAGGGCGGTAGGGGCGGCGGGCGCGTGCGGCGCCTCAGTCTTGTCCTCGTCGTCCTCGTTGCTCTGGTCGCCGTCATGCTCGTCGATCTTGTCGATGTCAATGCTCTCCAGGTCGATCTCCTCGTCGTCCTCGGCCTTTTCAGGGTCGCCCTCGGTGTCGCTGCCGAAGAGGGCTCCGTCCTCCTGGTCCTTGCTGCGTGCTCCCCACGTCACCTTGTTCTCCTTCTTGAGGCGCCGGCGCGCGTTGGCGAACCAGGTGGACACCTGCGTGAGGGTCATCTTGGTGATGATGGCCAGCATGATCTTCTCGCCCTTGGTGGGGTAGGGGTTCTTGCGGTGCTCGTTGAGCCAGGCCTTGAGCGTGCTCGTGCTCTCGCGCGTGGCGTTCTTGGGCCGCCCGGGATCCCCGTACTGGAACTGGCCATAGGGGTAGTAAGCTGGCGCCGTGTGGGCTGCGAAGGTGGCGGGGTGCACCCCGGGGTTGTCCTTGAGTTCGTACTGTGAGCCCTGCAGCCACAGTGCAGAGCCGGGGAGGAGAGAGAGGAGGGAGGTGGAGAGAGAGAGAGGGAGAGGGAGGTGAGTCCCCAAGAAGCTGGGAAGGTCGGGCAGCCACTCCGTAAGGCTGGATGGCCTCCGGGTGCCCCATCCACTGGGGCACTCCCAGGCCGCTCGTGGGGCCCTGCTGAGCTCCCTAGAGTAGGAAGGGCCCCCAGTCCACCTCTGGCGGAAGAGGGGGTGAGAACCAGAGCACACTCCAGGAACTGCCCTTTCCCTGATCATGGAGATTATTTTGTCACTCTAGAAAAGTTCCAGAAACCGTGCCTCTCTAGAGGAGCACAACAGGAGCAGGCCCCTAGCATTTCCCTGGGCCGCCCTCAGTGTTCACCACAGCTGGAGAAGCCCCGATTTCCAAGTGCATCTTACACTTGCTAGAGGGAAAAGCCTTTTAACTAGTTTGATAAGACAGTTTCTCCAAACATAAAAAACAGAGAGCCTAAGCCTCCTCCCTTTGCCCCTGAAGGGGGGGAGGTCAATGAAAATAATTCATCCCTTGCTTTCTTGGGTCTAAATTCGCCAGTAGTTTAAAACCAAAGCACACTCCATTTACCTCCCAAATTAATCTGCATATAATGGTTCACCCACACTTAAAGGTCTTCAGTGGTGACAGGTAATATAAAATATTAATTCTAGCCAATGTCAACAACAATAACAGAAACACCATTTGTTTTTTTAAATACAAAAGGAGGGCTTATCCTGTAAAATATTAACGCAAGGGCCAGGAGCAGCCGACTGCAAGGAGGGGAACCGGTTCAGTTTCCTAGGCCTCTTCTCGGTTACTTTCTCTATTGAGTTTGACTTTGATCTGCAGCGAGCAAACACAAACTGTTTGCAGGCATTTAGAGGCTCTGATTTATTTGCAATCAATATTCCTTTTATCATCAGTAGTAAAACACAGCAAGTCAAATTATCCCATCAGGTTTTTTGGTAAATAACATTTTATCTTTCTAACAACCTCATTAGGCCTCATTATTACCATAAATTGTCCAGACAGACATTCACTCACAATTTTATCTTTTGACTTTCAAGCACCCAATCATAATGGCTTGGAAATCTAGGCCTAGAGTCCGGGTTTGAGTTTAGGCTTATTTTCCAAGAACAGGCAGGAGAGCTGTAGGAAACACACACACACACCTTTTGGGAAGGATTTTTACACATTATCCCCATAGTTAAAAAAAAAAATCAAGCCTGGTCCTTGCTCACCTCACCACAATGAAGCAAGCACATCCTCAGCCAGCAGCTTCCTACTTCCCTCCCCCACAAACACAAGAGGGGTTCTCAAATGGCACACATCTGCGTTCAAAATTTCTGTAAAAAAATATCATCATCCATGTAAAAATGGTCGAGTTGCTCTGCAGCAAAGGGAACGCCGGACTCTGAGAAAGTTGTAAAGAGCAGAAAATTTCTTCGACTATTTTGGTAATTGTAGCCACAGAGACAAGGTTTCTGTGGCCAGATTTCGTTTTTTGCCTAATCATTGTGAAATGTATTTTGTGCTTTTCTAATTATTATGTTTGTAATTGTAAAGACGGCATTTCAGCCTCCTCTCTACTGGGAATTCTTTTTGAAAGGACACCGTGTAAATCTCTCCTCGCTTCTCGGCATTCCGGCTGCCAGAACAAAATGGGGGCTGATGTTTTTCGATAGTAGATCTGAAAGGCAGCCGGGCCGCTTTCAGAGAAATAGGCTTTCTTTTAAAAATTACAAGAAAAGTTACAGGAAAACACGCCTGCTTCCTTGCTCGTGCACAGTTGGCGGGTATTTAGTCCAAGTCTCTCCTTCAGGGAGTGGGAGGCTTCGGGGGTGCCTGGAAATTGCGTTATCCCGTGTGCAGTAACGCATGAGGGGGCTGCCTCCCCGACCTCCCTTGCCCGCGGCTCAATTCACCAGCAGCCCGAAGTTTATGGCCCGATCTTGCAGTCAGACCAAGGAAAATGGATCGTTTGGACCCACAGACAGGCCAATGCCCTTGAGGAGAATTAAATGTGCACCCCCCCAGCACACACACCCCCACTGGGACGGGAGACTAAGAGGACACCATTTATTTTAAGCAAAGGGACACTGTTTTCTTTAATCCTCCATTATGTAACTCGGGAAGAAAAGTTCTTTTCTTTCGGTGCAAATGAAATGAAAACTTTGGCAACTTATAAAAGTAAAAGCAAACACCACTTCAGACGCCCAAAATTATTTCGACTTAATTTTGTTTAATCTCAAATTCGCAAACATGCCGTTAAGAGCTCTCTCTATCCGTCCGATCTATTGTTAGGGATTATTTTGACTAACTACTAGGCTTTAATGGGTCCCCTCTGGCAAACTGGGATACAACTATCTCAGTTCTGCCAAAGAGGGAGAAAATCGAGTCTTCCCAACCCAGTGCAAGAGCTGAAGAGGCTACGCAAGCCGGATCCGCGGCCAGGAAGGCGAGTCCTGCTAAAGCCGGCGGAGCTGCTGGAGCCCCGTGGGCCTGCCCTGGCGCCCTAGCCGGTCGGGGTTAGTTTGTCCCCAACCCCCAGCGCAAGCAGCAAGTCTAGGGCCTGCTCCTGCGGCTTCTCCCAACTCCCGACACGACCCCCTTCTAGGCCTCGGCCTTCCGCTTCCCCCGCCAAGACAGCCCAAGCGTGGCAGGAGGGGCCTCTCGGCGCTCCTGCGTCTCCGGGGAGCGTGGCCTTGCCGCCTGGGACCTACTAGCAGGACCTTTCCCGTTCCTTGTCCGGATCACGTCCACCCATCATCTCTCCCGCCTGCGTGCCCCGCCACCCTTGCCACCCTCGCCCTGGGCGCCTGAGACAGAGAGGAGAGGCAGTGGAGGCGAGGAGGGCGCGGGGAGGCCGAGCGCACTCACCATCTGCGAAAAGAGGCTGAGATCGGCGGCGTAGGGCAGGAAGGCGCTGTAGTTGGGCGCTCCCGCGTACGGTCCCGCCGCCGCGTACATGCCCAGCACCGAGGTGACCGCGGCAGCTCCCGCGCCGGCGCCCAGCTCCGCGGCCCCCGGCCGGCCCGACGAGGCGGCAGCTGCAGCAGCCGCGGCCGCAGCCAGCACCCCTGGGCGCTCGCTGCCGTAGGCGCCGGGCCCCGCGGCGCTCAGGTACTGCGGGTAGCCCAGCTGCGGGAAGGACATGTCCGCGGACTCGGAGGCGGCGGCGGCGGCGGGCAAGTATTAAAGGGGCGGGAGAGGGAGGCGGAGGCTGGCCGGAGGGGGGATTGGAGGGGACGCCGCGTTGGGGGCGGGGGAGCGGTCAGGCGGCCGGGCGCGCTGGGGCCGGCCGGGAGGTGGGGGCCGGTCGCTGCTCCTCCGCCCGGTGCTCGTTGGCGACCGGCTCCCGGCTGCGCCCGGATCGGCGATCGCGCGCCGACTGCGGCGGCCGCCCTCCGCTCGGCGGCGGGGCTTTCAGACACAATTTGAAGTTGATGCTTTGATTGGCATCCCCTTGAGCTCAGGCCCCGCCCCTGGCTCCCCTCCCGCCCCCTCCCTACCTCCCGCCCGCCGGGGCCGGCCGCTCCCGCCCCTCCCGGCGAGCACGTGGTGCCCCGCGCCGGCCGGGCCAACTCCTCCCGCGGTGGGCGCGCGCGGCCGGGCGGCGGGTGCGGGCCCAGAGGCCGCGGGCTTCTTCTCGACCAGCCCCCACGGCTGTCTGACAACCTGTCTACACGGGTTTACAGCTGTCTGCCACCGGGTTCGCAGTTTCGCAGCCGGGTGTGTCCCCTTTTTTACAAAAACAACTCGGTGCCTGCTTTTCTATCGTTTGGGCAGCAGGGACTGGGCCGGAGGCCTGTGTGCCGGGTGCCGATGACAGCAGCGCGGAGCGGCCTCTCCTCCGAGATTGGGGATGCCTTTGCCTCCCCCGGACATCTTTGGCAGAAGTGCACCGGGACGCTCTCCGTGCGCCATTAGACCAACGTGGCGTGACACCCCCGATTAAAGGCGCGGCGTCCCAGTGGTCCCCACTAGGTATTAACCGATCGTCTGGCAATGCCTGGCCTCACTCCACTTGGAGAAGCGGGAAGCGGCTGCGCTCTGTGGGCTTTTCCAATTGTGAAAACTTTGAGAAAGGGCAAGCCGGCTGAGAAGTCGCTTGCTTAGGGGAAGCAGACGCAGTCACTGGCGGTGGGTTCTTGGGGGGAGGAGAGAGGAGCCTTGGGGGTGACGGGATGAGCTTTTTTTCCCCCCGCTGATTAAACACCAATGCAGCCGGAGGGAGACATCCCCCCAAGGCCACAGCGATGGGGGAAGCCAGCGTGGCTGGACGCCCTGGTTTGTCCACTAGGTGTGCAGATGCAGGAAGTAAACTTGTCAAGAGCGCGCGGACCCGAGGCGGCGCAGCGGACAGACAGGGGTCAGGCTGGCCACTTGGCCCTGCTGCCTCGAGTGCCTCTTCTCCTTCCATCTCCCCTGTCCACCCTCAGCCTCACGGGAAGAGCGAGCGGACGCTGCCTGGAGCGGCGCGCTTGGGGTTGCCTCCGGCTTGCGGCAGGCCTGGCCGCGGCGTTCCTGGGAGGGGACGCCTTTTGCACGATCCTCTTGGCCTGCCGGCGCCGTGGACGGCTCTGTCAGGCCACTTCTGCGCTGCACTCGCTGGCTTGGTCCCGGAGGCGCGGGAGGGGAGCGTGCGCAGGTACCCGCCCGGCTTCCCGGGGCCGCTTTGCGCGCCACCTCCGACGCAGCGGCCTAGGCGGGGAGTGCGCCCCCGCCGCTGCAGTCCCTCAAGTTGGACACCGCAGGAGTTTCAGCCTCGGGCTCTGGAGTCGATCTTAGTTTAGGCCCTATTGGGCTATGGTATGAGGCTGTCTCTGGACCCCGACCCCGGCAGGCATGCTGTGCTGCTGGTGACCTGAGCCACCGGTACCCTGGACACTGGCCGGGCCTCCACCCCTTCTTCGCCCTGCATCTGCGCAGAACCTCCAGGCCTGGGACTCCTGCAGCCACAGGAAGAGTCCGGTTTTCCAAGCCCGAGTACAGACACTGAGACATCACCTATAATTAGCAACAATAATGCCCATAACAGTAATTACTAATTACCAGCTCCGAAATCAGGCTTAATTTCTCTACTCTGAGTCAGATTTTCTTCCTATTCATACTGCCCACCCCAACTGGCCCCTACACACTCCAGAATCCCCTTTCAACTGCCAGAGCTCCTTTCCTGCTTTGATATAGATTCTGGTGGTCCCGGGGTGGGTATTGCCCGTTCCAACTCGGGAAGTTCCATCTCTGCACCTTTTTCCCTGTTCCTCAGCCCACTGCCCCACATCTTCGAACCCCAAGACAGATCTCTGATTTTCAGCCCCCTTTCCTCTACCCAACCTTTGCAGGTGAGTCACTGTGCGAGAAAGGGGCCAGCCCTGCCACTGTCCTGTTTAGCAAACTCCAGTGTCACATTTTAGTGTAACAGGTAAATACAGGTGAGATCAGCCCTCTTGTGTGACCTGGGGAATGAGGTGGAATGTAGGTCGAGACATTTCCCTGACTCAGGATTCAGCTACACTGATTGATTGATTATTGATTATTTCCTTCCCACCCACTTAGCACAACTGCCCACCCATCTTCAGGTCTCAGGGCATCCCAACATGGGTCACTCTGTAGCTGTCACCTTCTGGGGAGGCAGGATGGGGAAGGAAAAGCTGTGTCTTGACCCTCAGCCAGCTGGCAGTGCCTCCCCTCTGTCCTGGCTGTATCACCTGCACTGGGGTCATGAAAAGAGGGGAGACTCCTGAAGGCACTGGGAGGTGAGTGGGGAGGACCTGACTGGGCCCCACCTGGAAACTTCCCTGTGGACCCTGCCTGAGAACTCTGAGTTCAGGGAAGTTGGCACTACCAAAGCCCGTGTCCTTTGCCGGTGCATCACAGCTCACTCCCTCTAGCAGCGCAGGCTGGGACACCTGTGCTCTGCATGCAAGTGGCTGCACCTGAGGGTGCACTTGAGTCCCTTGGGCTAAAAATCAGTTCTAGGAGGTCCTAGCAGAGCCTGGCAGGCCCTGACTCACCTCCTGCCTTCTTTCTCCTTGGGCCTTAACTGAAGAACTTGCACCTAGAACACTAGGAAGCAACTGAGAGGGGGAGAGAGAGAGGAAAAAATGCCACCAAAGCATCGTATTGGAGGGGAGAGGGGTGGAGAAGGATCCAGCGCTCATGGAGGAGTTGCCAGGGAGAGTTCCATCTTGCCAGCCCCTGACACTCTTTCTTAGCATCAAACGGTTAAGGGGGGCCCAGAGCTCCATGGCCTGCTGTCTGGGATCCTTGGGCCTGACCTGAATATCCTTTCAAGAGAGTCCTAATTTTCCCCTGGAGAGGCATTCCTGGCTCACCAACTCAGCCTCTCTGGCGTCCCAGACCATCCCTCTGGTGGCTCCAGGAGTGCTGGGCAAAGAGGAGGGGTCACCTGGGTCCTGCAGGGTCTCCCGGGCACGTGGAGTGGGGGTGGGGAGCTGTGTGGCTCCATCTGCTTGGCCACTGAAAGCCGAAAACCGACGGCCCCAGTTGTGCCATGATGAATCACGCAGCCAGCGGAGAGCCGCTTAGTCACACCCTCAGCCACCGTCCCAGCCTCGCAAGGGGGTGGCTCAGACAGGCCCAGCCGCGTCTCACGTGGCTGTCCCTGGCCTGAGCAGACCCCCCTCGGGCGCTGCCTGGTCATCAACGTGCCAGAGACGGACCCAGGGATCCGCGCGAAGCCAGACCTAGGGGTCGCTGCGCGCAGAATCGGAGCTCCGCCTGCTTGGCGTCCCGCATCAGGTCTGGGAGCCCGTGAGCCTCCGGACACCCGGCGCCAGTGCCGCGGACCCGAGGCAGTTGGCCTAGGTCGCCGTTCAGCTCGGAGGTGGCGGGCACCCTGCTCTGGGATGGGCTAGGGCTTCGGGGTGCGTCCGCGTGCACGCGGAGCGCGGTGTCCGAGGCTGCGGGGGAGGGCCCCCGGGTGGCCGCGGTGCGTCGTGGGGGTGGGGAGGACGCTTGGTGAACAAGGTGTGCGATTCAGCCAAGTGGATTTTAAGCAGGTTTTAAGGCTTGATGGGAAGTTACTTGCTCGTTACTATTGTTACTATTATTATTCTTCCCTCCCCTAAACGGGAGAGAACTGTCATCAGTGAAAAAGATCAAGCTCCCCTTTTCTCTCCCCCAACCCTCAGCAGCAGTTAGTGTGAGTTGCCCTCCTACCCCATCCCCCGGGGCATATTTACATAAGGTAGAGATTAAACAAACCCAACAGGGTCCTCATGTACAATTTTATTTCTTGGGAAATAATTCTTCACTGATGTTGAAGCTCTGCTGTCCGGGCGTTTTAGATGGAGAGGACCGCCTCACCCCCCCGGGAGCCAGCCTTTGGCGCCCAGGACTGGGCGACACTGTCCCGTCACCGGGAAGCATGCGTCGCCTGCCTTTCAAAGTGGCGGTTCTCTGCTCCACCTATGGCAGGGCTGCTGCGCTGGGCCGCGGCTCCGGGCTTCTCCTGGCGAGCCGCGCCGACCCTGGCCGGGCCCCCCGCCCAGACATGCGCCCCGATTCATGAGTCGTGTTAAATACTAGTTAGGACTGCGCATCTTGCTCCACCAAGACTGGGAAGCTGCAACCCAGGCACCCATGGGCGCCAGGCCGGGACCCCGGATTCTGCTAACCCTAGGCCCCTACCCCTGAGTGCCCGGCCAGCGCTTGCCCGCCACTCCTAGCAGGGCGCGGCCGCCTCTGGTGACCCCAGGCCTAAAGTAGCACACGGAGAGTACCCGAGGGCGCAGGGCTGCGGGGACACGGCGGCCAGCGGAGCGCTCCTGGCCTGGCGGGACCAGTGGAGTCGGGCGGGCGGGAGCAGACGCGGCAAGCGACTCTGGGGAAAGCCCAGAAGGAAACACCCAGTGCGAAGGACACCACGGGACAGTCCGAAGCTCAGGGCAGTGCCCTGCAGAGCGGCCGTCGGAAAGCGAGCACCTCCTTGGAATGAGCATTGTGCTCCCCGGAACTCTTCGAGCGGGCGAAGTGGGGCCCCGGCCCGGTAGCCTCCGGAGCTGAGCTGGGCCTGAGTTTCCTACAAACGCAGGGCGGAGGAGTGGACCACAGTGGCGCGGTCAGGAGTGACGCTATGATGCCGTCCCCGAGTGTCAAAGGAAGTGAATTACATGCGTGTGCACACACGTAAATATTTTATAAACCTTCCCTTAATTAACCAGATCATTTCCATTATGCCTCCAATATGACCAACAGCAATGGTGGGAGGGTTTTCAGGGTGTGTAATTTGATGTCACCAGACGGTTGCTCGGGGGCAGAGGCACAATCGCTGTGCCAGCTGCACTTGTATTTATTTGTTTTTCTGCCTTGTTCCTGTAGGGCTCCATTATGCAGTTTTTAATTAGTTTGTGTTTGTATTTCACCCGTCCCAAATCAATGCCATCCCGAAGCAAGGCGATGTAAATTCTTGCAGTACAGGTGTAGCTGCCTGCTCCGGTATACTAGCAAACGTGTGTCTGACAAATGAAAGCGGGGCTGCCACGCAGCCGACTGTCAGCTCTCTCTCCAAAGGCGCAGATCAAAGCCAGCCGGGACTTCTGCGCCCCCCGTGAGCGCCTGTGGCTGTGACTCCTAATGCCATTGAGGGGGGCAGGCAGAGCACAGTGCAGGGGACAAAGTGACTCTTCATTTTGCTCAGGTCTTTGGTCTTTGGGCCGGCGCTGGCCTGCCGATCGCCTTCCGCTTAGGGCCTTACAGGCGGGGCTGAACCGCCTGGCTGTGGCCCCTGGCCATGACCCAGCACCTGAGAAAGAGCCATGGGACTTCCTGCCGGGTTCTGCTAACCCTAATCCAGAGCCTTAAAGCGAAGTTTATTCTGGAATGTCTAGACGTGAGATACCCTCTTGTTCCCGTGTTGTGTTTGCAGTCTCTTCCTTCTTGAAATGACCTCTGTGGAGTGCTTGTAAATCTGTTCTTCCAGGCACTGGAGAATTCTTTTAAAGCTTTCTTTTTCTTCCTCTTCTTCTTTTATTTTTTTAGTGGAACAAGAGATTGTTCATCTTTAACTAAGCCACATAGAAATTATGATTCAACAGCAGTGTGTATTTAATTAGAGTAATCTCAACTTGAATTTAATTACCTAATGAATTATTTGTTTAAAAGGTAGAACGTCTTGTTTGCCAAGTACTGTGCAGACTTCTGATAAGAACTTCTGTTATAAGGACATCACGGTTTAAAAGCAGGCGTGTTTAAGGGTTATATTTTAACTCTTTGAGTCTGTAACTGTTATTTTACTCAAACAAAAACTGAGATGTCTGGGTCTGTTGTTGGGAGGGTGGTAACTCATTCTGGCCATACAGAGGTTCTTTTTCGTTATGCACATGTGTGTGCACGGGTCCCTTCAGAAATTCATATCCTCTTTTTGTCCTGGGATGCTATTTTATCTCAAAACTTATTTCATGTTGCTTTCAGTGCCATTTTCCCCTCCTGGTGCAAGTCAGGACAGTTGTCTATTAGAAAACACATTTTATGTTTAGTCTTTATAAGCAACTGGTGCATCCTTCAGGAAAATGTCAGTCCTCACCACCACCACCACCCCCATCCTCCTGTCCTCTCCCACCCCAGCAACTCTGCCCCCCACCGCCAGTCATTCATACTAGTAGCAGGAACTCTTTCCCAGAGTTTATCAAACTCACAGGAAGGGAAGCTACCATATCAGAACAGACATTCACCTTAACCCTTAGTTCTTAAACTGCAGAATAACTTCATTTCCTCTTGTCTTCCAAAAGCAAGTGCAAATAACTCCAGGGCATGCTATCCTTTGAGAGGCTCTGAGGCAAGCTTGTCTCCAGGTAATGCCAATAGTTGGTGCATCTAATGCAACTTCAAGACGTTTGTATTCCTGCATGATGGGAATACATCAGGGAAATGAATATATGTGGCTAAAGAGGGGCAGAGAGCATTTCACCCTCTCACTGTAAAGAAAATAGGAAATAAGAACACCTCAAATCGATTTGGTTGAATTTCACTGTCATTTTTATTAATATTTCAATAATCAAATAATTTAATTGCAGTCTTGGGCACCATTGTCACATAAATATTAAATATTATTAATACGGTGTTCAACAGAGTAGGAATGGGTTTATAAGAAAAATATAGCAGTTTGATAAGAATTATTAATTTTTGTTTCTTTTTATGATTTTTATTATAGCTGTACATTTTGAAATTGATGCTCTAACAAGCAATATGGGTTAAATTATAGTGTAAACTTAATTATATTCAATTATGGTTACAGTAGCATCTTTCTTCCAAAGAATCAGTTCTATGCAAATTCATATTTAAAGCTTATCTATGAAGTTACTTCACATATTCTTCCAACAGCCACTGACAGTAACAACCAAAGTGGATGTGTGCTACTAGTTTAGGAATGATAATACATTTCTCAGATCTGAGCAAATCCAAGCATGATTTCCTAGCAAAACTCTCAAAGGAAATTATAGGTGTGGGATGGAGGAAGGGGAAAATACTAAATGGCATATTTGTGTTTGACTCTTCCAAAAATGTTTGAGATTTAGACCAAATGGTGTTTTCTGTCGTATGACTTCATATCGGTCCTCAACCATTTATACTATTAGAGATAAAAGCCTACTTATGAGAAATTCCTTTAAAGAAATCTATTGACAAATATGTACCCACAAGTACATCCTGTGTAGAAAGTTTAGTGCCTCCCAGGTTTCTAATGCATGTGCACCAGACTTCATGGGTGGGTAGGTTAAAATCACTCCTTGAAAGAAAGAGGTTTTCCACAGCCCCTTGCCAATGACGGCTCTTCTCAGATGCTGCTTTTGGTAGAACCAAGTTCAGAAGAGCCTGGAAGAACCCTGCAAGTCTGTTAGTCTGCTAGGGCACCTGTAACAAAGCACCATGGACTGGGTGGCTTAAGTGATAGACATTCTCACAGTTTCAGAGGCTAAAAGTTCAAGATCAAGTTGTTGGTGGGGTTGGCTCCTTCTGAGGCCTCTCCTTGGCCTGTAGGCAGCTGGGCTGTGTCCTCATATGGCTTTTCCTCTGTGCATGCAAATCCCTCGTGTCTTTCTGTATGTCCAAATTTCCTCTTCTTTAAGGTACACCAGTCAGATTGGATTAAGATCCATGCTAAGGGCCTCATTTTAGCTTAATCACCTCTTTAAAGGCCTTATCTCCAAATACAGTGGCATCATGATGTTCTGAAGGTTAGGGCTTTAACATATGAATTGGTGTGGCGTGATTGAGCCCATAACTGCATCCATGGCCGCCTGCAATCCCCCACCCCAAGCAACACCAGAGTTCAATAGCTGGGCCGACATTCATTTCCAGCGCTGTAGTGTAGCCTTTGGCTTTGGGGCAAATATCTTAGAAGAAGCTCTAGAGTTTCCCCTCTTATTTAGTAAACAAAAATATGTCATGTTTAGAAGGATGATATTATTCTGTATATTAAAACTGTTCAATATTGGTTATTATCAAAGGTTAAATTTGCCACCCTGATTCAGTTTATTCATCTATAAAAGGACTTTTGAGTTTGTCTGGTTTATAAACTCTCTACACAATAAGGGCCTTAGATTTGAAGAAAGATTGCTTGAGAAAATGCATTTTATCCTGGGCCCCAAGGGACTTCTACTTCTTGCCTATGGACTCCCAGGCAGTCAACAAGCTTGGTACTCCTTTGTGCACCAAGGAGGCTGGTGTGTTGCTCTTGTTCCATGCAATAGATGTGTCAAAAGCACTATCTTGATTATCATTTCTGGCATGAAAATTTAAAAGCTATCAGTTAAGCCCCATTCCCTAGGTTTTGCAAAAGAGAAAACTAATAGCAGTTAAGCCCATCATGTGAATTCCCCTGGGTTCCAAGGTCGAGGCTTAGTGTTATGTACATTGGGTTTGGCCAAGAAAGAGTTGCCATAAAAACAGAAAATTTGAGTCCCCTCCTGTCTCTCGCCAGCTGCTGTGCCTCACGCCAGCAAATGCATTACCACCACCGTGGCAGCGGTCATGGAGACAAGGGACCAGTGATCATTTTACAAACTGAGGACCTTGTGACATTATCTCTAGAACTGAGTTAAGTGGTTTGTCTAAGGTCGCTCAGTGAGTGTGTAATAAATCCAGGATTAGAACCTTGGCACCCCGTCCAACAGTCTGCACACTGGCCAGGGGCAGACAGACTTGTTGATCTCCTGACGTAACCCTCCTAACACCCGCTCCTTCCCACCCTGAGCGCCCTGCTCCCTGCACGCCAGGGGCTCAGCAGGACAGGCTGTTACCTGCTCCTGGCAGGTTTCCCTTGCACCTTCCTCTCCACCTTCCCTCCCCCCCTTCCTCCCTTCCTCCTGTCTTCTTCCCTCATTTATTCACCTGAGCCTTTGTGGAGAACCGCTGTCTCTTATGCTGTGGGGGAAGCTAAGATAAATTAGACAGTGGCCTAAGTATCTAAGATGAATGTCCAAGTTATACAGGTGAAACATACAGGCAACTAGTTATTCTGCAAGGTGACAAGGAGCACTAAGAGGGGTATGCCGTTATTGAACTTTTGTCTCTCAGCTTCAAACCCCCCTTTCTGTGCGATGCTAGGGCTCTGTAAGCCCATTTCTGTGTGGCCAGCTCCTCTCAGGTGGACTCTGCCGACAGGGGGGCAGAGGGAGCCTGCAGGGCGGGTGGAAGGAGAGTCAGACCCCCAGGCCGCCTCTGAGAGCACGACACCAGCCCAGCTGCGTTGCTGCCTCCCAAGCCTGAGTCTGGGCTCTGTGGGCCCCTGTCGCTGTCTGTCCTCTTCCTCTTGCTCTCCAGTCCTGGGGTGGTAACTATTCTCTCCCTTTGCCTCTGCGATATTGTCCTGTTTTCTTTTTGCCTTTTCAGGTAACTAGTTGTATTAGTTTGCCAGAGCTGTTGTAATAAAGCACCACAGGCTAGGGGTCTTAAACAACAGGAATTTATTGTCTGGTAGCTCTGGAGGCTATAAATACATGCCCAGGTGTTAGCAGGGCTGGTTCCTCTGGAGGCTGCAAGGGAGAATCTGTTCCAGGCCTCTTCCCTGGCTTCTGGCGGTTGCTGACAGTCTAGGTGTTCCTTGGCTTATAGGTGCATCACTGTGGTCTCTACCTTCATCTTCATGTGGTGTTTGCCCTGCGTGCTGTCGGTGCCCCAGTGTCCCCTTCTTATAAGGACGTCAGTCATATTGGATTAGGGCCTACCTTATTCAAATCTGACCTCATCTTAACTAATTGCATCCGCAACAATTCTATTTCCAAATAAGATCACAATCTGAGATACTGAGGATTAGGACTTCAACAAATGAATTCTAGGTGCACACAATTCAACCCATAACAATGCTTAGTTAAGAATTCTTCATATTAAATTTTCTCTATCCAAAAGACTGGCGTAGTTTCTGTCTCCTGACTAGACCCTTACTAATACGAGGGATTTAGACTTTAGGATTCAGAGGACAGAGTGATTAATTCTGTCAAGAAGTAGAGAGTACATTGACCTGTGAACCAGGGAAGATGACTTGGATTTGGATAGACAACATGAGTAAAGGATATTCTCTAGTCCCTGCCAAGTCTCAGGAACCAGGGAGAACATTGGCAAGGCTGCAAAGTGGAGTTTATCAAGGACTGCAGTCTGGGGACACGGTGGCCTAATCAGAGTGGATTTCTATAGCATAGAAATGAGTCCAGACTTTATTCTCTGGGCAATGAGGACCCATAAAGCTATCTGAGCAGGACAAGATTTCAAGTATAAGAGGAGTATCAAGAAGTTGATTTAGGCCACAGCTGTAGGACTGAAACAACATGTGGCAAAGACGATTCTGCGTCTCAGCTCAAGCGCATGGTATGGTGGGCGTGAAGAGCCCTGTATCAGGGCCCTGTATCAGACCTGGGCTCTGGCTGGCTCCGCCATCCACGTGCACAAGGGGCATAAGAGGTGTCTCTGTTCCTCCTGGCCTGGGCTCTCCTGTGGGGAGGGGAGGCAGGTGCTTGGCGCAAGGGCAGCAGACATGCCCTGAAATGTGTGGATGCTTTTCTTGGAAGCACAGAGGTGGGTCTGAGGAGCCCAATGTGGGAGGACAGGGGAATTTTTCTCCTGGTCCTTAAACCACTCCAATTTCCTCATTTTACATATTGAAATTCCAGATAAGGTTTTGTTTGAACAAAGGATTTTTGTGCCTAGATATGGATTTGAAAAATCACTGGAGTACATGATTGTCAGAGTTCTGATTCTATTACCTTCAACTGGTTTGATGATGCATAAACCTCCAAATGTTTGTGAAACCCAGAGTGTTACTACATCTCCTTGAGGGGTCAGAGTCAGTGGGTCTTTCTGCATAGAGTACCTAGTCATATGCCTTGTTAATGAATTCTTAAATATTTGGTTGATTCCTTATGATACATAAAATGTTAAATTAATCAGAAACCTGGCATGACAGAAATGAACAAGGAAAATAATGCTGTTAAGTAATTACCATTATTATCACTATTAATTCTGATGAAAATAATGCACTTGTAAGCCTTCCCTTGGCGTCAAAACATTCAGGCCATAACACAAGACTGAGCTAATGGCCTCATCATGAGGGAGGACAAATGCAGTGGTTATAAAGTAGATCAACAATCCTGTGTTACATCCCAGAACTCCCAAAAGACTGTACAGGAGGAATAATTCAGTATCACAGGAGAAAACAATGCTTCTATCTCCACAGTTTCCTTGCTAACCCCACACATGCATAATATATGTGAAACATATTATTGGTTATCATCTGCCACACAGCAAACTCAATGTCAATTAAGAAATGTTATCAATGACCCTTGGCATCCTCACTCGGGAATAAACTCTGTCATGCTTCCAGTAGGGAAGTTGGTTTGACTGCATAGAGGAAGGAAGGGAATATGCTTCTGCTGCAATTTGCTTAACAGTTGGGTAGTTTACAGCCTCATCAAGCCTGCGGTCCATTTCCGGGCAGCTCGCACTTAGTTAATTATGTCACTATGCAACCAGATTATCCAAGAAGTTGAATGATAGAAGCTCCATTAAAACCTTAACCTTAATGCTCTTCCCTCCAGGGAGATGTACGGTCTTATCAGAAGGAATATAACTTTCTAGAACAGTGTTTGTGCAAATCTATCTGTCCATACATGGGAATATCTGTTGTTACACAAGGATGAAGCCTTTACTCCTCACGACTTGTTCTCTAATGTGTTGAAACACTGCAAGCTTGTAGCACACATTTGCTTATTTCAAGAATTTGATTGTTGTTGACTTCCTGTAAATTCTTCCCTGCCCCTTCAATTACCTGTTTCCTTTTTATCATCAAGCCAACCCATCTAAGGAGAAACCACCTTCTTCAAACCTTACTGCCTGTATTGTGGTTCTCCAGATAAACAGAACCAATGGTACATACTATTGAAATATAAGAGATTTATTATGAGGAATTGGTCCATACAACTGTGGAGGATAAGAAATCTCACAATATATTGTCTGCAACCTGGAGACCCAGGAAAGCCAATAGTGTAATTCCAAGTCCAAGTCCAAAGATCTGAGAACCAGGAGGGTCCATGGTGTAAACCCCAATCCAAGGGCAGGAGAAGACCTATGTCCCAGGTCACACAGGCAGGTAGGAAGCAAAGGGGGTGAATTTTTTTCTTCCTTTGCCTTTTATTCTATCTGGGCCCTCAGTGGATTGGACAGTGCCACCACTGTTGGGGTGGTCAGTCCACTTGTCTGAGCCCACTGCTTCAAATGGTGATCTCACCTGAAGTACCCTCACAGAGACATACAGAAATAGTGTCTAACGTGGGCACCCCATGGCCAATCAAGTGGACACATAAAATTAACCTTCACACTGCCTGACACCTGAAAGGCAAATCTTCCACCTCTGTACATGTGTTCTCTGTAGCCCAGGAGCTTGTTTGAATTCATCCTTTACATGGTTGCCTACAGCCATTTATTATGAACTGTCAATTATATTTCAAAAAAGTCTTTGAGATCTACTCTCACCCTTTCCCAGTTTAAGTCCTTAGAATTGCCTCTTGGGATTACTGCCAGGACCCCTGAATCATCTTCCTTCCATCATCGTCATTTGGCCACCAGAGTTACATTCATTTTACTACCCTGCTAAAATATCCTTGATTTTCTCGTGGCTGTAAAGAGTCCCACCTCCTTACATATCATGTGTCAACCTGTGTGGTTGACATGCATCGACTGAAGCTTAAAGGAAGGGGGAACCTGTGGGTCTGCTCTCTTTATCTCCTAGAAAGTTTATGTTAATGCAGTCTAGTGTTTTCCATGGAAGAGGGGAGTGTTTTGGTGAAACATGGGGTTTTGGTGAAATATGGGATGTTATTACTATTTATTGCTTCCACTTTCCAAGCCACAATTCTCAGCCCAGAATTGGCTTCTCCTGTCTAAGCCCATGTTTTATTCCTTTGTCTTCAAAATCCAGGTGGAAAGCCCATACATTATCCTAGAATTCTAAAACTTCAGAATCCCTTGGAAAACAGGTTAAAATTCCTGGACCTTGCCCAAAGATATTCTGATTCATTAGGTACGGGATTGGGTCCAGCATCTGAATTTTAAATAAGCACACAAGGTGATTGGGGTTCAGAGAGTTGAAAAAGCATTTCATGAAATAGAGTCCTAGACACATGGTTTGATCCTTTAACCCAGGGGACATCAATGCATTCTGCTATCGACTGCTGAATCCAGGTTTAGTGCCTGGCCCTGCACCCACCATCACTGATACCATCCCTTCTAAGGGGTTCTGCTCTCTCTCTGGTCACTCCTCCATCCACCTTTCCCTTAATTTTTTCTTTTGCCCCTCTATTAGCCTCAGCGTTCTCTTGGGTTCTGTTCTACCCTTCATCTCAGCCTATACACCCCCTCCAGAAAACCTCATCCACACCCTGGGCTTTAACCTGGGGGCTCCCAAACCTCTGTCTCTAATGCAAGTCTCAGCCAGGAGTTACAGACCCCAGTAGTCATTCACATTTGGCTCAGCTCCATCTGGCCACCTGCAGAGGCACCTGCTCCTCTTCCTTTCTCTGTGACCCTGGTGAGAGATGCCATCACACATGAAGTAGCCCAAGACCTGGGAGCCAGCCTGATGCCTCCTTCAGTCGTTCCTCTGTCTTGTCTGACATCCGTTTATTCAAAGATTATTTACCGAGCACTACGGTGTTCCTGGCGGTGGACCAGCTCTGGGGATAAGTGGTAAATGGTGAACAGGAAGGGGAGCTGTGGCCCTCCCCGCGTGGAGATATCAGACAACATGTGACTGCGCGGATACGTCTCTTTCCAACATTTCCCTTCTTCTTCTCCTATTAGTGGGGTGACTACACATTCCAATTTGCCAGGGACAGTCCCAATTTATGCCTTCTGTCCCCATGTCTCTCTGGCCCCCATATATCCTTTGTAGAGTGTCCGGGGTTGGACAATATATCATGTGGTCACCCTGTCAGCATTTTTTTTTTACTTAAAGTGACATCATCAACAGACTGGGTTATTGTCATGGTTTCCTAGCAGATCTCTCTGCCTTCAGTCTGGTTCCATTTTCTTGCACCTTCCATTCTGCTCCAAGAGTGATCTTTCTACATCATAACTGACCAAATTATTCTCATCAAGATAATAGTAATCAAGTTTTCCCCATTGTCTAGAAAGTAAGTCTGAAATGCTGAGCAAGGCATAAAGGATTAAAAATTTTTGCTTTGGTTCCTGTCCATTTTTCTGACCTCTCTCTGGTCTGTCCTAGGTATGCCCTTTATTGCCTGGTTGCGTTTTCCTGTATATGGGCTTCCACCATCTCCTGCTGCTCCAGGCCTTGACTTTCCTTTTGCCTGGAAGTCAGTTTCCCTTCCCAGCCTGATGAGTGCTGGCCCATCACGCACCAGCAATCACAAGAACCTCCAGCCCCTCCCTGGGGATGTGGGGTGGAATCATACCCACTGCAGGCAGCTCAGGAAAACATGATGTGTTTGTCTGCAACTTGTTTTTTTTCCCTAAACAGTGGCTTGCTTATTTTTCTTGTCAGCACATGTAGATCCTCATCATGTTTAAAAGCTGTTGCTCAGGAACACAGAGCGTGAATGTGCTATAGTTTATTTGATTAACTCCCTATTAAAGGGCATTTAAATTGTTTCTAATTAGTCGTTACTGCACATGGGACTACAGAAGCTGTCCTTGCACATGCATTTTTATGTCCCTGTGTAAGTGTTTCTTTAGGGCATTTTTCTGGTAAGACTTCTGGTTGGGGAGAGTGTCTGTGTTCCCTACATGACTGTCGCAGAGATGAGTTTCCTGAGATCTGGTGGGATCAACCTCCCTGGGATGGTAACTCCTGAGGTGGGAACCACCAGCCCTCATGAGATGGAAACCTTGCTGCATCACATGCTGGGTGTTGTTCATCCCTGTCTGTGTATGTCACACTCACTGGGCAAGCCGGGCAGAAGTGTGAAGGGTGCCAGGGACCAAGAGGCACCTTCTGGAAGCCACTCCTGGAAAGAAGGGGAAAAGCAGAGTGCATTTCCTGAGGATGGTGAGATGGATGCCTGCTGCTGGCACTGGTGTCTTGGGCCAGACCCACTGAGGTCACAGCTAAACACTGAGGAACACAGGATTCAACTTATAAAATGGGCCATTTGCCATGTGTCTAAGTGCATGGGCCTGGAGGTACTTCTGCTTCAGGGCCCTGGGGGAAAGGCCCCCCATGGAGCCATGCACAAACCAGTGTGGAAGACAGAGGTGGCCGAAGGAGGCCAGCCACTGCCGGGGTCCTGGCCTGCAGGAAGCCTGAGCATGTGTACTTTGGCCAACAGGGAGGGGCTGGTTCCTGGAGAATCCTGAGCAGGCAGTACCCCAGGATTTGGGCATGTTTGTAAAGTGGGTGGCAGGTGTTAGGGCTGGACATCCCTGAGGTCACCACTGGTGTCTGCCATTTGGTAGGTGCTGAGAGAGTCTGCTTCCATGGAAAGACCAAAGAGTCACTTTGGTGAGGGGGCAGTTGCCAGAATAATATTTTACAAAAGCTAGGGTTTTTTAAAAAATATATTTCAATGTTTTTAAAGACTAATTCAAACTTTAAAATTCTTCACTGATTTTTGCTGGAGTCATTGTCTAAAATATAAGTGGTGTAATTTGCGTTGAGCTTGGACTCTATTATTTGTTTGTTCCTGTTTTTCAGAGCTGCTGTAATTCCTTCTGCCCTGTGTTCATTCCCAGAATAGGTCTGCTTTGTCTCATAAATCAATGAGGGTGTCTGTTGGTGAGGAGTGTGTTGTTATGACAAGTTCACAAAGCTAGTCAATGAAGATGCAACTTGTGTTCCCAGGACAGGTGTCCCCTCGCCGCCACCCCTGCCACCCACCTGTCCCTGTTGAGTGACCAGCAGGGAGGGGTAGGGGAGAGCTGCTCACCATAATTACTCATGGCCACACCCTTAAAGGGTCAGTTCTGGGGCAAAACAATATTACATCAGTACAGTTGATTTTAGAGAATGTAGGTATGTCTATAGCCATTGACCACTTGCTAGTTTTATGACTGTTCACCGAGACCTGATCGCATCTCCTACTGCAAACTGCAGTGAGACTGAGGCTGGAAAGGAACGGAAAATAAAATCCTACAGATGCGCAAGGACGGCACCAGGGCAGAGTGTCCTTGGCAGGGAGAGTGAGGAGGAGGACAAGCCCAGGCATCCACCTCTTTTTGCCTGTTCTCGCCCGCTGGTCTGCCCTGACCTGTGTGGTCCTGGCTTTGGGCATGGCGAGAGACAGGCCCCCCAAGCCCAGCGTGGCCCAGAAATCCCACCGCTGAAGGGATCAGTTACCTCATGGGAAATACACCTTCATGCCAGAACACTGAAGAACTGGAAATGTTTATTACTTTAATCCAAGTTTCTTTGCTATTGGCATTTTGTCCTCCTGAGTCTTACTTGAGGGTTCGTGGAGCACTGTCTTCTGGAACTCTTTATTCAGAATAGGCAATTACCTAATATTTTTATTTCCTCTGCTCACAGAACACCACCAACAAATAACAAAGCAAAAGGTGGAGTGATTTCCGTTGAGCGCTCTCCTACTTCCTGTGAGTTCGGTGTCAGCAATGAGACGGTGGGGGAGTGATGAGGGCTCCAGGCGTGTCCACAGTGTGCGTTCAGTTAGGAGGCCAGACCTGAGCGGAGCGCGTCCTAACCACGTCGGGAACCCAAGTTGGAACCTTGTACTCAGCTGGTCATTCAACACCACAAAAAAGGTACCGGAGGCTTTATAAAACACTTCAAATAATGTGAAGAATGATTTTTTGAAATCACCTGTGTGTGTGTTGAAAAATTAAAACCTCGGTGACTTGCTGCTGAGGATTTTTGGCTCCAGTTTTGTGTGTAAGGTGCCAAGGTCACACACAGCTTTTCCTGAAGTACGGTTACATAACAGATTAAAAGACTGTCCTCGAACAAATATTTACTGGATGACGACCACAAGCAAGACATGGGTCTGGGCTTTGGAGCCAGCACTCAGGAGGTTCCTGGGCTCAAATATGAAGTTGGGACAACCTGTTTGCCGACATCGAGAGCCCTTTGAGTTTCCCGAGGGGAGATTTGGCAGGCAGAGTGCCCCACAGAAAGCATTTACTCAATAGAGGCTCTCAGAGGAATGGCTGCTTCTGGGAGTGTCATCCAGCCTTCCCGTGCGCTCCCTGGGCAGGCCGTGGCGAGGACGGTCCTGCCGTCCCTGTACTCCGCCCACACCCTCAGAGCCGCTCAGGGGCCTCAGACATGCAGGTGGGAAGGAGCTTTTGTCTGTGTCCTGTAGATGCTGTAACAGAAGGGGTGGCTTAGAACAACAGAAGTTTGTTCCCTCACAGTTCTGGAGGCTGGAAGTCTGGAATCAAGGTGTCTGCAGGGCCACACTCCCTCTGGGGGCTCTGGGGGAGAATCCTTCCTGCCTCTTCCAGCCTCTGGTGGCTTCAGGTGTCCCTGGGCTTGTGGCTGCATCAGTACCTTCTCTGCCTCCCTCCGCACATGGCCTTCTGCCGTGTGTGTGTCTTTCCTCCTCTGTTTTGTATAAGGACACTTGTCATTGGATTTAGAGGCTGCCATGATAATCCATAATGTTTGCTTCATGTTGAGATCCTTAAATTAATTATATCTGCAAAGATCCTTTTTCCAAATGAGGTCACATTCACAGGTTCTGAGATTTAGGATGTGGTGTGTCTTTTGGGGCCACTGTTCAACCCACTCCAGGGCTTGACACCTGCATCTTCTAGCTGTTGCTGGGGGGCATCTTGGACAAGCTCACACTGAACAGGTGCATGTGGACACCTGCCACCTCCTGTGCAGCCTGGGGTCAGCTTGAGGGAGAAGGGAGGGAGGGAACCCCTGCAACTCTGGAGTGCCTGTGTGGTGACATGAAGACAGTCCGAGTGAGGCCTTAGAGAGATGGCAACAGCTCCAGTCAGTCCCGAGTGAGGGTGGTGGGACCTGGGGGTCTGTCCCCTTCTGTCACTTACTAGAGAAGTTCCGTGATATTACTGCCTGCCCCATGAATTAGCACCTCCCCTTATTTTTCCAAATATTCTAGTCATACTGAGGACTTGGACAAAAGTTTCCTTTTAACTCTTTACTTATCCGTCATGATCTTGTGGAGTTTAACCACCTCTTGTCTTTCCTCTTCCACACTAAACATGTTTCTTTCCTTTGCATGTCATCCCAGACTTCAGCGTTCAGACCCATGAACTGAAAAAGACACCTTTGATGTGTCTTTTTACTTCAGCACTGATCCAGTGCTGTCTGAATCACAATTGATCAAATTAAAGAGGGTGAAACTGGCAGATTTTAATGTAGTTTAATTAAAGCTACCCTCATTAAGGACACGAGAGGAAAGTGGAGCCCTTTTAAAGCTACTTCAATTGCTGTTGCCGACTACAGACTTCTCGCATTTTCCACAGTTAATTGCACTCTGGATTTCCAGAGCTGCTTTCATCCAGGAATTCTGAAGTACGTTCAGGTGGTTTGTGCTCTGCTGTTAAGTCAGGTTCTGTGGGCCGTGCTAGGCGAAGGTGGGAATCAGAGCCCGCCAGATGACAGAAACCTAAATGGAAAGGACATAGGCAGTGACAGACATTGGTAGATACGATCAAGAAGTCCAGAGGTGAGACAAGCGACCACCTTCTGCGTGCCGTGGCACAGGTGGATCCAGTGCTCCTGCCGGAAACCCCTCTCCTCCTATCCTTCCCCTCCACTTCTCTGTGTGGTCCTGAGGGTTAGGGAGGCTCTGCCTACGTGTGCCACAGAGACCACAGTCTCCATGCTTTTAACCAGCCAGTTTCCTGACTGTGGAATGAGAGCATCGCTGCACTGCTTTCCCACCGTGGTGACCATAAATACCTTCACCAGCTGAGTCCTCCCCGCCCAGGACCTAGCACAGAGATGGGTGCTGAGTCACTGTGCCATTACCAAATGAGAGATTAAATGACAGGACATTGTCCTCTGCACTGGGGCTCTGCAGGCAATCTCTGTATGCCAGGCTCCTACCGATTTGTCAGCATCTGTACTCATCAAGAGAGTGTCTCCAATCACTCCAGTGGAACTTGTTCCCCTTCCTGGTCACTGAGTTTTAGATCTCTGTTGCAATGCTGCTAATAGTCTTCTTGGTAGCTAGTTATTTGCAGACGTGCGATTGTATTAGTTTGCATTCATTCAGCTACGGGCAATAAAATATCTGACTAATCACGGCTTAAGCAGAAAAGTAACTCCACTGTCCCATATAGGAAGCATGGAGGTTTGCAGCTGAGAGATTGGTGCAGGGGCTCCGTGGTGTCATCAGTGCTCGGACTCTTTCCATCTTCCTTCTCTGCTATCCTCAGCGTGTCGGTGTTGCCTCATGGCTTCAAGGTGGCTGCCACAGCTCCAAACATCACATCCTCACTCAAACACATTCAAATAGTGAGAAACTCAGGGAGAAGAAAAGGGATTAATTTATATGAAAACAATTCTTCCCAAGAATCCCCCAGCACAATATGGCCCCGGAGCTGGGCACATGCCTGCCTATGGTGGTGTAGTGGTCCTCAGCTCTGCTCACATGTTCCTGCCCCTTCTTCTGGGAACATGGTGAGTGTCTGTTCTTCACTCACATTAGGCTGCATGTGGTCATGTGATGTTTGGAGCAGTGAAATGTGAGCACAGGAGCTCATGTCAATTCTGAGAGCAGTTTTCAGGGATGGTGCATGATCAGCAAGTACCTTTTCCTCTGCCCTGATTGTCCCAGAAGTCTGTGTTGAGAGGAAGCCTCTATCAGCTTGGGACCCTGGGTTAGGAGGGGGACAGAGGGCCCCTGTGCTCCTAGATGGACACAATAGGTACTTCACACAGTGTTTTTGATTTTTTAATTGACAAATAATAATTATGTATATTTATGGGGTACAATGTAATGTTTTTATATATGTATATATTGTGGTATGATAAAGGTTAATTAACATATTCACCACCTTATAGTTTTGTGCTGGGAACATTTAAAATGTACTCTGTTAGAAATTTGGAAATATAGAATCCATTATTATTAACTCTAGTGACCATGATGTGCAATAGATCTCAAAAACTTATTCCTCCTGGGTCAAAGACCTATACAGAGAGAATTACGAAACACTGAGAAAAGAAATAGCAGAGGAGGTAAATAGATGGAAAACCCTACCATGCTCTTGGATAGGCAGAGCCAACATAGTAAAAATGGCTTTGCTACCTAAAGTGATTTACAGAATCAACGCAGTCCCTATCAAAATACCAACATCATTTTTTGCCGATCTAGAAAAAATAATTCTATGCTTCGTGTGAAACCAAAGAAGACCCCATCTAGCCAAAGCAATCTTAAGCAAAAAGAACAAATTGGGAGGCATCTGTCTACCAGACTTCAAACTATACTACAAGGCTATAGTAACCAAAAATGCATGGTATTGGCACAAGAACAGAGACGTAGACCAATGGAACAGGACTGAGAACCCAAATATAAAACCAACCTCATACAGTCACCTGATCTTTGACAAATTCCAGAAAAATGTACACTGGGGAAAAGATTCCCTATTCAACAAATGGTGCTGGGAAAACTGGATGGCCATATGTAGAAGACTGAAACTGGACCCACACCTCTCACCTCTCACAAAAATCAATCCACAATGGATAACAGATCTAAACCTAAGACATGAAACCATAAGAATTCTCGAAGAAAACGTTGGAAAAACTCTTATGGACATTGGCCGAGGCAAAGAATTTATGAAGAAGACCCCCAAAGCAATCACAGTAGCAACCAAAATAAATACATGGGACCTGATCAAATTAAAAAGCTTCTGCACAGCCAAGGAAACTATCACTAGAGTGAACAACCTACAGAATGGGAGAAAATATTTGCATGCTACACCTCTGATAAAGGGCTGATAACCAGAATCTATACAGAACTTAGGAAAATCAACAAGAAAAAATCAAACAACCCTATTAAAAAATGGGCAAAGGACATGACAGAAACTTTTCCAAAGAAGACAGAATAATGGCCAGCAAACATATAAAAAATTGCTCAGCTTCTCTAATCATCAGGGAAATGCAAATCAAAACCACAATGAGATATCACTTAACTCCAGTGAGATTGGCTCATATTAAAAAATCCCCAAACAACAAATGTTGGCGGGGATGTGGACAGATAGGAACACTCATACACTGCTGGTGGGACTGCAAATTAGTACAACCTCTATGGAAAGTAATATGGAGATACCTCAAAGAATTAAAAGTAGAATTACCATTTGACCCAGCAATCCCACTACTGGGTATTTACCCAAAGGAAAAAAGACATTTTATAATAAAGACATCTGCTCATGAATGTTTATAGCAGCACAATTCACAATTGCAAAGATGTGGAAACAACCCAGGTGCCCATCAATACAAGAGTGGATCAATAAAATGTGGTATATGTATACCATGGAGTATTACTCAGCAATAAGGAACAACAGTGAATTAACACATCTGGTATTATCCTGGATGGAGCTAGAACCCATTCTTCGAAGCGAAGTGTCACAGGAATGGAAAAACAAGCACCACTGGTACTCACCATCAAACTGGTACTAACTGATGAACACTTACATCACACAGGGCAATAACATTCATCAGGGGGCGGGCAGGCGGGAGGGGGGTGGAGGGGATGGAAAAACTCTCACTGAATGGATGCGGGGAGCACAGTTTGGGGGATGACCACGATTGTAGCTCTGACACAGGCAGTGCATGGGCAGTATATATAGCCAAAGTGTTGTACCCCCGTAATATTCTGAAATAAAAAAATAAATTAATTAAAAAAAAAAACCTTATCCCTCCTGGCTGACTGAGATTTCATACCCTCTGCCCAACATCTCTCCATCCCTGCGCCTCTCTCCCCAGCCTCTGGTAGCTACCATTCTACTCTCTACTTCTATGAGTTCCACTTTTTTGTTTTTCACATGTAAGTGAGATCATGTGGTATTTGTCTTTCTGCACCTGGCTTATTTAACTTAACATAATTTCACTGAACATAAACCTAGGTCCTTCCATGTTGTCGCAAATGACAGAATTTCATTATTTTTTAAAAGTTGAATAGTATCCCACTGTGTATATGCCATATTTCCTTTGTCCATTCATCTGTTGATGGGCCCTAAGGTTGATTCTGTATCTTGGCTACTGTGAATAGTGCAGCAGTGAACATGGGAGTGGTGATATCTATTCTACCATTGACTTTACGTCCTTTGGATGTACACCCACTGGTAGGATTGTGGATCCTGGAATGATAGTTCTATTTTTAGATGTTTGGAGAAGCTCCATATGGTTTTCCACAATGGCGGTACTAACTTACATTCCCACCAGCAGTGTGGGAGGCTTTCCTTTTCTCCACAGCCTTGTCAATGTTTGTTATCTTTTTTCTTCTTGGTAATAGCCATTCCAATAGGTATGAGGTTATATCTTATTGTAGTTTTAGTTTGCATTTCCTTGGTGATTAGTGATGATGAGAACCTTTTCATAGATCTATTGGCCCTTTGCATGTCTTCTTTTGAGAAATGCCTATTCAGGTGAGCCCATTTTTTAATCAGGTTATTTGTTTTCTTGCTATTGAATTGAGTTTCTTATGTATTTTGGATTTACCACCTTATCAGAGGTATGGTTTGTCAATATATTTCCCGGTCTGCAGGTTGTCTCTTCACTCTGTTCATTGTGTCCTTGGCTGTGCAGAAGCTCTTTAGTTTGATGCAGTCCTGTTTGTCTAGTTTTGCTTTTATTGCCTATGCTTTTGGAATCCTATCCAGAAGATCATTGCCAAGACCTACACCATGGAGTTTTTCCTCTGTACTTTCTTTTACTAGTTTTAGTTTTGGATCTTAAATCTAAATCCTTAGTCCATTTTGAGTTTATTTCTGTTTATGATGTGAGGTAGGGGTCCAATGTCATTCTGCATGTACATACCATGTTTTCCCACTTTAATTAAGATCAGTTCTTTTTACTTACTCAACACTCTGTGTTTTAAGAAAATAAGGGAGAAAAGGTGAATACAGAGAAGGAAGGAAACTGAAGGGGAGCCAGAGCAGCCGAAGCAGAATCTACCCTGACTCAGACACAGCAGAGCGTGCTACTTTCTCCAGTAGCATGAGCAGTGTTCTTTCTCATTTGGGCACGCCTCTGTGAAAGAGATGTTTCAATTTGAAAAGACAAGTGTGTGCATGTGTGCAACGTAAATCAGTTAGTTTAAAATAGATTTAGAAGTTTAGTGTTTAAATGAATGCAATCATGAAAATGTTTGAAGAATAATTACCTCAAACTTATCCTTAAAGCATCACTACATTTGCTTGAAGCAGGATGTGCCCATAGTGAGAACTCGTGCTGGTGTAAGAAACCAGCAGTTCCCTAAAGACCAGCATGCAAAATCTGGGCCAGCACCTGTGACCACTTTGCCCACACTAACTGTGTCCAAACAGCAATCGTTCACTGCAGGCAGTGTTTGGTGTCTCTTTGTTTTCTTTTAGAATCATTCCATTGATGTTAAAAAAGTGTATTTTTGGGGCTAGAACAGAAAAAAAAGGAGAGAATTCCCAAGAAACTGTTCTTTAGGCCAATTCTGCTACTTTGCACATGTGTGGTATTTTATATTCTATTTTTCTATGGTTTTTTTTGTTTTGTTTATTTCATTTTGTTTTGTTTCAGTTTAAGATACAGAATATGCAGTGTGACCCACTAGTCATTCTTTTAGAATCTTGTAGGAATTTGGGGGTGAAGCAGACTTTTTGGATGTTAGGCTTTTCAGGCTGAATTTTGCATCAATGCATTTTTATGAATTCTGATGTGAAATATGTTTCCAAGTGCACATGGGGCAGAGCGGAGCCTGCTGTGCGATGTGAGGAGCAGGGGAGGAGAGATACCTCCTGGGCAGGGAAACCAGGGGCTTGATCTTGACTGACGGGGTGTTTGTCCGTCAGCGGAATGGACTGGATGATTTATCATTCATTCATTTACTCAAAAAATCATCACCTTCCTCCAAAAGTAGTTAAATATGGGAAAAATGTGATCTGTGATTTTTAATTTATTTTGCTGATAATTTAGACTTTGGTGGTTTTCTAAAAATATTGGGTAATGGTTTTGGCAAACGTTCTGTCGAAATGAGAATTTCTAAATGAGATTTGAGGGTCACTACTTATTTTAAAAGTTCATTTTTATCAATTAGTTATTTGGAGGGATGTTTACTTTCTGTTGGAAGTAGAGGGGGATGGAGCAGAAACAAGATCGAAGTCTGACAGCAGGAGGGTGCTAGGAGTTTTGACAGGGTAGAGGGGTCCCCTTCTGCGGGAAGCCACATACCTTTTTGACACCTGTCGGGAGGAGAGGCTGTGGCAGGGCTGACGCCTGGGGCAGGATGTCAGTTGGACACCTTCTCCCCTTCAATTATCCAGCAGCTCATAAAAAGTAAAATAAAATAAACTTTAAAATTTGGCATGATTCACCAAGTTAGGCGTCACAAGTTTGCATAGATTTCTATTTCGGAGCGATTGCTCAGCCCCACCAGTGGGAAGGAACTACACTGCGCACTCTGGGAAGCGTATTGGTTCTCCCAGCCACCAGGGACCCATTCTGAGATGTGGCCACAGTGACTGCTCCGGTGGATGGGCCAGAGGCAGGAGGAGCCCACAAGGAGGGAGCCACGCCCTCCACCTCCCAGAGCTTCCACGTATGTGTCAGGCTGCAAGGTGCATGGTAGTTATTTCTCAAAGTCCATCAGCTTCTGTCCCAGGGTTTTTGCATTTGGTTGTTTTGCAGCTATTATTATTTTAATTGATGAGGCTCCACAATGTCAGGGCCTGTGTTATTTTTTTTTCTCCAGGAATCAGAGTTTCCATGGGATGCAAATCCTTGCAGAGCTACACTCAGCAAAGGGAGGAACACAGTATCTGGAAGGGATCCACGCATTAAGCCAGTAGCCAATTAATTAACGCAGCTAAGAATGCATGTAAGTAGTACCCTAATGGCTTGAAAGAGTAAGCGCTGAGAGCTGTCTGCTGGACTCCCTGGGAACCATTTACGAGTCCAAATGCCCATTTTCTGAATGATACGCTGGTGGACTAAAAGAATTAATGTCATTGATTTTTTTTTCTTTTGGTAAAAATACTTTAGGCACATTTAAGAAAATATGGGATATTATAAGATAGAAATACTCCTTCCACTCAGATATGACTCTAGGCAATATCCCTCCCTGTCTTTATGTTAGGCACTTAAATGCAAACATAAATAAACTAAGGATCATATTTTACATACTGTTTTGTATCCAGACGTTTTCAATTAAAATGATATCATAAATAGTTTCCTATGTCATTTAACATTCGTAGAAATATGCCATACCTTTGGATAAACTTAATCTATATAACCATTCCTCTATTCTTGGATGTTGAGTAGGTTTGGGATTTTTTATAATTTGAATTAATGTTGTGGTTGGTAATCACGTACCTTAATCATTGTCTGAAATTTCAATTAGTTCTTTAAGATAGATCTTTAGAAATGAAATTCCTGGGACAAAGGATTCACTTTTTAAAAGCCTTTTGACAAATGTGGCCAATTGCACATCCCAAAACTTATATATGTGTATAAATAAAATAGATATATAGACACACACTTCATTGGTTTATGAGGCTTCCATTTCTCCATATGCTCACCAACATTGAGTATTTTAATGGTAAAGAAAGCAAAAGAAATATTGAAAGTATATATTTGATAGGTTAAAAAAATCACTGGTTTCATTAGCATTTCTTTAACTGCTCCAACTTCTCATTCAAAGTTCTGAAACTGTGCGGTGCAATGAAGCAGCCACTCACCAAATGTAACTATGAATCTTAAAGTGTACAAAAAATAAAATAAAAATTTAAATATAGCACCTCAGTTTCACTGGGCTTGTTCCAGAGCTCAGCAGCCACCTGCAGCTGAGGGCTTGTGCATTGGACAGTGGAGTAGGGAACATTTCAGGCATCGCAGAATGTTCTATTGGACAGTGTTGTTCAAGAATCACGTCCAGGAGAGGGGCCCTTGGTTATTCTGGACTTCAGGAAGAAATTGGTGACTCTCATGTCTAACTGGCTTGTCAGTGACGTGAAATGTGCACTTTGCAGTTTTCCATTTCTTCAGGGAGTATGTAAAACTCTTCATGTCTTAAGGGTAAGGACTGGAGTCTAAGGAGGCAGGTGCCACTCAGGGGACAGGACTTCCATCTGAAGCTTAACGACCTTCATAGCTTTGCCTTGCACCATGCTAACTTCAAGAAATGTTCAGATCTCTATTTTAAATTAAGATATAGGTCATGTGTTTTAATTTAAATATGGCATATATTTAACAGAGCATACAATTTTTGAAGGTTTCTGCTACTTGGTTTCATTGACAACAATTTTAATAATTCTGCTTTTCTAGGCATTGAGGCATGACAAAAATAGCTTAATGGGAACAGTTACTGTATGTTGTTATGATACAATTATTACTATACTTTACTCTTCTTCAGATTTACAGTTCATAAGGTTTTCTGTCTTATTTAATTAATCCCGACCACAGGGGGAGGGATTCAGCAGGTAGCAGGTGAGGAAATGGATGTTCTTTCTAAATCATTAGGTTACTCCCCTAAGGACATGCAGTGGCCAAATTTGAGGCTCATGTCTAGGTTGTTTTGCTTTTTTTTTTTTTTTTTATTACAACTTAGCTTTGAGGGCATTGATAATGTGAAGAATCTCTCAAAACTAAACCATCAGATTGGCCTTCTAATGAGAAAATGCTTCATTTAAGCTTTTGGATATCTGATGGTTTCATATTCCAATTAACTATTATAAAAATATCCATTAGGTGTTCACAATCGGCCCTCTCTCTGTTTGTCATCGGGCTTCTCAGCCCCTGGTAGCACAGTGCTTACGCACCTTCTTTCTCTTTGGCACCATGTATTTGCCATGAACATTCACCACTGTCCTGAAGCCACTCCAGGAGGTGGCAGGGCAGCAAATCTTCCCCTTGCAGGGGCAGGAGGGCAGGAGCCCTTAGAGTAGGGCACCCATAAAGCTCAGAGGCGACAGCATAAGGGACAATGATTGACATGCCTGTAAAAAGCAAATGAAATTGTGTTTTAATGGTAGATCATGGAGTTATTGCTCTTAAGTGGTTTTTAAGCATCTGTGCCTTCAGCAGAATGTATCCCACTCAACTCCACACACGCAGGTGTGTCTTGGCCCCTCCTGGTAGCTGGGACTGGACTGATCATGGGAGGCTGTGCCTTGTGCATCCTGATGTCACCTGGCCATGGAGCCAAGCCCCTCCTTGCACCAGGCTGTCATCCACTTGGACCTCTTTTCCTGCCTCATCAGAAGTTCTGAACACTGTGGAAAAGAATGTTTATGGAAATAAATTTCTCCTCAGAAATGTAGGAAGGCCTCTCTGATAGGTAGGTTTGTCTCCTATTGCCAGTTGGAGAATTGTCTAATGCTTCTTCAGTGATATTTGATCCTGGAGTTTATGATGAAGTGGCTAACAAGGGAAATCCTATTAATTTATTTATAAAGTGCTGTGTGGTGCAGGGTCATGCATGTGTAGGCTCTTTTCCAACACGTGCCCTAGTAGGAAGGTTGGACCCCACCACAGGGCTAGTATCTGACGGTGGACTGGGTTAGCCAGGTCTGTGTGCAAACCAGCTGGGACCGTCAGGTGCCCGAGCCACACATGCCACATTCGGTTCCCTGTTATATGTGGCCACATGGACAGCGGAGTCACAGCATTCTCGAAGGTGACTAGCTAGTCCTGGTTTGCTGGTGGCATTCCAGATTTTACACTGAAATTTTTGAGTCCCAAGAACTCCCTCTATCTTAAGCAAATCAGGACCGTGGGTCACCTTTTTTATTCTTGCCAGGGTGAACTAAGTTGTTGGTATTTTTCTAAAGAAGTGTCCCTTTTTTGTTTGGTTGGTTGCAACCTAATGGTCATGAAATAATTTAGATACTTACCTCCCATAAATTTATGTCATTTACACAGAACTCTGGCCTTGAGTCAGGTGGTGGGGGCTCTGCCCAGTGGGAGGTTTTACAAGTCCCAGTACAGGCACCTGCCAGGAAGAGATGCCCCCATGTTAGGTTCACTGTTAAATGAGGGCAGTGAACAAGGTTCTCCATTGGCTGAACCCAGGAGAGCCCCTGAGATGTCTGCTTCTGGGCGCTTTGCTTGGTATTAAAGGAGGCTGCCCATTTGCCTCTAATCTATGGTTTAAATGCAGATTCAGCAGCTGCCCCACAGAGAGTGGGGAGCCAGGTAAGAAGGGGTACAGTGTGGCCCAGAGTGAAACTCCTTAATCCCAGCCCCAGGTATCTGAGTCACGGCCCAGAGCGAGCAGGCATCGGAGAAAGCCGCCACAGTATGTTTACAAAGAGCCTGAGAACATTCTGTCTCCAGGGAAATACTCTTCAGGTTCTTTATGGTTCATTAAAGGGTAGGAAAGTATTAAATAATTTTATCTGAAGTCCGAAGTACCCAATGAGTAGAATAAATGTTTGGCTTTATTTTTGTGATGTTGAGAGATGTCTTTGATTTCTAGTGCTTGCTAATCTTTTAGTTTTCCTGAGTACAGGTAATTCTATTATAAATTAACAAGGGAAAGTAAACCAACAGTGGGGTTTTAATTGCATATAATTACTTGGTATGCCAAAGTATTTTACAATTGAGATAATTTGCCTGAAAGTGTTGGTATTTAGTGAATAGAATTTATGGTAATTCCTTTATTTTCTCCCAACTGCATGGTAATCTTTATGACAAGGAAGTAGAAGCACAGTAAGAATCCTGAACTGAAACAAAGTGATACATGAAAGTGCTTAAAATGTATCTATTTGTCATTGTTTCAACAGGAATCCAAAACAAAGTTAATCTGATCAACAAGGATCAATAGAAAAGTGAGTGAAGATTCGCATTTCTTTGAAGCTGGTAAAGGCAAGGAAATAATCCTTCCAAACAATGAAGGCCTTTAATTCACAGGCTCCAACACTGAAAGCCATTGTGAAGTGGGATTTGCTGGGTTTCAGGTTTTAATTTGAACTGTACAAGCAGGTGCAGTAACGGAGGCAGAACTTCTGATACTGCTCTGTTGCCACTCCTGGCAAATGAAATTCACCGTTAATCCAGCTTTATGCACTTGATAATAGAGCTTCTGCAAATGCTGGCCTTCTTTTTACTTTATTTTGCTCTTTAGGTACTTCTCTTACCTTGGGACTTGGTCTCCTAAGAGGGGAAAATGAAGACAAGTGAAGGCAAGTTCAGTTTCAAATCTGAAAAACAAAAAATTCACCAAAAAAATTCTAACCTGACCCTAAAACTATGTGAACAGAAACATTCTAGGGAAAACTGGGGTAGAAAACTGGTTTCTAAAGCAAAGGGCTCTGACTTCATCCCTGGCTGCGACCTGGGACACCTGCCCCAGCCCCAGCCCGGCCTCCCGCCCTGCAAGGGCAGGTCGAGTCCTTCCACAGTCTCCCTTCACGAGGGGTAAGAACGCAGACACTTCCCCTTTGCTTATTTTTGCGTCCTGGGACGTTTGCAGCAGCGAGCGTGCGGGTGTCCGTTTCTGTTGGCCAATCACTGTTCGGGCGCGTCGCCCAAGATGCTTCCGTGAGGAGCTTCGAGTTTCAGGTTGTTAGCGTTTGGGGACGGGGAGGGACTGGGACACGGAGCAAGAGGTTTCCATGGGCAGACTCACCCTGGGCACAGCCCTCCCTGAGCATGAAGTCAGGTCCCTTGCAATGAATGTCGCTCAAGCTTTCCCTGGCCACACGGTGGGAATATTTTCTGTCTCAGCCTTCCACGGGACATAGCTTCTCATTCTTGCACCCAGGAGTGGCAGATGACGAGGAGACGCAGCCCCTGCGTTGTTACCCACGTGGATGGGATGTGAGACTTCTCTGGCTGCAGTGTTCTGCTGGCCGCGGGCTGACTGTGAACTCAGACGGGGACACTCTCTGCAATGCCAACCGTGCAAGCATGAGTAGAAGACACGCGGGCTTTCCCCAGCTCCGCAAATGATTTCCCTTTGAAGTGGTTGGTTACCTTCCCCTTTCCGCAATTCCCGTTGCCGGGCGCCTACCACAAGTCGGGCACTGTGTTGGCCTCTGGGAATATAGAAGGGAGAAGAGCTTGCTCTCGGGAGTCCAGGAACAAGGAAACAGCAATGGCCACACTGTGCGGAGGTGCAAGGACGTCTGGAGGGCTGCCTGCTGCCAGGGGGTCCCCAGGGTGCCCTGACTCAGCCTCAGCAAGGGTGGCTCGGGAGCTGAGGGCAAGGGGCTGGTCCAGCAGGATTGTGGGTGGTCAGACACGTTGTTGGCCCTGAGCATCAGCAGCAGATTCTGTACTGGGAGGGGGACCCCAGTGTCCTAGGAGAGAAGGCTCTGGGTGGGTGGGAAGGGTCTGACTGTGCAGGATGGGGCCTTTGGGGTGAGGAGTCCACCCCACATCCTGAGAGCCACAAGGATCTCCTGAAGGCACTCTCAGCCCGGAGTCAAGTTATGACGTCTCCTGACACTCCCGAGGACCATGCTGAGGGGGTGGGTTTGGGGCTGTTCTCATGGGAGATGCCAGAGAGGATAAGGCACAAATTATTCTTTGTCATTTTGTACCTCTGTGAACTTGGGCAGGCAACCTACATCTTTTAAATTTTTTTTAATTTTTAATTTTTTAAAAAATTGATGCATAGTAGATATACATAGTTTCAGGGTTCACATGATAATTTAATATGTTCATATAATTTGCTTTTTTTTTTGGGGACAGGGTCTTGCTCTGTGGTCCAGGCTGGAGAATAGTGGTGCAATCATAGCTCACTGTAGCCTTGAACTCCTGGGCTCAAGCAATCCTCCTGCTTCAGCCTCCTGAGTAGGTGGGATTACAAGCATGCACCATCACACCCAGCTCATTTTTAAAAAAAATTTTTTTTGTAGAGATGGGGCCTCGCTATGTTGCCCAGGCTGGTCTTGAACTCCAAGGCCTTAAGCATGAGCCTATAATCCTAGCTATTTGATATGTACCATAAGTTATTATAAACTTTAGTCACCCTACAGATCTATCTATCATTAGGTCTTATTTCTTCTACTGACCTGTATATTTATACCCCAAAATAACTACTTCTTTTCATTCTGAGAAATGAGACATCTTCTACATGTAAAGTGGTTAACAGATGTGCCTTAGGATATTGAGTAAGCCATGTTTTTTCTTCTCTTATTGCTTGTTCTACGAGGTGGAAAAACATAGCTCTGAGAAACCTCAGGAAAATCGTGATCAGAGGTAAGTGAACTAACAGTGATGAATGAGTCAGGATGACATCAGTCACAAGTGCCCTTTTCTGTTCATTTTTTCTTAATATAACCTGGGAGAGTGCTTTCTTTCTGAGCGTGGACTAGCCAATGGGCCAGGAATCGGGTTTTGAGGATGACCAGGTGCTACCTAAACAGACCGGGGAAGAGCAATGTGCTCAAAATGCCACTGCAGGACACAGCCACATGCATGACTTCCCTGCCAACAGCGACTCAGCTTTGCTGTAGAGGCTGCTGTCTCTGTATTCCAAACCCTTAAAACAATCCTGCCTCCTACTGTGTGCATATTTTCCCATTTTGCACTCTCTGCACGTCTCATTTTGCCATCCTGTCCCCTGTTCTTCCTGAACTGTACAATCATGTGGTGGAGGAACCACTTCTGATGCTAGGAGGTGGTTAAAGAGAGGGAATCTTGGTATTGGGTATAAACCTCGATGTTTTGTTTACCTATCACCCAGATAGTGTATATTGTACCCAATGGGTAATTTTTCACCACTATGCAGGAGGTAAATGTAACAATTCTTATACCCTCTAAATCTATTGAAATAAAAATGAAAATTATCATTCTTGCAGATGATATAATTTTACAATAAGAAAATAAAAATAATCCAAAATGCTAAAAAAAAAAAAATTCACCTGGTCTTAATGCTAAAATAAAGGCTTTATTGAACGCTCCATGTCAGCTGAAATAGGACAAGACTTTCTCATAGTTTTATTCTTTTATTTCCCACAACATCTTACGAAATATTTTAATTACCCCCAGTTTAAGGACAAAGACACTGAGACTCGGGAAGTTGAACACTTATCTGGGGTCTCAGAACCAGTAAGTGGAGAAGTCAGAATTTGAACCCAGGGGGCTTGACACCAGAGTCTTTGCTTAAACATCATGTTGATCAGAGAAAAAAGAAAAAAAAAAATCAAGATTATTTGGTGAGCAGCTCTAAATGGTTAATATTCCTGAAAATGTCTAGTGTATCTATATTTCAAAATAGAATTTCAGATCCCCTCGCATAGATTTTTATAATTCAGTGTTTTATCTCATGCCTAATGTTCATTGTAAGACCTTTCTCCCCATCTGCCATTTGCTGTAGTTTGATGGCTGTGTGGTCCTTTCAGACTTCCATGTTACGGGAGCACCACTGAGTTTGTTGTTACAACAGCTCGGAACTCTGAATTCTTCGTCTGTGTTGTAGTGGAGGCTTCTGCCCTCCAGGTCTCTTAGCTCAGCAACTAATTTGGAGCCTAGTAAATACATATAGAATTAGCTCATTGATTTACTAATGGGTAAAGCTTTCTTGACACAGCATGGTATGTGTGACTCCCCCTAAACAGATCACTTTCTTATAATCCTGTTTGTGTTTTGGTTTGCACGTGTGATTTTTAATTATAGCCATCAGCAATGAACACTTTATGAATGACAAACCAAGTGTTGCACTATTGCTTTTTATTAGCTCTTTTATTAATTCTGCCAAGATTTAAGTGAAGTTTGGCAGCTCCTCTATCTTAGTTTTCCCATTAGCAACTTCAAGACCATAGTTGTACTTTTCTGGTTCTCCCGTGCAGGGAACTTCCAAAGTATCACACCTGTCTTGGCTCACCTGGCCACCCTTCAGTTTGTAGAATGACCCTAGAAACCCATTCCTTTCAGGCTTCTCTTCTTGTCACAATTGTCACTAGACTATTTCTTCCAAAGTGCCTCTGCAGTGAGTGGCCACTCCTTTAATCGAGGTCCTTGCCGGCTTTGACCCTGTGCAGGCAAGTCTGTGCCTGCCATGCCGCCTTTCCAAGCAGCACCTCCTTGGGTTAATTTGATGGGCCTCCAAGTCACAAGTCTTGCTTCTTGTTCCACGTGTAGTTATCGGATCTTGTATTAAACCTTTTCATCTTTTTCTCTCTACAATAGTCTCTGCCATTTTATATTCTCATTTGAGGCTAATGAGACGTTGTTTGTTCTGTGATCTTTGTTCAAATAGGAATTGCTTTGTGGGACTGAGCACAGCCTTGCTGATGCGCAGGTGCTTTCCTTCCCCTGTCCTTTGGGCTTTTCATTTAGACCTCTCTGGGCATCCCATGCAATGTCCCAGTGCCTCCCAGCTGACTCTAGATTTTCTTAAGTTTTTTTTTTTTTTTTTTTTTTAACTTTTCTCCTCCGTTGGCTCTTAAACATTTTCTTCCTGGTTTTAAGTCTGTCCTTTGGAAATTCATTGTTTCTGTATTATACCCAGGGAGTTCCCCCAAGTGCTTAAAATATCTAACCTGCTTGTACAGTGGCCCCTGCTCCTAGTGGGGTGCCACGGGCCCTCTCAAGGCATTTCCTGGACCTCAGGGCTAAAGACCATTTGAATAGTAAGTTATACATTAGAATCTCCTACAAATCAGAATAATGGGTTGTTGTCTTAGTACTCTTGTGAACACGGTGGATTGGCTGATAACCAACCAGAGAAGTGCATGACAAGGGCGGCAGTGTCTCTGCTCGCTTTCTCTCCAGATGCCACACCTCCAGCTCAATGGGCGGAAGTCCACAAGGAGAGCTGGAAAGCCCGGGAAATAGCTATCAACTCTCCGAACTCAGGCCTGTAAGAAAGCCAGCCCAGAAAGCTGGAGCGTGTTCGACCACGGATGGAGCAGGTGTTGTCCACACAGCAAGGGACATCATTAGGGCAGGTGGGCTGCTGCTCCCATGAGCCCCACTGTGGTTCTGACCTGTAGGAGTGGCTGGCAGAGGAACGACCTGTGACCATGTGAGTTCTACTTTCTGAAACATAGTTTTCACTTGACACATTCCAAACTTACTGCCAAGTATGAATTAAAGACTTTTATACTTTCTCATAAAAGACCTAACCTTTGTGGCGAGACGTGGTGGCTCACGTCTGTAATCCCAGCACTTTGGGAGGCCGAGGCAGGAGCATCACTTGAGGCCAGGAGTTCAAGCTTGCAGTGAGCTATGATGACACCACTGCACTCCAGCCTGGGTGACAGAAAGAGATTCTGTCTCTAAAGGAAATAAAAATACCTAATCAACCTCCTTGGGCAAAGGCTGAACCCTTTGGAGAATATCCATAGAGTGGAAGATATTTAAATGACTAACAGATCCTAACAAATCCTAATCACTGAGTGGTATCACTGGAAACCCAAATTCTTCCTGTAGCGCTGTTTGCCACTCCCCCTGCTCTCTTGTATTTTCTCTAACATCTGAAAGTCAGCCTAGCATTGTTATGCTTAAGCACAAAAATATACAAAATGTCCCGTCTCCCATTGGTTTTCACCCTGCTCCCAGGTGATACACCTTGTGAAGAAACACAGGGAGCTTATTTTATCAACATGTGCACTGTGTGCAATTATATGAGAAGGATCAGAGTATTTGAGGACTCAAACAACTCGACATCCTTAATAACATGCCTAGATTGTGAGGTTGTAGGCTTAGAGATTTTCCACAATATTAACTAGAAACATGTCTTTTGACTCATTTTTTTTAAAAAAGACTCTTTTCTTTACCATAACTTACAATGTATCACTTTCCATGAAGTGGTACATGACTTTAGCAAGGACAGATCCTTAGGACACCTGTGTTAACCCCATCTGATAAGCTCACATGCATCTGTGCATTCAGCCACATATGCCAGTGACCAGAACAGCCATGGTGCTGGGACAACCCAACACAGCCCTCCTGCTTCCGTCACTCATGAAATGCACTTGTGTCTACAACTCCAAGTGGGAAGTAGTTCTATAGAAATATTCCTGGATTGTATACACAATCATCCAAGGTCTCTACTTTCCCCCAAACAATGGTGTCAATTTTCCCAGTCAAATTATGATCACAAGTATGTTCTGTGAACCATGTTTGTGGTGGACAGGGCTACCTGCATTTCTGAGACCCAGTTCAAAAATAGAATTTTGAGGATCCTTGTTCAAAAATGATTAAAAATTTCAAGATGGCAATAGGCAAGCATTAAACCAAGAATGAGCCCCTCTGAGTGTGGGGTCATTTTTGACTGCAGGGTTGATGTCTTGAAGTTGGCCATGGCAGTGGACATCACAATTTGGGGCAAAGCAGAGGGATCTTGCCCTGTCCCTACCCACAGTCCTAATCCCAGTGGTGTGTGTTAGTTTCCTGCCGTACAAGCTGTGTCCTTCCAAAGAGATCCACCTGGGCTTTCATGTGTATCCTAATTCTGAAGTACAGCCCCACTGCCTTCACCCCCATAATTATAATTTGACTACATGCCAAATTAGGAAATATGTTCCTGGGATTTGTAACACCCTGAGAAAAACTGTGCTTTTCAGACATCATAATTTCAAACAACTGCCTCAGTTATAGCAGCTATCTTTGTGCCCAGACAAGCAAATGAGGCATGCAGAAGTCTAATGAAACACTTCGGAACATGTGGACAAGGAGGAATTTGGTATAAATAACTCCATACCAGCATTCAGTTGGACAAATCAGTGTCTCCATAAATACTATTTTTTTTTGTGCATATACTTTTATCTTTCTCTTCCACAGGGAGCCTTAGCCTTTTACCCTTGGGGTAGACACTAGAGATTTTGTGGGTTCTTGATTAAGGAACAGAAAAAGATGGATCCTGGTCAACTCTGTACAAAGTTGCAGGCAGTTTGATGGATACTTTCACAGTTACTTTGTTTCAGCCTTAGCCCAATGCCACTTATAAATGAAGACAGAGACACAGTGGGGCAGAGTGAGCTGCTGAATATGACCCAGCCTCCAAGAACATAAAGAAGCTGGTCTTGGAATTTGCCCTTTTCCATTGATATGACATGGCCTTAGTTATCATGACAGGAAGACTCGCCATTAATTCGTTTAGTTTTCAGTGAGCTCTTACTAAGTGATGACTCTGAGTGAGGTTTGTCATTAGATCTGGGAGAGATACAGGTGTCTAGTGCTGTTGAAATTCTGGGTCTAGTAGAGGCCATTGAACATGCACTGACAATTCCTGCAGAAGACTTACTGTGGTGAGCTTCCAGGTTCAGGGTCCTCTGTATTTAGCCCCTCTAAGCTCCATGAGGGGATCCAGCAGGGTATTCACGTGGTCTCATGTTCTTGACAATTTGCTAAAGTCAGATATTTTAACCACAATCCAGTAAGTCCATTGTACTAGCATACAGAGCAGTTTCACTGCTTAAAAATCCTTGGTGCTCTGTGGATTCTTCCCCCTCCCTCCTGGTCCTTGGCAAGCACTGATCTTTTTACTGTGTCCACAGTTTTTCCTCTTCCAGAGTGTCTTATGTTTGGAATCATACAATATGTCGTCTCTTGACAGTGATTTCTTTCACTTACTAATATGCATTTAAGGTTTCTCCATGTCTTTTCATGTTTTGATTGCTCATCTCTTTTTAGCACAGAATAATATTCAGTGCTAATAATATTCAGAATAATATTCAGTTTATTTATCCACTCACCTACTGAAGGACATTTTGGTTGCTTTCAGGTTTTGGTGATTATGAATTAAGCTCTTATAAATATCCGTGTGCAGGTTTTGTGTGGACATAACTTTCTAAATCCTTTGGGAAAATACCAAGGAGTATGATTGCTGGATCATATGGTAATAGTATGTTTACTTTTGTAAGAAGGTGCCAAACTGTCTTCCAAAGTGGCTGTACCGTTTTGTGTTTCCACGTGCAATAAATGAGAGCTCCTGTTGATCTACATCCTCCCCAGCATTTCACGTTGCCAGGGTTCTGAATTTTGATCATTGTATTAGGCATGTAGTGGTATCTACTTGTTTTAATTTTCATTTCCCTGATAACCTATGATGTTGAACATCTTCTCATATGCTTATTTTCCATCCGTCTATCTTTGGTAAGATGTCTGTTCAGGTCTTTGGCCTATTTGTTTAAACTGGTTTTTTGTTTTCATACGTTGAGTTTTAGAATTATTTGTGTATTTGGCACAAGAGTTCTTTATCAGAATGTCTTTCATAAATATTTTCTCCAAGTCTGTGGCTTTGTCTTTTCTTTCTCTTGACAATATCTTTCACAAACAGAAAATTGTAATTATGATGAAGTCCAGCTTATTCTTTTTTTTAAATGGATTATGCCTTTGGTGTTGTACTTAAAAGGGCATTCACATGTGGCACCATTTGTTGAAAACGCTCTTTTCTCCATTTTATTGCTTTTGCTGCTTTGTCAAAGACAGGTGACTGTATTTCTCCGTGTCTATTTCTGGGCTGTCCAGTGTGCTTCGTTCACACATTCATTTATTATTTTGCCAGTGACATATTGTGTTGATTACCGTTGTGTCAGTCCTCCAGATTTGTTCTTTTCCTTCAGTATTGTGTGGGACATTCTGGGTGTTTGCCTCTCCATAAAACCTTTAGAATCAGTTTGTTAATATTCACAAAATAATTGGCTGAGATTTTGTTTGGAATTGCATTGAATTTATAGATTAAGTTGAGAAGAACTGGCGTCTGGACGACATCAAAGCTTCCTACTCGTGAATGTGGACTATCTTAGTTACTTTGGGTAGAGGCTTATAGATTTTACTGATCTTTTCAAATAACCAACTTTTTTTGGTTGATTTTTTCTGTTGATTTCCTGTTTTCAATTTAAATGATTTCTGCTCTAGTTCCAATTATTTCTTTTATTCTCTCCATTTATTTTGTTTTTCTTTGACTCTTTCAGCAGAATTCTGTAGTCTTCTTCATATAGCTCTTATATATGTTTTGTTAGATTTATACCTAAGTATTTTATGTTTTTGAGGTGCCAATATCAATGGTAGTGTGTTTTTAATATCAAAGTCGATTTGTACATTGATGATATTTAAGAAAACAATTGACTTTTGTATATTAACCTCATATTCTGGTACCTTGCTGTAATTGCTGATTAGTTCTAAAAGTCTTTTGTTGACTCTTTTGGATTTTCAACATAGGCATTTATGTTATCTGTGAACAAAGATAGTTTTATTTTGTCATTTCCAGTCTATATATTTTTATTTTATTTTCTTGGCTTATTGCATTAACTAGGACTTCTAGTACAGTATTAAAAAGGATCATAAGAGGGGCCATTCTTCCCTTATGATCTTAGTGTAAAAGCTTCTAGTTTCTCACTATTAAGTATCATGTTAGCTGTAGGTTTTTCTAGATATTCTTCACTGAGTTGAAGAAGTTACCCTCTATTCTCAGTTTACTCAGAGGGCTTTTTTCCCCCTAATCATGAATGTGTGTTGGATTTGGTTAAATGTTTTTTCTGTATCTTTACATACAATCATGTGATTTTTATTCTTTAGACTATAGATTTGATAGATTACATTAATTGATTTTCAAATATTGAACCAGCTTTGCATTCCTGAGATAAATCCCATTTAGTTATGACGTATAATTCTTTTTATATATTGTTGGGTTTGAGTTGCTAATATTTTGTGGAGAATTTTTTTATCTATGTTTACAAGAGATATTGTTCTTTGGTTTTCTTTTCTTGTCAGTTTTTTCCTCATTTTGTTATTAGTGTAATACGTGCCTCATAGAATAAGTTAGGAGGTAACTCCTCTGCTGCTTCTCTCCTCTAGAAGAGATTGTGGAGAATTGGTATAATTTATTCCTTAAATATACCTAGTGGGCCTATCAGGGCCTAGAATTTCCCATTTTGCAAGGTTATTATTAATTATTGACTCAATTTCATATATGTGTGTCTATGTGTGTATATATACTATAATATAAGCACACATACACATATATATGCACATGTACCTATATATAGTGTCAGCCTTCCACAGTTTCCATATATGCAGATTCAACCAGCTGCAGACCATAAATGATCATACGTATTTGGGGGAAAAAAAAAAGCCCCAATAAAACCATAAAAATTATACAAATTAAAAATGATACAGTATAGCAACTATTTACATAACATTTACATTGTATTAGGTATTTTAAGTAGTCTATAGATGATTTAAAGTATATGGGAGGTGTGCATAGGTTATATATAAGTATTATGCCAATATATAAGGTATTCGAGCATCCACAGATTTTGGTATCTGTGGGGCATCCTGAAACCAATCCCCCAAGGATATGGAGGGATGACTGTATATATACACAGATTGTCTATTTCTTCTTATTTGAGTATTGACAGATTATATCTTTTGAATTTGTTCATCTAGGTTATCAAATGTATGGGCAGAGAGTTGTTTATAGTATTCCTTTATTATCTTTTTAATGTGTATGGATCTGTAGTGATGTGCCCTCTTTTATTTCTCATATTAGGAAATTGTGTTTTTTCTCTCTTTTTCTTAGTCACGTTGGGTAGAGGCTTGTTAGTTTTACTGATCTTTTCAAAGAGCCAGCTTTTGTTGTTGTTGCTATTGTTGATTTTCTCTATTGATTTGCTTATTTTCAATTTCAATGATATTTGCTCTAACTCTAATTGTTTCTCTTATTCTCTTTACTTTGGATATAATTTGCTCTTCTTTTTTTAGTTTCCTAGGGTAGAATCTTAGCTTATTTATTTTAGAGCTTTCTTTTTTTCCTAATATACGCATGCAATGCTATAAATCTCGCTCCACACACTGCTTTTATTATATTCAGCAGATTTTGATAAGTTGTATTTTCTTTTTCATTTAGCCCAAAATATTTTTTAAAAATTTCCTTTGAGATTTCTTCATTAGCTCCTGTGTTATTTAGACATGTGTTGTTTAATAACTAAGTTTTTTGGGATTTTCCAGCTATCTTTCTGTTACTGACTTCTAGTTTAATTTTATTGTTGTCTGAGAACAGACATTGTGTGATACTTTTTCTGCTGCTGTTTGGTGAAGTAGTCTATAGATGTCAATTAAATCCAGTTGATTGATGGTGTTCTTGAGTTCAACTATGTTCTTATTGATTTTCTGCCTGCTGGATCTGTCCATTTCTGATAAAAGCATGTTGAAATCTCCAACTATGATGGTGGATTCATGAATTTCTCCTTGCAGTCTTATCAGTTTTTATCGTAGGTATTTCAATGCTCTGTTGTTAGGCACATGCACATTGAGGACTGTTATGTCTTCTTGGAGTGTTGATCCTTTTATCATTATGTAATGCCCTTCCTCATTTTGGATAACTTTCATTGCTCTGAAGTTTTCTCTGTCTGAAATTAATGTAGCTACTCCCGCTTTCTTTTGATTAGCGTTAGAGTAGTATAACTTTCGCCACACGTTTATTTTTAATCTATATGTGTCTACATTGAATTCAAAGTGCATTTGTGGTAGACAGCATGTAGTTGGGTCTTGCTTTTGACTCACTCGGACAGTCTCTGTATTTTAGCTGGTATATTTAGATCACTGACATTTAATGTGATTATTGATATATTAATACTTGAATTAATATCTACTACATTTGTTGCCATTTTCTTTTTTTTCCCTTATTCTTTTTTCCGTATTTTTGTCTTCCACTTTTTCTCTGCCTTTTGTGGGTTTTTTTTTGAGCACTTTATATGATTCCATTTTCTCTCCTTTCTTAGAATATTAATTATACATTTTTTATTTTTACTTTTTTAGTGGTTGCTCTAAAGTTTTTGATATCCTCTGACAACTAATCAAAGCCCACTTTCAAATAGCACTAAACCACCTTGTGTGCGGTGCACAAATATTGTAATAACAAAATAACCCTAATTCATCCCTTCCTGCGTGTAAATGAAGTGAATACCGTTGCTGGCGTTCACTTTGCTCACACACAAGCAAATACACTCAGAGGAACCGTTGGTGTTATTAATCTGAGCAAACTGTTGTCTTTTGGATCGATGAAGGACAAGGAGAATAACAGTTTTGTTGTGGTGTGACTTACTCCTCCAATGCTCTCCTTTTCTCTATTCAGATCGGAATTTCTGACCTATTTTATTTTCTTTCTCTCTAAAAAACTTCTTTTGACACCACTTGGAAAGGCAGACCTACTAGCAACAAATTTTCACAATTTTTGCTTGTCTGAGAAAGTCTTTATTTCTCCTTCATTCTTAAATTAAAAAAAAATAATTTTCAGGGTACAGAATTCTAGGTACATGTTTTTGTTTTTTTGTTTTATCTCAATACTTAACATATTTTACTCCACTCCCTTCTTGCTTGCATGGTTTCTGAGAAAAAATTAGATGTAATTGTTGTCTTTGCTCCTATGTAAATAAGGTGTTGTTCTGCCCTTTGGCTTCTTTCATGATTTTTTCTTTTATCTTTTGTTGTCTCTAGTTTGAATATCATATGACTAGGTGTAGTGTTTTTTGTTTGTTTCTTCAAGTTGTTTTTTTTTTAGGGGGGGGACATTTCTCCTGTTTGGTGCACCCTGAGCCTCCTGGATGTGTGGTTTGGTATCTGACATTAATTTGAGGGAATTTCTCTGTCATTAGTGTTTCAAATATTTCTTTTCTTCTTTTCTCTCCTTCCTCTTTTTGTATTCCCCATACATGTGATGTGTGTGTATGTGTGTTGTATCTTTTGTAGCCGTTTGGGTTCTGTTTTTTGTTTGTTTGTTTGTACGTTTTGTTTTGTTTTGTTTTAAGGTCTTGCTATGTTGCTCAAGCTGGTCTCAGACTCAAGTGATCCTTCTGAGTAGCTGGGAGTAGAGGTATGCACCACCACACCTGGCTTTTTTTGTTTGATTTTTTAGTTTTTTTCTCTTTGCTTTTTAATTTTGAATACTTCTATTGATATATCCTTAAGCTCAGAGATGCTTCCCTGAATTCTCCTCAGCCAGGCCCAGTCTACCAATAAGCCCTTCAAACGCATTCTTCATTTCTGATACAGTATTTTTGATTTCTCGTATTTCTCTTTGACTCTTTCTTGGAATTTCCATCTCTCTGTTTACATTACCTACCTGTTCTTACTTGCTGTCTACTTTATCCATTAGAGTTCTTAGCATATTCATCATAGCTGTTTTAAATTCCTAGTCTGATCACTCTAGCATCCCTATCTGAATCTGATCTGATGCTTGCTCTGTCTCTTTAAACTGACTTTTTTTTTTGTCTGTTTGCTCTTTAGTATGCCTTGTAATTTTTTCTGGGTAGCTGCACATGAGCTACTAGGTAAAAGGAACTGGTATAAACAGACCTGTAGTGATGTGGGGGTAAGGTATGGGGGAGGGGAAACATTCTATGGTCCTCTAAGTAGTTCGCAGTCTTTAGTGAGCCCCTGCCTCTGGCTTGTGAACTGCACAGCATTTCACAGTTTTCCTCCCCCCTTAGGTGGGACCAGGTGGCTAGAGTGGGCTGGAGTTGGGCATTTCCCTTTCCCCAGGCCAGTTAGGATCTTGTAAAACCCTGCAGGCTAAGCACTGGTTATACAGTTTCTCCTTACCGCAGGTCTGGTTAGGAAGAATAGTGTGCTCTACCATGCTTCAGAACGGTTCTTTCTGTCTCTCACCTGCTGTAAGCGTAAGGAGATTTCTGTCTGCTACTCACCATGAGCACCTGGTGGAGCTCCTGGAGCTCAAACTCACAACAATGTGGCCCCCCAGGGACTGGGTCCTCCTGGAATTTTTGACTCTCAGACTTTTTCACACTCAGGCTTCAGCACTTCAGCGATTAAAGCCCCAGGTTTTCCTCCCCAGCACTGGTTCCCATGGAAGTTTCAATTCTTGGGCTTCTGCTCTGGTAAGTTGTGATGTCTATATTCGCCTGTCTGTCTCTTCAAGTCTGGGGGCAGCAGTTTCCCCGGTGGCCTCAATTCTCAGCAGGATCTAAGAAGAGTTGCTATTTTTTCAATTTGCTCAGCTTTTTACTTACTGTTGGGATACAGTTACTACTTCCAGGCCCTTTATGTGGAACCTGGAAAACTGGAAGTCATCCTTGTATTTTAAGCTCAATTTATTTCCATATCTGAGCAAATAAGAACACGTCTAGGAGGAGGAGGACAGGCAGCAGAGAAAAGGCTGTAGCAGGTGTGTTCTGGAGGTGAAGTTCTGGGAGAAAGCAGGGCAGGATGAAGGGAGCCACCTGCAGAGCGCTGGTGGCTGTGCTTCCCCCAGCACATGTGCTGCATCAGGATGGGATTGCCTTTCTCTTGACAAACAAGCAAGGAGTCCAGTGGAGCTGCAGATCTGCTGAGCACCACTGAAGTCCTCAACAGTACACTGCGCACTGGAGCCAGGTGTCCTGATCCCCACCACGACCTCCTCCTAGCACCAGGGAGATAGCGTTGCCTCTTACGTCAGATCCGTGTTCGCTGTGCTATCTCTGCAACATACTCACCTTCTCCAGGACTCAGCTGATTCACCTGTGAAATGGGCTTAATAAAGAATCCTGCCTTACTCTGTTGCTATGAGGAATGGGTGCATGCACATCACACACTGCTCAGAACAACGCCTGGTCCATGGCAAGGGCTCAAAAAAGTTGTGATCATTTATTATTATACCCAGTGGATGCCTACATGCTCTGAGGTCTGCTGGGCACCCCTGTAAATGCATTGGAACCTGTGAGAAGGGAAGACTTTCCCTGGGAGAGGCTACGATTGGACCTCTTCAAATCAGATAGGTACACAGGGGCTCATTTGAAAATGTGGGTAACAGGACAAAATGCATGTTGGACAAAAAGGTTAAGATAGAAACTTTACAGGAAATGAAAGGACCCAGACCTTAGACACCAGCAGTGCTCAGCACTGGCATCATTCACTGCCTGGGGTTTAGTGCAAACAGGCCGGGCTTGCTCAGCAGCCTGTGATTCCATTTTGCAGGTTTCTACCCAAACCACACAGGGCCACTTCCTTCGCCAACATGGACCAAAGCAGAGGAAGACAATAGAGTCACCAACAGGGCATTTTTCTCACACCTCTCGTGTTTGGGGCCCTTTGGCTTTGTGTTTGGAAGTGTAATTCTATTCTGATAACCATATAAATATAAATTGGGAGTTTTATAGGCAGATTTTTTATAATACAACTCATATACTTTTTGGCTTAGCAAGTTTAACAAGCTGTCATACAATTGTGCTTTTCTGAACTTCTTTGAGAGCCTCGCAATTTATTAAATCATCTCTGTATCCTTGATATTACCCTTTTTACTTACGTTTGATCGACTCTTGGTTTTACAGCTTGGGTCTCAACAACTAAATAAAGGAGAAGACAGATGCCAGGATCCAGGACTCCAAATTGCTCCACTGGCGAGGAAAGAGGGGCCAGAGCTGGTTTGAGGTTGGAATTTTAGGGGCTCCTGGGATGGGAATGTTTTGCGTCTTGGCAGTGATTGTGGAGAGCGGTTGACTCTACACTTCCTGAATTCACAGAGACAGTCTCCGGGGTGGCTGGCCTCCCTGGCAGGGCACAGAGTTCCAGACTGTGTTTGCAGGGAGACAGTCTGTCACCGGCCAGGCAAGGGGAAAGAGATAATGATGACATGGGAAAATAAAAATTGTTATTTATCACTGCTCCAGTGTCACCAACCTGTTTTTTTTTGTTGTTGTTGTTCTTCAGAATAATGGGATTTATTAAGGCCATTTATCCTCAAATCACATGGAAAACGCCACGTTTGGATGATGAAGAGCAGGCCTGAATATCCAAAAATCACAAGAACCTGCAAATGAGTTACAGAGCTCCTTCCCAAGGAAAGCTGTCTATCAAAACTTTAAAATGCTGCCCTTTAAAGAGAACACAGACTGCTCCTGTGATGTAGCGGTAAAGCAGAAGTAAAAAATAAAACAGCTCAATTTAAGAAAACGCGAAAATTACATGACGTTGGTGAAATCCCAGACACAAAATAAAATGAAAACAGCTGTGGACACAAAGCCCCGTGTGGACAGTGGGAGGCCATTTATCTTGCCAAGTCAGGGCAGGAATTTCTTGCCATATTGACCAGTGTGCATTTGGGAAAGGCCCAAACCTATGCAACATGCTCCCGTCACTAGATGTGTCTTGGTCACTTGAAATGCCGGGACCGCTGGAGCATGAGATGGGGCTGCTCCAAGGGAGCAGGAATCAAACGTGAGCATTCGTAGGCTTTGCAGAGAACATTCTCCATAGCATGAGAAAGGGAGATCCAAGTATCCCACGATTTAAGTTAAGTGCTTCCTGCGGACTCTGGCTGAGATACGGTGTGATATGATCGGCTCTGACTGCCGGCAGCTCAGGTAACTCAAAAATCTCTGAAACGTTTAGTTGTGACAAAAGAATTTATCAGCACAAACCCTTTCTTCCTCTAAAGCCACACTGGGATTGGACAGAAATTCCAAACCAGGACCCCAGGGCTCTTCATTTGGACAGACACGTCCTTCCATCTGACCCTGTTTGGAGTTCACCCGTGGGGTGGACAAGTGGGCAGAGATTCCTAGAGACAGGGCCAGTGGTGTGACAGTGGGGACTTTGCAAAACTGCACACAGAGACGCAATGGGGACTGTTTGAGAATGTCAGAGTCCTTTTAAAGATAAACCCCAAGCTGAAATCACCTCCAGGGCTGGGATGGAAGTGATTTAGTTGAGCCCCTTTGGGTGGACCCGTGGGCAGGCTGCATCTTCTCCTGGGGAGCCTCACCACCTGTCAAGTTGCCAAGGGCGGCCACTGTGCTGTAGCCCAAGGCGCCGTTGAATGGGGTATGCCCTCAAGTCCCAATTAGAAGAAAAACACTGCCCGAGAGAAAACGCAAGATAAATATGACTGGTCTTACTTTAATTAAGTTTGATTGAAAGTTATTCTGTGCCCAGACAAGCCAGAGCCAATTTTCACAATGTGGCTTCAAACCAAAGGGAAGCCTTCTAAAAACTACAGGAGAACACAGGACCCCTAAATTTGGCCTGGGGTTAACTGAACTATACCTTCAGGCAGTGCACACAGAAAGCAAATACTCCTTAGTTCCTAAAGGTTCAGACCCCAAACTATAGCAAATTATTGTCTTTTCAAATTCCTAGTGGCTCAAATTCTCCTTCCTTGCTTGGAGGATGCTCCCTGGAGATGGATCCAGTTCTTCAGGGGAGCAGTCCCGGGGCTGTGGTCCAGACCTGGGCCTAGGTCATCCCAGGCTTTCCCACCGCCCGGCCCCACCACCTGTCAAGGCACACATGGTGACCTATTAGCCGAGAATGTTGGCCCCAGAGCAGCCTGCAATGTGGACCCTGGACCAGAGAAGAGTTATAGTGATGGCTTTGGAGGTGCACCTTGAGAGTATCTACCATTTGAAAGACAAAAGTCCACAGGAAGTCCACAGAGCAGCTTCAGAGCAGTGATTTCTTTAAAGTAATATATATATATATGTATTTGTTTTTCTGCTGGGAGATGGAGGGAATGGTCATAGTTTGTTAAAGAGCTGATGAAATTTACACACAAAATATTCACAATCACACACAATTTTCCGCACAACTCCAGAGGGTACCCTATCTTCTGACTTCATGTGGTCGAGGCACAGACATTTGTGGCACACATGTCCATGTCTGGAGACAGAGTGAGTGCCAGCCCTGGGGCCAGGCTTGTGAGTGTCGTTTATGTGAGTAGAATTCACACAGAGTTGCCTGGGCCATCCCCGCCGGCCCTCCTGCACGACTGCCTGGCCTGGGCCACGGCTCCACTCCCACCTGGTAAAGCAGATGCTTTGAATGTACATTTGCGGGTGGGGGCAGGGTCACCAGTGCTGTTCATGAATGTTACAAGTCGGGAGTGAACTAACTTCTCCAGGCCTCAGTGTTCTCATGTGTAGAACAAGGACCCCGCTAGTATCTGGATCGCACGGCTGGGAGTATTGTGTGACTTACTGTATGTGGGAAGGTTTTAGACCAATGCTTGACATGTGACAACCACCATAAAACTCTCTTGAGCATTTCTGCTTTTATCCTTCTGGAAATATAGAATAAACTTTTCAAGTAAAACTGGGCTTTTTGTGGGGCCGAAGGCTATACTCTAGTTTATAGACTGGTTTGGGCATCTTTCCAATATGGAGTCTTATCCAGAAAATGCAGATGTCCCCTAATTACGTAGATATTCTTTATCTGCTCTCATCCTTCTTAATATTCTCCTGCACTTTACAATGTTCTCATTACTGGGACGAGGATCTTTTATTCACTGTGTTTTAAAACTGATTATTGTTGCCCTACAGAAGAAAACTATATTTTTGCACATATATTTAGATATTGAGCTTTCTTATAAATTCTAATCATTTTTTCATTTGATTATCTTGACTTTTCTTGATAAGCTATCAAAGTCAGAACAAATATCTTTGGCCATTTCTTTCCAATATTATAACTTTATTTTATTTCTTGTCTTAGTGAGGGAGATCACATAATTTGTTATTCAAATGAAGACACTTTGTAGAATTAAAAGAGGTGAATTCACACAGGAACATCAAGTGTAAACAGGAACAGTCTCAGGACAGGGGCGTTTGCCCCGCTGTGTCAGGGCCTGGGTGGGGAGTCCAAGGCCAGGGTTGGATTGGCCAGGGTTGGATTTTGACAGCAACAATAGCGGATTGGTGTTGTTCCTGGTCACGTTGCAGCATCGAATTCCATGTGTGCTGCGCTAATCTCAATTATAGGCATAGAGATGAGCATACGATGAAACATACTGATTATACACACAGATAAACATATACACATATAGAAGTACATATACATATGTGCACACACAGGCACACACATAGATACAGGTATAGATAAATAGATGTGGAAAGCTAAAGAACTTTCTCTTAACTCACTAAAGCTATTTTTAAAAGAGTGATAATTCAAGAATCCATGTAGAATTTTATCATTGTTTCATATGGTTTTTACCCTTCAGTCTATTACGGTAAAGACTTTTATTAAGAGTTTTCCTAGTATTGGGCACTGTTTATATCTCTGCAGTAAACCTTACCTGGTTATGACATGTCATTATTAAACCATTGCTAGCTTCGGCTGCTAATATTCTATTTAGAACATGTGTATCACATTCATAAGCAAAAGCAGTCTACAGGAGGTCTCTGTGTGGTGTGCCCACGTGTGCATGTGCGCATGTGTGCGTGTACATATGTATGTCAGGTTTTATTTTCTACATGCTTGTGTTGTAGAAGAAATCAGAGGTAATTTCCACTTAGAAATATTTTCCCCTATTTTATGCAAAAGTATGATGCATGAGAGGAGAAAATACAGCCATAGTGAAGTTACCCAGGTCTTGAATGCTTTGACATGAGGCTTTGACCTTTAGCCCCATGGGCATCTTTAGGAATAAATTGCCCCATGTCTACACAGAACTTTTCTAGAATGCAGATCAGAACAGCACCTGCTGGCATGATTTCTGAGGGAGCCAGGCATGGCTTTTGCTAACAATGTCCCTTGCCTGATAATCCCTTCTGCAGATATCCTCAATGTATAGACGACAAGGTTCACATTTTTCTTAGTAGCAATGGCATGAATGTTATCTACAAAGGGGAAAAGGCCCAAGCTTTAACCTCCCTTCACTTCTGAGACCCCTCCCCACATTTGTGGACGTGAGGAGGACTCCAGATTATCAGAAAAGAAGAGGCCCCGCACCCCCAGCCTCCCCTGCAGCTTGGCCACCTTAGATAGAACCTTTAGCCACACTGAGCGTCAGGCCAAGGTCACCCAAGGGTACCTTGTTCTCGTAACTCCAAAGTGTATTCCTGTCCAGCCCAGCGTCTCCTGCCATGTCTGCTAGTGACCACTGACATCCTTCAGGCCTCCTCGAACCTCAGTCTCCCCTCCGTGCACCACCCTCAGAGGGCACTTGCTCCCTGCCTTGTCTGCACGGCACTGTGCTGGTCCACGCATCTCACCACACCGAATTCCAGCCTCCTTGGGCAGGGAGGCCTTGCACATTTCAGTGTTCCTAACCCTTAGCACAGTGCCCAGTGCTTGGGAAGTGCAGCTCTGGGGCCATGTCTAATGACTGAGCAAGAGCAGGACCTCACAGCTCTGCCCAGTGCAGCTGGCAATTGGGAGCAGAGGCGGCGCCGGGAGCCAGTGCTGGCCAGCGACCCAGCCCTCTCGGTGACGGGGCTCCGTTGTCCCAAGAGACCTCATGTGTTTGGCTCCCTGGAGCGCAGGGTGAGCCAAGTTGCAACCTAGCCCTTCCAGATCCAAAATTGCCACTTTCTAGAGCTTGGGAGTATCCCCAGTTCCCAGTCCTGCTCAGAGTATTATTTTTATTAACTAGGAAGTGGTTATATAAACTCATTTACATAAACAATTTATAAACTCCAAAGATGCAGCAATGCTTTGGGGATGTCAAAAAAATGTTATTTATAAGTCACACTCCACTATAATTTATAGAGATTTGCCCCCTAGGTTACTGGAATTGAATTGGAAAGTAAGAAGAGCATTTCCTGATCTATCGTTTGCATATTTATTGGCATTTATCTGCCCACACGAGGCTTGCCGAATCCTTCCTACTCCGACTCCCTCACATTCCACGTTTGGGGGAATGGACACTTATTGAGCACCCACTGTGTACCAGGCACTGGGCGAGGCCCTGGGACACAGAGCTAAGAGGACCTGAGTCTGCCCAAGGCGCCTGTGTTTGGGTGCAAGGGTGGGGCAAAGAGGGGGTGCGTGTGGGCAGTGCCAGGGCTGGTGTCTGTGGGTTTGTCCACCTGTCACATGCACCCTCTCCGCTCCGCATCCTCATCCCCGCCCAGGGGAAAGGCCGCAGACAGGGAGCCGACACGGCTCAGCATTCTTTGGAACTGAGCTCAGCCACGGGGTGTTACAGTGCGCTGCTCTGGCTGGAGATGCACAGACCTGGGCGGGGGCAGCCTGTCACTGATTTCATACTCCAGAAGTCCCAGCTCCACAATTTAAAAACGTCAGTGAGAAGGATTGAGTGCCAAGACATGAAATACTTTCTATGGAAAGTTATAATAATCTAATGAGATAATTAGACAAGGATTTATCCAATCTTCTACCCCCCAAAAGTTTTATGAAGGGTTTTGGCTTCATTTGGGGCAAATTGGTCAGAATTTTGTCTTACTGTTCCTGGAAACAAATAGAAGCCTCTCCAAGGCACTGTGCTGTAGCAGACATGAGGCCAATATTTATAGATGAAATATAAGTTTGCTGTGGGACAGATGCAACTCTATTCCTAGTGCAAAAGGCCTAATTTAGGATATTATGCCTGTTCTTGTTACACAGAACAGTGAAGGCCTGAGGGAGGACGTGTTCTGGGGACCGGAACATGTGGGTTCTCCCTAGGTATTGGGATGGTCATTTTTGCGACCTAGAAATGTGAGGTCATCTGGGCCTTGATTTCCTCTTTTGTAAAATAAGGAAGTTGGAGTAGATAATCTTAGATCCATTCAGCTTCCAAAGCCCTCGACCCAGTGGGTGCCAGAGTGAGTCAGCAGGTGCACAGCTTATCCGGATGGAGGGAGCCAAGAGGCACTGCACAAAGTCGAGTCATGGAAGAGCCCCACTGAGGAAAGTGTTCCCCACAGGGAAGGGACCCTGGCCTCTGTGGGACCAGCCATGCTGGGAAGGCGTGGGGGGCCCTGTGGAGCATGAGCGGACCTGAGTTGGACCCCACAGGCCAGGCCTCACCAGGCATGGCAGCCAACCCAAACCAGGAATGGGACAAGTGAAGGCTCCAGGCTGGACGGTGCTGTTGGGGCCGAGCCCTCTCTGGAGCGGCAGGAGGTTCACTCGTCTCCTGGGACACCCCCACAATGCAGAGGCCTTGCCTTCCAGGCCAAGAGAATTTTGATTTTAACTGGTGGACAAGAGCTTCTCAACATCAGTGTCATTGACATTTTGGGCTGGGCAATTCCTCATAGGGAGGGCTGTCCTGTGCATCATAGAACATGCTGGTAGAACTCCCTCGGTCCTGAAAAACAAAATGTCTCCAGGCATTTCCCCAGGGGACCAAAATCACCCTGGGCTGGGGACCACTGTGGTACACTAACAGTGTCTCTAAAGTTTTAGATTTTTCACCCCATGAGTGAAAAAAAATTGAGCAAAAATCTCCAATATATGAAAAAATTATTTTAAAATTATATGCACAAACTACTGTCGATATAATAAGATTAGGGAAGTTTCATTTCTCTATGCTTTAATTTCTAACTTTCATCCTGCACCTCAATAGATCAACTTGCTCACAGCCTCCATTTTGGAAGTGACTTTTCGTGACTGTGACAAACCATTAGGGGGTTTTGAACAGAAATATCAGGATGAAAAAACAGTAAAGAGAAATAGAATGTCCAGAAAGAGGCACCTTGGACAAAATGCTGTTAGTATTGTGGAGAGAACGAAGCTGAGATTTACCAAAGGATATTCAGACGCGGCCTGAGTTTGTAAGAACTGGAGCAGGACGACCCTCCCTGGAAACCCAAGTGGGCGTGGACTTTGGAAACATCTGGAAGCATTTTCAGCCCCATGATAACTAGAGGTAGTGGCTGGGACACAGTGGTTGGGATCCAGGGGTGCTGCTTGGTGGAGAAGGGTCACCTAAACGCCAGAGCTTGTGCCCCAGATCACACGGGAAGGTCCTGCCGTGACGGCGTTTTGACCACAGTTTGTGAGGACGGACTCTGAAGTTAAGCTTCGATAGGGATGAAATGATAAAAGTACATACAAATAAAGGAACACTGCCCCCCACTCCCTGAGAGGCCTGGGTTTACTGGGGTCCTCCTGGAGTGAAACCATCACCCCTATCTACATCATTGTTCTCAACACCCCAATTTTTTTCAAGATCATTTTCTAGACTAATGTTTTCATAATTAGCATTTTCTTTGACTCTTTGAAAGTTACTGTTTTCTAAGAAGGTGACACGCTGTAGCTTTTCCCTCCGTGCAGTTCTGGGTACTTCCTTATCATCCGATCTCATGTCCTTGTTAGAATTAAACTCCTTTCTATGTGTCAGGGGCAGAGCACGCTACCCAAAGAGCATTTGAATGGCTATAGGTGACCACACATGCCCGATGTGGTCTCAGAACACAGGGCTTCTGCTTAGTGTCTGAGGAGACCAAGAACGGCACCGAAACCCCTTCCAGGGGCCCCCATGGCCAGGCAGGCCACTGTCCCCGTGGACTAGAAGGTGTCCACTAGCCCCCTTCTGAGGGGGAGGCCTGCCTGTTAGGTCTGAGCACAAGATTGGGAATTCTGAGGGAGTGTCTGGCCTCGCTTCCCTCCTGAGGGTCCCTCTCTCCAATGACAAAAGCAACACAACTCTAGTCCTCACCCTTGCGGTTACCAGGCTTAGCAGGAACGATTTGAAAGCTAATCCTGCAGGCCCTAGTGTTCACATGTGATGTGCTCTTCTACCAGCATTGACTTGGCACCACCAGGTGCCGGCTGGGCTGGGAGCAGCAGGAGCGGAAACCCTGGCTGAATGTTGGACATTCTGCCTCATCCCAAGGATGCCACCTGTCTCCTCTGCTTTCGACCTTCCTGCTGGCCTGGCTCTCCTTGTTTCCCACTCTAGTCCCCACTGACGCTCATGACAAGAAAGCAGAGTTCTCAAGGGAAATGCACTATGACAAAGCCTGAGCACTCAGCCTCTCCTGGCGTCCTGCCAGCACAGACGGGAGGGTTGCTGGACACAGCTGCAGGACAAGAGGACAGCAGAAAGTGAGCTGACCTGTGTCGCTGGGGCTGGGGTCCTGGTGGACCGCCCCCCCCAACATTTGCCCTTCCCAAGACCCGTGACCACTCAGGCTTGTTCCCGGAAAAACAGGTGCATGTGGAGTCATCTTTTGGGAAAAAATACCAAACAAATAAAGCCTTAAATTAAAAGCTGGTTAGCAATTTTTAACTTCCATTTCATATGCTATGCTAAGAAGAAAAACCTGAGGAAACCCCCCGACCTTCTGGGGTCAGCAGTTATACCCTTATTGAATAATCCAGGTGTTGTGCAATCAAACATGGCACCAGGGCGCTGGCCAGTGAGAGACAACAGGAGGAAAAGTGTCCCAGGTTGAGAGCTGAGGCTGGGACAGCCAAGCAGACCAAACCTCTGGATGTGGGTTGGTAGCACATCTCCCTATCAAGAGAAGAATTTACATATTGTGACAACTAAGGAAAATTATTTAAAAATTCTTTGCTGCATGTGCCTGTAGTCCCAGCTACTCGGGAGGCTGAGGCAGGAGGATGCTTGAGCCCAGGAGTTGGAGGCTGCAGTGAGATATGATGACGCCACTGCACTCCAGCCTGGGTGACAGAGCGAGACTCTGCCAAAAAAAAAAAAAAAAGAAATTCTTTGCTAACCTAACAAAACTTGTCAGTGGGCAGGATTTAAGACTTAAAAAAAAAAAAAAAGAATATAGTAGTTGGAATTTCAATGGAGGTGGCATTCCTGAAATTCCGCCCCAGGGCTGGTACCTGTCTGTGCTCTGGGAAGGTCGGGGCCACCTCTACTGGGGATCCTCCCGCTCTCAGAAGCCAGTTTCCCCTTGTGGACTGAAGTAACAAGCACACTTTCCCATGCTTAATGGCTTTCCTCAACATAGTCTATCTTTTTTATTTTTTTGCCCATTGGAATATCTTTCATGAGAGAACAGCAGCTGCAGACAACTGCCTTTCTATAAAACTGAGCGAGGTTATTCAGTACAAATGGAATGAACCTGATTTTTTCTTTCTGATCAAAGCAAAACTCTTTTGAAGTTTAGCTATTTGATAGAAAGTGGCTTTTATAACAAGCTGATATATGAGTTAATAGGACATAAAGATATTTTATTAAACTGCAAACCATTATTAATATTGCAGTTTTAACTTGAAGGAAATATGTAGAATGACACCGGAAATTAATTAGATTATTTCATCTTTCTTTTACATTACAAACTTTGATACAGTTGCGTAGATATATAGGTGCATTGATAAAAAGACACAAAGACAAACAGAATTTTAATGAGTGGGGAGCTTTTATCTACTAACACTTTGTGACTTAATTTTTTCTGTTTATTCTGCCTATTGATTGCAGTTGAAACCTGCTGTTTTAATGTTGTTATTGATATTCTCTCTGGGTTTTCTTCTAATTCTGGCATTGATATTACCTTGATCGGATTTAGTTTATTTGAATTGCCTGTAGGTGTTGGTCTCTGGAGTTTTTCACTGCTTATAGACATGCAAAGATAAAACCTCTCTTTTTATCTAAAAATCCTTGAGAGACTCTGAAAGATACAGCCGTTTTCTGAGAACATTAAAAAGCAAGAGACAAGAATCAAAAGGAATCTACTTCTCACCCAGTTTATTCCAGACTTCATTTTTATACTCCCTGCATACTCTGACACCCACTGACTTCTGATCTCCTCAGTTCTATTTTCTTTCGTAAACTGCGTACGGAGAAAGGGTTTGTCACAAAATCGTAAGTGGTTCAAGCTTTAGGTCACTGACTTTGCCTTGGAAGTGGCTAATTTTTGCAAGAGAAGATGATGCATAAAAGTACTTATGAGGATGAGGTTTATTTCTCTACCAAAGAAGGCATGGACATATGTTTTAATTTGAACCATATGAGATTGACAATTTTTATAGGTTAAACAGGGCCAAATATAGGCCCTTTCATGTGGCTCAACCTAATGTGAATAACTACCTTCCAAGATGGGATATGAGTAATTTTTCAATGACTTAAAAATGGGAGACAGCAGGCATGGATTGGTTACAAATAAATGGGAAAAACTTTCTGCAGAATAAAGTTGGAAGGTGAGGGTTAAATGCAGATGGCACAATTGAACCGAAATTTTCCCAGTTTGATTATTTTTATTCAAAATATGTTATAAATCCATGAGAAAAGGGTGCAGTTAGCCAAGTAACTTCCTATGTCCTTTTATATTTACCAATGGCCCGTTGGTTTTATCATCTGGTATTTCTCCTAGGTTTTCCTTGGCTTCCACTGGAGACTTCCTCTACCTCCCTTTGTAATTCTCTACAGCCAGTTTATTCCAGAAGGCTCTATGTTCTTTCCCCCCCCCTTTACTTTTATTTTTATAGTTTTTGCCTTAAATAATATTGAAAATGGAAACACCGATTCAAATGCTCAGAGCTGTGAACTCAGTTATGCTGACGGGGCGGGGGCATTAATGATTTCTTCCTACTTTTCTGAAGTTGTTAATCAATTGGTTTCTTTTTTCTGCAGCTATCAGGGGCTTTGAAATCTAGCACCTTGGCTGCCTGGAAGGTGCAGAGGGGGAAGGAGGAGTAGAGGGGCTTTTCTCTTCTGGGGAAGGAGTCTGTGTCAGGACAGGGAGAGAGGGAGAGAGGCGGCCGTGTCCATGTCCCCTGCTTGTCTCCACTGGTTGGTTTTCTGAGTAATCGCCAGGGACCTGTGCAGGCTCCTGTGGAGCAACTCGACCTGATAAACTGTTCCATAAACCAGTAGCTCCCATTCCACGGAGGAGTCCTGCCTGGAAGTGGCTTAAGTGTTAACTCCTCTTTTTCCAGCCCCATCAGGGAAGGAGCCCCTGTGAAGTGTGTTTTTCTAGAGAAATCCTGCCTTCACCTTAGTGTCAAAGCATAAACCAAAATTAGCCCATTTGACGAAATTCTTCCCAAATTTATTAGATACTTTCATGTTTAGCTAAAAGTAGCTCAAAATGGGAAACTTCTACATAATCTATGATTTCCCTGGTAAGTCACTTGTGGCCATGAGTCACCATTATTGGCTAAGCTCTCAGGGCATCAGAGACACAGACTCTCACGGGACCCCAATATTAAATGGCTTCCATGACAGTGCATCTAACACTGGTTTGGACATCCTCAGCCTTGTGGCTTCTGTCTGTGATCAAAATATACAACTGTACTATTAGTATTGTCAGCAGAGAAGCCTAACACAGGTACCTCATGTGAAATATGCCTTGAATATGAAGGCTATCACGTTGGACCCAGGACATGTCCAGATAACTAGATAATTATTGATTAATTGAATATTTACATATTCATGTAATTATAATCCACATTTCAGGGTTTTTTTTTAAACCTACTCTTTTATGTGTATAGTAGACATCATTCGAATGATGTCTTTACTTGTTTTTATTGTATCTTGGAACTGGCTCCTGAATTCAGCACCCTCATGCTGTTTTGAATATGGGGAAATTCACACAGTTCTTGTTCTGGATGCTCTAACATGGCACAGTCACCATGCCGTGGACCTGGGGTACCTATTTACTAATAATATATAGTTTGCCAGAGCCAGAAATGGTCCTGAATCTCCTGCAGAAAGAACATTCTTGATACAACAGCATGAGGCAATCAATTATCTGGGGAAATTCAGAAATGTTGATGTCTGATTTTAAAGTTAAATATAAAGGCAATTAGATGGGGGCTAAGGTCCGTGACTAGAGAGCACTTGGAGGGAAGAGGGCGGCGGAGCAGCAGGGAGCCAGCCCATGTGTGTCCAACTTCCACACCGACAACCTCAGCTCTCGGGGTCAAGGAATCTGTCTCCCTAGTAACCTGGCCCAAAATCAGGTGTGTTTGTCCATCCAGGGCTCAACTAGGACCCCCAAAACTGGTGAAAACACTGGCAGGGCTGGATTTGTTGAAAGAGAATGAAGTACAGAACTTGATGGGGGATTTGGTATTTTTTGAGGAAGGTGATGCTGTTCTAGTCCATCAGCAGTTGATGCACAAGGGCTTGTACTCCGACAACCCAACAATAACAGAACTGTGGCTAAAGCTTGCTAGATAAATGATACTGTGGCTGGCATATAAACTACCTTTCTAAGTCAAGGTTCTTTTCTTGAACAGAGCACACACTCTATATACAGGTGGGTGGATTAATTATGCAACAGCAATGAGAAGGTGATCTTCTTTTACCCAGCTTAGAGTTGGCTGCAGGGTTGTAAGGAGTCAGGGTCTGTGTGGTGGGAGTTCCTCATCTGAACAGCTGGGCACCAATAGGTGGCTTTTGTTTTCATTTGGGTGGTGGGTCAGGTTCATGGATGGTATTTCCATCTGTGGGAAATGTGGGTTTTCTGTTTGTTTAATTTCTGTTATATAGCAAGTATTTTGTTACCACATAAAATATGTCTTATATACATGCTTCTTATAAAAATTTGTATTGCATAGTATATCTTACAATCAATATCATATGTTCAAAATGCAATAAAATAAATTATACTTGCAAGTTTGTGTTCTTCCCTATATTATCGCTTCAAGTATTACTGTTTAATATTCTGAAAGTGTCATACCTTATATGAAGGTATATTATATGTGCAATATTTTAAAATGTGTGCAGAGTAAATGCATGAGCCCCCATAATTAATACAGCCAGCATCATGTATTCTATGACTGCAATCCTGTGATGGTATTTGAAGTGGATGGACACTTGTCCACACCCTAGCACATTTTACACTCATGTCTCTCCTGTCATTTTATGTAATTTGAATGTACTGTCCTAAGTAGTAAATGCACTGCATCCTTTGTCCGTGTTTGCCATGCACTGTGTGAATGACCCTGAAGAAAAAAGCTCCAGTCCACTTACATCATCAGTGAGCAGTTGCTCAAATGCTACTCAACCTCATGGAATGATGTGTGCCTACCTGCATGTGTATGAGGCAGTGTGTTTGATTGTGGACACCTGTGGAACAGAGGCCTGGTCTTGGGAACGGACATGGAACTTTCCAGACACTCAGGTTGTGTTAACCAGCGGTGGTGGCTTGGGGTGCTCTCCAGAGATGACACATGCAGCCAGCAGGCAGGAGGAGGGTGGCCCTCCAGGGTCCACTCTTGGTGGTCTGCATGTGGCCTGCAGGGCAGTAACGGTGGGCCAAGGCTGGGCATTAGCTGTTGGGCTGGAAAGCAGAACCATCGGTTCTGTGCCTCGGGGGGTGACCCCTGTGCTTTGAAGAGACGGGTAGACCTATTGTGGGCTGGGGAGCCAGAACCGGAGGGGTGTTCTGAGGTGCCAAGGCGTGGAAGATTTAGCCCTCTGCCACTACACGTAGTGGGACTTCAGGATTTTGGACAAATGGTCACTTCTATAGGGAGTAGAAAGAGTTTTAGAGAAAAGGGAACATTAGGATTCTTTAAAAACATAAAGAGAAAGGAGAAGGAACATGCTTAACAAAACTTTTATCTATACCCCATCATGATGCCACTCAGACAGGCATTGCTCTAACCCTCTGAGATGCCAGTCACAAGGCTGTACGAGGTGTCATCTATGAAACAAGGGCATGCAGTGCAGGGGACATTCTAGTGCTTGTACCAGGAGGAAAGATCCCTCAACTGAATCATATTCTTTCACTACATGAAAAACATGTAATTTTTGGCTTAAAAGAAAAAAGAAAAGAAAATGTTAACTTCCAAAATTCCCATGCTAATCTCATGTGCCTCAAAATAGTGACAAAAATTGGTACAATGAAGACATGTATATGTTGATATTACCAGACAATTTTTTATGGGAAAAATCTGTCTAGATTGTGCCAGCATTTACCCGGAATTTGCTTACCTGTCACAGAAGATGGACACCATGTTTTAAGAGTTGGGTGACATTCTAGGATGGTGTGTACCTTTTCTTAGACACCTCAGAGGCTGCTATTTTGCCATGATCCTACAGAGAATTCCCTTCCCCAAGATCAAGGGAAGACAGTGTTTTCAGTGCTGCCAATAGGTAGGAAATTTAAGACATTAAAAAGCCCCATGTAGTCAATGACATTTTACAACGGGGCAAATTAATGAATAATGCTTTGTGGAGTTAATTTACCTCACATGAGCAAGCACTTTACCACCATCGAATTTCTCATCCGCTGTGGAATCAGCTCCTTATGTTTTGCTTAATAAGATCAAGGCGAAAGGATGAGCAGGGCTGGAGGTGACCGGAGAGATCAGTCACGGCTTTCCCGGGCTGGCTCGCAGGCTGGGACCTGAGCGAGGTCATTCTCAGATCACGGCACGCGCGAAGCCGGAAGAGGAGGGAGGCTGTGAACACTTAGGCTTGCATTTTGTGAGCCTGTGTTATTTGGTCTTTCTCTATGATAGTGCTTGGTGCCCACTAACGTGGAATTCATGGTGATCTGACTCGGTTGCCCTGATGGTAACTTCTGACCTCTGTGTGAAGACAATTCAGGATACATTGTTGCCAGGATCATGTCATTGGCTGAGGGACCGGTGTTCCTGGCAAAGAGGTGATGGTGGATTTTGTGTGTCCACTAGACTGGATTGTGGGGTGTCCAGATATTAAGATAAACATTATTTCTGGTGTGTCTGTGAGAGTGTTCACAAATGAGATTAGCACTTGAATTGGTAGATGGAGTAAAGCAGACGCCCTCCCAAATGTGGGTGGGCCTCGTCCAATAGAGAACAAAGGCTAGGGAAGGGGAGTTTGCTTTCTCTGCCGGACTGCGTTCGGCAAACACGGATCTGTTGCCCTCCCACCGCGGCGTTCCTGGGGAGCACAGACAGCGGGACTTAGCTTCCATCAGCGCATGAGCCAGTTCCTTACAACAAATCTCCTTACATCTGTGTGTGTGCATACGTATGTACATGTATGTATACGTATATAGGGTATGTATATATGTAGGAAGATGTGTATTGCACTGGGTCTGTGTCTCTGGAGAACCTAAACCCTGATTAATACAACAGACGTCAGAGTTCCTGCCCTGACTCTGCCACTCACAAGGTTACTTCACTTCCTCCCATTCCAGCTTCCTCATCTGGGGAGTTTGGGTAAAACATGTAGCTCACAGGGCATATTATAGGGCTTCCATAAAATAATACATTTATAATATGTAAAGTTTCATAGAAATAAGAAGGTGGATTAGAGACTACATTTCCCAAGAATGTCCACATTGATTTGGTGCACTCCTGTTGCTTCTAAACACAACTGTGATATCAATCCAATGTATGTGGAACTTCTATTTGAAAAAATTTAGATATTAATAATCTATTAATAAAAATATTAGGTGACGATTACTTTAAGTAGTCGAGGCAATGTACTGCAAACTTCACTGTGGTTATTTCCATTTTACCAAGAATATCAAGGTTACAAAAGGGTAGTAATTTGACTTAGGCCTTTTAGCGACCAGGTGCTAGAGTTGCATCTCCAACCCAAGTCAGTGGCTAGAAGGCAGAACTCCTGACATGCTGCTCCCAAAATTGGAGCCTACTTGTTTTAAATTAGACTCATATATTTACAAACTCATCTTTATTTTTCCCAAGTATTTGACGACATCTCATTGTGCCCTATTGAGATGAGTGGAAAACAAGGACAAAAGCCAAGGACTGGGGAAAATTTGAGCTCACTACGAACAACTCCCATTAAAGTCTGGTTTTGGGGGAGCTATACTGAATGCTGACTGTGCTCCTTAAGGTGATGCAGTAGCCAGACCGAGCATGTATTAGTCAGCTAAGGACACCACATCAAGGCACCACAGGCTGGTGGCTTAAACAATAGAAGATTATTTCTTCAAGGTTCTGGAGGCTGCAAGTTCAAGGTCAAGATGGTGGCAGGGTGGGTTTTTCCTGAGGCCTCTCTCCTTGGCTTGTGGACACCACCTTCTCTCTGTGTCCTCACGAGGTCCCTCCTCTGCGTGTGTCTGTGTCCTGCTCTCCTCCTGGGTTGTATTGGATCAGGGCCATGCCAATGGCCCCATTTTAACTCAATTACCTCTCTAAAGGCTCTACCTCCAAATACAGTCACGTTCTGAGGTACAGGGGTTAGAAAGTCAACATATGAATTTGGAGGGGACACAAGCCAGCCCATGACACAGCCTTCAATCTTTGTCAGAGCTCAGCTGCAGCGGAAGAGGCTCTCAGGCGCCATCAGCTCTGCCTGTATCTTTCTGCTGTACTGTTCTTCTAAAACAATCACTAAAAGCAGGGAAATACTCTTCCACTTGGGGACAACTTTAGGTTAAAGCACAGAGGTACATATTCAATAACAGGCTTTTTTAAAATCCATGATACCCATGACCCGCGTGTGGATAGACAGCAGTCCACTGGGAGGGGCACTGGGACATGCTGAGATGTGCACTCTTGCCCCCAAGCACCAAGGGCACTCCCCGGGGAGAGGAGGCCCTTCGCTCTCGAGGTCACCCTCTCTCAGGCCCCCCAGACCTCCAAGTAAGCTCACTCAGGTGCTCTACCGTGGCCCTCACGCCACCTGTGTCCACCCACGGTCCTTCTTCTGCTCAGCAGGTGCGACTGTGCTCCCAGGCAGGCCTGGCAGGCGGGGAGGGCAGAGAGAAGAACCCGTCTTCCCGCACCCACAAACCAGAGCAGAGCTTGCATTTCCTAGGCAGGGTCAGAATCCAACTTGGTGGGAATAGGAATTTTATTTTCTTGGTAGATATCTTGAAAGTAAGGTCTTGGGAGAAAAAGCCTTGGGATAATCTACATAAATAAATAAATGCACTGAGCCAAAGGATCTTCATGATGTAAGTAAACAGGGAGAAACAATCCTACAGGCCTGTCGAGGGCACCACCTCCGTTCAGTATCATCAGGCCAGTACCGCAGCAGGCTCTGTGGTGAGCACAAAAGACATGCCCACGCGATGCATCCTTCAGAGTTGCCGACGGCCTAGTTGGGAAGATGGCCACAAACAGCACCATGAAATAATTAGAGCAGAGTAGCAGATAAAATGTTGTGATGGTGACCCTCAAAGTAGCTCCAAGAAGACAGGGCCCAGCGAGGTGGGCTGGAGCATTTGGGAAATAATTTTGGAGGCTGGACTGTGAAGCATGAACAGAGGGTGGGGTGGGCACAGCTGAGGATGACAGCTCTGCCCAGGGGGCTCGGGGGTCCCGGGCGCGCCCTGCATTTGCCTCTCTCTGAGAACACTGCTGTGTCTCTCCACACTTCATTTCCCCGGTCATTGATTTTTATTTCATTATTTATTTATTTACTTGTTTAAGTTGACAAGTAAAACTTGTATGGACAGTCCCCAACTTAAATGATGGTTCCACTTATGATTTTTCACCCTTACAATGTTTCGAAAGTGGCACACACTCAGTACCTGCCCCAGCTGGTCATGGGGTTATGTCCAGATAAATCCATCGTAATCTGAAGGTATCGTAAGAGCAAAAGTCACCTTCTGCTTATGGTATTTACAACTTATTATAGCCCATTGTCAGTCAAGGAGCATCTGTATATATTTATGGTGTGCAACACAGTGTTTTAAAATGGTATTCATCGTGCAATGACTAAATTGAGTTAATTGGCATAAGTATCACCTCACATTCTTCTCCTTTTTTGTCATGAGAGTATTCAAAATCTCTCTTAGCAATTTTCAAGAATCCAGGGCACTGTTGTTAACCACAGCCGCCAGGCTGCACAGTGGACATCTTGTACTCCTTCCACCTGTGTAATTGAAAGGTGTCCTTTGACCAGCGCCTCACCCCCAGCCCCTGGTAACCACCGCTCTACTCTCTGCTTCTACGACTGTGACTATTATAGTTTCCATATACCAGGGAGATCGTGTGATATTGGTCTTTCTGTGCCTGGCTTATTTTACTTAACATAGTGTCCTCCTCTGGGTTCATCCATGTTGTTGCAAATAAAAGGATTCATTATTTTTAATGGCTGAATAGTATTCCACCGCATATGTACACCACATTTCTTTATACATTCATCCTTGGTGGACACTGACGTTGATTCTATATTTTCGCTACCATGAATAGTGCTGCAATAAACATGGGAGTGCGGATATCTCTTCAACATAACGATTGTGTTTCCTTTGGATATATACCCAGTAACGGGTTTGCTGGATCACATGGCAGTTCTATTTTTAATGTTTTGAGGAACCTCCATACTATTCTCCATAGTGGCTGCTCTAATCCACATTCCCACCAGCAGTGCACGGGGTTTCATCCACTCCACCTCCTGCCAGTACTTGCTACCTCTTGTCTTTTGGATTATAGCCATCTGAACAGGTGTGAGGTGATATCTAATTGTGGCTTTAATTTGCATTTCTCTGATGATTACTGACGTTGAACATTTTTTCATGAACCTGTTGGCCATTCCCTGATCATTTTAAATGAACCCAACAGTGAGTACCTTGCAGGGTGGGGTGAGAATGAAGCAAAGGGGTGCCTGTGAAGCAATGAATGGAACACGACCCAATAAAGAACAGCATGTGTCACTGTTAATAACAGAGCAGGAATCTCTGTGTGTGTCAGAGAAAAAACTCCAGCCAGGACCCACAGTGGAAAGAGATGGCAGCCAAGAGGGGTGGAGGAAGAGCCTGTGGTCATGGTGCAGTGGGCCACGGACAGTCCTCGTCGCCGTGAGTGCATTTCCCAGGACCGGGGGGGTGGGAGCCTGGGGCCGGGGGTCTGTCCAGCACACAGCAGGGAGGGCCGTGGTGGATACCAGCTGGGGGAACCCTGCATCCCCCCAGCAGGCGTGGAGGTCACCTGCACGGTCAGTGAAAGAGAGCTCTGAGGGGCAAGATGAAGCCAAAGCACTGGACCAGGTTGAGGGAAAATGGCAGCATGGACTAAGCAAGAACGGGTTTAAAGACACACTGGGCCGGGCGGGGGTAATGAGCTCAACTCAGTGTGTTCGAGGGGCTGGAAGGGTGTCAGAGGAATTGTTCACAAGGCAGCTGAAGTTATGGGGTTGACACCGGGAAAGAGAGCAAGACAGTGGGGTGCATCCCAGTGGATTCGTTGGGTAGGGGCAGGAGAGAGGGCAGAGTGTGCACGAGCTCTCCCTGTAGTTAGGGGGACAGAGGGCTGAAGAGGGGATGGGAGAACCCTCCACTAGCAGATGGGGTGGGAATTGCAGGTGCACAGCGGAAAGAAAAGCTGAAGTCGGGATATGTCGATATCGGGGGTAGTCTGGGTGTGTGACCTCGGAAAAGGGAGCTGACCCCAGGAACCTCGTCGTTTGACGTGGGGGTGACCCCACCTGTCTTCTCCACGCAGCTCGTCCTGAGAGAAGAGCCGTGTTGGTCAGCCGCTGGGGGCCACAGCTGTGAAGCTGAGAGTGCGAGGTGGCAGCAGGGGGAGATGGCTCTGCGTACGGCAGCAAATAGACCCACGGCCATTTGGAGCAGTTTAAGTGGGGAGTGGGCATGCTACCGTTTAAGGGAAATGGATAGTGTGGGGAGGTCTTGGTGCCGGTGGTGGGCGAATGGCAGAGGAGGGACCAAAGCGGTCGAGAGAGAAGAAGGCACGCACAGAGGACGGCGAGGAGCGGGCTGCGCTGCAGGAGAAGCCGGCGGAGCACAGCAGCCACCCGGACCCAGGCCCTCCAGCCCTCCCTGGCATTCGAGGGTCTTGTGCAACCACCATCCTGCGCTCAGAAAGGGCCCCACACGGGGGAGGAATGTCGATGGTCTGTGGGTGCCGCGAACAAACCAGAACGTCCATTCGGGCTGCGTGTTTTAAAGGCTTCCTTTTGTCCGTCATGACCAGTGTGTATGATTCAAGTTTCCTTTGCACTTGCCCCTGTGTTAGTTTCCTAGGGCTGCCGTTGCAAATCACCACCAGCTGGGTGGCTTTAAACAAATTAATCCTGGAAGCCAGAAGTCCAGAAGCAAGGTGTCCACAGGGTTGGTTCCTTCCCGGGGGCTCAGGGGGAGAATCTGTCCCATGCTTTCCCCAGCCGCTGGCTGAAACAGGCAATCCTTGGTGTTTCTTGGCTTGTGGCAGCATCAATCCAGTTTCTGCCTGCATCTTCACGTGACCTTCTCTGTGTGTCTGTCTCTGGGTCCCTTCTCTTCTCATAAGGGCAGCAGTCATATATACTGCATTAGGGCCCACCCGACTCCTGTATGACCTAATTACGTCTTAATTACATCTGCAAAGACGCTATTTCCAACTAAGGTCACAGTAACAGCTTCCAGGTGTTAGGACTTCAATATGCCTTCTGGGGTTCACTCACAACACCCCATAAGAAGCCCTGCAGAGGACACCAACCACCTTCTTCAACACCCTACGTACTGCAGCCCCCCATTCCTCTCCTTCTTACATCCCAAGCCCTCGGCGGCTCCCTAACCACGTCACTAAAGGCAGAGGCCCCAGGAGAGATGGCGCCAGGGCCGCACAGGCAGAAACACACGGGGCGGGATCGAGGGCAGGCCCCGGCACCTGAGGCCGGGAGGTGATCCTCCAGGAACCTCAACCCTGGCTGCGAGCGCGCTGGGCACCTCTGGCCGCCTGCCCGCTCGGGTGGGGTGAGAGCACGCGGTGCTCTTCGCGAGCCTCCCTCCGCAGCGGTGGGCCGACGGTGCCCAGTGAGGCCAGGCCGTGGCGTCCTATCCACACGAGACACGCTGGGCCCAATCTTGTCGCCCTTCCCCACACTTCACTGCTTGTTTTTGTATGTTTTTTTCTGCCTCCGAAAGACTTTCTTTTTGAGCCACCTGTCTCCTCTCTTGCAAATCCCGTCTCAGCACAATCAGTCCCATTTCTGGAGTAGGATTTTAAAGCATCTATTTTTTGGCCTTTAAAATCCACTGAAATTTATTTCAGGTGGAGGGAGGCAGAGGCGCATAAAGGCGAAGCTGCATCAGAAGCGAGAATTATGTTGAAGGGCGGGAAAGAGGACGTGAGGGGCTTTTCAGTGTGAAACCCAGTTATTTGGAGAAGCATTTTTCCTTCTTGGTTTTTGTTCCTATTTCTCCTAAGTACCTTCTAGACCCAGTTCAAACCCCAGCTCTCCTGGGAGTCTGCCTGACCCAGACCCGCCTCACTGGAGTTAACTGCCCCACGACGGGCACGATGGCATCTTGTCCCAGAGCGCCGGGTCCTCTCGCCTTGGTGGCCCTGGGAGCGGGGCCAGTGCCGACCACGCGGCCAAATGCTCCCCTCCCTTTCCCTGTTGACCCTTTCCTAGCTTAGCTGAGATAAATTGACAAATAAAAATTGTTTTTTTAATTTAAGTGTATGCCGTGATGATTTGGTATGCGTGAACATCGTGACACGAATACCACAATCAAGTTAATTACCAGGTCCATCAACTCACAACCTTTTTGTGTGTGAGTCTGGTGCAAACACGTATGATCTAGTCTTGTGGCAAAGTCCACGTATACTAACTACAGTCCTCATGCCGTACATTAGGTCCCCAGGATGCACTCATCTTACCACCGAACGTCTCTACCCTTTAATCAAGAACCTCTATGCCCCTTTTCCTTCTGTCAACTGTGCTGAAAGCAAAATAACACCCCTCACATCCTCTCACTGAAAACAGGGGAGACTGCCTGCTCTTACCCCAGAGTAAGAGAGTCCTCTGCTCTCCTGCACTGTGGAAACCCCCGAACGGGGTCCCGTGGGCTCAGCAGGATGGGGGTATCTGCTCAGGGCTGGCTCTTCCTGCAGTTGCCGCCTCCTGGGGGAAGGACCCAACCTCCGATTCCAGGAAGGCCGTCTTCTCTGAAGGGGAGGCTGAAGGCAACGCTCTATGGGGCACGGACTTGGGGTCCCACAACCCTGGTCCTCACGGCTCCCACAGCTGTGTCATTGGGTCAGGCGGACAGGTCCCATGTAACTGGAAGGCGGACGCTTACAGTGACTCATTGGTCCATCCACACACACGACGCACCTGTTCCTGGCCTGTTAGCAAGCTCGGCTGGGTAGGGAGGCCAGTGGTGACCGGACCTGGGGTCAGCTGCTGCTTCCTGGCAGGTCAGTGGTTGGTGTCCCGAGCAGCCATGGGAACTAACACACTCCTAGATATTCTTGATTGTGAGCCAGAGTCACACCCTGATTTGAGAAAGTGGGTAGTTATGCCCTTCCCTAGCCTGCCAATGGGAATGGCAGATGTCATCAAGTAGCTGGACCAGTCCTTCGGCCCATATGTGATCACGGATCTTCACGGGTTCCATCCACCCAATGACAGCTACTGTTTCTCGAGTTGACTGTGGCTCACTGTGGGGAAACCCCGTCCTGTTCAGGCCTCCCCACCCCCAACAAAGAGCTGGAGAATTATTGGTATTTGTGTCATTAGAGTCCACTGGATCCAACTCAGACTGAAATCGTTACATGTCAAAAAGGCAGAAATGCAACCCAAATCCTTCCATGTGTTTGGTGATTGGACTTTGTGGTCCACTCATTTTGGCAATGACCCAGATTCTGGTCTCAGTAGGACATAACAGGAGGAGGCTGATGAACTGGCAGATGCCCTCCTCCTGTGTGTGTGCATGTGTGTGTGCGTGCTTGCACGTGTGTGTGTGCTGTGTTTAGTTGACAGAAATCTCTCAGCTCACTTGTGTCTGATGCTTACAGGCACTGCTCAGAGCCAGAGTGACACGGAGGTCAAAGGCTCTTAAGATCTGCCCTCTCACCATCCCACACAGGGAGAGCTGGGGCTGAACTTCCATTTATGAAAATTCCAATATGGAGAGGACAACACTGTCGAATATCCTTTGATATCTGGGAAAATTGGAGCTTCCCACCTTGAGTGCACTGGTCTTCCCCGAGGCTGTTCGACAGCTTCCTGCGGATCGTGGAGACCCACCAAATGCAGGGTAGCCCGTGTCCACCCAGACAGCAGGACTAGCGTGGCCCTGCGTGGTTTCTGGCTCTGCACTTCTGCCCTTAACACTAAGAGCTGACACCAGAAAAGACTGTGGTTATCTGCTCTTTGTGAATGAAATAGGTTTACTTTCCATAAGTACATTTTGCATTCATATGTTTTTCATGATGAAATTAAAATGGGTAAATCTTTTGTGTATGAATATCGTTACCCCATGTAGAAACCATTAAAGAGCTGTCTTTGAAACTAGATATATATTCAAAAGCACAACAAACTTGTTCTCTGATTGTTTTCTATTTCCCAAAGTACCAACCCTTACCACGCATTAACTGTGACTTCTCAGTGAGTGGACACTGGAAATAAAAGGTCTCTTTTTTAAGAGCCTACTGTATGCCATGCATTATGCTGGGTATAACACTCTAAAAATCAATAGCATATGGGCCCTGCCCTGGGTAAATTGCAAACTCAAACAGGACAGACAAATAAACAGTCCACGCCCTTCACCATATTGTGAGAGCTTCCTCGAAGCCCAAAGAGGCGTTCTTACTTTCCAGAACAATAGTCGTGGCTGAGATTTCAGTGACTGCACGGTCTACACATAACTAGAATATTTCAGAGTTTGATTTGTTTTGGGTAAAAATATCCGTTGATGCCTTTTAAAGATGAAGCAAACCTAGAGCCATTATTTCCTTACGGGACAGAAAAGTTGATCTGAACCCCAGAGCAGAAGGCCTTCCTGGCCCGTCAGCAGTGCGGTGTCATTGAGCCACATCCTGCAGCGTGCAGCTGGGTCCCGCCCTTGCTGCACGACAATGTCCTTGAGGAGGTCCCCGTGTCATTCTCTCCCAGTGGGACGAGAGCTGCTCGTGGGTCACCTGTGTGCCCGCCCAGCGCCTGGCACGTGGGGGAGGCCAGGAAGTGTGCACAGAGTGAGATCCAGCGCGTGAGTGTGCAGCCAAGGAGCACGAGAACTTGGGGTAAATACAATAAAACGCCTTTTCACAGCATACGAGGAAAATGCCACCTGGTGCTGCTGGTCCTCAGAGGCGTCGGGGTCCACCCAGCATTGGCCGAGAGCCCCCACGGTCCACGGCCCGGTCACTGGGTATCGGAGGTTTCACGCACGGAGGCGGCACGGGATCACATCGAGGGAGGCCGGGACACGCAGTTCCTCTTTTAATGAGTGTCCTAGGTGGCCGTGATCACCATTCTTTCGAGCGTTATTATAAACATACCTTTTTCTTGGGGCTGGAGGAGAAACGGCTTCGAAGGTGCTGCCGTGCGGCCCACCACGTATTGATTCGCCTCATCCTTTCTATTTTAGGGCATTTTATTTTTCAAGGTGGCGCCACGCTCCCATGCGGCATGCCTGCGCTCGGCCGGCATTTCGCATTCCTGTCACCACCGCCGAGGTCATATCTGTTAGTGCTGGAGGTTGTTAGGCCATTATCAGCCACTGATGCCTCTCCAGCTGCGAGACTAATTTGGATTCAGGGAGGAAACACGGACTGATCTCCCCTCGGTCACTCAGCAGCGGGACTAACAGCGTGTGCGTTCGCGGTGCTGTTAGGGCCGCTGGTACAGAGCCGCTTATTCACCTGTCTCAGAACCACAACACAAGAGGTTGAAGCCCAGTCGGAATCCAACGCCAGCTCCAAGAAAAATGGCAGTGACTTTGTCCTTCAATAAGCAATTTACAGGGCTAAATTTTAAGTTTATATTAGACACGTGTGAACAGGACATCATGTCATTTATAATTCATGATGAATAGTAAATTATTCTAATGGACTTTCTTTTTCTATTTATATTCTACCTATCCGTACTGGGAGAGGAGAAGCAAACGCATGATGCGGCTTTTGACTACTTCCTGTATTATTGGGGGTGTTTTCCTTTTCATTGTACAAACCCTATGGTAATCAAGACAGAAATTTTGGAAGGAAAGAAAAATACTCATCTGTACCTTTTTCCCCCAGAGTATATTTTGAGAATTTTTTTCTGTATTATCCCTTTACATGGCAGAAACTAAAGGGTAGAAACACAAGACTGAACAGGGGGTGGAAACTGACCAAAGAGGGCCTTGTGATTTCAGAGGATACCAAGTCATTTAGCCGCCACGGGCCAAGTCCTGCCCTTCCTCACCCTTCACCACACGAGCCTTTGATGTGCAGAGCCGGCTTTGAAATCGCAGACCCCCAGGAAGCAGACTCAGAGGACAGCATGGGTGAGGCCGAGGGGATTGTGGACCCCTGGGTCTTGGCCCCACGTGGAAACAATGGCATGGACCAGTGCATCAGTGCGTCTAAACCCCGGGACACGTTCGTGAGCACCAGGGCACTTGCAATGCTGCCCACCAGAGGGAAAGAACTGGAATCTGGACCCTGGTCTAGTCCGAGGAGTTGAGCTTATACAATTTACAACAGGAGAGGTAATTATTAAATACAGACCCCCGGCACCAAAACAAATCAACTTTTCCATTGGTGACTTTAACTATCTCCCTGGAAGAATTATATAGGGAACATTTCATGATAGAATTTCTAGAACCTTAAAACTTAAGACTTGTGAGAATAAACGAAAGCACCTTGGAAGATCTTTGGGCGTTAACAGTCTTGCCGACGTCACGAGACGTAGAAGAAGAGATGAAGGCCAAGGTTGAAAGCCTTCCTGGGGTCTGACCAACCAGCGTTCGTTGGGGCCAGACCAGGAACCCAGCACCTGATCCCACACGTTCCAGAGGACAGTGCTTTTCTTTTACCATTAATTGAAAGGTTTCTCTTCTCACATCGAGTCCTGCTTATATTAACTTATTCTTGCTTCCCAGA